>CM051263.1:585600-1258208 GCA_027921565.1 Artemia sinica | reverse complement strand
GCAAACACCAACCAAGACATGCAAACAAATAGATTCAGACATACAAACAGAGAATGACAGGCACTTTAGACATTCAATACAACAAAGACAAATTCTTGGACTTGCAAACACCAACCCTGACATGCAAACAAGCAGATTCAGACATATAAACAGAGAAAGACGGCCACTTTAGACATTCAAACAAACAAAGACAAATTTTTGGACTTGCAAACACCAACCAAGACATGCAAACAAATAGATTCAGACATACAACCAGAGAAAGACAGGAACTTTAGACATTCAATCCAACAAAGACAAATTCTCGGACTTGCAAACACCAACCCAGACATGCAAACAAATAGATTCAGACATACAAACAGAGAAAGACAGGCACTTTAGACATTCAAACCAACAAAGACAAATTCTTGGATGTGCAAACACCAGCCCACACATGCAAACAAACAGATTCAGACATACAAACAGAGAAAGACCGACACTTTAGACATTCAAACCAACAATGAAAAATTCTTGAACTTGCAAACCCCAACCCAGACATGCAAACAAATACATTCAGCCATACAAACAGAGAAAGACAGGGACTTTAGACATTCAAACCAACAAAGACAAATTCTCGGGCTTGCAAACACCAACCCAGACATGCAAACAAATAGATTCAGACATACAAACAGAGAAATACAGGCACTTTAGACATACAAACCAACAAAGAAAAAATTCTTGGACTTGCAAACACCAGCCCAGACATGCAAACAAATAGATTCAGACAAACAAACAGAGAAAGACAGGCACTTTAGACATTCAAACCAACAAAGACAAATTCTTGGACTTGCAAACACCAACCCAGACATGCAAACAAATAGATTCAGACATACAAACAGAGAAAGACAGGCACTTTTGACATTCAAACCAACAAAGACAAGTTCTTGAACTTGCAAACACCAACCCAGACATGCAAACAAATAGATTCAGACATACAAACAGAGAATGACAGGCACTTTAGACATTCAAACCAACAAAGACAAATTCTTGGACTTGCAAACACCAACCGTGACATGCAAACAAACAGATTCAGACATATAAACAGAGAAAGACAGCCACTTTAGACATTCAAACAAACAAAGACAAATTTTTGGATATGCAAACACCAACCCAGACACGCAAACAAACAGATTCAGACATACAAACAGAGAAAGACATGCACTTTTGACATTCAAACCAACAAAGACAAATTCTTGGACTTGCAAACACCAACCCAGACATGCAAACAAATAGATTCAGACATACAAACAGAGAAAGACAGACACTTTAGACATTCAATCCCACAAAAACAAATTCTTGGACTTGCAAACATCAATCCAGTCATGTAAACAAATAGATTCAGACATACAAACAGAGAAAGACAGGCACTTAGACATTCAAACCAACAAAGACAAATTCTTGGACTTGCAAACACCAACCGAGACATGCATACAAATAGATTCAGACATACAAACAGAGAAAGACAGGTACTTTAGACATTCAAACCAACAAAGACAAATTCTTGGACTTGCAAACAGCAATCTAGACGTGCAAACAAATAGATTCAGACATACAAACAGAGAAGGACAGGCACTTTAGACATTCAACCAACAAAGACAAATTCTTGGACTTGCAAACATCAACCCAGACATGCATACAAATAGATTCTGATATACAAACAGAGAAAGACTGGCATTTTAGACATTCAAACCAACAAAGACAAATTCTTGTATATGCAAACACCAACCCAGACATGCAAAAAAATAGATTCACACACACAAACAGAGAAAGGCAGGCACTTTAGACATTCAAACCAACAAAGACAAATTCTTGGACTTGCAAACACCAACCCTGACGTGCAAACCAACAGATTCAGACATATAAACAGAGAAAGACAGCAACTGTAGACATTCAAACAAACAAAAACAAATTTTTGGACTTGCAAACACCAACCCAGACATGCAAACAAATAGATTCAGACATACAACCAGAGAAAGACAGACACTTTAGACATTCAAACCAACAAAGACAAATTCTTGGATATGCAAACACCAACCCAGACACGCAAACAAACAGATTCAGACATACAAACAGAGAAAGACAGACACTTTAGACATTCAAACCAACAATGGCAAATTCTTAAACTTGCAAACACCAACCCAGACATGCAAACAAATAGATTCAGACATTCAAACAGAGAAAGACAGACACTTTAGACATTCAAACCATCAAAGACAAATTCTTGGACTTGCAAACATCAACCCAGTCATGTAAACAAATAGATTCAGACACACAAACAGAGAAAGACATGCACTTTTGACATTCAAACCAACAAAGACAAATTCTTGGACTTGCAAACACCAACCCAGACATGCAAACAAATAGATTCAGACACACAAACAGAGAAAGACAGACACTTTAGACATTCAATCCCACAAAAACAAATTCTTGGGCTTGCAAACATCAATCCAGTTATGTAAACAAATAGATTCAGACATACAAACAGAGAAAGACAGGCACTTAGACATTCAAACCAACAAAGACAAAATTCTTGGACTTGCAAACACCAACCGAGACATGCATACAAATAGATTCAAACATACAAACAGAGAAAGACAGGCACTTTAGACATTCAAACCAACAAAGACAAATTCTTGGACATGCAAACAGCAATCTAGACGTGCAAACAAATAGATTCAGACATACAAACAGAGAAGGACAGGCACTTTTGACATTCAACCAACAAAGACAAATTCTTGGACTTGCAAACATCAACCCAGACATGCACACAAATAGATTCTGATATACAAACAGAGAAAGACTGGCATTTTAAACATTCAAACCAACAAAGACAAATTCTTGTATATGCAAACACCAACCCAGACATGCAAAAAAATAGATTCACACACACAAACAGAGAAAGGCAGGCACTTTAGGCATTCAAACCAACAAAGACAAATTCTACGACTTGCAAACACCAACCCAGACATGCAAACAAATAGATTCAGACATACAAACAGAGAAAGACCGGCACTTTAGACATTCAAACCAACAAAGACAAATTCTTGGACTTGCAAACAGCAACCCAGACGCGCAAACAAATAGATTCAGACATACTAACAGAGAAAGACAGGAACTTTAGACATTGAAACCAACAAAGACAAATTCTCGGACTTGCAAACACCAACCCAGACATGCAAACAAATAGATTCAGACATACAAACAGAGAAAGACAGGCACTTTAGACATACAAACCAACAAAGACAAATTCTTGGACTTGCAAACACCAACCCAGACATGCATACAAATAGATTCAGACAAACAAACAGAGAAAGACAGGCACTTTAGACATTCAAACCAACAAAGACAAATTCTTGGACTTGCAAACACCAACCCAGAGACGCAAACAAATAGATTCAGACATACAAACAGAGAAAGACAGACACTTAAGACATTCAAACCAACAAAGTCAAATTCTTGGACTTGCAAACACCAACCCAGACATGCAAACAAATAGATTCAGACATACAAACAGAGAAAGACAGACACTTTAGACATTCAAACCAACAAAGACAAATTCTTGGACTTGCAAACAGCAATCTAGACGTGCAAACAAATAGATTCAGACATACAAACAGAGAAGGACAGGCACTTTAGACATTCAACCAACAAAGACAAATTCTTGGACTTGCAAACATCAATCCAGTCATGTAAACAAATAGATTCTGACATACAAACAGAGAAAGACTGGCATTTTAAACATTCAAACCAACAAAGACAAATTCTTGTATATGCAAACACCAACCCAGACATGCAAAAAAATAGATTCACACACACAAACAGAGAAAGGCAGGCACTTTAGGCATTCAAACCAACAAAGACAAATTCTACGACTTGCAAACACCAACCCAGACATGCAAACAAATAGATTCAGACATACAAACAGAGAAAGACAGGCACTTTAGACATACAAACCAACAAAGACAAATTCTTGGACTTGCAAACACCAACCCAGACGCGCAAACAAATAGATTCAGACATACTAACAGAGAAAGACAGGAACTTTAGACATTGAAACCAACAAAGACAAATTCTCGGACTTGCAAACACCAACCCAGACATGCAAACAAATAGATTCAGACATACAAACAGAGAAAGACAGGCACTTTAGACATACAAACCAACAAAGACAAATTCTTGGACTTGCAAACACCAACCCAGACATGCATACAAATAGATTCAGACAAACAAACAGAGAAAGACAGGCACTTTAGACATTCAAACCAACAAAGACAAATTCTTGGACTTGCAAACACCAACCCAGAGACGCAAACAAATAGATTCAGACATACAAACAGAGAAAGACAGACACTTAAGACATTCAAACCAACAAAGTCAAATTCTTGGACTTGCAAACACCAACCTAGACATGCAAACAAATAGATTCAGACATACAAACAGAGAAAGACAGGCACTTTAGACATTCAAACCAACAAAGACAAATTCTTGGACTTGCAAACAGCAATCTAGACGTGCAAACAAATAGATTCAGACATACAAACAGAGAAGGACAGGCACTTTAGACATTCAACCAACAAAGACAAATTCTTGGACTTGCAAACATCAACCCAGTCATGTAAACAAATAGATTCTGACATACAAACAGAGAAAGACAGGCACTTAGACATTCAAACCAACAAAGACAAATTCTTGGACTTGCACACACCAACCGAGACATTCATACAAATAGATTGAGACATACAAACAGAGAAAGACAGGCACTTTAGACATTCAAACCAACAAAGACAAATTCTTGGACTTGCAAACAGCAATCTAGACGTGCAAACAAATAGATTCAGACATACAAACAGAGAAGGACAGGCACTTTAGACATTCAACCAACAAAGACAAATTCTTGGACTTGCAAACATCAACCCAGACATGCATACAAATAGATTCTGATACACAAACAGAGAAAGACAGGCACTTTAGACATTCAAACTAACAAAGACAAATTCTTGTACATGCAAACACCAACCCAGACATGCAAAAAAATAGATTCACACATACAAACAGAGAAAGGCAGGCACTTCAGGCATTCAAACCAACAAAGACAAATTTTAGGACTTGCAAACACCAACCCAGACATGCAAAAAAATAGATTCACACATACAAACAGAGAAAGACAGGCACTTTAGACATTCAAACCAACAAAGACAAATTCTTGGACTTGCAAACAGCAATCTAGACGTGCAAACAAATAGATTCAGACATACAAACAGAGAAGGACAGGCACTTTAGACATTCAACCAACAAAGACAAATTCTTGGACTTGCAAAAATCAACCCAGACATGCATACAAATAGATTCTGATATACAAACAGAGAAAGACTGGCATTTTAAAAATTCAAACCAACAAAGACAAATTCCTGTATATGCTAACACCAACCCAGACATGCAAAAAAATAGATTCACACACACAAACAGAGAAAGGCAGGCACTTTAGGCATTCAAACCAACAAAGACAAATTCTACGACTTGCAAACACCAACCCAGACATGCAAACAAATAGATTCAGACATACAAACAGAGAAAGACCGGCACTTTAGACATTCAAACCAACAAAGACAAATTCTTGGACTTGCAAACACCAACCCAGACATGCAAACACATAGATTCAGACATACTAACAGAGAAAGACAGGAACTTTAGACATTGAAACCAACAAAGACAAATTCTCGGACTTGCAAACACCAACCCAGACATGCAAACAAATAGATTCAGACATACAAACAGAGAAAGACAGGCACTTTAGACATACAAACCAACAAAGACAAATTCTTGGACTTGCAAACACCAACCCAGGCATGCATACAAATAGATTCAGACAAACAAACAGAGAAAGACAGGCACTTTAGACATTCAAACCAACAAAGACAAATTCTTGAACTTGCAAACACCAACCCAGACATGCAAACAAATAGATTCAGACACACAAACAGAGAAAGACCGGCACTTTAGACATTCAAACCAACAAAGACAAATTCTTGGACTTGCAAACACCAACCCAGACATGCAAACACATAGATTCAGACATACAAACAGAGAAAGACAGGCACTTTAGACATTCAAACCAACAATGACAAATTCTTGGACTTACAAAACCAACCAAAGCGCGCAAACAAATAGATTCAGACATGTAAACAGAGAAAGACAGTCACTTTAGACATACAAACCAACAACGAAAAATTCTTGGACTTGCAAACACCAACCCAGACATGCAAACAAATAGATTCAGACATACAAACAGAGAAAGACAGGCACTTTAGACATTCAAACCAACAAAGACAAATTCTTGAACTTGCAAATACCAACCCAGACATGCAAACAAATAGATTCAGACATACAAACAGAGAATGACAGGCACTTTAGACATTCAAACCAACAAAGACAAATTCTTGGACTTGCAAACACCAACCCAGACATGTAAACAAATAGATTCAGACATACAACCAGAGAAAGACCGACACTTTAGACATTCAAACCAACAAAGACAAATTCTTGGACTTGCAAACACAGACCCAGACATGCAAACAAATAGATTCAGACATACAAACAGAGAAAGACAGGCACTTTAGACATACAAAACAACAAAGACAAATTCTTGGACTTGCAAACACCAACCCAGACATGCACACAAATAGATTCAGACATACAAACAGAGAAAGACAGGCACTTTAGACATTCAAACCAACAAAGACAAATTCTTGGACTTGCAAACACCAACCCAGACATGTAAACAAATAGATTCAGACATACAACCAGAGAAAGACAGACACTTTAGACATTCAAACCAACAAAGACAAATTCTTGGACTTGCAAACACCAGCCCAGACATGCAAACAAACAGATTCAGACATACAAACAGAGAAAGACAGACACTTTAGACATTCAAAACAACAAAGACAAATCCTTGGAGTTGCAAACACAAACCCAGACATGTAAACAAATAGATTCAGACATGCAAACAGAGAAAGACAGATACTTTAGACATTCAAAACATCAAAGACAAATTCTTGGACTTGCAAACATCAACCCAGTCATGTAAACAAATAGATTCAGACATAGAAACAGAGAAAGACAGGCACTTTAGACATTCAAACCAGCAAAGACAAATTCTTGGACTTGCAAACACCAACCCAGACATGCAAACAAATAGATTCAGACATACAAACAGAGAAAGACAGGCACTTTAGATATTCAAACCAACAAAGACAAATTCTTGGACTTGCAAACACCAATCCAGACATGTAAACAAATAGATTCAGACATACAAACAGAGAAAGACAGGCACTTTAGACATTCAAACCAACAAAGACAGATTCTTGGACTTGAAAACATCAACCCAGACATACAAACAAATAGATTCAGA
Organism: Artemia sinica; assembly: GCA_027921565.1. Lineage (NCBI taxonomy): Eukaryota > Metazoa > Arthropoda > Branchiopoda > Anostraca > Artemiidae > Artemia > Artemia sinica. The sequence continues at coordinate 1,250,761 of CM051263.1, read as the reverse complement.
CATACAAACAGAGAAAGACAGACACTTTAGACATTCAAACCAACAAAGACAAATTCTTGGACTTGCAAACACCAACCCAGACATACAAACTAATAGATTCAGACATAAACAGAGAAAGACAGGCACTTTAGATATAAAAACCAAGAAAAACAAACACTTGGACTTGCAAACACCAACCCAGACATCCAAACAAATAGATTCAGATATGTAAACAGAAAAAGACAGGCACTTTAGATATAGAAACCAACAAAGGCAAGCACTTGGACTTGCAAACACCAACCCAGACATACAAACAAATTGATTCAAAAAGTATTTAAAAAATGGGGGAGGGAGAAGGGAGGGGAGGAGGGGAGGGGGAGGAGGAGAGGAGAAGGAGTAGAGGGGGAGGAATGGAGGGCTAGGGGAGGGGGAGGTGGCCCCTTTTGGGGGCCTGGGGGGAGGGGACCCCTTTGGGGGGCCCGGGGGATGGGGCCCTTTGGGGTTGGTTTATGGGGACCTCACAACACTGTTCAAATGGAATTTGTATATTATAACGACCACAGAGTTTCACCCCAAATCATCTTCTAAAATGTCTCAAACTCTTTCGCCTAAATCATCTTCTAAAATGTCTCAAACGGTTTCGCCCAAATAACCCCCTAAAAGTAATTTTGGCGTGTTCCTTAGTTTCGGCATCCCTACGCTGTCACATTTGAAATTCCTAGGAAACCCTTTCCCGCGTAAAATATATTCAATCTTTCTTCATCTCATAGGTGTTCCTAGCTACACTATTATGGCTTCGATAGAATATTAATTCCAGAATTTATCACTAAGCCAAATGACCAGAGAAGCCATATTTAAAAATAGAATATTAATTTATCTCTGTCACTAAAGAAAATTTATCCCTCAGACCTAAAGATCAAAGAAGCACTATTGTTTCTTCATTCCCGTTAGGATCAATAATTCCCCGCCGATTATGTTAATCATTTTCTCAGAAATCTACTTCCCCTTTTGTGGATCAATACATTCCCCGTTAGAATTCAATGCGCATGTGCAAACTTCCCCCGGAGTCAATACACCTAGAAAAAACAAATAAATTGACCTTGAAAAAGGGGTCATTGACCCGTTAGACTCGATCAATAATCCTTGAATAAATTATGTAGGTTCTGTGCTGGTACCCCCTTCCTCACTCAGAGGGGAAGGTTTTGGGCCCCTGGAGGTAGGTAGAGGGGGTTGGAGGATGTCCGAAGGGGGAGTGTTGGGGCCTTTTGAGGTTTGGGGGGCATAGAGGGGAGATTTGGGGAACTAGTGAGGGACTAGGAGCCCTGTTGAGTTACTTGGGGTTCAGGAGTGGTGACCTGGAGCCCTGGATGGCGACTCGGGGTCCTCGACGAGAAAATGGGGGCCAAAACTCATTTTCAAGTCCGGTAATGGAAAACCGATGTGCATAGTTCCATTACATTACATTGATGATATCTTCCCTGTTGTACTCATATTCGATTATCAATAATTAATAATCAGCGCGATACCATTACAGTACAAAAAGTTCTTTACCAATTGTTTATTAAAATCCATATAAAATTTTCATTTATTATGCATAATGTTGCTTCAAACTCACTTCTAATATTGAACGAGATTCTTGGCAATCGAAACTTAGGCACGCTTGAAATTTGGCGTTTCTTACAGAAACATTTCTTATCAGAGACGTCAAGATATGACTGTATGCATGAAACGGTTTCCAATGTGTTTTGTTAAAATATTTGCATTTCTTTCGATGAGAAAAGCTTTTCTGAAAAAAGTCTTGTTGTATGGATGGATATGTCCCGTTATATGCCTGGTGTTGTTTTTTGTTATATTGATGGTTTTGTTTGTTGTTATATGGTTGATTTTTTGTGTTGTTGTATGTACGGTTTTGTGTATTGATGTATGGATGGTTTTTTCTCATTCTTCACACACAATAAGGGGATACTGTCTGCTCATTCAGATTAACACAATAAGGGGGTACTGTCTGCTTATCTAGATTAACTCAATATGGGGGTAATGTCTGCTCATTTAGATTGTAATATGTGTCTTTTGGTATGGTGGGCCAGGGTACCACAAGTATTCACTACATTGTGTCACCGATAACATGAATGTTTATTTAATATCAGATAAAGCATAATTATTTAAATTTGCAAAATTCTGAAAAACCTATGTGCAAAAGGGATAGGGCGCCGCTTGTATAGATTAACACATTGCTACTGATGTGTTTTTCCGTTTCTTTTAAACAAAGATGTAAAGTGGGGGATATTAAACATAACAAAACCAACAAAAAAAGAACAAATAAATAAAAAAAAACGTACTTATATAGGAATATTCACGGAAATGTTTATAAAAAGATACATCTTTCACGATGTATCATCCTTTCTTGAACATACTTAGCCACATTCATTAATGTTATTTTAACTCGTGACCTAAAATCCCTTCCACCCAACTTCCATCTGCCAACACTAACGAAAAATATTTATTTCTCAGAGCCCCCAATTTCTTACAATTCCCCCAAAAAATGTAAAAATATCCTCTTAATCTTCCCCATCCACATGAAAAGGGACTGGGTTAACACTATGACCCCTAAACTTCCTCTCTCTTTCCCCGATATCAATCGACCCTCTCCTTAAATTCAAAATTTATTTTATTTCTTCCCTTTTCAACCCCAACTTAAAATAAGCTCCTTTTTCCCATGTGTATTTCATCGTACTGCCCAGACTCAGAGATCCTGAGGCCTCCTTCCAGGCCTGCCACTGCTGTATTCCTTGCTCGTGTAGCCTTTCTTTTACCTTGTCAACCACTGTATTTGAATTCGATCCCTTACCTTCATTCCAAAAATACGAATATCTTACGAATATGTTTAGTATAGTAGTTTTTTACGGTTTATGCTGCTTTTTACTGTTCAACCAAATTCTGGAAGTTTCAGCTGTATTCAACTAAAAACTTTTCTTGCGAGCCTATTGTTGATCAATAATATTCATCAACAATCCCACAAAGAGCTTTTTTTTTATCAACTATGGACCAACAATAACTTTCGTGAGAGTAAACTTTTTTATTATTATTATCGGTAAACAGCAATGTTTTCAGAGTCGAGAGAACATTGTTTCATTGAACTTTTTCTTGTAGACATATGTTTACTTTTGAAATTGTTACAGCTTATGCAAATTCTAATAGTCTTATCAAATAGTGGAAGTTTTAATTTTACTCAGCAAAATTTTGCGGTGGCCTTTGCAAGTGAAATAAATATATAAGTCTAGAGTGGTAACTTCTCACTTCTGGTTTTAGATAAAAGGCAAAAAGTGGTCAAAAATATGACGAACTTTATTAAAAAGTAACTATTTATTCTCTTCTAAAATTGTAAGAGCGCAAAACCAATCCCAATCAGTTTTAAAATTTGCCGATTAATTTTACCATCAGGTTTGACAAACAAAGATTTCAATTTCGGGTCATTTTCATCCACAATGCTGATCAACACAAGCTTTTTTAGAATCTAAAACCTGGGAGCTAATCAACATTACTGATTAACAACATCAGGAGAAAAGGCCTTAAATTGCTCTTTTCTTCTTTGGAAGGGAGTTGGGTAGAAAATAAAAAAAGGACTTTGTTACGTCTTACCTAAGGCAAGAGATCAAGCTAATAATAAAGGTAACATCCTTTATGGCAAAATATTTGTTTTTCTTATGATATTGTGAGGAGAAAAAAAAAACAACATCTCCATGATATTCTGTCTTAAATGTTTCGTCTGACCCAATCCACAAGTTTGAGAAAGTCAGATTTCAGCTGTCGGTGATTTTCTGCCACAATGGCCTAAGCAAATTTTTGCTTGTCACTGGAACGCAGTTCTTCATCAACAATGTTTCGCCAAAAATTTTTTTGTATCAACAATGTTGATCAGCAATGGTGCAAGAAAATGCTTATAATGGGCTTGCAAACCTTTTGAATTAAAACGACTCAACTCCATCGCTACCAACATAGTAAATTTGTACCCTTGTTAGTACAACTGAGAGATCGAGGTATGATATAGCACATTTGAATTTCTCTGAACAATCTAAGTTTTCCCATAAATTTTGGTTTTATTTGCCCCATTGAGGATCCAAGAGCTGGCCAAATTTAAGTTTATCGAGAATTTTTTTCTAGTTGTTTCTTGTGAAGATATAAACACAAGAAAGAGACGTGACATAGAATTTCTTAGGTTCCAGAGTGAATACTAATTCTGTCATTACTGTTCTTAAGCTTTCCAAACTTACTTTAGACTTTAGATCCTACAGAGGCAGGAATGGCAAAAAGGGCATCTGCAAAGCCTCGCCAGGCATCTCGAGACTAAGAATCAGCTTTGTTGCCCCCCTATTGTGTTTGAATAGACAGATATTTCTAGCCAGATCCTGGTCAACCTTCCGTCGTAAAATGTCTCTAGGTCACCCTTTCTGGCTCCCACTCTTGGGGTGCCACTCATATACTATATTTGTGGGTCAATCCCCTGGAACACAAAAGAGGTGGCCAAGTCATTTTCGTCTCATACGTACAGATGGTCAGTAGCTAATGACAGACCGGTGAACTTCTACTTGGGTGACTTTTTTCTGAATAATGTGTTTTTTATTTTTCTATGGTACATAATATAAAAGGTTATTAATCTTTTCCGCAGTTAGACCTTTAATTTCCAGTATTCACTCGTATAGGAAAGTACGGATAGCTGAGATCTATTCAGGAGGCGGAGCTACAAGCACATAGACTGTTTACAACTGCACCACATCATTCTTGATTTGTACAAAGCTGATAAGAGTTGTCTAATCCTTCTTTATTCATGCCCTTGGCTTAGTAAATTAAATTGATTTCGTTCAAATAGCGAGTCAATTTCTTGTAATTTGTTTTAGTTAAGCTCTAGTGTTGTAACACGAATTAAAATTCAAGTCACATATACCCTCTTAAGTCACATATACAAAATTTTACCTGTAGGAATTATGCATTTATGTGTGGCTCCAACGGCGTCAATGAAGTAAATAAAGTTTTTCACAAAAGTGCTAACCATGAAGTTTGTCCCATTCGCACAGAGATTTCACCTTTATGAATTTACAGCAGCTTTGATAGAAAGTAACTGAAATAGTTAGACGTGGAATTGAGAAAACCATCCTTTTAAGAACATTTTCCTTTTAATAATAAATGGGAATATTTGTGTGTGTACCCCTTATTCTTTTATCAAGCAAAATAAGTAGAAGGGGGGGTTCTACTCCCATCACTCACCCCTGCTGCCACCTACAACTTTTTTTACATAGTTTATGGATGGTTATGTGTGTTGGTCGATTTATTTGATGTTTTATGGATTTTGTCAGTGAGAATGGAAAAACAGGAACTTTGTCACTCCCTTCTTGTTGTTGTTCGATGCAGGTGTTATGAGTTTCCGGGAAACAGTATTTGTTATTGTTGTTCAAGCCAAATGTTATGAGTTTCCGGGGAACACCTGTGCTGTCAGTCATTAATCAAATTGTTTCCAGGGAATGTCTGACAGATGACGTCAAGTTAATTAATGTCTTTGATGCATTTCCAAAGAGAATTGTCTCTGGGACAAAGTTTAGATCACACGTGACAGATGATGTCATGATTGATTGATTGACATGAAAGGGGAATTAATTTGTTGTTCTAAAGAGAATTGATTCAAGAAAGGAGAATTAATTTGGAGTTCTAACAAGAGAATCTTTTCCGAGGCAAAGTTTAGATCTTAGCGATGAATTGTTTTAGCGCGGGAATCAGGTTTCCAAATAATTGAAATGTGCCAGCGCAGGGATGCCAAACAAAAGGAACACGCTGAATTACGTTTAGGGATTATTTGGGCGAAACCCTTTTAGCCATTTATGGAATTATTTCGACGAAACAGTTAGAGACATTATAAAATATGATTTTTGAAGAGATTTTAGAAGAGAATTTAATGGTGAAACTCTGTGGTCGTTATAATACACAAGTTCCATTTGAACAGTGTTGTGAGATCCTCTACCACAACCCCAAAGGGCTCCGATCCCCCTTCCCCAACCCCAAAGGGTTCCGATCCCTCTACCCCAACCCCAAAGGTCCACCGGGCTCCCAAAGGACCAATCGGTCCTCAAGTGCCGCCCAGACCCCTAAACACCCTCCCCAGGCTTCCAAAGGCCCTCCTCCGATCGCCAAAGGTCCCCCGGGCTCCCAAAAGACCAATCGGTGCTCAAGGGACCCCCAGACCCCCAAACGCCCTCCCTGGGCCCCAGAGGTCCTCACCCGGTCCCCAAAGGTCCACCAGGCTCCCAAAGGACCAATCGCCCTCAAGTGCCCCCCCCAGATCCCCAAAGGCCCTCCCTGTGCCCCAAAGGCCCTCCCCCGGTCCCCAAAGGTCCCCCCGGGCCCGAGAAGCGCCGCGGGCCAGGAAAGCGCCGCAAGGGGATGCGCCGCAGGGGTATTCGCCGCGGACCCGAGAAGCGCCGCAGGGATGCGCCACGGGCCAGGAAAGCACCGCAGGATGCGCCGCAGGGATGCGCCGCAGGGATGCGCCGCAAAAAAAGTAAACTAAAAAGTAAAAATTTCGAAATGTTATCCCCCAAACGCCCTCCTCAGACCCCAAAAGGCCCTCCCCTGGTCCTCAAAGGTCCCCCGGCCTCCCAAAGGGCCAACCGGCCCCCAAGGGTCCCCCAAACACCCTCTACGGGCCCCCCAAAGAGTCCCCTCTCCATTTTTTAATACTTTTGATGGCTTTATTATATCTTTTCAGAACAAGTTCCATTCATAATGTCATTCCTAAACCCATTTTACAAGTTGAAGTACCCATCCTTTTCACCCGCAACTTAGTTATAGGCAAGAGTTTGAAGTTTTACCTTAGAGACTTAGCTTAGAGTTTTAGTTTGGTTTAGTTTTAGTTAAAAGTATAGAATTTTTTAGCTTAGAGTCTTAGCTTAGAGTTTTATTCAGAGTTCTAGTTTAGTTTAGTTTTAGTTAAGAGTTTTGAGTTTTACCTTAAAGTCTTAGATTAGAGTTTTAGTTAGGGTTGAAGTTTAGTTTAGTTTACTTAAGAGTTTAGAGTTTTAGAATAGAGTCTTAGCTTAGAGTTTTTGTTAGAGTTCTAGCTTAGTTTTAGTTAAGAGTTTGGAGTTTTACCTTAGAGACCTAGCTTAGAGTTTTAGTTTAGTTTAGTTACAGTTAAGAGCTTAGAGTTTTTTAGCTTAGAGTCTTAGTTTAGAGTTTTTGTTAGAGTTATAGTTTAGTTTAGTTTTACTTAAGAGTTTGGTGTTTTACCTTAGAGTCTTAGCTTAGAGTTTTAGTTAGAGTTCTAGTTTAGTAATAGTTAAGAGTTTAGAATTTTAGCTTAGAGTCATAGCTTAGAGTTTTTGTTATAGTTTTAGTTTATTCTAGTTTTAATTAAGAGTTTAGAGTTTTCAGCTGAGAGTCTTAGCTTAGAGTTTTTGCTGAAGTTCTAGTTTAGTTTAGTTTTAGTTAATAGTTTAGAGTTTTAGCTTAGAGTCTTAGCTTAGAGTTTTTGTTAGAGTTGAAATTTAGTTTAGTAATAGTTAAGAGTTTAGAGTTTTAGCTTAGAGTCTTAGCTTAGAGTTCTTGTTAGAATTCTATTTTAGTTTAGATATAGTTAAGAGTTTGGAGTTTTACCCTAGAGACTTAGCTTAGAGATTTAGTTTAGTTTAGTTTTAGTTAAGAGTTTAGAGTTTTTTAGCTTATAGTCTTAGCGTAGAGTTTTTGTTAGAGTTCTAGTTTAGTTTAGTTTTAGTTAAGAGTTTGGGGTTTTACCTTAGAGTCTTAGCTTAGAGTTTTAGTTAGAGTTCTTTAGTTTAGTAATAGTTAAGAGTTTAGAATTTTAGCTTAGAGTCTTAGCTTAGAGTTTTTGTTAGAGTTCTAGTTTAGTTTAGTTTTAGTTAAGAGTTTAGAGTTTTACCATAGAGTCTTAGCTTAGAGTTTTAGCTTAGAGTCTTAGCTTAGAGTTTTTGTTACAGTTCTAGTTTAGCTTAGTTTAGTTATAGTTAAGAGTTTGGAGTTTTACCTTAGAGACTTAGCTTAGAGTTTTAGTTTAGTTTAGTTTTACTTAAGAGTTTAGAATTTTACCTTAGAGTCTCAGCTTAGAGTTTTTTCTAGAGTTCTAGTTTAGTTTAAATTAAGAGTTTAGTGTTTTTAGCTTAGAGTCTTAGTTTAGAGTTCTTGTTGAAGTTCTAGTATAGTTTAGTTTTAGTTTAGAGTTTTAGCTTAAACTTAGAGTTTTAATTAGAGTTCTAGTTTAGTTTATTAGGCTAAGAGTTTAGAGTTTAGCTTAGAGTTTTTGTTAGAGTTCTAGTTTAGTTTAGTTTTAGTTAAGAGTTTAGAGCTTTACCATAGAGTCTTAGCCTAGAGTTTTAGTTAGAGTTAAAATTTAGTTTAGTTACTTTTAAGAATTTAGAGTTTTAGCTTAGAGTCATAGCTTAGAGTTTTACTTAAAGTTTTAGTTTGGTTAAGTTTTAGTTAAGAGTTTCGAGTTTTAGCTGAGTCTTAGCTTAGAGTTTTTGTTAGAGTTCTAGTTTAGTTTAGTTTTTGTTAAGTGTTTAGAGTTTTACCTTAGAGTCTTAGCTTAGAGTTTTTGTTAGAGTTCTAGTATAGTTTAATTTTAGTTAAGAATTTGATGTTTTACCTTTGAGTTTCAGTTAGAGTTCTAGTTTAATTTACTTTTAGTTAAGAGTTTAGTGTTTTACCTTAGAGTATTAGCTTAGAGTTTTAGCTAGAGTTCTAGTTTAGTTTAGTTTTAGTTAAGAGTTTAGAATTTCAGCTTAAAGTCTTAGCTTAGAGTTTTTGTTAGAGTTCTAGTTTATTTTAGTTTTAGTTAAGAGTTTAGAAATTATAGCTTAGAGTCATAGCTTAGAGTTTTTGTTGAAGTTCTAGTTTAGTTTAGTTTTAGTTAATAGTTTAGAGTTTTAACTTAGAGTTTTTGTTCGAGTTGAAGTTTAGTTTAGTAATAGTTAAGAGTTTAGAGTTTTAGCTTAGAATCTTACCTTAGAGTTTTTTAGAGTTCTAGTTTAGTTTAGATATAGTTAAGCGTTTGGAGTTTTACCTACGAAACTTAGCCTAGAGTTTTAGTTCAGTTTTAGTTAAGAGTTTAGAGTTTTAGCTTAGAATCTTAGCTTAGAGTTTTAGAGTTCTAGTTTAGTTTAGATATAGTTAAGCGTTTGGAGTTTTACCTACGAAACTTAGCCTAGAGTTTTAGTTCAGTTTTAGTTAAGAGTTTAGAGTTTTAGCTTAGAATCTTAGCTTAGAGTTTTAGAGTTCTAGTTTAGTTTAGATATAGTTAAGCGTTTGGAGTTTTACCTTCGAAACTTAGCTTAGAGTTTTAGCTTAGTTTAGTTTTAGTTCAGAGTTTAGAGTTTTTAGCTTAGAGTCTTAGCTTAGAGTTTTTGTTAGAGTTCTAGTTTTAGTTCAGAGTTTGGTGTTTTACCTTAGAGTCATAGCTTAGAGTTTTAGTTAGAGTTCTAGTTTAGTTTTAGTTAAGAGTTTAGAATTTTAGCTTGGACTCTTAGCTTAAAGTTTTTGTTAGAGTTCTAGTTTAGTTTAGTTTTAGTTAAGAGTTTAGAGTTTTTAGCTTAGATTCTTAGCTTAGAGTTTTTGTTGAAGCTATAGTTTAGTTTAGTTTTAATTAAGAGTTTATAGTTTTAGCCTAGAGTCTTAGCTTAGAGTTTTTGTTAGAGTTTTAGTTTAGTTTAGTTTTAGTTAAGAGTTTTAGCTTAGAGTATTAGCTTAGAGTTATAGTTAGAGTTGAAGTTTAGTTTAGTTACAGTTAAGAATTTAGAGTTTTTAGCTTAGAGTCGTAGTTTAGAGTTTTCGTTAGAGTTCTAGTTTAGTTTAGTTAAGAGATTAGAGTTTTATCGTAGAGTCATAGGTTAGAGTTTCTGTTGAAGTTGAAGTTTAGTTTAGTCATAGTTAAGAATTTAGAGTTTTTATCTTAGAGTCATAGCTTAGAGTTTTCTGAAGTTCTAGTTTAGTTAAGAGTTTAGAGTTCTACCTTAGAGTCTTAGCTTAGAGTTTTACTTAGAGTTGAAGTTTAGTTTAGTTATAGTTAAGGGTTTAGAGTTTTAGCATGGAGTCTTAGCTTAGAGTTTTAGTTAGAGTTCTAGCTTAGTTTAGTTTTAGTTAAGAGTTATAGCTTTAGCCTAGAATCTTAGCTTAGAGATAAAACTCTAACAAAAAGTCTAAGCTAAGACTCTAAGCTAAAACTATAAACTCTTAATTAAAACTAAACTAAACTATAGCTTCAACAAAAACTCTAAGCTAAGAATCTAAGCTAAAAACTCTAAACTCTTAACTAAAACTAAACTAAACTAGAACTCTAACAAAAACTCTAAGCTAAGACTCTAAGCTAAAACTCTAAACTCTTAACTAAAACTAAACTAGAACTCTAACTAAAACTCTAATCTATGACTCTAAGGTAAAACACCAAACTCTGAACTAAAACTAGAACTCTAACAAAAACTCTAAGCTAAGACTCTAAGCTAAAAACTCTAAACTCTGAACTAAAGCTAAACTAAGCTAAAACTCTAAGCTAAGTTTCGAAGGTAAAACTCCAAACGCTTAACTATATCTAAACTAAACTAGAACTGTAAAACTCTAAGCTAAGATTCTAAGCTAAAACTCTAAACTCTTAACTAAAACTGAACTAAAACTCTAGGCTAAGTTTCGTAGGTAAAAATCCAAACGCTTAACTATATCTAAACTAAACTAGAACTCTAAAAAACTCTAAGCTAAGATTCTAAGCTAAAACTCTAAACTCTTAACTATTACTAAACTAAACTTCAACTCTAACAAAAACTCTAAGTTAAAACTCTAAACTATTAACTAAAACTAAACTAAACTAGAACTTCAACAAAAACTCTAAGCTATGACTCTAAGCTATAATTTCTAAACTCTTAACTAAAACTAAAATAAACTAGAACTCTAACAAAAACTCTAAGCTAAGACTTTAAGCTGAAATTCTAAACTCTTAACTAAAACTAAACTAAACTAGAACTCTAGCTAAAACTCTAAGCTAATACTCTAAGGTAAAACACTAAACTCTTAACTAAAAGTAAATTAAACTAGAACTCTAACTGAAACTCAAAGGTAAAACATCAAATTCTTAACTAAAATTAAACTATACTAGAACTCTAACAAAAACTCTAAGCTAAGACTCTAAGGTAAAACTCTAAACACTTAACAAAAACTAAACTAAACTAGAACTCTAACAAAAACTCTAAGCTAAGACTCAGCTAAAACTCGAAACTCTTAACTAAAACTTAACCAAACTAAAACTTTAAGTAAAACTCTAAGCTATGACTCTAAGCTAAAACTCTAAATTTTAAAAGTAACTAAACTAAACTTTAACTCTAACTAAAACTCTAGGCTAAGACTCTATGGTAAAGCTCTAAACTCTTAAATAAAACTAAACTAAACTAGAACTCTAACAAAAACTCCAAGTTAAAACTCTAAACTCTTAGCCTAATAAACTAAACTAGAACTCTAATTAAAACTCTAAGTCTAAGCTAAAACTCTAAACTAAAACTAAACTATACTAGAACTTCAACAAGAACTCTAAACTAAGACTCTAAGCTAAAAACACTAAACTCTTAATTTAAACTAAACTAGAACTCTAGCAAAAACTCTAAGCTGAGACTCTAAGCTAAGACTCTAAACTCTTAAGTAAAACTAAACTAAACTAAAACTCTAAGCTAAGTCTCTAAGGTAAAACTCCAAACTCTTAACTATAACTAAACTAAGCTAAACTAGAACTATAACAAAAACTCTAAGCTAAGACTCTAAGCTAAAACTCTAAGCTAAGACTCTATGGTAAAACTCTAAACTCTTAACTAAAACTAGACTAAACTTGAAATCTAACAAAAGCTCTAAGCTATGACTTTAAGCTAAAACTCTAAACACTTAGCTAACTAAACTAAACTGGAACTCTAATTAAAACTCTAAGTCTAAGCTAAAACTCTAAACTAAAACTAAACTAGACTAGAACTTCAACAAAAACTCTAAACTAAGACTCTAAGCTAAAAACACTAAACTCTTAACTAAAACTAAACTGAACTAGAACTCTAGCAAAAACTCTAAGCTGAGACTCTAAGCTAGGACTCTAAACTCTTAAGTTAAACTAAACTAAACTAAAACTCTAAGCTAAGTCTCTAAGGTAAAATTCCAAACTCTTAACTATAACTAAACTAAACTAAACTAGAACTATAACAAAACTCTAAGCTAAGACTCTAAGCTAAAACTCTAAACTCTTAACTAAAACTAAACTAAACTAGAACTCTAACAAAAACTCTAAGCTAAGACTTTAAGCTAAAACTCTAAACTCTTAACTAAAACTAAACTAATCTAAAACTCTAATTAAAACTCTAAGTCTAAGCTAAAACTCTAAAACTAAACTAGAACTTCAACAAAAAACTTTAAACTAAGACTCTAAGCTAAAAACTCTAAACTCTTAACTAAAACTAAACTAAGCTAGAACTCTAACAAAAACTCTAAGCTAAAACTCTAAACTCTTAGCCTACTAAACTAAACTAGAACTCTAATTAAAACTCTAAGTCTAAGCTAAAACTCTAAACTAAAACTAAACTAAACTAGAACTTCAACAAGAACTCTAAACTAAGACTCTAAGCTAAAAACACTAGACTCTTAATTTAAACTAAACTAAACTAGAACTCTAAGCTAAGTCTCTAAGGTAAAACTCCAAACTCTTAACTATAACTAAACTAAGCTAAACTAGAACTATAACAAAACTCTAAGCTAAGACTCTAAGCTAAAACTCTGAGCTAAGACTCTATGGTAAAACTCTAAACTCTTAACTAAAACTAAACTAAACTAGAACTCTAACAAAAGTTCTAAGCTATGACTTTAAGCTAAAACTCTAAACTCTTAGCTAACTAAACTAAGCTAGAACTCTAATTAAAACTCTAAGTCTAAGCTAAAACTCTAAACTAAAACTAAACTAGACTAGAACTTCAACAAAAACTCTAAACTAAGACTCTAAGCTAAAAACACTAAACTCTTAACTAAAACTAAACTAAACTAGAACTCTAGCAAAAACTCTAAGCTGAGACTCTAAGCTAAGACTCTAAACTCTTAAGTAAAACTAAACTAAACTAAAACTCTAAGCTAAGTCTCTAAGGTAAAATTCCAAACTCTTAACTATAACTAAACTAAGCTAAACTAGAACTATAACAAAAACTCTAAGCTAAGACTCTAAGCTAAAACTCTAAACTCTTAACTAAAACTAAACTAAACTAGAACTCTAACAAAAACTCTTAGCTAAGACTCTAAGCTAAAACTCTAAACTCTTAACTAAACTAATCTAAAACTGTAATTAAAACTCTAAGTCTAAGCTAAGACTCTAAAACTAAACTAGATCTTCAACAAAAAAACTTTAAACTAAGACTAAGCTAAAAACTCTAAACTCTTAACTAAAACTAAACTAAACTAGAACTCTAACAAAAACTCTAAGCTAAAACTCTAAACTCTTAACTAAAGCTAAACTAAACTAGAACTCTAACAAAAGCTCTAAGCTAAAACTCTAAACTCTTAGCCTACTAAACTAAACTAGAACTCTTATTAAAACTCTAAGTCTAAGCTAAAACTCTAAACTAAAACTAAACTAAACTAGAACTTCAACAAAAACTCTAAACTAGGACTCTAAGCTAAAAACACTAAACTCTTAACTAAAACTAAACTAAACTAGAACTCTAGCAAAAACTCTAAGCTGATACTCCAAGCTAAAACTCTAAACTCTTAAGTAAAACTAAAAAAAACTAAAACTCTAAGCTAAGTGTCTAAGGTAAAACTCCAAACTCTTAACTATAACTAAACTAAGCTAAACCAGAACTATAACAAAAACTCTAAGCTAAGACTCTAAGCTAAAACTCTAAGCTAAGACTCTATGGTAAAACTCTAAACTCTTAACTAAAACTAAACTAAACTAGAACTCTAACAAAAACTCTAAGCTATGAGTTTAAGCTAAAACTCTAAACTCTTAGCTAACTAAACTAAACTAGAACTCTAATTAAAACTCTAAGTCTAATAAAAAACTCTAAACTAAAACTAAACTAAACTAGAACTTCAACAAAAACTCTAAACTAGGACTCTAAGCTAAAAACACTAAACTCTTAACTAAAACTAAACTAAACTAGAACTCTAGCAAAAACTCTAAGCTGAGACTCTAAGCTAAGACTCTAATCTCTTAAGTAAATCTAAACTAAACTAAAACTCTTAGCTAAGTCTCTAAGGTAAAATTCCAAACTCTTAACTATAACTAAACTAAACTAAACTAGAACTATAACAAAAACTCTAAGCTAAGACTCTAAGCTAAAACTCTAAACTCTTAACTAAAAGTAAACTAAACTAGAACTCTAACAAAAACTCTAAGCTAAGGCTCTAAGCTAAAACTCTAAACTCTTAACTAAAACTAGACTAATCTAAAACTCTAATTAAAACTCTAAGTCTAAGCTAAAACTCTAAAACTAAACTAGAACTTCAACAAAAAAACTTTAAACTAAGACTCTAAGCTAAAAACTCTAAACTCTTAACTAAAACTAACAAAACTAGAACTCTATAAAAAACTCTGAGATAAGACTCTAGGCTAAAACTCTAAACTCTTAACTAAAACTAAACTAAACTAGAATTCTAACAAAAACTCTATGCTAAGACTCTAAGCTAAAACTCTAAAATCTTAACCAAAACTAAACTAAATTAAAACTCTAAGCTAAGGCTCTATGGTAAAACACAAATCTCTTAACTATAACTAAACTAAACTAGAACTCTAACAAAAACTCTAAGCTAAGACTCTAAGCTAAAATTCTAAACTCTTAACTATTACTAAACAAGAATTCTAACTAAAATTCTAAGCTATGACTCTAAGGTAAAACCCCAAACTCTTAACTAAAACTAAACTAAACTAGAACTCTAACAAAAACTTCACGCTAAGACTTTAAGCTAAAAAAATCTAAACTCTTAACTAAAACTAAACTAAACTAAATCTCTAAGCTAAGTCTCTAGGGTAAAACTCCAAACTCTTAACTATATCTAAACTAAAATAGAATTCTAACAAGAACTCTAAGCTAAGACTCTAAGCTAAAACTCTAAACTCTTAACTATTACTAAACTAAATTTCAACTCTAACAAAAACTCTAAGCTAAGACTCTAAGCTAAAACTCTAAACTATTAACTAAAACTAAACTAAACTAAACTAGAACTTCGGCAAAAACTCTAAGCTAAGACTCTCAGCTGAAAACTCTAAACTCTTAATTAAAACTAGAATAAACTAAAACTATAACAAAAACTCTAAGCTATGACTCTAAGCTAAAATTCTAAACTCTTAACTAAAACTAAACTAGAACTCTAACTAAAACTCTAAGCTAAGACTCTAAGGTAAAACACCAAATTCTTAAGTAAAACTAAACTAAACTAGAACTCTAACAAAAACTCTAAACTAAGACTCTAAGCTAAAAAACTCTAAGCTCTTAACTGTAACTAAACTAAACTAAAACTCTAAGCTAGGTCTCTAAGGTAAAACTCCAAACTCTTAACTAAAACTAAGCTAGAACTCTAACAAAAACTCTAAGCTAAGACTCTATGCTAAAACTCTAAACTCTTAAGTAAACTAAACTAAACTTCAACCCTAACTAAAACTCTAATCTAAGACTCTAAGGTAAAACTCAAAACTCTTAACTAAAACTAAACTAAACTAGAACTCTGAATAAAACTCTAAGCTAAGACTCTAAGCTAAAAAATTCTATACTTTTAACTAAAACTAAACCAAACTAAAACTCTAAGCTAAGTCTCTAAGGTAAAACTTCAAACTCTTACCTATAACTAAGTTGCGGGTGAAAATGATGGGTACTTCAACTTGTAAAATGGGTTTAGGAATGACATTATGAATGGAACTTGTTCTGAAAAGATATAATAAAGCCATCAAAAGTATTAAAAAATGGAGAGGGGACTCTTTGGGGGGCCCGGGGAGGGTGTTTGGGGGACCCTTGGGGGCCGGTTGGCCCTTTGGGAGCCCGGGGGACCTTGAGGACCAGGGGAGGGCCTTTGGGGAACTGAGGAGGGCGTTTGGGGGATAACATTTCGAAATTTTTACTTTTTAGTTTACTGTTTTTTTGCGGCGCATCCCTGCGGCGCATCCCTGCGGTGCATCCTGCGGTGCTTTCCTGGCCCGTGGCGCATCCCTGCGGCGCTTCTCGGGTCCGCGGCGAATACCCCTGCGGCGCATCCCCTTGCGGCGCTTTCCTGGCCGCGGCGCTTTTCGGGCCCGGGGGGACCTTTGGGGACCGGGGGAGGGCCTTTGGGGCACAGGGAGGGCCTTTGGGGATCTGGGGGGGCACTTGAGGGCTGATTGGTCCTTTGGGAGCCTGGTGGACCTTTGGGGACCGGGTGAGGACCTCTGGGGCCCAGGGAGGGCGTTTGGGGGTCTGGGGGGCCCTTGAGCACCGATTGGTCTTTTGGGAGCCAGGGGGACCTTTGGGGATCGGGAGAGAGCCTTTGGAAGCCTGGGGAGGGTGTTTAGGGGTCTGGGCGGCACTTGAGGACCGATTGGTCCTTTGGGAGCCCGGTTGACCTTTGGGGTTGGGGTAGAGGGATCGGAACCCTTTGGGGTTGGGGTAGGGGGATCGGAGCCCTTTGGGGTTGTGGTAGAGGATCTCACAACACTGTTCAAATGGAACTTGTGTGTTATAACGACCACAGAGTTTCACCATTAAATTCTCTTCTAAAATCTCTTCAAAAATCATATTTTATAATGTCTCTAACTGTTTCGTCGAAATAATTCCATAAATGGCTAAAAGGGTTTCGCCCAAATAATCCCTAAACGTAATTCAGCGTGTTCCTTTTGTTTGGCATCCTTGCGCTGGCACATTTCAATTATTTGGAAACCTGATTCCCGCGCTAAAACAATTCATCGCTAAGATCTAAACTTTGCCTCGGAAACGATTCTCTTGTTAGAACTCCAAATTAATTCCCCTTTTGTGAATCAATTCTCTTTAGAACAACAAATTAATTCCCCTTTCATGTCAATCAATCAATCATGACATCATCTGTCACGTGTGATCTAAACTTTGTCCCGGAGACAATTCTCTTTGGAAATGCATCAAAGACATTAATTAACTTGACGTCATCTGTCAGACATTCCCTGGAAACAATTTGATTAATGACTGACAGCACAGGTGTTCCCCGGAAACTCATAACATTTGGCTTGAACAACAATAACAAATACTGTTTCCCGGAAACTCATAACATCTGCATCGAACAACAACAAGAAGGGAGTGACAAAGTTCCTGTTTTTCCATTCTCACTGACAAAATCCATAAAACATCAAATAAATCGACCAACACACATAATCATCCATAAACTATGTAAAAAAAGTTGTAGGTGGCAGCAGGGGTGAGTGATGAGAGTAGAACCCCCCCTTCTACTAAAATATTGAAACAAGTATACACTATTATATTTGAAGGTACTAATTTGTATGTTGTTTATTTAAAATTTTCCACACGTCTTCTGCTAGTAGACCAACTTTGCTGACTTACTTGAAAAAAGTTAAATAAAGTTCAACTTTTTTCCGACAGCAATAAAGTCAACAAAGTTAATGGAGCAAAACGGTTTATTAATTTTGTGGACAGCTAAATATTTATAAACCAGTAACGTATAATTTATATATCAGTATGTCTATTGCTGGGAGCTGTGAATGAAACTGTGTAGCGCCAAAATGAGCCATTTATTACAGGGAAGTTTGAAAATTCAAAAGTTATTCAAAGACAGCAAATAACTCCCACTTAATACATTCCTTTTGGTCCACCTTTAGATATCCAGTGTCAACTCTTTCCGCACAGATGAGAAAATTTTTTATGTACCTCCAGTGCAGCTGGGTCGTCGCACACACAATACATCCCACTGATTTGAAAATGTGTAAGAGGCTTAAGGGTAAAAACACAAAATAGATGGCAATTCATAGGAAAGGCATTTTTGCTTTCAGTTTGGTTGTGACATGGGGTGTTTTCCAGGTTAAAAACCAAGTAACTTTATAGTTACTACAAAAGTTACTTAAATTTTACATTCAGCAGGAACGGCTTCGAAGTTACTAAGGCAGTGATTCCAAACGTATTTTAATTGTACCATTTTGGTATATTTCACTTCTACTGGTATAATTTAGTACAATCCCACAAAATATGGTACATTTTTCAAAATTATGGTACGATGTGGCACAATTCAGTATTTTTGTATTGATGTTTCAATTCTTTCATCTATAAATAATTTTATTCACCCTGATCATATTTGCCATAGGCAAGATAAGAAACAAACCCGCAGTCTCCATTTTCCTTTTTTCGTGAACAGACACTTCCGGCTTCCAAAGGTCGGACAAAAGCATCCTTCCGTGTCTCGTCTTACCGAATGAAAATCAAAAGGTAACAATAAAGCTATAATGCCACTTTGGATTCAGGATAGTCAGGAATCTAGTGGAATCAAAACAAAAGCCAAGTACCCAGCCAGCGTAAATTTTTTAGTTTGAAAGTTTTTATTAAAGAAAAAGGAGCCTGTACAGAGAAATTAAAGGTAAGTAAAAATTTAAAATAAGGCGATATAGCTCAACTATATAAATATATATATATATATATATATATATATATATATATATATATATATATATATATATATATATATAATATATATATATATATATATATATATATATATATATATATATATATATATATATATATATATATATATATATATATATATATATATATATATATATATATATATATATATATATATATATATATATATATATATATATATATATATATATATATATATATATATATATATATATATATATATATATATGTATATAGTTGAGCTATATCGCCTTATTTTAAATTTTTATTTACCTTTAATTTCTCTGTACAGGCTCCTTTTCTTTAATAAAAACTTTCAAACTAAAAAATTTACGCTGGCTGGGTACTTGGCTTTTGTTTTGATTCCACTAGATTCCTGACTATCCTGAATCCAAAGTGGCATAGTGGCATATATATATATATATATATATATATATATATATATATATATATATATATATATATATATAATATATATATATATATATATATATATATATATATATATATATATATATATATATATATATATATATATATATATATATATATATATATATATATATATATATATATATATATATATATATATATATATGTATATATATATATATATGTATACATATGTTGGAACACTTGGTCCCAGTTTTGTCAGATAAATGTCCCTCCCAGAATCATTTCTTTGGGCTCCTTAATTATTTTCTTCTTTAAGTAATAAATATTAATTTTCCTATTATTTTCTTTGACGCCATGTTGGGTCCTCTTAACTGCGTACCTGCTTAAAAGACCACGAGGGAAAAATTGCGCAGTTAGGGAGATTGGCCAGTAAATTAGTAGTCCTGGGATTGGCTGGAAAGAGTCTTTACCACCCCTAGTAACCCCACCGCGTGCTTCGACTAGCGGGATAAGAGGAAAAGTCCATTTTTAGTTAGTTCATTTTATAACGCGTGACTGTGAATCTAGTAAGCCTTTTCTATGTACTCTTTTTAACTTTTCAGCTTAGGTCGAAACTAAAGGGTTAATTAGAAAATCTTATCGGTAAACTTTGGCTTTAAATGTGGCCATAGACCATCCGATCACGTTAGTATAAAGGAACCGTTGGAGTAACCGCGGAAATCCCACTAATTTGGGGCCAAAGAGGGATCGTCCCCCTCCAGTAAGTCGCATAGCAACTCTTTGCGCCATTTTCGCCTTTAAAAGTGGTGACCCCGCACGGTAAACCTCCAATAAGTGGTGGCAGCGAGTTAAGGTCCTATCAGTAAATCTGATAATTAAAAGAATTCCGGGCTTTCGAAGAGACAGATGAATTTAGCCTAGACAGTAGCCTATTGTGGTGACATATAAAAAGACAAGATTACGCATTTGAATAATAAAATTATGAAAGTCTATAATGGGCTGTGGGCCTTGTTAGACAAAAATGAAAAAGAATAACGTGAAATTAATGAGTTGAGTCTACAGTGGGGGAATCTCCGTATTTAAAAGTGTTACAGGGTTTAAGGACAGATAAGAAAACGTTGAAAGTTGGGTTATTATTTGAGTGAATTGGCGGACTTAGAGATAATCTTCAGTGACGAAGGTTATAAGAGTATTGAGGACGGCAAATTAGGAGAATTTGTCAGTTTGAGCGCATATTGGCCAAGGAAGGTGGGAGACACATGTCCTTTTGAGTAATCTGCCCAGGAGGAGATTATATTTGGAATACGATTATCCAGGAGGGATACGTGATTTGTTTTACAGGGTAGTTCCCCTGTTTGAGTTTAGTCCAGCTAATTCACTAGTGGAATATTCGCGTGGTTTTTCTGATTATTTTTTGGTCCAACCCCTGTTAATTCGTTTTCGGAGATATATTTCGCTCACGTACAACTGCTTATTGTGAAAAAAGTCGTTAATCACTAATGAAGTCTAGACATTCCGGCTATTGGAAAAATTGTTGAATCTCATTACACGGAGCTGATAATTCACAGTAGTAATTGCGTACCATAATTTTTGCGTGACAGTTTTTGAACTTACCAAGATTGACTAATTGAATAATATAATCAAAGAGAAGTAGACGCGGTAAAATGAGGGGGTACGAAAAAAACTTAGGAAGGATATATGAAAAAACAAAACAAGCTAACCCCTCAGAGGCTGTGCCAAATGAAGGGGAATTACGAATAAAAGAAAATACGGATAGAGATAGGACAGATATAGAACAAATGAATTCAGAAAATGAATTGAAAAGAAACAATGACAAATGGAATTTTGAAATAATGTCGGACAGAAATAAGATGAACTCAAAACCGAGAAGGGCGAGTGAAGCCCATATAAAAAGTAGGAAAATAGAAAGAAAGGCAAATATAGAGGCCTTTGAAAGAGAGCACCAAGAATATAAGGGAAAAATGCAAGCTGAGAAAGATGAAATTAGAAAGAATAGAAAACAGGACGAAAGGGCTAGAGTAGCCTATAAAGAAAGAGACAATACGGATAAAGAACGAGTAGATTCAGAAAACGAGTTAAGAGAATATAATAACAGTGAGATTCAAAGTAGGCCAAGTAGCAGAAGTAGTAGAAGTTCAATTTCCAGCAGGAGCTCACGGAAAAGCACTAAGATAGATATGACACAACGACTTTTAAATTACATAGAGAATGAAAGATTAGCCAGAGTACGAAAAGAGGAAGAAGATAGAGAACAAAGAGAAAGAGATAGGATAGCCAGAGAAAAAAAGGAAGAGGCTGATAGAATAGCCAGAGAAAAAAAGGAAGAGGCTGATAGAATAGCCAGAGAACGAAAAAAGGAGAATGATAAAATAGCTAGAGAGAAAGCAGAAAAGATATCACCAAGAATTAAACGAACCATGATAGGTCTAATAGAAGCCCGCTGGGGAATTCCAGAAAGGGAGATTTTATCACAACTAACTTCTAGGCTGTCAGATAGCCATAATAATTTGTCTAAGAATCAATTGGGAGAAAACGAAAACTACCAAACATTAAACACTTTTACGAGAAAATATAATACTTCGCTAACTACGGGGGGAGGCGGACCGGCCCATAAAACAAATTGGGGGGCTGTGCCACCCTGTCGGAAAAACGAAATACTGGATACTCGGGTTCAAAATGTTGATAATCCACAAAAAGGGGATGCGGAAGTAATAAGACCACATAATATTGAAAATAAGACGCGCGAAATTGATTTTTCAGGAAAATTTGCAAATAATAGAAAACTTGAGAACACTTTTAATGAATATGAGACGCTAACAAGTACAGGACAAAATGAAACGCTGATTGTACCAGAGAATAAGGAGACAAAATTTATCGTACGCGCTTTTCCTCGGAAAATTCGAGAAATTTTTGTAGAATATGAAAAACCAAATGTCGGAGTACAGTTCCCATTTGATGACGAAATAATTGTTTCCGCGGTAAGAATAAAGAAGACTAAAAGAGAGAAAAAAGATATTAAACGGAGATACAATGAAGAAATGCAGTCAAGGATGGACACTGAAGTCCAATTCAGATTTCATGACGATTTATTTAATGCTACTACAAAACAAAAGAAAACTAAGAGAGAGAAAAGAAATATTAAACGGAGCTACAATGAAATTATTCAGTCAAAGATGGTGGACACTGGAGTCCAAATTAGATATAATGTAGATTTATTATTTTGCGCGAATGACAAAATTTAGAAAAGTAGAGACAAAAAGAGGAATGCAAAAAAGAGAAAAAATTTGGAGATTCAGCCTGCAGTGGCGAAAAATAAAAAAATGTTGGAGGGGCTATGCCTTAAAAACATGGATAATAAGGGGGAAAAAGAGGTCAAAGACCCATGGGGAATAAAAGAAGATGGTTACAAAAGAGAGATGAATGACCTACAACGGGTTGGGGGAAAGTTGGGAAATATTGAATGTCGATTCGGATTGAAAAAACTTGGAAAGGAATCTGATATTGGTCTGATCAGCTCAAAAGAGGGTTTGTTCCTTTATGAGGGGGAGGAATCCCTTGGGGAAGATCCCCTGCGGGAAGTCGCAAAAGATAGCCATTTTCTTCAATGCACAACTGGCGGACAAGTTGTGATCCCTTTATCGAGATTTTGCCTTTCTGATCTGGAGTCCTTGGGGGATACTCTCTCCCAGTCACTTCATACTTCACCCAAACCTTTGTCCAGTAACCCTATTCATAGCTGTTATTCTTCATGGGAATCGACAAGTATTTCCGGCAAATTGTATTCAGTGGGAGATGTATCCAAATTTCATTTTCAATTAGCATCAACGTATATTCTTCAGTTAATTATCCCAGGGAGGGAAACCAGAAAAAAGCGATTCATGGTTCGCTCAGATTTTTACTTCATTTTCCTGAACCCTTATCGTTTTCACAGGCCTGTGTATTTTCGGCCTTAGACTATTTGAAATTATGCCAAGGGGCAATTTACTTTTTTTTATCGAGATTTGGGGTTGTTTCCACAGATGGAAATTAAGAGGCTAGTGCAGCCAATTTTTCACGATGGCTGGCATCATCATATGTGCCAGAAATTGATTCTCTGCTCCTCTCAAATGTAAATTCGTGAGAGCAAGAAAATTTTTGTTTTTGATTGTGCTGTGCACAATCAATTTCTACGATTCCCGAGGACGACATCCTACAATTATTTCCAACGGAGGAGGAAGAGAGGATGCTGAAAGATGAGGAAAACTTCATAGTACCCCATACTACTCGGCAGGGCAGAAACACTCGCACGGCAGGAGCTCTCAGGAAGAAATGAACCTAAAAGACCTGGAAGACCAGAGGAGGATAAAAAGGAAATCTAGTGTTTATTTTAATTTGATATTGTGTTTGAATTTCCAGCCAATCCAACGGGGATGTGGGCCATTTATCTTAGGAGGGAGGTGTTGGAACCCTTGGTCCCAGTTTTGTCAGATAAATGTCCCTCCCAGATTCATTTCTTTGGGCCCCTTAATTATTTTCCTTCTTTAAATAATAAATATTAATTTTCCTATTATTTTCTTTGACGCCATGTTGGGTCCTCTTAACTGCGTACGTGCTTAAAAGACCGCGAGGGAAAAATTGCGCAGTTAGGGAGATTGGCCAGTAAATTAGTAGTCCTGGGATTGGCTGGAAAGAGTCTTTACCACCCCTAGTAACCCCACCGTGTGCTGCGGCTAGCGGGCTGAGAGGAAAAGTCAATTTTTTAGTTAGTTCATTTTATAACGCGTGACTGTGAATATAGTAAGCCTTTTCTATGTACTCTTTTTAACTTTTCAGCTTAGGTCGAAACTAAAAGGTTAATTAGAAAATCTTATCGGAAAACTTTGGCTTTAAATGTGGCCATAGACCATCCGATCACGTTAGTATAAAGGAACCGTTGGAGTAACCGCGGAAATCCCACTAATTTGGGGCCCAAGAGGGATCTTCCCCCTCCAGTAAGTGGCATAGCAACTCTTTGCGCCATTTTTGCCTTTAAAAGTGGTGACCCCGCACAGTAAACCTCCAATAACATATATATATATATATATATATATATATATATATATATATATATATATATATCTATATATATATATATATATATATATATAATATATATATATATATATATATATATATATATATAATATATATATATATATATATATATATATATATATATATATATATATATATATATATATATATATATATATATATATATATATATATATATAATATATATATATATATATATATATATATATATATATATATATATATATATATATATATATATATATATATAATATATATATATATATATATATATATATATATATATATAATATATATATATATATATATATATATATATATATATATATATATATATATATATATATATATTATATATATATATATATATATATATATATATATATATATATATATATATATATATATATATATATATATATATATATATATATATAATATATATATATATTATATATATATATATATATATATATATATATATATATATATATATATATATATATATATATATATATATATATAAATATATATATATATATATATATATATATATATATAATATATATATATATATATATATATATATATATATATATATATTTATATATATATATATATATATATATATATATATTATATATATATATATATATATATATATATATATATATATATATATAATATATATATATATATATATATATATATATATATATATATATATATATATATATATATATATATATATATATATATATTATATATATATATATATATATATATATATATATATATATATATATATATATATATATATATAACTTTGAAAGCGCAGAAAGTTACCTTTTCTTAAGAATTGCATAAAAATGATTTATTTTACTTGATGATAGAATATCTATCATCCATTCATCCTAGGGTGAGACTAACGTAGATAGTAATATTTGAACTAAGGTAGATATTTGCATATTAAGGAGGGAGGAGTATATTGGAATCACTTAAAAAAAAAAATTAAGTAGAAATTTCTGCACATTACGAAGTAAGAATTGTACTGTATAAAGTGACTATCAACTATTTTACGAAGCCAAGATACATGGAGACGACAGAAGCACGTTTGATACAGCTCAGGGACCCGGAACACTTTCGAGACATGAAAGAAGTAGACTTTGGTATCAACAATAAAATTTCTTTATCAGTTGCAACTACTTTCAAAACAATGTCTGCGGAATCCATGATTGAACTAAGTGACGAAATAAGGAAAAGGTTTTTCTGTTCAAAATAATCGTCGGCTGAAAACTTAAACGGACTGGACCCAAAGGTTGCTTTGAAAAAAATTAAGTAGAAATTTTCTGCACATTACGAAATAAGAATCGTGCTGTATAAAGCGATTGTCGACTATTTTACAAGCCAAGATACATGGAGACGACAGAAGCACCTTTGATACAGCTCAGGGACGCACAACACTTTCGAGACATGAAAGAGGTAGACTCTGACAGTAGTGTAAAGGTTATATTTATCAATAATAAAATTTTGTTATCAGCTGCAACTACCTTCAAAACAGTGTCTGCGGAATACATGATTGAACTGAGTGACGAAATAAGGAAAAGGTTTTTCTGTTCAAAATAATCGTCGGCTGAAAACTTAAACGGACTGGACCCAAAGGTCGCTTTTAAAAAAATTAAGTAGAAATTTTCTTCACATTACGAAGTAAGAATCGTGCTGTATAAAGCGATTGTCGACTATTTTACGAAGCCAAGATACATGGAGACGACTGAATCACCTTTTATACAGCTCAGGGACGCACAACACTTTCGAGACATGAAAGAAGTAGACTGTGGCAGTAGTGTAGAGGTTATATTTATCAATAATAAAATTTTGTTATCAGCTGCAACTACCTTCAAAACAGTGTCTGCGGAATACATGATTGAACTGAGTGACGAAATAAGGAAAAGGTTTTTCTCTTCTAAATACTCATTGGCTGAAAACTTCAACGGACTGGACCCAAAGATAGCTATGTCTCCTGACCGCTCTAACTTAATCATTGTCCCACCTCTTGTCCAGTTTCCAAGTTTGGCAAAGGAGACTAATGTGGAAAACATTGCTAAAGAATGAAAAAAGCTGTCATTCTATGCTTATCTCAAGAAATTTGCAATTTCTGACCGAGTTTATTTCTGTTTTAAAGTACTAGGACGATGTGAGGGTCCTCAAGTACAAAGTTTCCCGTTCTTGGGTGAATTCATGATGAAAATGCTTATCCTACCACATTCTTCTACTTGTGCCGAAAGGGTCTCTTCAGCTGTAAATTTAAACAAAGTAAAATTGAGAAATAAACTTGGCTTTACTGCTCTTAATGCTGTTATTGGTGCTAAACAAGTCGTTACCAAGGACTGGACCCCCCCCCCTCCCCCATCAGCAAGATGACACCCTAATTGGCGAAATACTGGAAAAGGGTACAGAAAATCTGCAACTGTGAGTGCTGCCATGGCTTCCAACTCAGATAGTGATGTTTATTGTCATATTTTTTTTTCATGTGTTTTTGTAGTATAGAGCAGTTAAAATATCAGATAACTCAAAGTTTCTAAAGCCAGTTCCAGTTCTAAAAATAAAAGATGCCGTTATCTAGATGTTTAAGGTTATTTAAACAATACCAAAAAGATGGTCTCAATTGTACCATTTGTGGGGGTATATACAACTAGACTTTACGGAAGAGTGAAGGATCTTTTAAGGCGTTTTGGAGAAAATATTGTTTCAACATTAAAATCTCAAGTACGTGATAGGCCATAACTCTTAAAGTTACTTCTTTGATCAGTCTCAATTTAAAAACAATTTGTTCCTGTATTGCTTGTGGGCAGTAGCGTATATTAGGAAAGGGCTACAGGAGCGATCCTCCCTCCATTGACATCTTCATCAAAGAGAAAAAGGTATTTGTATGCAAACTACTAAATGGAAAAAAAGGTCTCAGCAACTGCTTTTGGGCAATATTCTATAAGATTACAATGTTAACACTCAATTTTAGCCACTTTTTTGTATTAAAATCGTCATTTGGGACCAGTTTCAGGGTGATACTATAAACGGTCGTAAATGGCCAAAAATAACTTCTTACCTTTAGTAAGTAATATATGCTACTCCGAAGATTTTCTTAAAGCACTGTCAGGAGCACGTGTGTTGTATTAGAAGAGAAAGAAAAACGAAGGAATGGAGAAAGAAAGTGAATGAAAATGTGTTATACATAATTTTCATATATAGTGCTGTACGTCCCCGACGATCCGTTTGTTACACGAAGCGTAACACGCGTGATAAAAAATTAGGATATGGTACAATTTTTGCCTCTGGTACATTTTTCGTGCCATTTTTGGTACATTTTGTTTTGAAAGGTTGGTTAACACTGTATTAAGGTCTTATTCAGATAGAAAAAAGTCAAAACCACGAATTTGAAGAAAATTGCTTCAGACAGAGACACATTTAGTTTCAATTTTTGAGCATCTTCATGTGCATAAGTTTTGAAATGTTTTAGGTAAAGCCACTGACCAGTAGAGGAAAATTTTTGGAATTGGGGTTGCAGTAAAAACTTTAGACTGAGCATATGTCTAGGCTATAGCCTGAAATAGTCTAGTTAGATGCTTAAACTGTTTTTGGCTAATGCATTTTTCTATAGGTTGGAAATACTCTTTCAAAACATAAAAAAAATCACGGTAAAATTCTACTGTAGTTAGTTTTGGCAGTAAATATTTACCTAATCATATTATTTGTAAAGAGCATAAAAAAAGGCATTGAGTGGTATATTCACTTTAGTTGTAACTCAATAATATGATTTGGTAAATATTTACTGTTTTGGCTATCTTTGAAAGGGGTTAGGTTAGGAAAATAATACTTTCAGGGATGTATCTACAGATGAAAGTATATGCTGGGAAGATATTTTGAAGAACATACCTCTAGAGGGTCCTGACCTTTATAAATCAGTGTGTTATAGAAGTGGTGCCTTGCAAAATAGATCTGCTTAAATAAAGTACAACAAAATTGTTTTCAGCTTCACAACTTTGCTCAATCCCAATTTATAAAGTTTTAAAGATATGCAAATACATTTCCTTAATTTGGAAAAAAAAAATTGATATTGCTTGAAAATCTACTTAAATAACAGGAATTGCATTTTCAGAACTAAAGCCAGAGAAAAAGAAACTGATAACTGAAAATTAAGGTGAAATGTTCTTTTGTCAAAATCACAATAGGTGTTGACCTGTTATGTAGGTGAATTTCACAACCCTCTAGAGAGAGAAGAAGTAGAGGTAGGTACTTCAAAATGGGATACCACCAGATGGCTAATTTGAAAGTGTATGTATATACAAATCTTTAAATTAGCCAACCAGTATTTTAATCCTAGGAGTCCAGTTGGACAACAGGAAACATATTAAGAAAATAATTCTTACTCCATAATATGTAGAATAATCCTAGTTAACACATTTTGCAGGGGGAGAGCCTTTATCTTCACTTCTTTGCTTGTTTCTCCAGTTTTTGTAAGAAATTCATGAATTTCTTAGAGCCTATATATTCACATAGCCTAATATATACCCCACCCCCCTAATGTGTAAATATATCCCTAGAATTGCATCCTCAATCTAAATATAATATCTATTTGCATCACAAATGAACTTTACTCCCATATTAGCCATGTGGTGGATGTCCCTGCAAAATAGCTTCCCAGGACATAGTTTAGCCTGTGGAACCATCCTTGAAAGTTCCATTTTCCTAACCCAATCCCTTTCCAAGGTAGCCAAGAGTAGCTAAAGTAGAATTTACCAAAATCACTAGGCTAATATTGCTTTTTGGTATTAAAATTTAAATTGTTAATTGTTTTAAAATTTAGCCTAGATTCTTTTATAGTTTTGACATATTCCTTCAAGACATATAAAAAATTAGCCTACTAGTATTTTGCTTTGTCTCTCATAAGGCTATTTTAAAAAATTGTTTGTTGTATGCTATTTACTGATTGACCAGGTTAACCTGTATTTTAAATTAGACCTTTTGCATATGGTTTACTTAATTTGTTGCACAAAGAGGAAAGCAGGACATTGCATAAATCACCTAATAGTAGGTTCATCATGCAAAAGTAGTAAATTTGTAATCAATTAGGTTTGTGTGCAGTAGCCTAGACTTGACTTATAAATATCCCATTTCTGTATTGGTTTCATGGCATTATCATAGTCTTTGGAATGACAACATACAGTAATCTTGATTAGGCATATAACTAAGGAAGGATCTATAGAGAAGGGAATATATTATGAAAGCAATTCATCTTTCATAATATACAGAATAATTGAGTTTGATGACTCAACTCAACAGTGACAGGTTGTGTGAAAATTAAAAAAAGGATTATATGCCCAATTTATAAGATAAAGACATTTTCCTACATATCTTGTGATATTTTATAACTATATCAACTTTCAGTGACATTTTAAGTGGTCCTTCTAAGTGGTTTTATTTGACTTCCTGGACTTTGAAGTAAGTGAATCTTCTTCTTCTATTTCGCAGCAGGTGGGCTTTTCAGTCAATACTATTTAGCCCTTTTCCTTCTGCTTCACTCTGTGGGCTACAGAGCTACTGGCTTGGTTGTCTCTTATTTGTTAGATATTCTCAGATATCTTTCAGTAGATCTTTCAACAGAAGGAGTTCAAATATAGGGTGATAGATGTTGATTTCTGTGCTCTGTGTGCAGGTATAGTTGGCTAGGCTCTTGGCTGATAGTGAGATTTTGTGGTGTTTGAAACAATTTAACAGTTTACAAAGTAAGGTATGTTGTGCAGACATCAGCATATTACATTCAAATAGGCAGTGGTCAATTGTTTCATTATTCATATTACAATACCTGCAGAGAGGGGACAGGGGAACTGAACCACTTGAATTAGGAAACTGGTATGAGAATGCAAGAAAATTTAGTCCATTTGTTCCAGAACGAATTCTATGATAAATTTTAGAAAAATACTTATTGGGAAAGGGGGAAAGGATAGGATTATTTTTCTTTAACATAGTATCTGATAGTCTCCATCAATAAATATCTCTAATGGGGACTGGTCTCCCACTTGGCTGGTTGATATTTATAGCATTTTTTGCTATTTCATCAACCTGATGATTACCACTTATACCAGAGTGGCTAGGAATATACTGAAGATAAGTTCTTATGCCACTTGAAGCAAGATTATCTATAATACTAAGACAGTGATAAGTGTCAACATCTAACTTATACTGAGGAGCTGAAGACAGCAACTCAAGGCTTGATAAAGAGTTGGAATAAACTATAATATTATTAGAATTAGCAATCAGAGGTTGGTTTTCCATACAGTGTTCTAATGCCATGATTATGGCATTTAACTCTGCAGACATTATAGATACATTATTATACAATCTCTCACCCATTGCAATTTTCAGGTGAGGAAGGAAAGCACCACTTGCTACCTTCTCATTCATTTTGGACCCATCAACAAAGATTTGGAAATGGTTTTTATAAGTAATTGTATTAAGTTCAGCAAATTTTTTCTGGACAAAAGCGATGGGGGTTAAATCTGTAGTCCACTTTGAGAAATCAGTATTTATCATGGGGATTGACCAATTCCATGGAGGGGATTGGGGGAAAGTAGGTGCAATAGACTTTGTGGGCACAGGGAACTTCTTCTGAATATTGGCATACTCATCTGCAATGCTTCTATACATGGCTGGATTTCTTAACCAATTATGTAGAGTGTAAGAGGTATTTGATTCAATTTTTGTAAGATGTTTTATCAAGAGAAAGCTACATCTCTCCCTTATTGTTGTTAATCCACTCTCCATAAGCAGAAACTTGGTGCTTGTGGGTTTCCTAAGACCAAATATGAGATGTATTATATCATTTTGTATTATTTCAATTTTTTGCATCTGGGTCTTTGCATATGCACCATAGACAACGAGCCCATAGTCAGTATGGGGTCTTATATGTGATTTATAAAACTGGAGTAAGGTTTTCTCCTTAAAGCCCCAGGGTGTGGAAAGAAGTCTTTTTAGTATACTTGTTTTTCTATAGCATTTTTTTATTGTGTTTGAAATGTGGAGGTGGAAACTAAGTTTTTGGTCAAGCATGAGATCTAGGTAGTTAATATGATTATCTTCTGGAATAGTTGTTCCATTTAGAGTTAGTCTTGCATTAACATGGTTTTGCTTTCAGTGAAATTGGATTATTTTTGACTTTGTAGGTGCAATGGGTAAATCTGAATGTTGAGAAAATTTTTCAAATTGGAAAAGTGACTTTTGCAGCTTTGACTGTGCAATCTCAAAGGTGTTGCCAGATGACCATAGTACCAGATCATCAGCATTTTGTAGATTCGTGTGAGGGAGGTTCATGTCCCAGAGATATTGGTCAAAGAGGAGGCAGCTGAGGACTGCTCCCTGAGGAAGGCCTTTGGTTATTGTCTTATGAGGTGATGAGGCTGAACCTACACAAACAATGAAACTTTGCAGTTCTATGAACGATTTTATAAGAGATACTAGCTTGGGGGGTAGTCCAAGGTTTGCAAGTTTATTTAAGAGGATTTGGTGGTTCACATTGTCATATGCCCCTTCAAAATCTAGGAAAGCTGTGACTATGACAAGAGAATTTTTGTTTACCAGTGGTTTTATCTGTTTCTTCTGAAAAGATGTATTTGTGAATTGCACGGTTGCCAAATATAGCCAAAAGCTAGATTTCCATAACATTATAGATTGTGGTGACTCAGCTGTTTTTCATGTATATTCTGCTATAGTATTTTGAGTTTTCGTGTAATTAATGCTGATTTGAATCACAGAATTAAACCAACACAAACTACCCCATAGAGACCCAATATAATCCATTTCACCCAATATAATGCCTCCTAAACAGTCAACTTGTAATACCAATGTGATGCCTACTGAGGGTTCAAAAAGAGCTTGCGCTAGCCACAAAAAAAACGGCGTGATAAGTGTTTGGTATGTGAAATAGACCTAAATGATGACTCCTTGGCAATTCTCTGTGATGAATTTGGAAAGTGGATATGCATTGAATGTATGGATATGTCTGAACCCAAATATGTGTTGCTCACAAAAACTTCTTGATGGGTTGATATTTGTATTTTATGTCCAATTTGCAAACACTCTCCTATGACTCCAAGCAGTTCTAACCAGAATCCAAGTGTTGAGAGTATTGTTGAAGCTACAAAAAACAGTATGAAGAGAGATATTATTGACAAAATCTCTTCCCAAGCCATTATCCAAGATATTGTACAGTCTTCAGTAAATAACCTTGAAACTATGCTCATAGAAGAGATTTTGAAATCAATTAATGATATCAGAACACAAATGTCAGCTTTTGAACATCAGGTTGCTAAAAAATGCTTGATTTCTGATGTGCGTGCTGAAATCAAAACCCTTGTGCAACAAGAGACTGCCTGGCTAAATACTGATTTTGCCCAACATCTCAATTGTGAGGTTCAGCGCCTTTTTGCTGAAGAGCAGGATAGACAACACAGAGCTCTAAGCATAGTTGCATATGGTACCCCATCACAATCAGACAAACAACTCTACATCTAGTCATATCTCAGCCAAAATTACAAACTCCAAGGCATTCAAATTACAAATATGAAAAGACTTCCCATCCCTGCAAACTCACAGTCCATAATGAATGCCCACCACCTATCCTTTTCTCTGTTCCCAGTGTAGACATCAAAAGGATAATCATTAACCGTTCTGATGAACTCGGTGGAGATATTCAGTTTTGAGGTGGTGCAACAAAGGCTGAGTGTGATAAACATAAGACTCTCATAGATACACTAAAAATGCAAATAAACTCTGGTGAAAAAGATCTCATCATTTTCAAAGGCCAATTGTGACAAAAAACGTTGCAGCTCATCACGGTTGGAAAGTTCCAAAGCCAGCCCTAAACCCAACTGGCATGGAGATATAACAGTTTGTCCCTCACTTCCTGTAAATAGCCCTGATTTTTTTGCAGTTATCCTCTTTGCTTTGTAGAACTTCAAGTGTTAATACTAGTGTATCAACTGAAAATGAACCTAGTGAATTTTTCTTTTCATGTGACAGTTCAAATAAATTGAGCTTCATCAATGTCCAAGTGCTCTTAAAAGATGAAGAAGCAGATATTGCTGGGTTAGTGTAGATTCATCAACAGCAACAATATTTAAGAAATTTAAAATAAAATTCTCTGTGAATTATTATCTCGATTTATCAGTAGTTCTACCGAACCAATCGTGCTCAAATCCTCCTCAGGGCCATACTGTGGTGTTTCTTTTGTGGATGGTGAAGTTTTCCCCACTGTAGAGTGCAGACGGTCTGTTATCATTGTAATATCCTTTCTTGTTTTAGTTTAAAGCTTATTCCAATAGGCAATGCTTAGAAGTCCTCCAAAAAAAAGTCCTCCCAGATCCCACCCCAAATACCAGTGAAATTGATACCCATCTTGGCTGGTCAAGCTCATTATCACAAAGTTCACATGATAGCTCCAATTCTGAGAATAGGACAAAGATCAGTGTAGGGGCTAATGTCATTATAAATGATGATAATGGGTTTCAAGAGGTCCTTTCTAGAAGCTCTAAAAAAAAGGAAAAAAATCTCCCCAATCAAAAGCATTTCCCCTCTCCCCGCCCAAGATCCTCCCTCCCAAAACTTAGGAATTTACCTTAAAATTTCTACTAATACCCCATTTGAAATAAAAAAGATTACTGCAATAAGAGTTGCAATTTTCAAATTGCTAAAATCAATGTTCTCTCTTAATATTCACCATGATGGATCTCTGCTAATAGCTGTCCAAGATCAGAAATCAGCAGACACAATAATTAATCTAAAATCCCTTCTGAATACCCCAATTAATGCATCTAAATGGAACCCAAAACAATCCCCAACAAAAATAGTAGTTTATAATGTTCCCCCAGAAATACCCATTCAGGAATTAAAAGAAGGGCTCTCAGATAGGGCTGGCAACACAATCCCAGTTGAAGATGTTACCCAACTTGGTAAACCTAACTCTAATGGCCTAAAAACAAGTAGATCCTTCTTATTTACACTCAAGGAAAAAATTAATATCCCAGAAAAGTTATTTCTATTTGGGCAAATCAACCACACAAGGAATACAAACCAAAGCCTATCCAGTGTCAGAAGTGTCTCAAACTGGGACACACAACAAACAAATGCAATGAAATTCTCCTAGCGTGTAGTAATTGTAAAGCATTCCATCCTAAAAAGTTGACAACTTGCAACAACACTCAGCCTACATGTATCAATTGCAAAGGCCTACATGAATCTACCAATAAATCACTATGCCCTGCATATAAGAAAAGAGCACTAACACTCCAAATAGCAACAGAGAAGGCCATTCCATACCCCTTTGCAGCAATGGAAGCAAATGCTGCCCAACAATACCAAATAAAGCCCATAATGAAACCAACCAAAACCCCCAAGTCAAACGCCCCCAATGCATCAAGTACCCCTTATAAAACAACATCCTCTAAGCCCCCTAGCTCACATCCCTATCAGAAAGAATCACCAAGTCAACAAGCCTCCTTGTCCAGTGAGATGAGGTCAGCCTGGCCCCCCTCCCAAGAAGAGACAAAGCAGAAACACTACCAGGAATTAATCCCTTAACTGACAAACAGGATGCACAACTAAACATGCAATCACCAAATATATGCTTATTCATTCTAAACTGTAATGCAGTCGAGGCCATGAATATATATCAACTACAGAAAACAAAAATCATTGCAGAATTGGCAAAAATCTACATCCCTGATGATATGTTCATTCAAGCAAAAAAAGATCTTGCTTTACTATTAACAAAGCTGAACATTGATACACAGTCATATAAAAAATAAATCAACAACACAACACATATCAATACTCCAGTGGAACGTAAGATCACTCACAGAAAATAAGCTAAATGAACTAATATCTTTTATGAATAATAAATCCATCAATATTGCTTGCCTCCAGGAAACTCATTTAACCCAAAATCAACAAATTAAGTCTCTGGGATATACTATCCTGAGAAAGGATAGATCATCAGAGAGAAAAGGAGATGGAGTATTTTTAATAGTTAATAAAAATATAAAATTCTGTGGCATCAAATTTCCAGATTTTGTAAATGATGTTGATGCAATTGGTATCAGTGTTTGGCTGAATAATACAAAAAATTACATAATAAGCTTTTATAACCCTAATGGCCAAACTACAGATGCCATGGATTTCTTCAACTATATTAATAATTCTAATATGTTAAAAAATATCATTATTTGTGGAAACTTTAATGCCCACAGCCTCTTGTGGGGGAATAAACCAGCAAATAAAGCTGGTGAGTTCATTGAGCGTATGACTTCAAATAATATTGAATTAGCTGTTGCTACCCCTCCAAACCTGAATACATATTTCAACCCCAAAAGTGGCAGCTTCTCTACTATTGACCTATAAATAGTGTCATTAAATATTTGAATAAAATTTATATAAATAAAATTGATAGTCTATGTACTGACCACTTTGCTATCGTTTGCTCCCTAAATGAACCTGCTGAAACCTTATCACATAACTCCAGATATGTCAACACTAAAGCAAATTGGCCTATGTTCCAAATAAGCTAAATGATGAAGTTACAAGTTTCACCCAAAATTCATGCATTTCAAACACAACAGTTGACATACATGCTGAAGATTTGGCATCTTTACTAATAAATAAAGCTAATCATGCTATCCCAAGGACAACTCCCAAGAAAACCTTCCCTAAACACATTCCCAAAGCATGGTGGACAAATGAGTGTTAAAATAAATGGAGAACAAAAAAGGCAGCTAGAAGAACATTCACCTACTACATATTTAAAAAAACTACAAGCAGAATCTAATCTAAATAGGACTATAATAAATGCTAAATATAACTACTGGAATAATTTTGCAAATAATCTCTCCAGAGAAACACATTATACATAAAGTTATAAGCCACATCTGTGGGAAAAAGACTTCCCCCAACCCACTCCTGTATGTGCTTATACATAATAATACCCATTATGACTATGATAATGAAAAAGCTAAGCTATTTGCCACTCTTTTTTTTTAATAAGCTAACATAAAATAATTGCAGCAAAATATCCCCAATCCCTAAGAACCCAAGTTACCAACCACGCCCAGGATCTGAGTATATAACCAGCCCAGTTTCCATCCAGGAAATGAATAATGCAATACATCATATTAGGACCAAGACTAGCGGCAGCTATGACAATATACACCCTACATGGATAAAGAATCTCACCCCTTCATACAAACAGGAACTTCTAAACTGTTATAATCATGCTTGGGCATCTTCTATGTTCCCCAATATATGGAAATGTTCGTCCCTCCTACCAATCCTAAAGAAAAATAAACCCAAAAATAACCCTGAGTCTTATAGGCCCATAATGATGACTCCTGTGATGGGGAAAATAATGGAGAAAATGATATATTACCGACTCCTCTGGTTTGTTGTAAAAAATAATATGATCCCTCACACTCAAACTGGTTTCAGGAAACACCACTCCTCAACAGATGCTTTCATATTGCTAACAAATGCAATAAATGAATCATTCTCAAAAAATAATGTCCTAGTTGCAGCTTTCCTAGATTTTGAAGGGGCGTATGACAATGTGAACCACCAAATCCTTTTAAACAAACTTGCAAACCTTGGACTACCCCCTAAGCTAGTATCTTTCATAGAATTGCGAAGTTTCATTGTTTGTGTAGGTTCAGCCTCTTCACCCCAAAAGACAATAACCAAAGGCCTTCCTCAGGGAGCAGTCCTCAGCTGCCTCCTCTTTGCTCTATATCTCTGGGACATGAACCTCCTCCACACGAATCTACAATATGCTGACGATCTGGTGCTATGGTCATCTGGCAACACCTTTGAGATATCACAGTCAAAGCTGCAAAAGTCACTTTTCCAATTTGAAAAATTCTCTCAACATTCAGATTTACCCATTGCACCTACAAAGTCAAAAGTAATCCAATTTCACCGAAAGCGAAATCATGTTAATGTAAAACTAACTCTAAATAGAACAACTATTCCAGAAGATAATCATATTAATTACCTAGGTCTCATGCTCGACCAAAAACTTAATTTCCACCTCCACATTTCAAACACAATAAAAAAATGCTATAGAAAAAAAAATATACTAAAAAGACTTCTTTCCACACCCTGGGGAAGTAAGGAGAAAACCTTACTCCAGTCCCCATATTGACTATGGGCTCATCGTCTATGGTGCATGTGCAAAGACCCAGATGCAAAAAATTGAAACAATACAAAATGATATAATACGTCTCATATTTGGTCTTAGGAAACCCACAAGCACCAAGTTTCTGCTTATGGAGAGTGGATTATCAACAATAAGGGAGAGACGTAGCTTTCTCTTGACAAAACATCTTACAAAAATTGAATCAAATTGCTCACACACCCTACATAATTGGTTAAGAAATCCAGCCATGTATAGAGGCATTGCAGATGAGTATGCCAATATTCAGAAGAAGTTCCCTGTACCAGCAAAGTCTATCGCACCTACTTTCCCCCAATCCCCACCATGGAATTGGTCAATTCCCATAATAAATACTGATTTCTCAAAGTGGAATACAGATTTAACCCCCATTACTTTTGTCCAGAAAAAATTTCTGAAGTTAATACAATTACTTATAAAAACCACTTCCAAATATTTGTTGATGGGTCAAAAATGAATGAGAAGGTAGCAAGTGGTGCTTTCCTTCCTCACCTGAAAATTGCAATGGGCGAGAGATTGTATAATATTGTATCTATATTGTCTGCTGAGTTAAATGCCATAATCATGGCATTAGAACACCTTATGGAAAACCCACCTTTGATTGCTAATTCAAATAATATTATAGTATATTCCGACTCTTTATCAAGCCTTGAGTTGCTGGCCTCAGCTCCTCAGTATAAGTTGGACATTGACACTTATCATTGTCTCAGTATTATAGATAATCTTGCTTCAAGTGGCATAAGAACTTATTTTCAGTATATTCCTAGCCACTCTGGTATAAGTGGTAATCATCAGGTTGATGAAATAGCAAAAAATGCTATAAATATTGACCAGCCAATTGGGAGACCAATCCCCATTAGATATATTTACCGATGAAGACTATCAGATATTAATTTTAATAAGAATAATCCTATCCTTCCCCCCTTTCCCAATAAGTATTTTTCTAAAATTTATCATAGAATTCGTTCTGGAACAAATTGACTAAATTTTCTTGCAATCTCGTATAAGTTTTCTAATTCAAGTGTTTCAGTTCCCCTGTCCTCTCTTTGCAGGCATTGTAATATGAATAATGGAACAATTGACATTGCCTATTTGAATGTAATATGCTGACGTCTGCACAACATACCTTGCTTTGTAAACTGTTAAAATGCTTCAAACACCGCAAAATCTCACTATCAGCCAAGAGCCTAGCCAACTATATCTGCACACAGAGCATAGAAATCGACATCTATCATTTTAAATTTGAACTCCTAGAGTCGAAAGATCTACTGAAAGATATCTGAAAATATCTAATAAATAAGAGGCAATCAAGTCAGTAGCTCTGTAGCCCACAGAGTGAAGCAAAAGGAAAAGGGCTAAATAGTATTACTGAAAAGCCCGCCTGCTGTTAAATAGAAGAAGAAGAAGATTCTGCCAAAATTTACTACAATACCTGTTACCAAAAGTATGTTGCAGATATTTGGTTTTCAGTGCTTCACTAATCTGGGGCAACCAAACTGCAGAAGAGGAGTTGGTATTTATGTCAAGGAAGGTTTCCAGGTTAGTCTTATTAACCGTTTAATTTACAACGTACCCTGGGTGAAAAGTTTATGGCTTGATATTACTCTTCAAGAAAATAAAAAAAAATCTGTGTTGGGTGTGTATACAGTAGCCCTAGTGCACCCAGTCTTAATGATTGTGAAATACATCTTAAAACTATCATTGATGAAATGGCATCTACAGTATCATCTGATTGAATAATTATTGGTGATTTCAACTTCACATTAATCAAGTGGGTTGATGGTCTTGGTCATGTAGTATCTAATAATGGAGATTCACCATTTGTGTCTTGCTTATCTGATAACTTTCTTCACCAAACGGTTGACAAGGCATCATGGCAACCAGAATCCTGCTTGTTGGATCTCGTAATTTCGAGCAATCCAGATTCCCTTATCAGAAATGAATTTCTTCCTCCAGTTGGCAACAGCAACCACTCAGTTATCCTCTCTGTGTTATCCTTGAACATGCGTCTGCAACCTAATGTTTGTCTTCAAACTTTTACTGACTACCAAGCAATATGGAAGGAACTAGCCTCAAGAAAATTGGTCTAAACTAATTATTTCTGATATTAATATATCATGGACGAATTTCTAAGAAGCCCTCCTATCAATTGAAAAAAAGCACTCCCGTATCCTCTACCAAAAACAGCCAAAAACGCTTCCATTCCTCACAAAGGATGCAAAAAGAACAATCAACAGGAAAGCCAGAGCCTGGAAAAGGTGCAACAAGGAGAAATCTCAGGAAAATTGGATAAGGTATGCAAAGGCTTGGAATCTTGCCTCTTATGTAGTTAAGGAATTGAAGTCTCAGCACAAGGAAAAGCTTGCCACAGATATCAAGACAAATCCCAAATTTTTCAGGAGACATGATGTTTCTGCCAAAAATCCAAACCATCACATCATTCCTGGCTTCAGACATAATGGCATAACCCATTCATCGCCAATAGATAAGGCCAATGTATTTAATACCCAGTTTGCCTCTGCCTTCACCATCCAACCTTGTTCAACTATTCCTGCAGCACCATCAAACTTAATATGTCATCCAATGCCAAAATTATCCATTACCAAAGATATGGTCTTAAATAGCCTGAAAAAACTCGATGTTAATAAAACCAAAGAATCAGATGGAATACACCCAAGGCTTCTTAAGGAATGCCAAATTGTTCTCAGTTCTCTCTTGTTTGGACTCTTCCAGCTGTCCTTACAAAATGGAGAACTACTGTCAGATTGGAAAAAGTCCTACATAACACCAATCCACAAAAGAGGCCCCAAAGATAATGCAGAAAATTACCGCCCTATTAGCATCACTTCTGCAGTTGTAAAGGTGCTTGAGAGATTTGTTAATAGAGCTCTAATTCAGCACTTGGAAACTAATAACATCCTCACTCCCAATCAACATGGCTTCAGATCTTTAAGATCTGTTGACGCTAATCTTTTACACACATACAAGTATGTTACATCATTATTGGATAATGATGTGCCTGTTGATATGGTGCTCCTGGACCTCTCAAAAGTATTTGACAGGGTTTGCCATGAATTCCTCATTACCAAACT
The DNA here is from genome assembly GCA_027921565.1 of Artemia sinica. Lineage (NCBI taxonomy): Eukaryota > Metazoa > Arthropoda > Branchiopoda > Anostraca > Artemiidae > Artemia > Artemia sinica. The sequence goes on along the minus strand of CM051263.1, from coordinate 1,210,283 downwards.
AAAAGCAGCAGCTGTTGATGATGTTATTGTCCAGTGGATACAGAGTTTCCTTTCAGAAAGAACAAAAGTTGCAAGAGTTCACAACTCTCAAGGTGTCCCTCATTGCTCCGTGTCTACAACTGTTTTAAGCAGCGTTCCCCAGGGGACCATTCTTGGGCCAAGTCTCTTCAACTTATACATAAATGATGCACCCAATTTCCTCTCAAACCTCCTCACTCTTTATGCTGGTGATTCAAAACTTGTTGGTAATGCAGCTACTACATCTGACTGGCAATCTATTCAAAAAGACCTTAATATTCTTGGGACTTGGGTTGATACATGGCTCCTCTCGTTCAATATTGACAAATGCCGTGTAATCCGCTTTGGTAATCATAACACACATAAGCAATACCATCTCCAAGGGAACTCCCTTTCTGCAGTCTCTGAAGAAAGAGATCTTGGAGTCATTGCTGATCGTCAACTAAAGTTCAGCACCCATGCAAAATCTGTATCACCGTCTGCCCTCCAATCTCTTGGAATGATCAAAAGAACTATCTTTAGCAGATGCCCAAGCGTGTTTATGAAGCTCTACAAGGCACTAGCTCGCCCGCGCCTAGAGGTTGGAATGTCCCTGGCATCACTCTATTTCAAGAAGGACAAAGAAATTCAAGAAAGAGTTCAACAAAGAGCAACCAAAATGGTCAAAGGCCTCAAACAAATGCCATACAAAGAGCGTTTATGTCACTTGAAACTTCCTACTCTTGCATACAGGAGGAAACGTGGTGACATGATAATGACCCACAAAATTATTTCCAAAAATGTTCTCCCTTGTCTCCTTACCTCTCCCCCAGAACATTCTGTGACTAGAGGTCATTCCAAAAAGATCTTCAAGCAACGCTCCTTAGTCAAAGAAAGAAGTTATTTTTTCAGCCAATGAGTAACGAACTTGTGGAAACTACTCTCTGAAACTACAGTGGCTGCTGATTCAACAGGTGCACTCAAGAAAAATCTAGACAAAGAATGGCTTCAGCAAGAGTTCCTGTACAACTGGGAAGCTGCTGAGTCCTCAACCAAAATTTAGCAAACAACCCATTGAAGTCATAATGGAGCATTACAAGGAAGAAAATCCTTAATTTCGATCCAAGCTGCGATTTAAGGTAATTGTAGCTAACACATCTGACATGCAGCTTTGCTACACTTTACCCCGCACCCCCCATGTGCAAATATATAGCCACAATTATATATTTTCTATCTATTTATCCTTTGTATCTCTTGTTTCAACTGGTGTACCTATAAATTGGATCAATTATGAAGAAAAAAGAACCAGAAAAACTAGTGATAGGTGGAAGAATGCATCAAAAATAAAAATTAAATTGCGGGGACAAGGTAGACGGCCTCCAACACTTCACTTACTTTTCTCGCATTGAAACCACCAGAAAAATATCATTCAGCACTTGGGTGGTGAAGTTTGTTTTTCACGAACTACGGATAAACTATGAGTGAGAAATTTGTTTATTCGCCGCTGCTGAACTTTCTTTTCCGTTCGCTGAATAATGGCAATAAGCGATTGCAAATAATTGACTCCGCAGTTAAGTTGTATGACAAGGAAAGGATAAATGAAGCCCGAGTTTTGCTGCATGAAATCACTTGCGCTACCGAGCGGTTGTCTATGAAAGTCAAAGATGAAGATAACGTTAAAGAACTATGTCGTACAATGGTCTCGCCGGTGAAAGATCAGAATTGTAAGCTTCCTAAGTTTGTAATAGTGGACCCACAAGAAGTTTCTACAACTGCAGACGAAATCAGTGCAGTCGTAATTACCCGTGTCAATGAGATGTGCAGAAAGGTAGACGGATTTATAGAATCGCAAAGCCAACAAAAATTCAGTCAACTACTTACCCAGACTTCAAAAACCTCTGTCCCCCATCCCCAACCGTTATCCTACGCTGCAGTAGTAATAAAAAACTTTCCTCATGAATTGAAAACTCCCGAATCCCGCAAGGAGTTTATTACCCAATTGTGCGAAAATGACTGTGATGAAGTTGTTGAACTGAAGCGTTTTAAAACTGAAACTAAGCTACTTGTTAAGAACAAAAACGCCGCCACTCGCATCGCCGAAAAAATAGCAAAGGCAGGTTCGAACTTAGAAGCCCGTGCAAAGGCCCCATCATACATTGGTATCGTTACGCAAGTGCCTCGGGATGTTACAGAGGAGGAATTGAAGGCCCTCTTCATGGGCCTAATTGAGGTCAAACGTTGTGGTACTGCACAGGCATTTAAACTCTATTTCGAAACCGCAGCTGACCTCAAACTTGCCGTCGAAAGCCCGCCAATGGTTGGAATTGAGCGACTAAATGTGAAAAACTTCATTTTTTGCCTCTAAAGTATTACAAGTGTAATAAAAATGGGCATAAAGCCGCTTCGTGTACAAATGAAGCTGTCTGTGGCCGATGCGCGAGTCTCGAACACGTTTCATCAAAGGACAACCCCTGTACAAAGCCGATGCGTTGTGTAGCTTGTGATTCGTCGTCTCACACCTGCTATCACGTAAGATGCCCTGAAAACCAAAAAGTGATTGCAGAGAAGCCTAACCATGGAAATTAGTGTCATTTCCTGGAATATGCATGGCGATGCTCTTAATAAGCGCCCTGTAATTGAAGAATTCTTGAGGAATCACGACGTGTTGTGCTTGCAAGAACATTTCCTAATTGAGTGCAATAAGGAGCTCCTTGAATTCCCTGATTCTCACGTGTTATATTTTTCGCCAGCCAAACGTCTTCTAAGCCACGGCAGACCCTCTGGCGGCATTTCTACCCTAGTTCGCAAAGCAATTCCCAGTGTCCTCGTGGAGACCTCAGCCAATCATATCGCTATTCAAATTGCGAATCTGACCGTTATTAACACTTACCTTCCGACAGATTACAAGTCCGAAAAATCTTAAAAATGTTTTGCTCTTGCGGCCAAACGTCTTGCAAAATGTGTTACCCGCAATGCTATGCCCGAAAAGCTCCTGATTGGTAATTTTAATTGTGACTTACATGACTTGACCTCAACTCGATCAAATCTTATCCTGCAGCTTACCAGTGATCTAGAAGTTCGAATGAAAAATTGTGACTCAACTTGTCTTCATCATACGGGGGTCACTACCAACATCGATCACGGGAAATCTGTCCCAAAGCCAAGTGAAAGTCCTGTCTTCTACATACACTTCTGACCATTTTCCGATAACTGTCAAAGTAAAAATTTCTGCTGCTGCCCCGACAGCCAAGATTCCAGTCTGGTTTGTCAAAGAAGAGTGGGAAAAGACAGACGCATCATCTTTCCAATCGGTCTGTGATACAATCCTTCGTAAGATTAAGATCCCTTTCATGCTTTTACAAAAACCTGCAGATATTTCCCGTGACGATGCTCGTGTGCTTATGGACATTTATTGTGCTCTTATTTGCCATGCCATTAAATGCGGCATAAAAGCTGCTGTGCCGACAGTGAAAATCAGGCGTGGAACGCGAATTCAAGGTTGGTCCTGGAACTCCGAACTGAAGTCTGCGTGTCAGAAATCTAAGTTTTGGTTCCAAGTCTGGCTTGATTCTGACAGACCACGAACACGCTGGGTTAACTGTGCCCGGAAACACGCAAACCGTGTATTTGCCAGAGCACTAAACAAGCACAGGTGCGACTGCATAACCAATTTTTCTGAAAGCGTGAACCAAAATTCTAGTGCCTTATGGAAACATGCCCTGCGACCCAAACGTTATGCTTCGCCGGATTCTATTCCTCGTGAAGATCTCTGGGAAGACCATTACCGCCGAGAGTTAGCGCCTCCCCCCTCCAATCTTAGTGTAGAACAAGCTGAAAAGCTTAACTACAGCTGACAGTTCCATGCAAATAGTGATTTAGTCGTGACACGAAGTATGGTTATCTCTGCTATAATGACATTGAAAAAGAAATTCAGTAAGGGTACTGATGGTATCTGCGGGGCTGCTCTTGATTTTAGTAGTGATCTTCTGATTGACCACCTGAGCTTACTGTACCAAATGATATTCTCCTCTGGAATAGTGCCAAAATCTTTTTGCGAAGGTAAACTGATTCCCGTGTTAAAGCGAGGTAAACCTCCCCACCTTTGCAGTTCGTATAGACCCATTACTGTGTCGAATGTTTTTTGTAAGTTATTTGAGTTGCTAACATGCGAAGAAATTCAGTCAAAATGTTACGTTCCTTCGGGGCAGTTTGGCTTTCAGAAGGGTCTAGGGTGTGGTCATGCCCTGTCAGCTCTGTATGCTATACTTTTGGATGCTGATGCAGCTAGTGAATCTCTAGTTCTTGGTAGCCACGATGTGCACCGTGCATTTGATTCGCTCGTCCACGAATATATTTTGTATTCGGCATATAAGAGGGGGGTCAACCCTTCGGTGATAGGAGCGTATCGTGATTTATATGGTAATCTCGTGGTCCGTATTTATATTCCTGGTCTGAGTGATATTTATGTTGTTTTAACCGGTTTATAAGGGAGTGAGACAGAGATCTATTGTTTCACCTGATTTTTTCAACAATGCAATAATAGAGCCACAATCGCAAATTGAATGTTCATGCATAGTTCGCGGTTTGAATCTAAGTCTAGTTTGTTATGCCGATGACGTGTTTATGCCTTGTCGGACCATTGCGCGGCTCGAGGAGAATTTTAAAATGTTAAATGATGAATACTGGAAAATTGGTCTTAGTTTCAATGCAGCTAAGTCTGAGATTGTTCTCTTTAATTGGAATGATTCGACTGATGTATCTGTTAGACTTGGTGATATTACTGTTAAGCCAGTGACTTCGTTAACTTATTTTTGCCTCCCTGTCGGAACTTCCGTGCGAGCTACCCGCTCGCTCATAGTTAGCCACCTGAAAAAGCGAATTTCGGCGTCATATGGCAACATTGTGGCAAATAAACTCCGTTTTAATCGCATGATTTTAGCTGGGTTGTATAACGCAACTGCGCTGCCACATATTCTATATATTGCACCTTTCTGGAGAATGCTCCAGAAATCTGACATTAAGCAAATTCGGTCTTACTACTTTCGTTATGCGAAGTATCTGTTGAGATTACCTTTGTGGACGCGTAATTCATATATTAGCCTTCATTATAAAGTTACAGAACCATGTCAGGCCGTTAGAAAACAGATTGACAATTTTAACGCAAGGCTATCGCACGAGTGGTCGTCCCTCCTGCGGCAGTAGTGTCGATGTAGTGCTTTTAAGTACTTGTTCTGTATTGTTTTTTTTTCTCTTTTCTTTTTTTTGTATTATGTTGTACTCCGTCTTTTGGCTTTTTTGTAGTGACGGGTTAAAAAATAAATAAATAACTTGAGCTATATATTTGCACATTAGAGAGAATTGGGGGTAAGTAGAGTAGGGCTGCATGCAAAGTGTGTTAGCTCTAATTATTCTGCATATTGTGAAGCATGAATTGTTTACTCAACATGTTTCCTTCTCTACAGGTCTGAGCCTTTAGAACAGACTACAAGACAAACTTTGTATTTACTCTTGATCTTTCAGAATGTGATATACTGTAAACACTTGAACAGTGCTTTTCTTATTCTTTGTTTTCTATACTTTTGCTTTCTTCTTTGTGTTTTTATAGTGTTACTCCATTATATGAATTAAATTGTTGAGTGTTGTATCAAGAAGCCATATTAGGGTCTCTCCCTACAATGGTCTTGGGGTGTGCTATGGCAACTGGTAATGAAGCCCTGGAGCCTTCTAGCTGAAATCTTAAGCCTGGAACCAGGGATGGAGAAGGGCAATGGAGACAGCCCTAAGTCTAGACCTAGAAATGGTGAAGGGTGACCAACATATCAGTAACAGGGGTGGGAAGTAGTATGCACTTTAGATGAAAGTTGGATGATTCTTCCTGTATCTTGGCCATATGCATCTTTGAACTGGCATCATATATTGGGGCCAGTCCTTCCATCATAACCTTGTATGAAGGCCTAATACAGCCAAGTTAAGACCCCTCCCCTCCAGTTTTGGGTGCTTCTCATTCCTTTGTTGAACATTAGGGTGGTGAGTGAGGAACACTGCTGAGGGAAGGAATGATGGAGGTAGACATAAGTCATGAAGGGGCCTAAACCACAATGAAATTCCAGAGGAGGATTAAGGGAAACGGTATAGGGGAAAAACTTGTTTTTTTTTCATGTATGAGGCCACTGTTTAGAGGGGGTCCCAGGCCTTTGGGTCATACCTTGAGCTCCCCATTCAGGCAGCTGCCCCATCAGATGGTGAATAATTTTGCGTGCACACAATAAGCAATTGAAATTGGTGGTCACAAAGCAAAGTCAAGAGGAAATTTTGTTTTATGTGTTGGAAAATTAGGAATTTAATGTTTAAATCACAGACAAAGAATCCCCACCCCCAGAGGCCATGAGCATGGACAAGGAGGATTTACTGAAAAGCTACTGTGAATCCTTGTCAACACTCGTGAGCTCCCAGTGCCTAGAGCCAGAAATGGTGGGGAACTCAAAGAATTCCAAGGCTGAGACAAGTGCAGACAACACAAGTTGCTACTCTCAACCAGAACAGAGCAAGCCTGAATTGGGGATGAACCCAATTAAAAATCAGAACAATGAGTGCTCGGAAAAGCCCAGTGCAGAAAGAAACCCAGCCAGTGGGAGATAAAGGAAGCTAGAAGGCTTAGGGAAGGTTGTCTGTTGGAGACATCCAGATGCTGTAAGGGGGAGGGCCTGGAGTGGAGTGCAGACATATGTCTATGGCTGGCAACCCACCCTATCCTAAAGGATAGGAATAGAGATAAATCCAAACTGTCTCAAAATACAACCCCCAAGGGTGCTCTGGTAAAACTGCATCCCAACCTGGAGAGGAGAAGGAAAGAGGCTCCTTGGGCACCAAGAGAAAAGAGGGACTTTGCTTAAGTAGCCAAATGGATACCTCTAAGGGCAAGCAAGAGCAACTGGCAACCTTTCCAAGAAAAGAACGTCATGCTTTTGATGGGAGCCATTGAGGCCAAAGTCATGGAAGGTAATCTAGACTTTGGTCCTAATGCTGCATCTATGAGACTGGAAGAGGGTATTATAAAAATGACATGCCAGGATGAGAGGAAGGCATCATGTATTAAGGAAGTTGTGAATGGTCTGGAGTAGGGCCATGTTGCCCTTGCCTGAATGTTGGGTCACCAGAGAAGCTGATAGGGCTGTTGGTGGCCTGCAATTGTTTCCTCACTAAAAATAGAATTGAACTGACCAAGATCCACGTCAAGGAGGGAAAGACCTACCTCCATTTGGCAATTGACACAGACTTGGTCCCTGAAGTGGAGGAGCAGAACTTCCAACTTCCCATTGGAATGAGGGGACACACTCCTCAAGCTCCTAAAAGAAGCCCATGGAGACCACCCTAGAAAGGCATGAAGTAAGACCTTCCAGTTCCAAATAAATTGAAATGATGCCACGATATGAGCCGGAGGGGCTAGAGTGCTGGCAGATCAATCTGCACCACTGCCGTACTACCTTCTATAATCCTGGGAGGGAACTGGCAAAAATGCAGACATTCTTAGCAATGGTTGAGGAGCCTTATATTGTAAGACAAAAATTCATGCGGATGGTCAGTGAAACTGAACTCCATGGACACAATGAGGTGAGCACTGCTCATAGAGTGTGTATTTATCATTCAAAAATATGGATTCTAGGAAGTTGTCTAAATACTGTTTTAGGGATGTAGCAGCTGTAATGGTGATAAATCTGATTGGCTATGAGTGTTTGGTATTTACTTCAGTTTACGTGCTGTCTGATGAGAAACCACCACCAAAGAAAGTAAAGGGACAATGCTGTAAAGTTGACAAGATTCCCATAATTCTGGCATGTAATGCAAACCTGTATCACATATTATGGGGAAGCACTGACACAAATGGAAGGGGACTTGAGCTTCTGGATAATCTGGTGGGGGAGGGCCTTGCTTGATGCAATTGGGGCTCAAACACTACTTTCATAACAAGAGGAAGAAGAGACGTTATGGATCTTACAATAATCTCTTCACAACATGAGAGACTGGTAAAGGATTGGCATATGAGCAATCGTATGTCTTTCTCTGACCATCAAATAATAAAATTCAAAATAGATATGTCCCAATAACAAAGAAAACTTCTTAGGGATATAAGGAAAACAAATTGCCCCACCTATAACCATGTTTTAGCCAAAAAACTTGCCAATCTACCTCTCAACCCTAGAATAACCAAAGAGGATCTAGACCAGGAGGCAGAAAGACTCACAGAAAGCATGAACATTGTGTTTAAACAAGCAACCCCTCCTACATGTGTCAAAAAGGGGAACCAAGCCAATAACTGGTGGACTAAAGTCTATGAAGAAAACTGACCCAAAGGCTGCCCAGAATTGCTATTTAAGCAAATAATCTCAAAGACTGGGACACTTTCTTGGAAGGTTTAAAACTCCTAAAAAAGGAGATAAGGAGAGCAAAGAGAACCTCTGGAGGGCTTTCTGTGAAAAGTATAGGGTCAGATGAAGCTAGTAATAGGCTACTAAAGACTCTAAAGATTCATCATCAGCACTCTTGGGAAGTGCAAGAGTAGATGGTACTCTCATAGCAGACCCAGAAAAAAACCCCGAATTGCATGCTTGACATAGCCTACATGTAAAAGACCCTGAAGAAAATAGTCCCATGACAGCTTATTTTATAAACCCAAAAAGGGGGTTGAGCTGGCATCCCAAATCACAAGCAAGGACTGGGTTAAAAAGTTGGGGATGATTTTCAGCCTTATAAAGACTCTGGAACTGATAGGACATACCCTACAATGCTCCAAAAAAGATAGGAGAAAACACAAACCTATTATATTGGTAGTGAAAGAGAATCCTTGCCTTGAGGCTAAGTCCCTGGTACATGGCTCAAAGCCAGGGGGGTTTTCATACCTAAAGAAGGGAAAGAGGGCTACTCAAACCCTAGTCGTACAGAATGATTATGTTAACCTCCTGTCAATTGAAAGTGATGGAATGATTGGTTTGTTAGTTTTAATAAGTAATTTGGAGACCTAGAACACACTATCCAAAAAGCAAATGGGATTTATGATAGCAGGCTCTACAGATGCTTCGGTTTGCAAATTGGTGGGGCGGGTAGAGCAAGCCTTAGAAATTAAAGAATACAATTTAGCCATATTCCTTGACATAGATGGAGCATTTGATAATGCTACTTTTGAATCAATAAAAATGGCCAAGGAGGAAGCAATATTAGATAGATCTATTCAGAAATGGAATTTCCATATGTTCAGGAATAAAAAAATAGTTGCTGAGCTAAAGAGAATAAAAAAGTCGAAGACTGTTTAGAAAGGATGCCTGCAGGAGTGGGGGGGGGGTCATCTCCCCATATGTGTGGAACTTGGTCATGAACAGCCTGCTGAATTTATGAAAACAACAATCCGGATATAGTCAGACATATTTGGATGGCATACTATCCTTACTGAGTGGAACATGTATAAGGACACTGTTTAAATTGAGACAACATACTCTTATGGTCACATAATCATAAACTATGCTTAACACGTGAAAAGTTTGAAGTAGTAGTATTCACAAAAAAAGAGAAGATGGCAAACTCCCTTTGATCTAAAAATATGTAAACACCCATTATCCCTGAAAAATCCAGTACTATACCTAGGGGTCATAATCAATCACCAACTGAACTGGAAAGCTCATTGTCTTGAAAAGGCACAAAAAGCCACAGCTTCCCTAATTCAATGTCAAGGAATGGTGGGAAAGAGCATAAAATCATATACTTTTATAAGACAGTAATTAGACCAATTCTGTCATATGGAATAATGGTTTGGGTCAATTCAACTCGAATTGCGAGTCAAATAATCTCCTTAGTAAGAGTGATAATGCTAGCATGCCTAATGATTAAATCAGCAAATCATGGAACCGCTATGACATCCATGGAGCTTATCTTTGGACTTCTACCCATAGAAAATTTTCCAGAGGAAGAAGAAGTAAAAAGTGCTGTCAGACTACAGACTACAGAGTGCTGTCAGACAACACCATCCTCTAAGCCCCCTAGCTCACATCCCTATCAGGAAGAATCACAAAGCCAACCAGCCTCCTCGTCCAGTGAGATGAGGCCTGCCTGGCCCCTCCTCACAAGAAGAAACAAACCAGAAACACTACCAGGAATTAATCCCTTAACTGACAAACCGGATGCACAACCAAACATGCAAACTCCAAATATATGCCTATTCATTCTAAACTGTAATGCAGACCATGTTCAGACCATGAATATACAACAACTACAGAAAACAAAACTCACAGCTAAATTGGCAAATATCTACATACCTAATCATATGCTCATTCAAGCAAAAAAAGATATTGCTTTACTATTAACAAAGCTTAAAATTGATATACAGACATATGAAGAATAAATCAACAAAACAGCACATATCAATACTCCAGTGGGACACAAGATCACTTACAGAAAATAAGTTAAATGAACTAATATCTTTTATAAATAATAATTCCATTGATATTGCTTGCCTCCAGGAAACTCATTTGACCCAAAATCAACAAATTAAGTCTCTGGGATGTACTATCCTGACATCAGAGAGAAAAGGAGGTGGAGTAGCTTTAATAATTAATAATAATATAAAATTCTGTGACATCAACTTTCCATATTTTTTAAATGATGTTGATATAATTGGTATCAGTGATTGGCTGAATAATACAAAAACTTACATAATAAGCTTTTATAACCCTAATGGCCAAACTACAGATGCCATGGATTTCTTCAGTTATTTAAGTAATTCTAATATGTTGAAAAATATCATTATTTGTGGAGATTTTAATGCCCACAGCCTTTTGTGGGGGAATAAACCAGCAAATAAAGCTGGTAAGTTTATTGAGTGTTTGATTTCAAATAATAATGATACCCCTCCAAACCTGAATACATATTTCAACCCCAAAAGTGGCAGTTTCTCTACACAAATAATCTACAAATTGTGTCATTAAACATTTTGAATAAAATTTACATAAATAAAATTGATAGTCTATGTACAGACCACTTTGCCATAGGTTGCTCCCTAAATGAACCTACTGAAACTCTGTCACATACCTCCAAATATATTAACACTAAAGCAAATTGGCCTATGTTCCAAAATAAGCTTAATGATGAAATTACAAGTTTCACCCAAAATTCATGCATTTCAAACACAACAGTTGACATACATGCTGAAGATTTGGCATTTTTACTAATAAATAAAGCTAATCATGCTATCCCAAGGACAACTCCCAAGAAAACCTTCCCTAAACACATTCCCAAAGCATGGTGGACAAATGAGTGTTAAAATAAATGGAGAACAAAAAAGGCAGCTAGAAGAACATTCACCTACTACATATTTAAAAAAATTACAAGCAGAATCTAATCTAAATAGGACTATAATAAATGCTAAATATAACTACTGGAATAATTTTGCAATGAGCCAATTATACATAAAGTTATAAGCCACATCTGTGGGAAAAAGACTTCCCCCAACCCACTCCTGTATGAGCTTATACATAATAATACCCATTATGACAATGATAATGAAAAAGCTAAGCTATTTGCCACTCTTTTTTTTAATAAGCTAACATCAAATAATTGCAGCAAAATATCCCCAATCCCTAAGAACCCAAGTTACCAACCACGCCCAGGATCTGAGTATATAACCAGCTCAGTTTCCATCCAGGAAATGAATAATGAATCATCCAAAATTCATGCATTTTAAATGCAACAGCTGACACATATGCTGAAGTTTTGGCATCCTTACTAATAAATACAGCTAATCATGCTATCCCCAGGACAACACACAGGAAAACCTTCCCCAAACACATTCCCAAAGCATGGTGGACGAATGAGTGCCAAAATAAATGGAGAACAAAAAAGGCAGCTAAAAGAACATTCCTAAAAAAACGTCTCCTACTACATAATTAAGAAAATTACAAGCAGAATCTAATCTAAAAAGGACTATAATAAATGCTAAATATAACTACTGAAATAATTTTGCAAATAATCTCTCCAGAGAAACACATGAGCCAATTATACATAAAGTCATAAGCCACATCTGTGGGAAGAAAAACTTCCCCCAACCCACTCCTGTATGAGCTTATACATAATAATACCCATTATGACAATGATAATGAAAAGGCAAAGTTATTTGAAACTCTTTTTGTTAATAAGCTAACATCAAAAAATTGCGGTGAAATGTTTGTGGAAAAGCCAAAAAAATCTAATCTTGTTACAGTATTTGGCAGGAGTCATACGATAAAATAAAAGTAATTGCTATATCGGGGTTGGTGCAGATACAATTCATACAGGGACTTGATGTTTTCAACATTATTGAACCAAACTCTTGGCTGATTATTGACGATTTAGCTGAATCTATTGAACAATGGTCCCAGGAAATATTACAACTGTTCACTGTTCGCTCTCATCATGAACAGATTTCCATTACTCTGGTTCTACACGATCTCTTTCATCAGAGCAAATGTCTGCGAATACTTGCATTGAACTGCACCTACTATATCATTTACAGAGTTGTTCGTGATTCTAGCTGGCTAATAACTCTCAAAAAACAAATTTAGGTGCCCCAGGGCACCTAAATTCCTACTCTCAGCATACAATCAGGCAACTAATAAACCCTACGGCTACATCCTATTGGATCTTAATCAAAATACACCCGAGGATCTGCGTGTAGTCACAGATATATTTGACACTGAAATTACAGTATATCTCCCCGTGAACAGTAAAAAGACCTATTAGTTGTCATCATGACACTGAAGATACTACATGAAAATAGACATTTATTTTCAGTTCCAAGCACTTCAAAACCCCCACTTAGGAAAGCCATACTCAAACATGGTATTGACAATGATTTCATTAATCTAATATCCGAACTTTGTTTAAATTTGACCGAGGGCAATGTTCAACTGCCAGAAGTAGTTAAGCAACAGTCAAAGCAACATCGTTCCATTGTACGTACATTGGCCTATAAAAAAGAAAGGAAAGAATTTTAAAACGAAACGTCTTCTTCAGGCGAGCGGTAGCCTTTTCACACTTTCACTGCCAATAATTGCAGGACTTGTAAACAGTTTTCTCTAGATGGCTAAACTCTATAAATTGACTCCAATAGAACTCGCTCTGTCACCCGTGGAACACTTTGAGTACAATCTGAGTAAATTGGTTGACAACGAGAATATTGAGGATGGTAAAAAACTGCTTTTACTTCAAGATGCACTTCGCCGGGTGGACAAACATAAGCCCTATCGTGCGAAGGCCAATGGTATTGATCACAAAAAAGAACCATCCCCTCAGGATTCTTCTGCTATCGCTACAGCTGCTGGAACACAATGAAAGAAGAAATAATTAGTTTCAATTGTGTCAAGCATTGGAAATCTAATGCCGCACTCATATCGTGAACAAAGTAAGCGACTCATAACATATCTCATGGAAAGTGGTCAAGCTCATATTCAAGTTGATAGCAATGGGATAGGGATTATAATTCAGGGCAAGAGCTATAATCTACTTGATTTAATCTATGATATGGTTACAAATCGTAAAGCACTATTTTCATTTGACGCTCATCTATACAACTTTCTAAATACATTAAACTTTCCCAGAAGCCTTATTAGCAATAGGCAAATTGCAAAAAAATTAAATGAACATGCATCCTCATCACCATTAAAATATGAACATGAAGAAGAAGAAAAAGATTTTAAATCAATCTTGGAAAATGCTAGCACACCTAGTGGAAACATTGATTTGACAATGAGGAGGAGGAGCACACCACTGACAGCTAGACAAAAGTGAAGACGTATCAAGTCAACATCACCACCACCATCATCAACCACTAGTATACAAAAGGGTAGCGGATGTTACACTACGTGTTTTACGCTCAAAATGGTTGAAGTTCTGAAACGTGTTTATGAAAATATTGGTGAAGCGAGAAGTTTAAGTTCCCCCACCACTTTTTCCAAAGTCACTGGTGTTCACACTAAGACTGTACAAGACTATCTACAAAATGAATCAAGTTACACTCTGCATAGAAATCATAGGCTTCATGCTAATCGTTATCGAAAAACTAAAGCCTTTTTCCCATTGCATATAATGCAAGCAGAAAGCCTTTTTCCATTGCATTTAATGCAAGCAGATCTCTTAACTCTAGATGAGATTCAAAGACGTCACAGTACACCGTACAAGTACATTCTACTTGCAATCAGTGTTTTTAGTCGCTATGCATATGCAATTCCGTTGCGGTCAAAGAGAGGTGTTGACGTTGCTCAGGCTATAGAAAGTATTCTCGAACAGGATTCGTATAAAAAAATTCAAACGGATCGCGGTACTTAATTTGTTAATCCCCATGTTGCAAAAGTACTAGCGAAATATAATACACTGCATATCATCGTCATAGTCCTATAAAGGCTGCATTGGCCGAACGATTGATAAGAACTATTCGACTTTTAATTTCAAGATATTGTACATTGAAAAATACATTTGCTTTTATTCATGATTTAGATAAAATCATGTTGATTTATAATCAACGACCTCATCGATCATTGTCCAATTCAACCCCAACGGAAGTTCATCGTTCTGATCATGATACAATTGATACTTTTCTTAAACAATATTCCAATGAAACGAATGTCAAGAAAAATTTAATGTTGGTGATACTGTTCGAATTAATAGAACAACTAATGTTTTTGAAAAGCGTAATTACTTGCGGTCCACAGAACTTCTTAAAGTGGCAAAAATCCTAGACACCAAACCTATAACTTATCGTATGTGCGATACCAAAGGTGAAGAGATTCTCGGCGGTTTTTTATGACTATGAACTACAAAAAGTTAAAAATAATAGTGAAATCTATCAAATTGAAAAGATATTAAAGACTCATACTCACAGGGGTAAGAAACAGTTAGTTGTTCGGTGGCTAGGATACAACTCTGATTTTGATTCTTGGATTGGTGTTGAAGATATTGACAATGCCCAATGATTTCTATGTAACATTTATGTACAATGTTTCCGATGCTCTCTAAAATGACTTGAATAAAACAAGTGATTTTTGGACGAAACTCTCCCCCGCCATAAAATTCGACGGCGCGTATGAAGTGGCTCTTGTTAACTGTATTCTCAAAAATGCCTACGACATCCTGAGAAAGGATCGTGTGTATGATATAAAAGTTATGCCATTCGATTGGTCACTCTTTGTCGAGTATGAATGGGTTGAAGCACTTAAATATAGTGAATATCCACATGTCAAATTGAAATATTGGTAATTCAATGTCCCCCTCCTACGTGTTCTTGAACGAAAAATAACTCATGAACTTGTTCATCTCTATAATATAAAGCATCTTCAGTATGTTCCTGTAAACACTTCGTATTTGGAACTCTGTCAGTTAACACTAAGAAGTGAATTGGGTGATCCTCTAGCAATAACAAAAGGTTTAGCCGTGATTACATGTCATTTTCGACCCATCGTCGTTGACAGCACCACCACCTAAAATGAACAATAGAAGAATTCCATTTGTCTGTCCTGATATCGATTGTTATGTTGGTGCTTTGAGTCCACGTCAAATAGGTCATGGGTTGGACTTTTACAAAGGTTGTACTACAATGTCTGGACTATGGTTTTGGTAGCTGGTTTGCTAGGCTTTTTCGTTCTGCACTACCCCTTGCCAGAAAATATGTTGTACCTGCTGCATCAAATTTTGCTGCCTCAACACTACAGGACTGGGGGTCGGGTAAAAATTTCAACGAGAGTGTTAAGGAAAATATTAGATCTTCAGCAAGAGCCGTTGGTGAGCAATTAAAATCTCAGCAAAATGGGAAGGGATTGAAAAGGATGCGTGCGCGTCATTCACTCATCAGTCTCTACCCAGGCGGGAAGCGAAGGACATCAACAAGACACTTTGAGGAATAAAACGACGAAGACCAATAAGATGAAAAAGGAAAAGATTGTTAGATCAAAGAAGGATTTCTTCTCTTAAGATGACTTATCTACCCCACAAGGAATCACATACATCAATCAGTTCCTCATTGAATCTGTTCAATGCTGAAAATGTTGATGTCAGTGTCAAGTATGGCTACTATGAACAATTTCATCCCCAGCAACCCCTCTCGGAAAATATACACTTTCAAATATTTTCCAATGAAGACTATTTCATTGATTTGTCATCAACATTTACTGATTTAAATGTTGCGGTGAAGAAAAAGTCAGATAATACAACTCCAACTGCTGCCGATGGTCTCTCCTACGAAAACTGTATTCTACACAACCTGTTCAAGCAAATTAATGTATTTATTAATGGAACATTGGTGAGCACTAGCAATAATTTATCCAACTATGCAAGCAACATACAATTTAGGATGATGACACCAAAGGCATATAAGGTGTTGAGAGGACAGTCATTGGGCTATGAATATCGATCAGGTGGTGATACTGACGGTGAGTTGACTACTGCAGTGCCAGGACTTTGGAAAATTAAATCATGAGATATTCAATATATCCCAATGGTTACCACCCAAGGTCAAGATTGACATAAAGTTGCAACTAGCCCCATCGAATTTCATTTTGAGAAAAACACTTCATGCAGCACCCGATGCAAATGTCATCACATCGGCAATTCTTCATGTCCGAAAACAACAGGTTATGAGCTCTGTTGCATTGGCAGTGGAAAAGCTAAGAGCCAATGGCAACAACATTAAACTTCTTGTCCCCCATACGATCACCAATCAACGTCACATTGCCACCGGCTCTCGTTGTTATACCGATTCATCATTTATCAATGGAAGAATCCCATCAAAACTTGCTTTGGCCTTTGTGAAAAGTGGCAGTGCCGTTGGATCCTGGACTGCGTCCCCCATGATTTTAATTTTTTTGGTCTATCTAGCCTTGTGTGCAAAGTGAATGGTATTCCACTGTACACTCTATAATTTGACAAAAAATCCTATAGAACTCTGTATGAGTTGACCATGCAATCCCTAGATCATGACTCCCAACTATTTAAAAATGGAATAACCGATTCAATGTTTTCAAAAAATCATGGTGTAATTGTTTTAGACCTGTCGGGGACCCAGGATATGAGAATAGTACGAACAGGGAATGTACGCTTAGAGCGCACATTTGCCGATGCTTTGACTGAGAGTATCACGCTTATATCATTGAGTCAATTTGAAACCTATCGGGCAATCACACCCGACGGTAGTGTTCTACTAGACCTAGCACCATGAACACAAACAAATAATCAGCGTATTTAGTATGGATCCATACATGTCCCAGTTCAAGTCCTATTGCATACCATCGGACTTCATTGAAAAAGTTCCAAGTGTTAACAATACCCTAATCATTGTTAATAGCAGTCCATCGATTTTGAAAACAGGCCATTGGCTATGCATCTTTCAAACAGCGAAGAATATTGGATTTTTTGATCGTCTTGGCCTATCATATAAATTCTACACTCCACACATCAGCAACTTTATTGAGAGCAGTGGGAAAACTATTATTCAAAATCAAAGGAGAGTACAGGATTTAACGACTAAGACATGCGGCTTTGATGCACAACTCTTTTTCATGTTCAGATGTCGTGGCTTTACCTACAAGCAGTTTCTCGACATCTACGTTGACTTTCCTCGATCGAACCACTTTCTAGTGGAAAATATCCTTACAAGCGTGTTTAATATTTATTTTAGTGCCCTACGAATAAAATATTCTAAAAATGTATCTGAAATTTTTATTAATAAAAATAATGTATGTACATAATAAAAACAACTTTTCTACTCTTTAGATTTCATCTTCTAATAGATATAGGTATTTGTCGAGAACAACTAATGCAGGTAGATTATCTGAATTCACAGTATACTGATCCTGATGTGCTGCAATGTCAGGGTCACATTCTCTACAGTAGAGTGTAACTTCACTCTTATCATATCTCTTTGTATAGTCAATGATACTATTCTCATTCATTTTTTAGAATTCACATGTTTCAATTTGCTTATTTGAAGCAATTTAACATACTGTTTCCTTGAGTGGCGAATCACGTTCCGTCACAGCCAAATAAATATCAGTGGGTTTATAATCATAGTAGCCATTGTCTTCACAACGATTGCGTAAAAACCAAATTCTTTTGTTGCTCCAACAGTTGAATCGTTGACCCGTCTCCTCCTCCCAGAACAATCTAAAGCCACGACGATACCAATCTCTTAGCAATAAACTAAAATCACGCTTAGGATTCTTTCCAATCATACCAGGATATGTATTCTCCACTGATTACATTTATCATAGTGGCAATTCGAGCATAGGTGCCCTCTAGGATGAGAGTCACACACTCCTTCAAGACAATAATTACCACCTTTAATTTGTACAGCATATCCTCTATGCAATTTACACGGGTTGCATAATCTGCACTTTTCATCATACTCATCAATCATTGTACAATTCTCACATGATGACCAGCTGCCCAGTGTATACATGCATAGTAGACATGTATGGAACATTTTTCATGTGTTGACACTCTCACCGCCAAAATGAAACTGAGCTACGATCAACAAATTGAGTGGGATTGAGAGAGAGAGGAGTAAATCATCCTTGAACTTCATCTTTCTCATGAAAAGCTACTTACTCTCTTTGAAAAGTTGTATTGGTCTGTGCAAATAACATGGCAAGGAACATAAACCCGTAGAATCCATACGACATGCGAGGGGATACTTACTCTCTTTGAAAAGGTGTAGAGCTGTAGGCAAATAGCATGGGAAGGAACATAGTGTCCCCAAATAGCATGGGAAGGAACATAGTGTTCCCAAAGTATAATGTAGCACTCTACTGAAATTCTGGTACTTATTATACGCCACTCACTCAAGTTTACGATGTGTAAAACTCGAGAACAAACCGGTTTCTTTGTTAGTATCTTTGTTACTTTAGAAACAATTTGGGCTATATATTTGCACATTAGGGGGAGGAGAGTAAATTATAGCGGGTCTACATGCAAAATCTGTTAGGTACAACTATTCTGCATATTGTGAACTAAGAATTGTTTTCTGACTTCCAATTGTCCAGATACTTTATCCCCCTCCCCTTTGTGCAAATATATAGCCCAAATTATATATTTCCCATCTATTCTGTCACTTATTTTTGTCTTGTCTCGCGTTATGCTGAAAGATACTAACGAAGAAACTAGTTTTTTCTCGGGTTTCACACAGCGTAAACTTGAGTGAGTGGCGTAAAATACACAAGTACCAAAATTCCTTCCCCCTTCGGAAAATAAAAAAAGAAAGCTCAAATGAAATTTTCAAATTTGGAAAGTTTATTTCTAAGGGATTGGTATCGTCGTGGATTTAAATTGTATTGTGGAGAAGAATTTGAAGCACGTTTCAATTGTAAAAACATGAAGAGAGTATGGTTCCTGTGTCATCGTTTTGAGGACAATGCTAGTAATGATTATAAACCTACTGATTTTTATGTGGCTGTTACAGAAAGTGATTCTTCATATGAGAATATTGTGTGCGACATTACTTCAAATAATCAGATAGAAACAAGTGAATTTTAAATATGAATCGTAATAGTATCATTGACTTCACAAGGAGATTTAATAAAAATGAAGTTACAATATATTGTGGAAAATGTGACCCTGACTTTGCACGTCAGGATCAGTACAAGTTGAATCCCAATGATCTGCCACCACTTATCGTTGTCGATGATGACTACGATTACAATCTAAGTGACTACGAAGAAGAAGAAGAAATCTAAACAATGAACACAAAAGACTTTTTTTTATAGTGCATGTATGTTTTATTAATAAGCGTTTTCACATACATTTTTAAAACACTTTATTCTTAGGGCACTGAAATCAATATTATACAGGTCTGAGAGGGTATTTTCTACTAGAAAGTTATTGAAACGGAGACTCTGTACATAAATGTTGAGAAATTCACTGAAAGTATAGTCACGACTTCGAAAAAGGAAATATAGTAATGCGTGAAAAGCACAGCTTTTGGTTGATAAATCCTGAACTCACATCTGATTTTGAATAATTCGTTTCCCACTCCCTTCAATGTAGTTTTTGATTTGCGTAGTGTAGAATGCATATGGTAGACGAAGAGGATAAAAAAGTTCTATATTCTTCGCTGTTTGAAAGATGCATAGCCAATGACCCGTCTGCACAGTCGATGGACTACTATTAACAATGATAATGGTTTTGTTAAAAGTATGAATATAATCAAAGAAATCTGAGGGTATGCAATAGGATTTGTATTTGGACATAAAAGGATCCATGTTAAATACATCGATTATTTGATTGGTGTTCATGATCCCAAGTCTAATAGAACACTACCATCGGGGGTAATTTCCCAATAGGTTTCAAATTGATTGAGTGAGATTAATGTTACACTCTCTGTCAATGGTTTGTCAAAGGTACACTCCAAATGTACAGTACCTGTTCGGGCAATACTCATATCTTGAGTACCAGACAAGTCCAAAACAATGATACCATGACTTTTTGCGAACATTGAATCGGTTATACCATTTTCATATAGTTGAGAATCTCGATCTAGGAATTGCATTGTCAATTCATATAGGGTCCTATAGGATTTATCAAAGGACAAATTGTAGAGAGGAATTTCATTTACTTTACATACAAGAGAGGAAAGTCCAAATAATTCAAATTCATATGGCGAACTTGTCCGCGATCTTATGGCACTGCCACTTTTTACAAAAGCCAAGGCAAGTTTCGGAGGAATTTCACCCATTGACAAATGAAGAATCGGTGTAGATACTTGATCCAGTGGCAGGTTGATTGGCGATTGCGTGAGGAACGAGCAGTTTGATATTATTCCCAGAGGCTCTTAGTTTTTCAATTGCCAAAGAAACAGAACTCATAACCTGTTGTTTTAGCACATGAAGTATTGCCGAAGTGAGATTAACGTTAGCATCGGGTGCTGCATCAAGTGTTTTTCTCAATATGAAATTGGACGGTGCAAGTTGTAACTTTATATCAATTTTAACATTGGGAAGCCATCTATTGGGATATATTAAATATTTCATGATTGAGTCTACCAACTAAAGGATACTCCTTGCTCACTGCCCGAGTGAGTTCACCGTCAGTATCAACATTTGATCTATAGTCATAGCCCATTGGCAGACCTCTTAATTTCTTATAGGCCTTTGGATTCATCAACATAAATTGTATGTAACTCGCATAGTTTGATAGATTATTGCTAGTGCTCGCAAATGTTCAATTTATGTAGACGCATATTTGTTTAAATAAATTGTCTAGTATACCATTTTCATAGGATAAACCATCGACGTTGGAGGGAGATAAATCGTCAGACTTTTTCCTCACCACAACTTTTAAATCAATAAATGTGGATGATAAATCTATGAAGTAGTCTTCATTGGAATAAATTTGAAAATGTTTGTTTTCAGAGAGAGGTTGCTGTGGATAGAATTTTTCATAGTACCCATGTTTTACACTGACATCCACACTTTCTGCATTGAAAAGATTTAGAGATGTGGTGACAGTGGGATGAGATTCCTTGTGGGGTAGATATGCCATTTCAGTCTAGGAAAAGAAATCCCTTTTCGATCTAACAATTTTTTTCTTGGTTTCTTTTTCTTATTCTTACTTTTCTTTGACAAGAGTGATGTCTTTCGCTTCTGACCTGAGTAGAGACTGATGAGTGATGAGATGTTTCTCCTCATTTTATAACCTTTTCCACTTTGTTGTGATTTCAATCGCTCGCAAAGGAATCGTGCCCTGGACCTGAGATTTTGTGAAACACTTTCTTTAAAATCTTTACCAATCGTGTAGCGTAGAGGATGCAAAATCTGCGGCAATCGGTGCAATATATTTTTTAGTCAGCGGTATTGTAGAGCGAAACAGCTTAGCAAACCAACTGCCAAGACCTTACGCCGACAATCACGAACGGCCTTTATAATAGTCCATTCCATGACCCAATTGTCGTGGTTGGAGAGCAGTAACATAGCAATCAATATCAGGACATACAAATATATTTTTCTCTATTAGCCAGTTTGTTGTTGCTGAATGGGTCGAACATGACATGTAATTACGGCCAAACCTTTGTTATTGCTAGAGGATAAACTAATTCACTTCTTAGTGTTAACTGACAGAATTCCAAATACGAAGTGTTTACAGGAACATACCGAAGATGCTTTATATTATAGTGATGAACATGTTCATGGGTAGTTTTTCGTTCAAGAACACGTGGGAGGGGAACATTTGAATTACTAACTCTCGATGTTTCCACAAAGGACGCATAAAGAAATATACAAGAGTCCGAGGCGAAACCGGGTGGATAATCTGCAAAGATAACACGATTCATCCCACTGACAGTTCCAGTGTTTTTACCTCTGATCATATTCCCTTAGAAGCCAAGAACATCTCTCAGATTATCATTGAGATGAATCATTTCATTGTCAACGGGTGAGCTTATGTAAATCGTATCATGTTCCATTGAATAATTAAATTGGAATGAACCATTCTTACGAACAGAGATTTTTCTATTGATTGTACGACACAAATCGTTCATACTACCAAATTCTTTGTATTTCAGAGTGACATGAGGATATTCACTAGATTTAAGTGCTTCTACCCATTCATACTCGACAAAGAGTGACCAATCGAATGGTATAACTTTTATCTCTACACGCTATCTTGTTCAAGGATGATTTCAAGAGCTTTAGCAACTTCATCGCCGCTCTTTGACCGCAGTGGAATGGGATATGCATAGCGACTAAAAACACTGATTGCAAGTAGAATTTACTTGTATGGGTGATTGTGACGCCGTTGAATCTCATCCAGAGTCAAAGAATCTGCTTGTAATATTTTTAATGGGAAAAAGGCTTTATTTTTTCGATAGTGATTACCACGAAATCTAAAATTACGATGTAGAGTGTAACTTGATACATTCTGTAGATACTCTGCCGCCCGATTCATCAAAGTCCAGTGTCTTGAGCAAGTGTGGTGGGTGAACTCAAACTTTCCACTGCACCAATATTTTCATAAACATGTTTCAATGCTTCAACCATTTTGAGCGTAAACACGTAGTGAAGTGTCCACTGCCCATTTGCATAGTGACAGGTGATGGTGAGGTAGATGCAGTGATATTAAGATGTCTTCGCTTGACTCCTCCACTCATAACTTTTGTAAAATCATTTCCACTTGGCGTGCTAGTATTTTCCGAAAATGATTTAAAAACATCTTTTGATATTTAACTAAATTCCTTTAATCGTTTTAAAACATGTGTATTGGTAATAAGGCTTTTGGGAAATGTTGATGAGTTTAAAAATTTATGCAGATGACTGTCAAATGATACAAGCCTTTTACGGTTCTTGACAAAATCTGATATTAAATCAAATAGAATATAGGTCTTGCCATGGATTACAACTTGATTCCCATTAGCATCAAAAGAGCATTTTACACTGTTCACGATAGGAATGTGGCATTAGATCTGCAACACTTGTCATAACTTTAGACAGATCTTCTTCTTCTTCTTCTTTTGGTATTTTTGTTGATGTTGATGATGATGATATTGGAATCATTTCCTTATTGTGATCAATGACTTTTACATTGAGTGGTCTCTCACGATAGGGTATATGTTTGTTGACTCGGCGAAGTGCATTTTGAAGCAGAATTAATTTTTCATCGTTGGCAATTGTCTCATTGTTAAGGAATTTATTGAGATTGTCCTCGAAATGTTCCTTTGACGAAAGGGCGAGTTCAATTGGAGTCAATTTGTAGGGTTTGGTCATTCTCTCTCTCTCTCTCTCTCTCTCTCTCTCTCTCTCTCTCTCTCTCTAGAGAACACTATTTACAAGTCCTGCAATGATTGGCAGTAAAAGTGTAAAGAAGTTACCACCCGCTTGAAGAAGTCATTTTCTTTTAAAGTCGTTTCCTTTATTTTTGCTTGCTGCTGATGCTAGGGAGCGTACAAGGGAACGATGTTGCTTTGTCTGTTGTTTAAAACCTTCTGGCAGTTGAACATTACCTTCAGTTAGATTTAAACAAAGTTCAGATATGGGATTAATGGATTCTCTGTCGACACCATGTTTTAGTATGGCCTTCCTAAGTCGTGGTTTTGAATTACCTAAGACGGTGAATAAATTTCGATGATCATGTAGTTTCTTCAGTGTCATGATTGCAACTAACGACCTTTTTTACTGTTCACCGGCAGATATACAGTAATTGAATTGTCAAAAATATCGGTGAGTACACGTAAATCCTCGGGTGTGTTCTGATTCAGGTCCAATAGAATATATCCGTAGGGTTTTTAGATAGCCTGATTGTTCGTAGTGCTAGCTACCGCTGGCACCACTTATTGGGGTGTAAGTACGGGTGTCGCCACTTATTGATGCAAAAATGGCGCAAAAAAGGTTGCTATGCCACTTACTCGAAGGGGAGAACCCCTTGTCGGCCCAAATGTTAGTGAGATTCCCGCTCTTACCCCAACGGTTCTGCAAATATCGGGTTTGGTACTACACTAGTTACAGTACACCCTGTCCCAGGGTATGATAACGCGATCGAGTGGTCAAATGGCCACTTTCTAAAGCCAAATGTACCCGCCTTGGGTTACGGCTAACAATCTCTACTCTCTCCTTGGAGGTAACAACCCTCCCTGTCAATATAATAATGACGGTACCTCATAGCTCTATTCCTACCCTGCCTGGGCTACGGAAAATAGTACACAGTTTGTAGAAAATACCTTACTTGTATTCTTCCAAAAGGGTCACGTATAACAATAGGAATATCCTTCCCTAATCGGGGTCAAAACGCAGACTACTTCCCCAACCGGGGTCAAAACATAGACTAAAACATACTAATAATTTTTACAGCACTGTTTGTATGGGTGGACCTCCGCTTGGCCCAGCCAATCAGCTACATCCTCATTCAAACCCAATTTTACCTCTTAGATTTATCTTTCAATGACTCCCGAACCAGGAAGTAAAAATAAACTTGGTTCACAGCTTACCTATTGCAAAACCACTATCGCTTAGTAACGGTAATTTAACCTGTCTTTTGAAATTATACTATAAGCAAATGTAATTAAGAAAACGAAAACAGGTCATTTATCTGAAAGGAAAAGAAACAGGGGTTGGAACCCCAACACCTCCCCCCGTAAGATAAATGACCGCCCACGCGCTACCTTGGTCCACCCTTACAAACATAAACACTTAACTTCAACTTTACAAAATCCATTTGCCTTCTCTCTTCCACCGCTTGGCTCTGGATCGGTCGTCCTCGACACGTCCCTACTGTAGGACCACCATGGTCTAAATCGCATAGCATCCGCACTAACTTTTGAAAGTTGAAATCTTCAAGATTCGTAGGTAATAATTCTGTGCAGCACAATTCAAAACAACAAATTTTCTCGCTCTCACGAATTTACATTTGAGAGGGGCAGAGAATCAGTTTCTGGCACATGTGATGATGCCAGCCATCGTGAAAAATTGGCTGCACTAGCCTCTTAATTTCCATCTGTAGAAACAACCCCACGTGTCAATCAAAAAGTGAGTTGCCCCTTGGCATAATTTCAAATAATCTAAGGGCGAAGATGCAAAGGCCTGTGACAACGATAGGGGTACTGGAAATGAAGTAAAATTTTTCGCGAACCATGAATCGCCTTTTTTCTGGGTTCCCTCCCCTGGGATAATTAACTGAAGAAAGTACGTTGATGCTAATTGAAGATGAAACTTAGATACATCTCCCACTGAATACAATTTGGCGGAAATAATTGTCGGTTCCCATGAAGAATAACAACTATGATTAGGGTTACTGGACAAAGGTTTGGATGAAGTATGAAGTGACTGAGAGAGAGTATCCCCCAAGGACTCCAGATCAGAAAGGCAAAATCTCGGTAAAGGGATCACAACTTGTCCACCAGTTGTGCATTGAGGAAAAGGGCTATCTTTCGCGACTTCCCGCAGGGGATCTTCCCCAAGGGATTCCTCCCCCTCATAAAGGAACAAACCCTCTTTTGAGTTTATCAGACCAATATCAGATTCCTTTCCAAATCTTTCCAATCCGACTCGAAATTCCATATCTCCCAACTTTCCCCCAACCCGTTGTAGGTCATTCATCTCTATTTTGTAACCATCTTGTTTTATTCCCCATGGGTCTTTTACCTCTTTTTCCCCCTTATTATCTATGTTTTCAAGGCACAGCCCATCCAACATTTTTTTGTTTTTCGCCACTGCAGGCTGAATCTCCAAATTGTGTCTCTTCTTTGCATTCCTCTTTTCGTCTCTACTTTTCTCAATTCTGTCATTCGCGCAAAATAATAAATCACCGTTATATCTAATTTGGACTCCAGTGTCCACTATCTTTGACTGCATTACTTTATTGTAGCTCCGTTTATTATCTCTTTTCTCTCTTTTAGTCTTCTTTATTTTTACCGCAGAAATAAATGTTTCGTTATAAAATGGGAATTGAACTCCGACATTTCGTTTTTCATATTCTACCAAAATTTCTCGAACTTTCCGAGGAAAAGCGCGTACAATAAATTTCGTCTCCTTTTTCTCTGGTTCAATCAGCGTTTCATTCTGGCAAACATTTTTCGGCGTCTCACACTCGTAAAAGTATTCTCAAGTTTTCCATGTTCTGGGGACTTGGATTTCCGATTTCCGGTATCTCCAAAGTCTCCTCCTACTAAAACATCCACTGCTAGAGTAGGTACTAAGCCTACTTTTATCGTTTTTCTCTGGACCGTACCGTCGTTCCTTGCAATTTCTATTCTTACCCAAGCAGACGGGCATTGGTGCTTATCTCCATAATGTTGTAATATTATTTTTATGGTCTATTTCCGTCTTTTTAATTAGGTCCATTCGCACAAAAGTTTGCTCAATCCCTTGGTCAATTACCATTTCGGTCAATTTTCTGTTTAATTTTCCTTTTATTTTATGTGATTTCACAAACTCGTCAATATTTCCTTGATTATGTGCTATAACCCAATTCGATCTTTTATAGGTTACTTTCTTTTCTTTATTATGGCAATTTTTAGAAAAAGGCTCCGAGAAATCAATTTTCACCAGATTATCATCATTTTGACTATCAAGCATTTCTTTTTTCTGATAGGGTGGTGCAGCCTCCCCATTTATTTTATGGGCTGGTCCATCTTCCCCCCTAGTCAGCGACGTTGTATATTTTCTCCTAAAAGTGTTTAATGTTTGGTAATTTTCATTTTCTCGTGATTGATTCTTAGATAAATTATTATGGCTATCTGACAGCCTAGAAGTTAGTTGTGATAAAATCGCACTTTCTGGAATTAGATCTATCATGGTTCTTTTAAACTCTTGGTGATGTGTTTCTTCTTTCTTTCTAGCTATTTTATCATTCTCCTTTTTTCGTTCTCTGGCTATTCTATCAGCCTCTACCTTTCGTTCTCTGGCTATTCTATCAGCCTCTTCCTTTCGTTCTCTGGCTATTCTATCAGCCTCTTCCTTTCGTTCTCTATCTACCCTCTCTTTCTCTCTCTTTTGTCTATCTTTCTCTCTTTCTTGTCTATCTTTCTCTCTTTCTCGTCTATCTTTTTCAATTTTGTCCATACGAACCTGATGAAGTATTTCATTGGCTTGCCTATCTTTTTCAATTTGATCTATCTCACCCTGTAATTTTTTCATATACTCTAGGTGCTTTCTTTCGGCTACCTCTCTGGCTATCCTCTCTTTCTCCATGAAATTGAATATACGTTGTCTCATATCTTTCTCCCTTTCTTTTCTATCTCTCTCTCTTTTTTTCTATGGGCTTCACTCGCCCTTTTAATCTCATCTCTTCCGACATAATTTCAAAATTCCGTTAACTTCAAATTACCTCTTCAGTCTAAATTAAAATTCTTTTATCCATTTAACATCCGGTCTCTCGCGGAAAATTGTTTTGACACGCAGAACTTTTAGCCTTATATTTTTGATTACTAATTAGTTGCGCGATATATTGATTCGTAAATTTTTCAATTATGATCTCACAAGGCATAGCCCATAAAAGATCTTCATAATTGTATTATTTGATTCAGTATTTCTTTCTTTTCTCTTTATATGTAACCACAATAGGCTACTATCACTATGTAGGCTAACTCCACTGGTCTCTTCGAAAACGTAGAATTCTTTTATTATCAACGCTGTTAATAATTCCTGTTCTTGCTGCCACAAATGTTCGTAGTGCTCGCTACCGCTGGCACCACTTATTAGGGTGTAAGTACGGGTGTCGCCACTTATTGATGCAAAAATGGCGCAAAAAGGTTGCTATGCCACTTACTCGAAGGGGAGAACCCCTTTTCGGCCCAAATGTTAGTGAGATTCCCGCTCTTACCCCAACGGTTCTGCAAATATCGGGTTTGGTTCTACCTTATTTACAGTATACCCGGTCCCAGGGTATGATAACGCGATCGAGTGGTCAAATGGCCACTATCTAAAGCCAAATGTACCCGCCTCGGGTTACGGCTAACAATCTCTACTCTCTCCTTGGAGGTAACAACCCTCCCTTCAATATAATAATGACGGTGCCTCGTAGCTCTATTCCTACCCTGCCTGGGTTACGGAAAATAGTACACAGTTTGTAGAAAATACCTTAATTGTATTCTTCCAAAAGGGTCACGTATAACAATAGGAATATCCTTCCCCAATCGGGTTCAAAACGCAGACTACTTCCCCAACCGGGGTCAAAACATAGACTAAAACATAATAATAATTTTTACAGCACTGTTTGTATGGGTGGACCTCCGCTTGGCCCAGCCAATCAGCTACATCCTCATTCAAACCCAATTTTACCTCTTAGATTTATCTTTCAATGACTCCCAAACCAGGAAGTAAAAATAAACTTGGTTCACAGCTTACCTATTGCAAAACCACTATCGCTTGGTAACGGGAATTTAACCTGTCTTTTGAAATTATACTATTAGCAAATGTAATTAAGAAAACGAAAACATGTCATTTATCTGAAAGGAAAAGAAACAGGGGTTGGAACCCCAACACTGATTATAGGCCGAGAGTAGAAATTTCGGTTCACCTGGATACATCTGTCTGTTTAACGTTATGAGGGAACTGGAATCACGAAAAACCCTGTAGATGATATAGTAGGTGCAATTCAAAGCAACTGTTCTCATACACTTGCTCTGCTGAAAGAGATTGTGTAGAACTAGGGTTACAGACATCCGTTGATGATGAGATCGGACAGTGAACAATTGTATCATCTCCTGAGACCATCCTTCAGTGGATTCAGCCAGATCGTCAATAATCAACCAAGAGTTTGATTCAATACTTTTTAAAATGTCAAATCCATGTATGAATTTCAGGTCTAGGGCAATAGTTTTTATTCTATCGTAGGATTCTTGCCAAACACTGTAGCAATAGTAAATTTTTGTTGGATTTTCTAAAAACATTTTATCACGATTTTGAATTATTTTTGTTAAAAGAGTCGTTTTGCCAGACATTGATGGTCCGCAAAGAAACGACCTAAATGGAGTTTTAAATTGATACATAGTCCCCTTTACATCGATGTCAAAACAGAACTGACTGTAGATTGCATCGTTTCCATGAATAAATAATTATAGTAATTTTCCTAATCAGATTCGAGAACAAGAAGAAAATAAAACATTTTTAAGAAGGATGCATGGTTTTTATTTACAAATAAAAACATCACTACAAAAAATACTACATGTTTCATTAACACACACACATAAAAAGAACATGAAAAAGGCACTATCACGTAAAAATTCAAAACAATATTTTTTATTTATTTATTCAATTAAAACACACTAAAAAAAGCACTTATCACAATTGGAAAGGGGCCCTCGCCCTCCCAGCCCCGGAAGGGCGTGGTACAAAAAAAAACTAGAAAAAAAAACATATGACTCTACCTTGCCATAAAATAAAAAAAAACACTGCTGAGTTGGGGCAAAAAACCACTGCTGAGTTGAGGGAAAAAAAACCACTGCTGAGTTGGGAAAAAAAACATCTATTAAAAAGGATCCCACCACCACCCAACCATTTACTGTTGAATTTTTTCCCGACCAAGGCGATGTCTATAATCTTGACATACACTTCAGTCAGAAGTTAGATAATGTCCGTGGGGTAGCACCGTCACACCATCCGCACACACATAGACTTTATCTGACACGGGACACATGGCTATTTTATCAACTAAAACTGTGTGGTTTTTAAATTTTAAAGAGCGAATCGCCATGACTTTCGCCCTTGGAACTATATTATTTTCCACACAGTTTCTATATACATTCATGTCGAAATTCTGATTCACGTACTGTTTAGGAATCCCCTTTCAGACTTTTTGATTACCTCGTTGTGTTTTTGCACACAGTACACCTTCGGACCTGCAAGCACACCAGTGGAAATCAAGTCAATTCCCGTCTCTGATTTTAACATTAATAACTGATTTGGGGCCTGGCGCTTCACTAGCTCCGGTTAAATGGACTCGTCCCAAGTGGTAAAGTCCATTCGAGAGCTAATGTGCGCGCCATTTTCCAAATCTTCCAATAAATTCGCAGTTCTAACTTTTAGCAAAAGTGAATCGGTATCCCCGTAATATACTTGAACTTCTCCCTCCCCCTGCCATTGGCGTCTACACACATCGTAAAAGAATGACAACATGAGTTCTTTTGAAATTGCTGTTATTGCGCTGCCAGCTGCAATATTTTTATTTAAAATTACGTTTTTTTTCTATTCAAGAGGACCATATTGGAGTCTATGATGGTGAATGATGTGAAGTTTGGATCGGCAACGATTCGAGCACATTCTTTTGGGTCAGTCACAACGTCACAACGACTTCGATTACGTACACTCTCACACATTTTACCGAAGGCTCAGTTCAAAATGAGTGTAAAAATTTCCTTTTCAACCTTCGTTTTCGCTTCGGAACGTTTACCAACAAAAGTGTCAATAAACGTTTTCAAATAGGGTTTTTGGTCAAATTAGAGGGTTCTATGTATCCTTGTGACGTTGAAACCGTTGGCTACCATCCACCGCAAAAGAACGTGATGTACAACGATATTCTCTTTCGGATGAAGGTCAGCGATAAGTTTTTGTTTTGAAGGTGTCCAGTGCACACTCCCATCCTCTACCTTGGAAATATTGTATGGACTCAAAGAGTCCCTAGTCACCGCTCTGTTTATGCACGGGAAAATAATATCCTTCACCGAGTCATGATGTTCTACCGGTATTTCACCATCGATTTCAAAAAACCATCCTTGTGGTCCATTCTCCTCAATATTGGCAATGTTGGGGAAATCTGAAGCACGAGGATCGTTAAGCCATTTATAATTTCCACACGGCAAAGAGTAGTGAGACATTGCCGACGGATAGAGGGAGTTCATATCTAAAAAAACTGCATCCGACTTTACACCTGTGTCTTTTCCAGTCGGGTCAGTTTCTAGGATACGATCTCCATGAAAAACATACCCTCCCCTCATTGATCTCTCTACAAATAGATGCTGATCCACGTCGGTGATCAAGCCTATTTCCTCTTTACTGATTTTAAGAATTAAATCCATCACCAAATGAGGAGTGGAAAAATAATAACCTATATCCAACCCAAATTCCCCATAGATTTTATCCGTGTTCTTACACACAATATCCAGCAACGTCAATACATCACTGGCCAGGTACAATCTACAATAATCCCACCCATTTTTACACCCTCCCTTAGCCCAAACCCTCTTGGCAAATTCATAGTCGACAGTGGTGCATTAACGATCGTAAAGTAAATCGTAGAACGAGGTGATGGACGGCAATTGTTCCTCAGAAAGCCTCGCGGTGGAGTTGTAGTACTCATACGGGTATATGCCCTTACATGTCAATAAATCATACATTTCACCGTCTAGAAAGTGCTGTTTAAGGAGGTGTTGCTTAAGGACGGAGAAACTACTAAAATCGGCACTTTTCTGTACTTGAATGAGTTGTCTTAAGGATTTGGGGAAGAAGCTAAAGGAGTCTAAAAAATAGATCTTATTCAAGCACAATTTATCATTATCTATTGTTTGCCATTTGAATTCTAAGAGCAGCAGCTTTTCAGACGATTTGGGTATGATATTATATGAAAAAGAACCATATACCCATGCGCCATCTACAACTTCACCTCGTTGCAATCGTGCCAACGCCGGTAAAATAAATTTCAGATCATAGCTGGAATTTTGTATGTAAACAGGTAGAAAATATTGTTGGCTATCGTTTAAATTACACGATTGATGGGCCACTCCACGAAAATTACTCAATCCTGATACAATCGGGTTGCCCACATGATCTTTGTCGCGGACCATGCCTTTACCCCCATTCCCCTTTCCCTCTTTCCCATTACCCTCAACAAATTCTCCCTTACATACCCAACACATTTTTTCAGTTTTAATAGCCAACTCGTCCTCTGGTGATAGAATCATTGGACAGGACATATTTTGCAGCCGTGATATCGATTTGCTGTTTTAATGAGTGCTGTCACGGCTGAAAGTATACAATCCTCACCAACCAATTTCTCAACGACCTCTACCAATTGCATGGAATTACACAAGTCTCTTTGTGCGTGAGCATAAGAGACTGCAATGACCTCATGTTTTTTAACAAGCTTTGAATTCAATGGATCATACACATCTATGAGGGTGGCTTTGCAGTCTAAGGCCACCTTGTCACTCTCTTGGAGTGAATTTTGAAAGTTCTTAAATCGCAAGATGGCCCTGTCACCGCTAACCGTTTGCACAGATTGACATCCGTGACGCTTTCAATGCTTCATATGATTATTTAACTTAATTTCTGACCGGAATCTAGAAAGACGTGTTGGACAATAATGACATGTACGGGTTCACTGGCTGGCTTGTAAAGAAGCCAAACCCAATGTTCCACTGATTAAATGGACGGAGCCCTCACTGGAAATATTACCCCCTTTTTGCACTCACTCACCTCAAATTCTGTTTCATATTGTAAAACTGTAACCAATCTTTAAATGTGCATTAGTCCGCTCAAAAATAGTTATCCCATTAAGTGTTACTGATTATTGATTATTTAAACAATTAAAATCTACTATAGGGAAATTTGGACTCCCATTAACTGCATAATTGTCCAACAGTGTCTTACTAGCTTCCTCTTGCAGAGGCTTGTGAGCCGCCACAAGAAATGCATATTTGAAGCATTGAAGCCCTGTATCGAAACGAAATCGCTTTACACCTTTACACCTCTTTAAATCTTCATTATATTTTGCCCCCACCGCCCCCTCCCACCTCCACTTAAAATAAAATTCATTTTAAATTTACCCACATTAACATTTAAACTCCTAACAAATAAAACCACCGACCCATTACCCACCTCAGTATAATTATCCAATTTTGTTACTATATTATCAACCCTTTCCATAAAAACACCCTCAAAATTATTCAGGTCCGGATGAAGCGGTAGCATTTCAGTACGTAAATAACGCTCATACACCTCATCTGCCTTTTCATTTAAATAAATAATTTTTTTTTGCGATGGTAGCCTTAATTCCATCCCACCTCCCTTCCGAATCACTCTTTCAAGAAGGGCTCGAATCTTGCCCACATAGGAGTGTACTATGTCTACCGGATCCGTTATGATGTTACCTGATGTTAGCAAATTAAATGGAACCCCAAACTCAGCCCTATAAACATAAACATGGTGCAAGGCAGAGTCAGCTAAATTAAAATCGGGCATGACAGGGGGCGTTACGGGGATTTCATGTCCTGCACCAATTTGCTCAATGATGGGGATGTTGCGTGGTGTGAAATCCCCCAGCTCACTCAACAAACCCTCGAGTGTATCAGGACTGAGACGATCAGCCCATATATTCTCTAATACACCTTGAGATTCGAGGGTTGTTGGTTGAGCCATACCCCCTGTAGATGTCACCAAAATAATTGTTTAACAAATTTCCAATCCATTCCTGTGACTCGACATGGAGATTATCTTGGAATTGTGATGGTGGTGATAATAACAGTATCTCCATGTCGTCAAATAGATTGTGGGTCCTTAAGATTGTTGATGGTGGGAGTTCCTGTACACTTATTTAAAAAGTGAATGTGAAGTTATTTTTTCCTTTACGAAAAAAAGAATATTTAGATTGTCTCTGTGTGTATGTGTGTGTTTGTGTGTGTGTCTCTTTGTGTCTTTGAGTGTGTAAGTGTGTGTGTGTGTGAGTGTGTGTGTGTGTCTGTGTCCGTGTCCTTGTCTCTGTCTGTGTGTGTGTTTGTATGTGTTTGTGTGTGTGAATCTATGTGTGTGTGTATTTTTGTGTGTGTAAGTGCATGTATATATGTACGTACGTGTTTAATATGATGCTTCAAGCGTAACCTGGTATATGAAAGAGAAATTATGTCATATTTTTTTAATTTTTTTTATGGTGATGTGACACTTCTATTAAGCTGAAAAAAATATTTTCACTGTTTAATAGCCTAAAACTGTAGAAGGGGTACCCTTTTATTACTTTTTTTACTTCTTAATTTACGTTAGATCCTAACATTGAAACGTTGTGTTTTTTTGTCATTAAAACATAGTTCACAAACATACACACTTAATAACTCGCTTTTTTTCTTTTTTTTTATAACCCGCACACTGATAGCTATATACAGAGATAAGAGAGAGAAAGATAGAAGATTCAATTTTTCTTACGTAATCACGGAGAGAGGCGACTGGTTCCATGACTATATCAGCTTCTTGGAATGGGACTATAGCTTGCATGTTGGGTGTGGCAGTTGGACAGTTGACTGTTGGCTGGTGTATGATGGGTCCGGATGAGACTAATGGCTGTGGCATCTTGTTGTGGATGTTGGATGTGGCAGCTAGACAGTTGGCTATTGGGTGGTTTACGGTGGTTCTTGATCAGATTAATGGTTTCGGCCAACGACCATATTGTATAACAGTTGGTCTGTTTGAAATGACCACTGGAGTCGCTTCGCCCCTCCTTGTCTTCTTAACGGGTAGGGGGAGCTCTGGGAAATCCTAAAAAAAATTGTCTGTTTTTCATAAAAAAATATTGAATGAGAACCATCAGTCCTCATCAATAGGAGTAGGGTATGCACAAGAACATGTTTAAAAATTTAAATCAAAAGTGTCATTCTATTTTTCTGATATGATTTAACATCTGATATGATATGACATGATATGATTTAACATTGAAAAAAAGGGTGTAAAATTTCAGTTAAAAAATGGTCACTACAAACATTATTTTTCTAATAGTAAAAGTCACGACATACATATCTATATCATTCCCTTGAAGTTGGAAAATATTAAATGTGAATTTTTTATGTTTTAAGTATAATTCATATCATTCTAATACATGTAAAAAAAGTTGAAAAACTGGGGGGGGGGTAAAGGAGGGAGGGAGGGGGGATGGAGGAGGGTGTAGGGAGGGGGATAGTGGGGGGGACTTTGGGCCAGAATAAAAATAATTGAGATTTGCCTCATGTACTAAGCTCACAAACCATTTAAATGCAATGTTTACGTACTTTTTTAATTATGATATTGCTCTTTACCGACCTCTGAAGATCCAGGTTCAAAAATATTTAACAATTCGTTAACTATAAGGGGACTGGATAAGCCATTCGATAAATTATATTAGAATTAATTTCTTTACCAGCTAAGAATACAAATGAATAACTTACTTCTTGCTTGTAGCTTTCATCAATATTCCTTTTGTTCGAATTCATGGTGTTATTTCAAATGCATATTTTGAACTGAGAAAATAACTCATCATCAGAGTTTTTATACCCGTGTTCAAGGCGGAACATAAAAAAAACACGCCTAGCTTATTGCTTAACAGAAAGAATTTCGTAACCATCAGCTTCATTTAACCATACCAGGAAAACAACCATCGTTGTATGAAAATAGCCATAGCTCTATCAGAAACATGAAATTTAATACAAAATCATTGTACTGTGAACAGCACGAATTTTCATGGTAAGCTGATTATAATTACAACATAAAAAAAACAACCGAAGATATGACTTTATAGGCGTGGTGTTTTTTTTTATATGATACATGTTAATGACTGCCCCCTTTAGTTGAGACAGTAATGTCCCACCTGCCCCGTACCTCTAATTGATATAACACTACTTACATGTAATAAATCAAAACATCAATTAAATTTTTATGGAAAGAAAACGACTTTTTACTAAAAATACTTCTTTCACCATCAATTTACAAGCCCGTGCCCATTTTTTTTCGGAGGGGGTTTTACTCAAAAAAAATCCGGTGGGGGGGTTACAATTACACAAAAAAAACAAAAAACGCATATAAAATTTGTTTATATCTATTTTTGTTACGTGTTATGAGTCTGATAAACATTTCGAGGGGGGGTGGGGTCGGGAGGATCAAACCCCCTAACCCCCCCCCTATGGGTACGGCCTTGTCAATTTAGTTTTATTGTTAGTCTGTACACTCAGATTGTTTGTTTCTATCTGCATTTGGTCATGAGCCAAGTAGTACATGAATTTAATTATCAGTAGATTGTGAGTCGTCGACGCTTGTTTAGATGTTTCTTCATTTGAATTTTGTTGCAGGAGTTGAGCGTATTTTGTCAAGTGAAACTGATTTTGATTTCTTGGCTAATCATCAAATACCTGTTAAAATGTCTTCCTGTGTTTCTGCATCACCTTCTAACTCTAAGGAAATTGGCAGTAGTGATGGAGGTATGTTTTAAATCTAAAGTTCCAATTTGTTTTACAGACCATTTTTTAGAAATTAATTTTCCAGTCTTTCAAAAAAGAGATTGAAAAGGAAAATAAACAAGTTTTTTTTTACCATTTCCCTGTGGTGGCAAATGGTAGCGTAGGAAATATTTACATATGGGAAGACGTTTGCCATCCAAACCTTGGTGATTCTCTGATTAGAGCATGTGAGATAAGTTTCTTTAAGTATGATGTCTCAGAAGGGATACTGTTTTCTTAAAGTTGGTTTGAATTTAGTTTTTAAGCGCAATAAGTTTAGCAGTTGTGCTCTTAATTTAGGCCTCCCTTTTCCCTCCCTCCCACTAGATTTATAAACACCATTGGAATGAAATCTGTTCTTTTAAAATTCTTTGGTATGAATTGAAATTACAACCAGTGTGACATCTTATCCTTCCTTGCTTGCATCTAGACTTACATTTATTGTTATTGATGGATTTACAAATGTTGCAGTGAAGATAGTTCAAACAATGTTTCTAGCAGCCAGAAACATTGTAGTTACCCAGAATACGAATATGTAAACCTTTTTTTTCTGGGATAGTTGGCTCAATCTTGGGTATATGAGCTCCAGTCTTGTTTTTGGCACATATTTATGTGTTATAAGTAGCTGCTGTTGGATTGTATGTTTTGAGTTTGGCATTTTACCAGTAGGTGATAAACAGGGTGTTACTTTTTTGGCAAAATATGCAAAAAGAGGAGAATTGGAAAATCCTTGATATTCTTGTTATTCGGCAAGTGAAAGCATGGTGGTTGAGGTTGTTTAATAACATAGGCTAATCTAGTTGTTGAACCGTTACTTCCATTTGCGATATAAGTCCATGATTGTTGTTTATTAGAGCAGTTTGTATTGAACTAAAGATTCGTTAATCAAAGAATTGCTATGAGTAACTCAAACATTGTAAGATTTTTTTTTTAATACTATCATTTTTTTTGTTACAGTTGTTTTTGTTTAATACTATCATTTTTTTTATAGTTGTTTTTTTTTGTTCGACTTGATAGGAATTCTGAAACAAGTTGACAGTTGAAATATCTTGGTGACTAAAGATTTTTTTTTCTTCTAAAAGGCGTAATATTCTCAGGCTCTTAGCTTTTGACGGATAATATTAAACCTAAGGAAATTTATGTACTTGGAATCAGCATGCAAAGCGAATCATTTTCATGTATCTATTGTTATTAAAATTCCGTTTTTAGATTTATGGTTACTTTCGAGCCGAGTTGCACTTCACTTTCACTTTGGTCCCAAGAACTGTTTAAAATTGTTTTTTTTTGTTATAGTTGTTTTTTTTGTTCGACTTGATAGGAATTCTGAAACAAGTTGACAGTTGAAATATCTTGGTGACTAAAGATTTTTTTTTCTTCTAAAAGGCGTAATATTCTCAGGCTCTTAGCTTTTGACGGATAATATTAAACCTAAGGAAATTTATGTACTTGGAATCAGCATACAAAGCGAATCATTTTCATGTATCTATTGTTATTAAAATTCCGTTTTTAGATTTATGGTTACTTTCGGGCCGAGTTGCACTTCACTTTCACTTTGGTCCCAAGAACTGTTTAAAATTGTTTTTTTTTGTTATAGTTGTTTTTTTTTGTTTGACTTGATAGGAATTCTGAAACAAGTTGACAGTTGAAATATCTTGGTGACTAAAGATTTTTTTTTCTTCTAAAAGGCGTAATATTCTCAGGTTCTTAGCTTTTGACGGATAATATTAAACCTAAGGAAATTTATGTACTTGGAATCAGCATACAAAGCGAATCATTTTCATGTATCTATTGTTATTAAAATTCCGTTTTTAGATTTATGGTTACTTTCGGGCCGAGTTGCACTTCACTTTCGCTTTGGTCCCAAGAACTGTTTAAAATTGTTTTTTTTTGTTATAGTTGTTTTTTTTGTTCGACTTGATAGGAATTCTGAAACAAGTTGACAGTTGAAATATCTTGGTGACTTAAGATTTTTTTTCTTCTAAAAGGCGTAATATTCTCAGGCTCTTAGCTTTTGACGGATAATATTAAACCTAAGGAAATTTATGTACTTGGAATCAGCAAACAAAGCAAATCATTTTCATCTAACTATTGTTATTAATATTCCGTTTTTAGATTTATGGTTACTTTCGGGCCGAGTTGCACTTCACTTTCACTTTGGTCCCAAGAACTGTTTAAAATTGTTTTTTTTTTGTTATAGTTGTTTTTTTTGTTCGACTTGATAGGAATTCTGAAATAAGTTGGTAGTTGAAATTTCCCCCGTACAAAATCCTTCCACTCTGTCAAAAATGTAAAAATTCTACATTTTTGCTGATAAGAGTTTGAAACCTCTACAGTAGGGTTCTTTGCTATGCTGAATCCAATGGTATGATCTTCATTAAAATTCTATGACCTCAATGATGTCTTTCCCCCTTTTTTCGAAAATCAGACACATTTTCTCTGGTTCGTAGTTTTGGATGGATAAAACTAAGCTGCGCTGGGAATTAAAGATAATATTTTATCTGATTAATATAACGGCTTCATCCTGAAAAGTTCTGCATGAATGTGATGGGAGACATTTGCGTGTTTTTTAAATTGTTTAATAACATAGGCTAATCTAGTTGTTGAACCGTCACTTCCGTTTGCGATATAAGTCCATGTTTGTTGTTTATTAGAGCAGTTTGTATTGAACTAAAGATTCTGTAATCAAAGAATTGCTATGAGTAACTCATTGTAATGATTGGCGTGATTGACTCGGAATATATTGGAGTAAGTATGATACAAAACGATGGCGTACAACATTGAATTTTGCAAACCGTAATGGCTTTTACGATACGATCATTAGACCACTTTAGTAAAAATGGTCATGAATTAGAACAAGTTGGAGTGAGAGCTGTTTACGTTAAAGGACCGATAAGGTCCTAATAGAAAAATGTGATATAAATATTCCTTTATTTAACTTGGAGGACTTTAATTGCGAGAAGTTTCCACATTCCGTTCATGATCCTGAAGATGAAATAAGGTTTTTTTCTCAATGGATACCCTCGAAGATGCCCGATATTGCAAAATCCATCAGATATTCAGTGATTTAACATAAACATTTTTATTGTCAAATACAATAATATTAATAATGTGTTTTTTCACTATTTTAAAAATTTTATAGAAAACGTTAATAGAGAGTTAATAGCTAAATTTATTATCAGAAGGCTCCTGCAAAAGGACAGAACTATGGTAGATATATATGGGATAAGTAGATAGGCATGGAATTTCTTCAAATTGTTTCTACAGTCTTATTTTGACAAAATCTAGTTTTCGCATAACAGAAACATCCTGTATATTATAAAGCAAGAACATGACGAATGCCCTGACCAGGATGTGGGATAACAATGCAAAGTAACTAAAGAGATAAAAATTAACGTACAGGGATGGTCACTAGCCATAAATCACTATGGGAGTGGTATCGTGATATCTACCAGATATTCAGTGATTTAACTTAAACACTTTTTATTTCAAATACAATAATATTAATAACGTGTTTTTTCACTATTTTTATGGGAAAGTCAATAGTCATAAATAACTATGGGGGTGGCATCGTGATATCTATCAGATATTCAGAGATTTAACTTAGACACTTTTTATTTTCAAATACAATAATATTAATAACTTGTTTTTTCACTGTTTTTAAAAATTTTATAGAAAACGTTAATAGAGAGTTAGTAGCCAAGTTATTATCAAAAGGCTGTAAGAGGGCAGAACTAAGGTAGATATGCATGGAATAAGTAGATAGGCATGGAATTTCTTCAATTCGCTTTTAGAGTCTTAATTTGCCAAAGTCTAGTTTTTGCATAACAGAGACATCCTGTATATTATAAAGCAAGATCTTGCCGAATGCCCTGACGAGGATTTGGGTAACAATGTAAAGTAACTAAAGCGACAAAAATTAACGTACATGGATAGTCACTAGTCATAAATCACTATGGAGTGGCATCGTGATTGGATGATTTTCGGGGGTTTGGGGAACTCAATTTTTTGAGGTGTCAAATAGATTTTCGGGGAAATCACCAAAAACTTGGGGATAGTACAAGCCCTTGTTTTTTTCACTGTTTTTAAAAAAAATTTAGGAAATGTTAATAGAGAGTTTATAGCTGACGAGGATGTCCTGACGAGGATGTGGGTAACAATGTAAAGTAACTAAAGCGACAAAAATTAACGTACATGGATAGTCACTAGTCATAAATCACTATGGAGTGGCATCGTGATTGGATGATTTTCGGGGGTTTGGGGAACTCAATTTTTTGAGGTGTCAAATAGATTTTCGGGGAAATCACCAAAAACTTGGGGATAGTACAAGCCCTACTTGATTTCTAATCAGTAAAACGAAATACTTAACCACACGAGAAAGGAAAAGCTCCGGCTATGCGGTTGGCGACAATAAAGAATTGTCGCTAATGAATTCAAAGTCAGCCAAACGCTACCACCTCTGGCGGTGGTGGCGCGCTGGCGGCTTTGTGACACTTTGGTGGCGGTCAACCGGAGCTTTCGTTGACGGCGTTCGGTTGATGCGTCTTCAGTTTCATTAATGTCATTAGATTTTTCAGGGTTGTTTTCCCCTTTTTTTTAGGAAATTGAACATTAAATTACGTACAGGTTTTTACCAAGGACATTGAATCTCATACAGGTTTTTACCAAGGACATTGAATCTCATCGAGGTTTTTTACCAAAGACATAAAATCTCATACGGGCTTTTACCAAGGACATTAAATCTCGTCCCGTATGTATAAAAAAAGCCATATCCAGCTAATTGTTGAATTTTAGACATGAAAATTATGGATATAATGAAAAATATTAAGTAATCCTGTTGATTACATTTATATGACACCCCTGAGTATATTCAAGAAGACCAAACCATTCCAGTGAGCTTTTTTAATCATAGTGTTCATGAGGGAAAGGATGTATGGTCCGAGTGGGAGCTCACCGAAAGCCAGGAGCTTCTTCTTTGTGACACAACCATTGATGCTACAGATGATATGATGGAAGTTCATCACACGGAGGAGGGTCTGTCATATACCTCGGAGGATTTGGTGAGGAGGGGGCCTTCAGGGAGACTATGCATTGAAGACGATGAGCGCTTATATGATGACATGTCCCCTCTGAGTAATATAATGATAATAGAAGATGATGATATTCAAGTATTTGAACCTGAGTAGTAATGCATCTATTGAAATGAACCCTACAAGAAAACATACGCCCGAGGTAGTGCAGTTTCACGTGCACATTTTAAAAAGCGTGCAAACCTATAAAGTGGTCAAACACGTTTTGAGAGTATAATCGAAATCCTATAAGACAATCAGACTGGTTTTTGCTATATATTTCAATTGCACATGGAATTTCACATGAATACACTACAGTTTCACTTGGACATTTTAAAAAGCTGGCAAACCTTTTATACCTATAAAGTGGTCAAACACGTTTTGAAACTATAGTCAGGATTGTATAAGACAATCAGACTGGTTATTGCTATATATTTCAAACTTACATGGAATTTCACAAGAATATGCAGTACAGTTTCACGTGGAAATTTTAAAAAGCTGGCAAACCTAGAAAGTGGTCAAACACATTTTGAGAGTATAGTCGAGATTGTCTAACATAACCAGACTGGTTTTGAGGCAACATCCATTTTTTAGGGCCAATCAGAGAGAGACACCTTTTCAAAGAGAGTCAGTACTCCCTCACATGGTATACACTACAGTTTCACGTGCACATTTTAAAAAGCTGGCAAACCTATAAAGTGGTCAAACACGTTTTGAGAGTATAATTGTTTGTTTTTTTTTAAATCGAAAACTAGAAAATTTCAAATTGCGT
The DNA here is from genome assembly GCA_027921565.1 of Artemia sinica. Lineage (NCBI taxonomy): Eukaryota > Metazoa > Arthropoda > Branchiopoda > Anostraca > Artemiidae > Artemia > Artemia sinica. The sequence goes on along the minus strand of CM051263.1, from coordinate 1,167,796 downwards.
ATTTAGGAATGATTTTGTAGGAAAAGCTGTCTATCACCCATGCATTATCCTTTTGTTCCATTTCTTTGAAGTATGTGCTATCAAGAGTGGTTTATGATTTTTTGGACAAGATATTTATTATAAATTTGGAACAATTAGTGGGGATTCCCCACTGGTTCCTGAAGTCTAGCTTGTTACACAAGTTTGCTCCAACTCCACGTTTTCAACCAGATGGATTTTTGAAGCACATTCAGCATGGCGTGTTTTATTTTTTATTATTTTTTTTGGCAACTGATATTTTTTTCTGATAACAAGTACCATTCATTGCGATCGTAGCTCTATGGTGTGGATGACTTGAAAATAAAATTTTTAACGAGAAATGTCTGAAAAGTGTTCTTGGGGAGATGGGTTGATGGCAGAAGGATGTCTTAGAGTAGTTATAGTGTGATAGTGGGGGGCGTATTACTTGCAAAAAAAACCCGAGTGGATGACTAAAATAGAATTTTTAACAAAAAATGTCTGAAAAGTGTTCATGGGGGGATGGGTTGATTGGAGATGGGGCGAAGGCAGCGGGTTGTCTTAGAGTAGTTATAGTGTGATAGTGTGGGACGTATTGCTTGCGAAAAACCCGAGTGGATGACTTGAAAATAAATTTTTTTACAAAAAAGCTATCCTTGTTTTGCGTTTCCACACAGTATACCTTCGGCCCAGGAAACACACCACTGGATATCAGATCGCTACCCTTTCAGATTTTAATTTTCAGTGTAAGCCAATATAATGCTAGGGGGGAAATTAAGTTTTGAGGGGGGTAAAAATGGTAGTTATTTAGTACCCAGTAAACATGTGACTTGAAATGCTCCATTAGAAATAGGTTATTGCTAATGATACCTCCTCGACATATATTTTTTCTATTGTATTTTATAGCTATTAGCCAAACGTTGTGTTGTGTTTGTCAAACCAACTAGTAAATATTTATCGGGCTTTTATTTTTTCTGTTCAATTATTTTCAATGTAAGCCAATATAATGCTAGGGGGGAAATTAGGTTTTGAGGGGGGTAAAAATGGTAGTTATTTAGTACCCGGTAAACATGTGACTTGAAATGCTCCATTAGAAATAGGTTATTGCTAATGATACCTCCTCGACAGATAATTTTTAATTGTATTTTATAGCTATTAGCCAAACGTTGCGTTGTGTTTGTCACACCAACTAGTAAATATTTATCGGGCTTTTATGTCGCGTTGTGTTTGTCACACCAGCAAGTAAATATTTATCGGGATTTTATTTTTTCTGTTCAATCATTTTCAGTGTAAGCCAATATAAAGCTAGGGGAGAAATTAAGTTTTGAGGGGGTAAAAATGGTACTTATTTAGTACCCGGTAAACATTTGACTTGAAATGCTTCATTAGAAATAGGTTATTGCTAATGATACCTCCTCGACAGATATTTTTTTATTGTATTTTATAGCTATTAGCCAAACGTTGCGTTGTGTTTGTCACACCAACTAGTAAATATTTATCGGGCTTTTATGTTGTGTTGTGTTTGTCACAGCAACTAGTAAATATTTATCGGGCTTTTATTTTTTCTGTTCAATTATTTTCAATGTAAGCCAATATAATGCTAGGGGGGAAATTAAGTTTTGAGGAGGGTAAAAATGGTACTTATTTAGTACCCGGTAAACATGTGACTTGAAATGCTTCATACCCGGTAAACATGTGACTTGAAATGCTTCATTAGAAATAGGTTATTGCTAATAATACCTCCTCGACAGATATTTTTTATTGTATTTTATAGCTATTAGCCAAACGTTGCGTTGTGTTTGTCACACCAACTAGTAAATATTTATCGGGCTTTTATTTTTTCTGTTCAATTATTTTCAGTGTCAGCCAATATAATGCTAGGGGGAAAATGAAGTTTTGAGGGGGGTAAAAATGGTACTTATTTAGTACCCGGTAAACATGTGACTAGAAAAGACTGAAATTGATTTTTACTCCCAGGACTCAGATATTCAGGCGTCAAGTCAAAAAGAACAAAGCTCAATCATGAGACTGGCAGCACTGACATGAATTTGATGAGAGAAAGCGTAATTCACTATGCCCCACGAACACTTTGTAGCGAGCTAGCTGTATTTTCTATGGTAAACACCATTTATCAGATAGCTTAGGGGGTTCAGCTGCACAGGGGGTTCAGTTGTATGTGGGTTCGATTATACGGCGGTTCGATTATACGGGGAGTTCACATGCACGGAGGTTCACTTGCACGATGGTTCAGTTACAGGGGGTTTAGTTAAATGGGGTGGAGTTGCACGGGGGGTGAGTTGCATGAGGGTTGAGTTAAAGAAGGCTCAGTTGCACGAGGGTTTTTTTGACTTCCAAATTATTCAACTTTTTTTTTGTTTGCGAATCTTAAAATGACATAGAATATGCTTATGGCTCTAACAATTGTACTCTATGCTTGCCCAGAGACATGATGCGGCTTTTTCACCCCCTCCCCAATTTTTTTCTTGAATTTTTTTTATTGGACTAAGTTCTTTTTGGACTTTGAAATTATTCAACTTTTTTTTTACGTATCTTAAAATGACATGAAATATGTTTATGGCTCTAACAATTGTACTCTATGCTTGCCCAGAGACACGATGCGGCTTTCCCACTGTTACTCTATGGCCGGTTATCGACACTACCTAGTTTATTGCATGCATTAAATCAGTATTTTTTACACAGTGGAACGATAAACACATAACTAATATATCTAAAAAGTGAAGATGAAGCATTTTAAGAAAGTGTGTTCACATGATAGTGTTATTGTAGCATTGAATGCTGACAAGGAGAAGTATTTAAACTATGAAATAAGTACAAGTGGTAGTACTATCGGAAACGTATGCGTGCCTTGGCATGACAGTAAGGAATTGAATTTCTTTGGAGTACCAAAAAAAATCAACTCTTATGATGGTGGATATGCGAGATTGAGATCTCCGGAGATGATTGAACTCAAAGAGAATACCAACATAAAACTAATAGTTGATAAAGAGGGGCATCTTCTTGCTAGTGCTTTTGGTAACATGTTACCCAGTGTTAAACCATATCGTCAGCTTTCGGGTATTAGCATTCAAATGAAAGTAAAGACGAAAAGAAAGGCCTACTCTTCTAATAATATCATAAACCATATCTTGTATACGTGCCGGAACTGTTACCTGTGTAAAAATAGTGTGATTTTAGGCAGTGAAATTGCTAGAAAAATAAAAAGGGCATTGGCAGAAAATATCACTAAGGAATATAAAGATGAATCGATGAAAAACAAAGTACCAGCAAACGTTACTGCCATTGATCAAACAGTCAATGAACCAAATAATACCAAAGACGAAAAGCATATTGAGCCTGTCGATGACACACCTATAAAAATTGTGTATGAGTCAAAATGGAATAATGATTATTCTACTGATTACGAACTGAGAGAAGACAATAGCTATAGTATCAAGAGAGAACATGGTGAACCATTTTATGGAACAGATTCAAAATGTCCAAAGTTGTTCATTGATATTAATAATGTATAATAATATGTATTTTTTGTATTAATATTCTACATGACATTATTTCATTAAAAATATATTATGCATTACATTGTTATGTGTTCATTATTTTTAGAGTAAGCTAGCATATCAAACGTTTAGAATGCCTATTGAAACATTGGAGATGTAAGAAAAGGAATTTGCATAAGCTTTCTGAACCCATTCGGCTCTTCAAAGGAGTTCGGCAAGGATCTGCTCTAAGCCCTATCATCTTTAATTCTGCGATTTACTCTGTAGCTAGATTCGTTCGTGGGACCTTCTTTTTGGAGGGCTTGGACCTAAGTTTCATTTCTTTTGCAGATGACTTGTTGCTCCTAAGCAGCACGCTGAGGGGTCTACAAGAGAATCTTCGTCTTTTAGTGACCCTATACAGAAGAATAGGACTACGAGTCAACATAGAGAAAACCGAATTTATCGTTTTTAGTGGCACCAACTCGACCAATTCCAATCTTGTCCTTGACGGTATCAGAATCCAGCAGTCCCAGTCCCTAAATTACCTTGGTATCACGTATGGCCAGACGCCTAGGTCAACTAGAGGCTTGTTGGCTGAATCAGTCTGTAAATCTATCCGCTCAGCATATGGAAAAGCTGTCAAATGCAAGTGGTCATTTAATCGATTTATTAAGTCAAAACTATTCAACGCCGTTGTCTCTCCTGCCATCTGGTATATATCACCCTTGTGGGAAATGTTGTCCCTCACCGAGCGTCGAAAAATACGAACCACGTATTACAGATTTGCAAAATTTTTGCTTGGTCTTCCACTAAGATTTTCTAACACGGAGATCTCATCCATATATGGAATCCTTGATCCATCAACCAAGGTGATTTATCTAGAACGGAGAGCCTCAAGACGGTCCCTAAGTAAACTCTACGACTCACCGCTGACTCAACTGTTTCTGTGAATGAAATACCTGTATTTAATTTTTAGTGTTGAACATGTTTTTCTTCTTTCTTTGTTTCATTTTGTACTCCGCTTTTTTTTCTCCATTTCTCCATTGTAAGCAGGCATAAATAAATATATATATATATACATCATATATCGGATAGATAGGTTAACATAGAGAAAATCTTAGTATAAGAATGAATAAATTCTCTATCAACATCTATTGACAGATACTTGGGATAGCATTGACAAAATCAAAGTATCAGAGCGAATAAATTCTTTATCAATGTCTTTTGACAGATACGTTTGATAACACTGACATAATTTAAGTGTCAAACTGAAGCAATTCTTTATTAACATTCTTTATCGATATCATATGTCGGATACGTCGGATAACATTGACAAAATCTATCTATTAGAATGAATAAATTCTCTATCATCATCCGTTGTCGGATTTGTCATTATGAAAATAATTGTAAGTAAGTAAGTAACAAAATCTTTCTAGAATTCACCTCTTGGATACACAATACAGAAATTATAAAAACAAAATTGTAATTTCCAGACTTCATTTGCATGCAATAGATACCGAGAGTTCTATGACTCCTCCGCGCAATGAATTCTAAGGGTTTTATGACTCCTCCCGACAATGAATTCAGATGGTTTTAGGACTCATCCCCCTAGCCATAACTCCATTCAACCTTGAGCGAAGGTATAAAAGTTTGATGAAGTATCTCTCTACTTAACAACTACATTAATAGCTTCCAAGATGATAGGACTGTATGACACAGAATTTATCGGTTTGAAAAAATCATCTTGCGGTGTTATTTGAATGTGCATTTTTATTATTGTCTATGGAACTCGAAGAAATTGACTGTTATCATTGGATAGTGAACTATAATATGTTTGAGTATGATAAAAGCTTGTGGAGTACTACATTACGTCGTATAAACAGATTGGGATTCTACGATAGAGTGATTACACCACTTAATAATACTGGTCAGGAACTGAGAAATGTTCAGGAGGAAGTCAGTGAAATTTGCAGCTTTTTCTGGGTTGAAGCACTCTACGTAAAGGGTAATGTACCTACAGATAAAGTTTTAATTCAAAAGTGTGACCCTAGGATTCCACTTTTCAATCTAGAAGAATTTAAGTGTCCTAAATTTGAAGAGGCTTATCACCGTCCTGAAGACGAGGTTAGGTTCTTCGCGCAGTGGATACCAAAGAACATACCTGATCGTGATAAATCCATAAGACATGGTAAAAACTATTCCATATCGTGGGACCATCGTTTCTGGATGTTTAAGAGTGAACTCTAAGTACTATTTTTATGTAAATATGTGTTTTTCTCAAAAAATCTGTTAATATGTTTAAGCAATATATATCTTTTAGCTTTATTCTTTAGAATAGTTCTATTCATTTCATTAAATTATGAAGAAATTGTAAGTAAGTAGCAATCGCTTTCTTGAATTCGCTTCCTGGACACAATACAGATATTTAATTCAAGAAGTTATGAAAAAATCGCAAGTAAGTAATAAACTCTTTATTGTTTTCACCTATTGGATACACAATACGGAAATTTCATTCAAGAAATTATGAAGAAATTTTAAATAGGTAACAAACTCTTTCTTGAAGTCACCTCTTGTATACACAATGCAGAAATTTTATTCAAGAAATTATGAAAAAATTGTAAGTAAGTAACAATGTATCTCTGTTTGTGCAAGGCAGAGCAATTTCCTTACAAATTCCACTATTTAATGCTTCCCGGGCCGGGAAGCGCCGCGGGCGGCCGCTGCGGCGGCTGGAAAGTGCCGCGGGGCCCGCTACGGCAGGCCGGGGGTTCGCCGTGGGGCCCGCTTGGGGGCTGGGAAGCGCCTGGGGGCCCGCTATGGCAGGTCGGGGAGCGCCGCGGGGCCCGCTACGGCGGGCCGGGGAGCGCCGCGGGCCGGAAAGCGCCGTGGGGGCCGCTGCGGTGGGGCGGAGGGGGTATTAAATAGTGGAATTTGTGATGAAATTGCTCTGCCTTGCACACACACAGACACATTGTTACTTACTTACAATTTTTTCATAATTTCTTAAATGAAATTTCTGCATTGTGTATCCACGAGGTGACTTCATGAAAGAGTTTGTTGCCTATTTACAATTTCTTCATAATTTCTTGAATGAAATTTCCGTATTGTGTATCCAATAGGTGAAAACAATAAAGAGTTTGTTACTTACTTGCGATTTTTTCATAATGTCTTGAATGAAATATCTGTATTGTGTCCAGGAAGCGAATTCAGGAAAGCGATTGTTACTTACTTACAATTTCTTCATAATTTAATGAAATGAATAAAACTATTCTAAAGAGTAAAGACGGGTTAAGCTTAAAGATATTTATTGCTTAAACGTATTAACAGATTTTTAAAGAAAAAACACATATTTACATAAAAATAGTACTTCGAGTTCACTCTTAAACATCCAGAAACGATGGTCCCATGACATAGAATAGTTTTTACCATGTCTTATGGATTTATCACGATCAGGTATGTCCTTAGGTATCCACTGCGCGAAGAACCTAACCTCGTCTTCAGGACGGTGATAAGCCCCTTCAAATTTAGGACACTTAAATTCTTCTAGATTGAAAAGTGGAATCCTAGGGTCACACTTTTGAATTAAAACTTTATCTGTTGGTACATTACCCTTTACGTAGAGTTCCTCAACCCCGAAAAAGCTGCAAATTTCACTGACTTCCTCCTGAACATTTCTCAGTTCCTGACCAGTATTATTAAGTGGTGTAATCACTCTATCGTAGAATCCCAGTCTGTTTATACGACGTAATGTAGTACTCCACAAGCTATTATCATACTCAAACATATTATAGTTCACTATCCAATGATAACAGTCAATTTCTTCGAGTTCCATAGACAATAATAAAAATGCACATTCAAATATAACACCGCAAGATGATTTTTTCAAACTGATAAATTCTGTGTCACACAGTCCTATCATCTTGGAAGCTATTAATGTAGTTGTTAAGTAGAGAGATACTTCATTAAACTTTTATACCTTCGCTCAAGGTTGAATGGAGTTTTGGCTAGGGGGATGAGTTCTAAAACCATCTGAATTCCTTGTGGGGAGGAGTCATAAAACCCCTCGAATTCATTGTGGGGAGGAGTCATAGAACTCTCGGTATCTATTGCATGCAAATGAAGTCTGGAAATTACAATTTTGTTTTCATAATTTCTGTATTGTGTATCCAAGAGGTGAATTCAAGAAAGAGTTTGTTACTTATTTACTTACAATTTTTTCATAATGACAAATCCGGCAACGGACGATGATAGAGAATTTATTCATTCTAATAGATAGATTTTGTCAATGTTATCCGACGTATCCGACATATAATATCGATAAAGAATGTTAATAAAGAATTTGTTCAATTTGGTACTTAAATTATGTCAGTGTTATCAAACGTATCTGTCAAAAGACATTGGTAAAGAATTTATTCACTCTGATACTTTGATTTTATCAATGCTATCCCAAGTATCTGTCAATAGATGTAGATAGAGAATTTATTCATTCTTATGCTTAGATTTTCTCTATGTTAAGCTATCTATCCGATATATGATGTATGTAAATTCCTTTTCTTACATCTCCGATGTTTTAATAGACATTCTAAACGTTTGATATGCTTGCTTACTCTAAAAATAATGAACACATAACAATGTAATGCATAATATATTTTTAATGAAATAATGTCATGTAGAATATTAATGCAAAAAATATATATTATTATACATTATTAATATCAATGAACAACTTTGGACACTTTGAATCTGTTCCATAAAATGGTTCACCATGTTCTCTCTTGATACTATAGCTATTGTCTTCTCTTAGTTCGTAATCAGTAGAATAATCATTATTCCATTTTGACTCATACACAATTTTTATAGGTGTGTCATCGACAGGCTCAATATGCTTTTCGTCTTTGGTATTATTTGGTTCATTGACTGTTTGATCAATGGCAGTAACGTTTGCTGGTACTTTGTATTCATCGATTCATCTTTATATTCCTTAGTGATATTTTCTGCCAATGCCCTTTTTATTTTTCTAGCAATTTCACAGTCTATTATCACACTATTTTTACACAAGTAACAGTTCCGGCACGTAGACAAGATATGGTTTATGATATTAGTAGCAGAGTAGGCCTTTCTTTTCGTCTTTGCTTTCATTTGAATGCTAATACCCGAAAGCTGACGATATGGTTTAACACTGGGTAACATGTTACCACAAGCACTAGCAAGAAGATGCCCCTCTTCATCAACTATTATTTTTATGTTGGCATTCTCTTTGAGTGCAATCATCTCCGGAGATCTCAATCTCGCATATCCACCATCATAAGAGTTTCAAAGAAATTCAATTCCTTACTGTCATGACAATGCACGCATACGTTTCCGATAGTGCTACCACTTGTACTTATTTCATAGTTTAAATACTTCTCCTTGTCAGCATTCAATGCTGCAATAACACTATCATGTGAGCACACTTTCTTAAAGTGCTTCATCTTCACTTTTTAGAGATATTAGTTATGTGTTTATCGTTCCACTGTGTAAAAAATACTGATTAAATACATGCAATAAACTAGGTAGTGTCGATAACCGGCCATAGAGTAACAGTGGGAAGGCCGCATCGTGTCTCTGGGCAAGCATAGAGTACAATTGTTAGAGCCATAAACATATTTCATGTCATTTTAAGATACGTAAAAAAAAGTTGAATAATTTCGAAGTCCAAAAAGAATTTAGTCCAATAAAAAAATTCAAGAAAAAAAATGGGGGGAGGGGGTGGGAAAGCCTCATCGTGTCTCTGGGGAAGCATAGAGTACAATTTTTAGAGCCATAAGCATAGTTTATGTCATTTTAAGATACGTAAACAAAAAAAAAAGATGAATAATTTCGAAGTCCATAAAAACCCTCTTGCAACTGAGCTCTCTTTAACTCAACCCTCATGCAACTCAACCCCCGTGCAACTCCACCCCATTTAAATAAACCCCCTGTAACTGAACCATCGTGCAAGTGAACCTCCGTGCAAGTGAACTCTCCGTATAATCGAACCCACATACAGCTGAACCCCCTGTGCAGCTGAACCCCCTAAGCTATCTGATAAATGGTTTTTACCATAGAAGCTACAGCTAGCTCGCTACCAAGTTTTCGTGGGCATAGTGAATTACGCTTTCTCTCATCAAATTCATGTCAGTGCTGCCAGTCTCATGATTGAGCTTTGCTCTTTTTGACTTGACGCCTGAATATCTGAGTCCTGGGAGTAAAAATCAATTTCAGTCTTTTCTAGTCACATGTTTACCGGGTACTAAATAAGTACCATTTTTACCCCCCTCAAAACTTAATTTCCCCCCTAGCATTATATTGGCTTACACTGAAAATAATTGAACGGAAAAAATAAAAGCCTGATAAATATTTACTAGTTGGTGTGACAAACACAACGCAACGTTTGGCTAATAACTATAAAATACAATAAAAAAATATCTGTCGAGGAGGTATCATTAGCAATAACCTATTTCTAATGAAGCATTTCAAGTCACATGTTTATCGGGTACTAAATAAGTACCATTTTTACCCTCCTCAAAACTTAATATCCCCCCTAGCATTATATTGGCTTACACTGAAAATAGTTGAACAGAAAAAATAAAAGCCCGATAGATATTTACTAGTTGGTGTGACAAAAACAGCGCAACGTTTTGCTAATAGCTATAAAATACAATAAAAAAATATCGGTCGAGGAGGTATCATTAGCAACAACCTATTTCTAATGAAGCATTTCAAGTCATATGTTTACCGGGTACTAAATAACTACCATTTTTAACCCCCTCAAAACTTAATTTCCCCCCTAGCATTATATTGGCTTACACTGAAAATAATTGAATCGAAAAAATAAAAGCCCGATAAATATTTACTAGTTTGTGTGACAAACACAACGCAACGTTTGGCTAATAGCTATAAAATACAATAAAAAAATATCTGTCGAGGACGTATCATTAGCAATAACCTATTTCTAATGAAGCATTTCAAGTCACATGTTTATCGGGTACTAAATAACTACCATTTTTACCCCCCTCAAAACTTAATTTCCCCCCTAGCATTATATTGGCTTACACTGAAAATAATTGAACAGAAAAAATAAAAGCCCGATAAATATTTACTAGTTGGTGTGACAAACACAGCGCAACGTTTGGCTAATAGCTATAAAATACAATAAAAAAATATCTGTCGAGGAGGTATCATTAGCAACAACCTATTTCTAATGAAGCATTTCAAGTCACATGTTTATCGGGTACTAAATAACTACCATTTTTACCCCCCTCAAAACTTAATTTCCCCCCTAGCATTATATTGGCTTACACTGAAAATAATTGAACAGAAAAAATAAAAGCCCGATAAATATTTACTAGTTGGTGTGACAAACACAGCGCAACGTTTGGCTAATAGCTATAAAATACAATAAAAAAATATCTGTCGAGGAGGTATCATTAGCAACAACCTATTTCTAATGAAGCATTTCAAGTCACATGTTTACCGGGTACTAAATAACTACCATTTTTACCCCCCTCAAAACTTAATTTCCCCCTAGCATTATATTGGCTTACACTGAAAATAATTGAATAGAAAAAATAAAAGCCCAATAAATATTTACTAGTTGGTGTGACAAACACAACGCAACGTTTGGCTAATAGCTATAAAATACCATAAAAATATATCTGTCGAGGACGTATCATTAGCAATAATCTATTTCTAATGAAGCATTTCAAGTCACATGTTTACCGGGTACTAAATAACTATCATTTTCACCCCCCTCAAAACTTAATTTCCCCCCTAGCATTATATTGGCTTACGCTGAAAATAATTGAACAGAAAAAATAAAAGCCCGATAAATATTTACTAGTTGGTGTGACAAACACAACGCAACGTTTGGCTAATAGCTATAAGATACAATAAAAAAATATCTGTCGAGGACGTATCATTAGCAATAACCTATTTCTAATAAAGCATTTCAAGTCACATGTTTACCGGGTACTAAATAACTACCATTTTTACCCCCCTCAAAACTTAATTTCCCCCCTAGCATTATATTGGCTTACACTGAAAATAATTGAACAGAAAAAATAAAAGCCCAATAAATATTTACTAGTTGGTGTGACAAACACAACGCAACGTTTGGCTAATAGCTATAAAATACCATAAAAATATATCTGTCGAGGACGTATCATTAGCAATAATCTATTTCTAATGAAGCATTTCAAGTCACATGTTTACCGGGTACTAAATAACTATCATTTTCACCCCCCCTCAAAACTTAATTTCCCCCCTAGCATTATATTGGCTTACGCTGAAAATAATTGAACAGAAAAAATAAAAGCCCAATAAATATTTACTAGTTGGTGTGACAAACACAACGCAACGTTTGGCTAATAGGATATAAAATACAATAAAAAAACATCTGTCGAGGAGGTATCATTAGCAATAACCTATTTCTAATGAAGCATTTCAAGTCATATGTTTACCGGGTACTAAATAACTACCATTTTTACCCCCCTCAAAACTTAATCCCCCCCCTAGCATTATATTGGCTTACACTGAAAATTAAAATCTGAAAGAGGTAGCGATCTGATATCCCGGTGTGTTTCCTGGGCCGATTGTATACTGTGTGGAAACGCACAACAAGGATAGATTTTTTGTAAAAAAATTTATTTTCAAGTCATCCACTCGGGTTTTTCGCAAGCAATACGTCCCACACTATCACACTATAACTATTCTAAGACAACACGCTGCCTTCGCCCCATCTCCAATCAAACCATCCCCCCATGAACACTTTTCAGACATTTTTTGTTAAAAATTTTATTTTCAAGTCATCCACTCGGGTTTTTTTTGCAAGCAATACGCCCCCCCCACTATCACACTATAACTACTCTAAGACATCCTTCTGCCATCCACCCATCTCCCTAAGAACACTTTTCAGACATTTCTCGTTAAAAATTTAATTTTCAAGTCATACACACCATAGAGCTAGGATCGCAATGAATGGTACTTGTTATCAGAAAAAAATGTCAGTTGCCAAAAGAAAAAATAAAAAAATAAAACACGCCATGCTGAATGTGCTTCAAAAATCCATCTGGTTGAAAACGTTGAGTTGAAGCAAACTTGTGCAACAAGCTAGACTTCAGGAACCAGTGGGGAATCCCCACTAATTTTTCCAAATTTATAATAAATATCTTGTGCAAAAAAATCATAAACCACTCTTGATAGCATATACTTCAAAGAAATGGACTGTGGATAATGTATGGGTGATAGACAGCTTTTCCTACAAAATCATTCCTAAATACGCAATTTGACATTTTCTAGTTTTTGATTAAAAAAAAAAACAATTATACTCTCAAAACGTGTTTGACCACTTTATAGGTTTGCCAGCTTTTTAAAATGTGCACGTGAAATTGTAGTGTATACTATGTGAGGGAGTACTGACTCTCTTTGAAAAGGTGTCTCTCTCTGATTGGCCCTAAAAAATGGGTGTTGCCTCAAAAACCAGTCTGGTTGTGTTATACAACCTTGACTATACTCTCAGAACGTGTTTGACCACTTTATAGGTTTGCCAGCTTTTTGAAATGTCCACGTGAAACTGTACTGCATATTCTTGTGAAATTCCATGTAAGTTTGAAATATAGCAATAACCAGTCTAATTGTCTTATACAATCCTGACTATAGTTTCAAAACGTGTTTGACCACTTTATAGGTATAAAAGGTTTGCCAGCTTTTTAAAATGTCCACGTGAAACTGTAGTGTATATTCATGTGAAATTCCATGTGCAATTGAAATATAAAGCAATAACCAGTCTGATTGTCTTATAGTATTTCGATTATACTCTCAAAACGTGTTTGACCACTTTATAGGTTTGCACGCTTTTTAAAATGTGCACGTGAAACTGCACTGCCTCAGGCGTAGGTTTTCTTGTAGGGTTCATTTCAATAGATGCATTACTACTAACCTGAGATTGTATGCTTAAAAACCGTTATAAATATTGATCTGTCAAAAGAATAAAGATTAGAAGAATGATTTATCTTTTTATCTTTGAAGGAAAACTTGGTTGTGGACTGATAGCACTCTAAGGGGTGATCTGATCAATCTGAACTATTCATGTACAGAAGTCTCTTTTGGTATCCCTACTCTATGCATATCGAGTATGAGAAAATTAATATAGTACAAGCAAATTTATTGTATAATTACGATATAAAACTCATCAATTATATCAATATTGAGATTTATCGTAAAATGATATATGAGAGCTCTTCCAGCCCGATTTCGATGTTTAAAATCCATTCCATAGAGTAACCTCTTATGTTGTCTCTTAAAGGACCACTTTTTCTCTTCTCTTAGATCATATTCATTATAATATTCAGTGTTATATCTTGCACTATGCACATTTTTCTTTGAGTTTTCATCACTGACTTCTATAGTAAATTTTGAGATATCTCTGTAGAAAAAGCCCTCTTTTCTCTGTCTCTTCTTTCGATCTTCCTTTTCTGTCGTATCAAACGTGTTTTTATGCGAGCTTGATTGCAATCTGTATAAATTTCTCTCAATATCATGCATGATTTTTCTCCTCATGTCCTCCAGATTTTTCTCCTCTATCCCTGCGTCTACACTGTCTAAACATGCAGTAGGTTCATGAGAATGCTCAAAATCATCATAATGTCCTTTACATATAGAACAGTTGCAGTAAAAGGATATTTCTAACTCAATTTGTTCGTTCATGTTATCGCACTGCCAACTCAAGACTTAGTGAATCAATAACATTGTCCCGTTTATTCTCACACTAATAACAACTATAGCAAAAATCCTTATATTCACTGCGATCTTGTCCCGTTAATATTTTCGACTCCCCTGATTGAGCTAGAAAGAGACACGTGATCCTGTCCCATTAGAATTCCCCATCGATTATGCAATCAATTTCCCAGAAATCTAGTCCCCTTCATGGATCAATAACACTGTACCGTTAGTATTCAGTGCGCATTTGCATTTTCCCCGCAGTATTTCCAAGTTCCCTGATTGACCTTGAAAAAGGTACTTTTAAAGTACCAAATAGTACCTTTCTCATCCGGCAATGTTGTATACTCCCTTCACGAGTCAACAAACAGAACCATGCATAAATTATGTGTATTCTGTATGTAATTACCCATTCTTACTATTGTACCTATACGTTACGCTGAAGTCAGTCTACATCTGCTTTGGTGCTTAATTACATTATTCTAATTGTAAGAGAAAAAATTTTACTTTGATTCTGACGGTCTACTACTGTAACCAAGAGACCCAGGTGCTAATTAAAATCTAAAGTTAATTAAAGGCAGTCTAAATCATGATGTTGTCTTTTAGTTTGACTTTTGAAAACTTGCTAAGGATACTATACTAAATTGAATCGTAATTCTTTTCTTCTTGTTTCAGATTTGAAAATGGATCTAAAGTTTTGCAGTGGTCGGTTGAACCATTTGGAACCATTTGACGGTAAATTCTGTCCTTTTTGCGTCCTTCTGTCAGGCATTATGAAGAAACATGTAATGACACGGGTAGTATACCACTCACCGAACACATTCACTGTGAACTTCTCGGTCCTTTTTGAATTACACAACGCACTGCAAACCTCAATGATTTGGAACCCCAGCCAAAACCCCAGGAAATCAATTTACAATAAATTTGGTGAGATTCTTTCGCTGGGGACAAGAATCTACTACGCCTACCTAGGCTATTTCCAGATTCTTAGAGCCAAGATGGCCGCACACGACTCACTCAACGAAATCGAAGAAAATGTTTACTACAAGCTGCAGACCACCCTTCCTCTCAAATCCTGCCCTATTGCCGGCCCTCTCGTTGGATGGTTTGAAGCTCTTGGAGCTCATAAACCAGATGACGAAGCTGAAACCTGGGCCTATCCAGTAGTTCAGGACTTCACCGAAGGTCACACCTTATTTGACTATGCCAGTAATGCCTACTTTTATCCTAATGTACCATTGATGGTATCTTTTTTCAATACGCTCTCCCGTATTCCTAATAATTACGCTAACTACAAAAATCAGTCCGACTATATCATCCCAGTTCTGAACGAAAACAACGCAGCGGTAGCTTGGTTAGGAGAACAATGGCAGCTTGATCAATTTACTGCCTCTGGAAATGGTATAGTTAATAACTTTAGCAGGCCAGGACTCTCTTTCCCTTTGCCCGAGCCGCCAACATACCTGAATGGAGCACGCGTCCATTGCTGGAGAACAATTTGTGTTCCAAATATCATTCAATCTCAGCCCACCCACGACTTGGAGCATTTCCTCCTTTGTGATGGAAACAACAATCTTAACTGGCTACGAACTTTCAGAAATTGGGCCCGTGCTGAAGCCCGGTTTTCAAAGGGATCCGTTAACTTGTCGCAAATATCACCAACGACGGGTGCACACGTACTCTGTCTCACGGAATATTCAGACCCCGCTGAACGACCAGCCGTATTTACGGAACCGTGGATAGGTTCATCCGATAACTACCACCGAGATCTGACCTTCACCACCAGAACTGTCTCAGATTCGGTTGATAACGATTCCTTTTCCAAAGCACACATTTACAGACTTATCAGTGAGATTGAAGGAGTTGGTAAACGACTTCCTGTTGGATTAGCTGCCATGACTGGAACAGTGGTCGGACCTATTTACCGCCGGATGGCCGCTGATGACACTTGGACAGGAGACCTTAACCCGTTGCGGACTCTTGTGACCATTCCCAAAGCTGGAATTGACTCAGAATTGGCTGATCTAGTGCGTAATTGCCTATACTCACCTCTAGGTAATGAACTCGTCCCCAAATGAAGTGAATTTGGTCCCCTTCTCCGCTTGTCTTTACTTTGAACGCATTCATTCTTCAGAATCTTTTTTTTCTTTTTTTTTTCGTCTGTTCCACTTTTGAATTTGTTTTTGCAAAAAAAAAATAAAAATAAAAAAACAAAGCACAACCTTGAATACCAAAAAAAAAGAAAGAAAAACGAATACTGAAATATGTGCTACAAATGTGACTCTACCAATCACAGATCGACTTCTTAGACCCATTTCTGAAGGCAGCATTTTGCATCGGTTGCAAAACCCAGGGTCACACGTTCTAAATTGTGAAGTGCCCGAAAAAACAGAAACCCCCAAACCTGTATCTTCGTCACTATTTTCACTATTATGGAATACGAACTACTCTTGCTGATAAAGTTTTAGCGTAAGAGAGCCTCCGTTCTAGGTTTAGTGTGATTTTTCTCCGAAAACATTTTATTACTTGCCATATTTTGAACATGCCCGAGGACATGAATTCCCATTTTGTGCCTGGTAGAGAGGTGAACAACCGAGGCTAACCCTCTGGCAGACTTCACTTTTTTGAAAGTGGAAACTATTAGGGCATGTTGAGGGGGACCTTAAACTTAATGGAAAGGTACTGTTTGCATCAATGTATTTGAAAGTACGTATTTACAATATCTTAAGAATAGCTAAGGATATCAGATCGTGAATTTCAGAAAATTTTAAGAGGGTCATGGAAATAAATCAAATGTCGCTATATGCATCACATTGTGAAAATTGTGTATATCCAGTACCTTAGAAACAACTAATGATATTCAGTTGAAACTTTCATGGAATGCTGAGAGAGACGCTGAACTAGAATTGAAATGACACTTTATATATCTTGGTTGCCAAAAAGGCTTATGTGCAATATCTCAGCAACGACAAAGGATAATAAGTTGAAAGTTCCAGGACACATTGAGGGAATTGCTTAACTAAATCAAAAGACGCCATCCAAATCTCTGTCGTCAAAAGGATCCATGAGAACTATCTCGGGAACGACATAGGTATTATGTTAACACTTTTAATAGAATGCTTAAGGGGCATGTTTAATTAAACAAAAACACTTGTGAATCCAGGCTGTCAAAGGACGCATTTGCAACAACTTATGAACAACTAAGAATGCTAAGTTGAAACTTTCAGAGCATGTTGAAAGCGATGTTGGGACTAAATCAAAAGACACTATATGCATTCAGGTTATAAAAATATACCACTTTTGTACACCAATTTATAGCAGCAGCAGCCAGGTAAATTTTCAAAAAAACATTTTTTTTAAATGTAGCTTGTAGTGTAGTTTTGAAGTGCAGTTGAAATGTAGTGTTTTTTTTTTAAATATATTTTGTAATGTACTTGTGTGAAATGTTCTCTTTTTCTTTTGTTGATTATTTACTCCGCTACCTTTCTTTTATTCCGTAGTGCACATAAATAAAATAATAATAATTTTGAAAATTGCAATTTTTCAAACTTATCTTTCTTCACTAATTGCCATCACTGCCCTGGAGCTAAGGGTCCTGGTGCCTTTTGTTTCGAGCTTTACCAAAAGGCATAGTCTTCCTTTGATTACCCTCAATATCAACCGCCTTCCAGTTGCTTAGGTTGCTAGCTTTGGTCAAGATCTAAAGTATAGTCTACAACTTTTACCATGCTCTGTCCAACGCAAATCCTTCAAACTTTTCAAAAAATGTATTTGTAATATTTAAGAAACTACCTGAGTGTATTTCCACCTCAAACACCATTATGTCGAAACTTTCAGTGAATGTTGAGAATAAATCAAAAGATACTATGAGTATGCTAAAATTCCTACCACCTTAGAGTAGCTGGGTCAATCACAAAATATTTTGAAAAAGGATATTTTAAGGACTAAGCGTGTTTCTTTACTTTGGTGTTGCCAAGGCCCCTAGTCTTCTTCTGAAAACTTTTTGGATCTGAAAACTGCTTAGGTCATTAGCTTTGGTCATGACCAAAGGTACGGTCAATCACTTATACCATGCCTTTGTCCAGTGCAAATCTGCCTACCTTTCCAAAGAAATGTTGACACGGATGTTGAGACTAAACTAAAAAATGTTCATCCATGTTGTCAAAATTACCTCTTTTTTGCTCCGATTTAAAGCATTAACTTTATCTCAGCAATAGTTTTTACAGCATCTCATGAACAAATAAAGATGGAACTTTCAGGAGATGTTGAGACTAAACCAAAAGACACTATGTGCATCCAGGGTATCAAGATAACTTCTTCCACATCACGTTAGAGCAACTGGTGCAATTGCTAAAAAAATATTCTGAGAAATTACAATTTTCAAAGTCAAATTTCCTCACCAACTGTTGTTCCCGTCCTGGAGGTGAAGTTCCAAATACTAGTTGAACCTTTTTTCTATTTTTGTCTTCCTGAGGGGATCTTCTCGTGGAGGGTAGTCCTATTTCTCTTTTATGGGTCCTCGTTCACACTTATTCAAGACTTTTATTTCACACAAAATAAACAAACAAACTCTAAAAAACAGAATTACAGTTTGTTACAAATAAAAATTAGAGTTTGTTATAAATAAACAAACTCTAAAAAACAGAATTTTAATATCAGTAGATACATGAAAAGAATTGGATTTTCATGCTGATTTCAAATATATAAGTTTCATCAAGTTTAGTCTTACCCATCAAAAGTTACGAGCCAGAAAAAATTTGCCTTATTTTCGAAAAAAGGAGGAAACACCCCCTAAAAGTGGTAGAATCTTAATCTTAACACCATCAGATTAAGTGTATCAGAAAACTCTACCGTGGAGGTTTCAAGCTCCTATCTGCTAAAATGTCGAATTTTGTATTTTTTGCCAGAAGAAAGATCACGGATGCGTGTTTTGTTTTTTTCAGGGGTGATCGTATCGATCCAGTGGTCCTAGAATATCCTGAGAGGACTCATTCGAACGGAAATTAAAAGTTCTAGTGCCCGTTTTAAGTGACCAAAAAAATTGGAGGGCAACTAAGCCCCCTCGTACGCTCATTTTTTTCCCAAAGTCACCTGATCAAAATTTTGAGATAGCCATTTTGTTCAGCATAGTTGGAAATTCAATAAATATGTCTTTGAGGATGACTCCATCCCTCACAGTTCCCGGGGAAAGGGCTGCAAGTTATGAACTTAGCCCATTGTTTACATATAGTATTTGTAATACTTCTCTAGTGTAAAGGTTTATTGACCCAGGCTACCTACAAAATAAAGCAACATCTAAGCACAGCACAAGCATTAAGTAAGCGCAAGCATGGTATAGGCACAAGCAGGGAATTAAGCACAAGCATAGCGGAATGCTACATCTTCCTTCTTTTGTCATTTAAGCTGCCTGCATTTCCTCTTACACCAACACTCCACACTCGCTCCCACTCATCCACTGTGAGCAGGCTTACACACTGTAATAATTACCTTCAGAAAGGTATGTGTAAGAAGGCGCTAGTCTCGCTTCTTATATATTCACTAACTAGTTCACTTCTTCTTCCTCTCATACTGTCGCTATTTACAGGTCAACTTTTAAAATTACACACTGTAATAAGTATCTTCAGAAAGGTATGTGTAAGAAGGCGCTAGGCTCGCTTCTTACATATTCACTAACTAGTTCACTTCTTCTTCCTCTCATACTGTCTCTGTTTAAAGGTCTACTTTTAAAATCACTTTACAGGTTCAGTTTCAGGGGTTTTCTTACAAGTCAGCCGTATCTCGTGCATGCTGTCGTTGGTTTTGCACTTGATTCTAAGGGCGGCACCGCGGTAGCGCTCTGGCCGGGGCTAGAGATTTGATTCCGATCCTGGATCGGCAACGGGGACATGAACTGGTCTGCCTGTATCGGCGAGGGTGGTGGCTTGGCAGTCGCGTCTGGCACTATGGCATCGTCAAGTTCTTCGCGAACCAAACTCGTTCCTTTCGGACTTTGCTGTGGGCGGGCTGATAGGTGCTTGCGGTTCCTCCGCAGAATCTTACCTTCGTTTGTTTGCACCCGGTACGATCGTGGCTGTTTTGCATGAGAAACCACAACGGTCTGTATTTTCTGAATGTGGATCGCATCGCCGGGGTTGAGCTGATTTAAAGCCTTGGCTGATTTGTCGTGGTAAATTTTCTGGTGTTTCTGCATTTCAGTTCTTTGCTGAGTGAACTGTTCGGTCGGGACGACCTTCTTCTTTAGGCGATGTATGGTGCATGGTAGGATGGATCTTAATTGGTGAGACATAAGGAGTTGAGCAGGAGATGCAAACCCATCGACTGGTGTATTCCGGTATTCTAGTAGACCCAGAAAGGGGTCTTCTCCGTTTTCCGTTGCCTTGGTCATGATGTTTTTTATAATCTGCACAGCTTTCTCGGCTAGTCCATTGGATTTGGGATACCCGGGGCTAGATGTGCTCAGTGAAATACCCCAGGCTGTGGCAAAATTGATGAATTCCCTAGAAGTGAACTGAGGGCCATTGTCAGACATTAGCTGCGATGGTATTCCATGCCGGGCAAAGTTGACCTTAGGTCGCGTTATGACCGCGTTGGACGATGTCGTCGTAAGTCTGTCGACTTCGGAGAAACGGCTGTGATAATTGACAGTTGCTAGGAAACTGGAGCCATTCCATTCGAACAGATCTGTAGCGATCTTTTGCCAAGGGAGCGTTTCTATGCTGTGGTTGATCATCGGCTCCTTCGAGTTGTTCGGCATGTGCTTGGCGCATGTTTGGCATTTTGCTATGTACTCTTCAATGTCTGCGCTGAGGCCTGGCCAGTACACTAACATTCTTGCCCGCTGTTTGATTTTCTCGGTTCCAAGGTGGGCTGCATGTAGCTGCTGGAGTGAGGCTAACTGCAGGTTCTTGGGAATGATCAATTTTTCTCCCTTGAAAAGAATGCTTTTTGTGAAAGACAGCTCGTGTTGGACGTTCAGATAGGTTAGGATGTTGTTTGGGCACTCTTTTCTAGTACTCGGCCAGCCCTCTTGAATCGTTTTGACTAGGGTGCTCAAGGTTTCATCCTGCGTTGTTTCCATCCGTATCTGCTCAAGGTTCTGGTCGCTGGCTGGAAGGTTCCGTACTACGTGGTGTACATAGATATCGAGATCTTCCAGTTTTGGATCTGTATCGCTAAGATGGAGGCGTGACAGAGCGTCAGCGACTGGGATTTCGGATCCTAGTCGGAACGTCAGACTCAGGTCGTAAGGCTGGAGCTGAAGCATTAATCATTGCACTCGTAGTCGGGCTTTGTGAATATGATTTGCTACGACAGTTTCGAGGGGACGGTGGTGTGTCGTGGCCTCAACGTGGCGACCGTACAGATAATGGTGGGAGTGTTTACAGCCATACATGATGGCGTATAACTCTTTTTTGAGTTGCGAATACTTCTGCTCTGTCTTGCTGGGCGATCTCGATGCATACGCTGTGATCTGCCCTTCCGAAACAAGGTGGGCGCCGAGCCCGTGGCTGGAGGCGTGGACAATGAGTTCGTGGTTCTTGTTTTAATGGTTGAAGAATGGGGTGTTCGACACTATAGAGCGTTTCAGGTCCTCGAGTGTTTGGGTGTGTTCCTCTGACCAGATGAAGGGGTCTGCTCGGGTCAGGTCTCGGAGTGGTTTGTTTTTTTGTGGATAGGCTCGGTATGTATTTGGCGAGATAGTTGATCATCCCAAGGAGGGTTAGCAGTTCTTCTCGGCATGATGGGTTTGGCATGTGGTTAATGGCACGAATCTTTTCGGGATCTGGCTGCATCCCCGTGGAGCTGATTATGTGTCCGAAGTAGCTGACACTGGAGGCCGAAAACTCGCACTTATCTTAGTTGAAACGGATACCCTTAGCTAGGGCACGTTCGAGTATAGCTGCTAGGCGTTCATCGTGCTTTTCTTGCGTCGTGCCGTACCCGATCATGTCATCAATGATGATGAAGAAACCCTCTAGGCCTTGAAAGGCATCTTCCATCCTCCTCTGAAACTCATCTTGCGCTGAGATGATTCCGAAGAGCATTCGCTTGAAACGGTATCTTCCATATATCGTGCTGAATGTCATGAGGTAAGACGAATCTTCGGAGAGCGGAATTGACCAGTAATTGGAACGGGCATCACGTTTTGTGAATATTTTCGCTCCTTATAGCTTGGAGGTGACGTCGTCTAGAGTGGGAATGGGATAGTGGGGCCGTTTCGTGGACTTGTTTAGGTCCACGGGGTCTATGCACAGACTTATGGACCCGTCCTTCTTCTCAACCATAACCATCGAATTGACCCACTCCGTAGGGGTAACGACCCTTTCGATAATCCCTAGGTCTTCTAGGCGACTGAGTTCTTGCTTAAGTTTATCCTGCATGGCCGCGGGTACTCGTTTCGCTGGGTAGACAGTTGGGGTGGTATCGTCTTTCAGGTATATGTTGCATTCTTCTTCGAGTTTCCCGATTCCTTTAAACACTTCTTTGTGCTTTTTCTTCAGGAATGGTACTCTTGAAGATGTTGAGTTTACGTTCAGTATCAGCTTAATCAGGTCCAAATCAAAGCTTGAACGGCAGCCTATGATGGGGATAGCTGAAGTTTCTACTACAAAGAATTGTTGCCTTCTGCTGAGGTTATCTTTGTAGCTGCATGATAGTTCGCAGGCTCCCGTTACAGGGATCCTTGCTCCACAGTAGCTGGTGAGGCGCTGGCTTGTGGGTTTCACGGTGGGCTTTGGGGTAATGAGGTCAAAGTACTTCTTTGGAATGATATTGACCTGGGTCCCTGTGTCGATTTTGAACTGGACAGGGAACTGACTGTTGATGATCAAAGGTATCACTGCTTCGTCTTTGTTTTTGCTTTGTTCTATGGAGTACAGGAATACGGTTTCATCACCGGAGTCCGCTTCGACAGTATCTTCTTCTACTACATTTACTGTCTTACTTCGACAAACTAGTGCAAAATGGTTAAGCTTTTTGCAGATAGAGTATGACTTGCCCTTTGCTGGGCAGACATGGGAGGGGGGGGGGGGGTATGTTCTGCCACAGAAGTAGCATATTTTGCTCTTTTAGCCGCTTGCTTCCTGTTTGTTTCTGCTGCTGTTCCGGTTTCGGTAGCGTGATATTGCATCAATCTCTTGCTTTATGGGAATTGACTTAGTTCCATGGAATGTTTTAAGCTGTGCCTAGGTCACTTCGTGGGTTCTGCATATAATGGTTGTTTTTTCAAGTGTAAGTTCATCACCTTCAGCCAGGAGCTTCTCATGTACGTTTTGGTTTAGTATTCCGCAAACTATTCGCTCGCGGACCATTTCGTTTGGGTTCGAGTAAGAACATGGTTTCACTAATGTCTTGAGCTCTGTAATATATTTCTCTACGCTTTCTGCCTCGGTTTGGTCTTGTTTTTGTAACAGATACCGTGCAAAAACTGTGTTCTTCTGTGGTTATGCATACGCCTTAAATTTCTCAAGGTACCGTTCGATTTTGTTCCGTTCCTCGTCTGCAACGGTGAAGCTGTTGAATATTTCTCGTCCTTTCGCTCCAGCCCAGATAATTAGGTAGGCACAGAGAGCTTTCTCTGTTTTGCCTGCCAGTGGGCCTGCGAACATCAGTTGGGCATGCTCTTGGAAACGGTCCCGTTCTTTTGCTAGGGAGCTGGCTTCCCAGTTGATTGATGGCTATAGTACATCCATGAGATCCCACTTCTGACACCATAAGATACTTCTCTAGTGTAAAGGTTTATTGACCCGGGCTACCTACAAAATAAAGCAACATCTAAGCACAGCACAAGCATTAAGTAAGCGCAAGCATGGTATAGGCACAAGCAGGGAATTAAGCACAAGCACAGCGGAATGCTACAGCATTCCTTATAGGGAAGTATACAGACGTTTTCAGGAGGGATTTTTTTCTGGTGGGGGGGGGAGGTTACGTGGGAGGATATTTTCATGGGGAAGGGAGATTTTTATGAAAGGGGCGCTGGATTTCCCAGCATTATTTAAAAAAAACGATCAGAAATTAAATAATAAAAAAAAATCAACTGAAAGTAAGGAGCAACATCAAAACTTAAACCGAACAGAAATTATTCCGTATATGATTGGGTTCGCCCCCTAGTCGTTGCCTCGCTCTTTATGCAAAAGTTTTTTTAGAACTTTCAAAACAGCTATCTATTCTAATTAAACGGCCTTTGTGATTCAGGGGTTTTTGATCAAACAGTTCGTGATAACGAACTGTAAGTAAGGAGCGACCCGGCTCAATGGTAACCGAAACTCTAGAAAACGGTACTTTGATACAAATAGATACACCAAAAGAATCAGATTTTAATGCTGATTTCAAATATATAAGTTTCATCAAGTTTAGTCTTACCCATCAAAAGTTACGCGCCTGAGAAAATTTGGCTGATTTTTGAAAAAAAGAGGGAATGACCCCCTAAAAATTACAGAACCTTAATGCAAATCACACCATCATATTCCGCGTATCAGAGAACCCTACTGTAGAGGTTTCAAGCTCCTATCTACAAAAATGTGGAATTTTGCATTTTTTGCCAGAAGAAAGAACACGGGTGCGTGTTTATTTTTTTTTTTTCCAGGGGTGATCGTATCGACCCAGTGGTCCTAGAATATCGTGGGAGGGCTCAATGGAACGAAAATTAAAAGTTCTAACGAAAATTAAAAGTTCTAAGATCACGGGTGCGTGTTTATTATTTTTTCTCCAGGGGTGATCGTATCGACCCAGTGGTCCTAGAATATCGTTGGAGGGCTCATTGTAATGAAAATTAAAAGTTCTAGTGCCCTTTTTAAGTGAGCAAAAAAATGGAGGGCAACTAGGCCCCTTCCCACGCTCATTTTTTCCCACAGTCACCCGATCAAAATTTTGAGATAGCCATTTTGTTCAGCATGTTCGAAAATATTATAAGTATGTCTTTTAGGATGACTTAATGCCCCGAAGTTCCCGGAGGGAGGGCTGAAAGTTATGAACTTTACCCAATGTTAACATATAGTATTGGTTATTGGGAAGTATACAGACGTTTTCAGGGGAGATTTTTCCCGGTAGTGGGAGGGGGGTGGGGGGTGGGTCGGGGGTTATTTGGGAGGATCTTTCCATGAAGGAAGTTTTCATGGGGGAAGGGACATTGCTATGAAGGGGACGCCGGACTTCCCAGCATTATTTAAAAAAAGATCAGAAATTAAATATAAAAAAACAAGTTTTTCAACTGCAACAGCAGCAACATCAAAACTTTAAACGAACAGAAAATATTACATATATGGTTGGGTTCACCCCCTAGTCAATACCTCGCTCTTTAAGCCAAAGATTTTTTAGTACTTTCATAAAGCTATTTATTCAAATTAACGGCCTTTGTGATTAAGCGGTCATTTTTAAAGAATTGGAACAAAATTCGAACTTTCGCTTAAAGAGCAAGGTATTAACTAGGGGGCGAACTCCCTAATATACGTATTAAAAATATATGAATATCGTTACGTAAGTTCGTTACGTAAGTTAATTCGTAAGTTACGTATATTTATTACTAATAAAAACGTTCGTAAATAAAATTAAACAAGTTTCGAGAAAGCCATTTAACCAAATAAAAGTAAATTAATATGCAAATTTTGTTTTAATTATTCATGTACGGTGAGCCAAGGTCAAAACCTGCATTTATTCAAAAACGTTCAAAAATTAAATAAAAAAACAAGTTTTTTTTTAACTTAAAGTAAGGAGCGACATTAAAACATAAAACGAACAGAAATTATTC
Source organism: Artemia sinica (assembly GCA_027921565.1). Taxonomy (NCBI): domain Eukaryota; kingdom Metazoa; phylum Arthropoda; class Branchiopoda; order Anostraca; family Artemiidae; genus Artemia; species Artemia sinica. Next base: position 1,141,819 of record CM051263.1, on the reverse strand, counting down.
CGTATATGAAAGAGGCTGTCCCTTCCTCAATGCCTCACTCTTTACGCTAAAGTTTGACTCTGTCTCACAACTCTATTTTTTTTAAACAATGAAAAACTTTAGCGTAAAGAGCGAGGCGTTGAGGAGGGGACAGCCTCTTTCACATACGGAATAATTTCTGTTCGTTTTAAGTTTTAATGTCGCTCCTTACTTTCAGTTAAAAAAAACTTTTTTTTTATTTAATTTGAACGAAATTCGATCGTATCGTATCTGTCGTATCATACGAAAAATCATTAAAAAAAATTAATATGCAAATTTCTCTATTATTCATGTACGGTGAGCCAAAATCAAAGCTGCATTAATTCAAAAGTGTTCAGAAATTAAATAAAAAAAAGTCTTTTTAACTGAAAGTAAGGAGTGACATTGAAACTTAAAACGAACAGAAATTATTCCGTATATGAAAGGGGCTGTCTCGTCCTTAACGCGTCGCTCTTTACGCTCAAGTTTGACTCTGTCTCACAACTCTATTTTTTAAAACAATAAAAACTTTAGCGTAAAGAGCGAGGCGTTGATGAGGGGACAGCCCCTTTCATATACGGAATAATTTCTGTTCGTTTTAAGGTTTAATGTCGCTCCTTACTTTCAGTTAAAAAAACTTGTTTTATTTAATAATTGAATAAAGCCAACAGGGAGTTGAGCTCAAAAAGAAGGTTATCTATTTTACCTTAATTTAAAATTCACCAAAATTAAAGATAAAAAGTATAAGTGAAAAAAAAGATAAACCAAAAACATCATAACGTATAGAAAGAGAGGCGCAAAGGAGGCTACCCCAGTATGACAAATTCCAAATATAATACTGAAAAAAATTATAAGGTAAAATCATCCCGTCATCAAAGGTTAATAATATATTCTACTAATTTTGTCTTTAAAACTGATCGGCTATTAAGATTTTTAAATTTACTATTTAATTTAGGCCTATTTGCTCTAAAAGTGATTTGGAATCTTATTGAAAATTTATCTCTTTCACAATTACCCGAGGGGATTCTATACGCTCCAAAACGAGCCGACGAAGAAGCGAGTTAGCGAAAGAGGGTGACTTTCTTTAATAATTTCTAGGCTTTTTCTACAATTAGCCATGTCTTGATGCCTACTGCAAAATACTTGATTTTCAATTCAAAATCAATGCATCACAAGATTTTTTTTTTGAATCGCAAGAATATGTTATTCAAAAAAATAACTCGTCGGTAACTGAAAATCATAATGCCAGAGCGATAATTGCAAATCCTTAAGTTAACTATTGTTTAATAAATGAAGAAATAAAAATAAAGTTTCTGTTTCAGAAAGACTTTGAAGTCGTGTAGGTCCGTCATTATCTGGTGAGGTTTAAAATGATTAGGAAATGTATTTAGGTAAATAGTGGTACCATATCTTAGGTATGATTCTATTAAAGAACGATAAAGAATTTTAATAATTGAAAAAGGAAAAAACATACTTTAATCGATATAAACATCCAAAATTGTGGGCTAATTTTATACAGAGATGGTCAGAATGACTACAGAAAATAAAAACTCATCAAGAATATCTATATGTCTTAACCCTTCTAATTCTACTCTCAGAAACAACTACTTCTACTACCAACTCACAACAGCCCCAATCCTCCTGAGGCCAACCCAACTACGCACGTTCCTCTTCCATCCCAATCCCAATCAATTCAAAGCCTCCCTCTTTACATCCTCTGAGGAAGTTCCCGATTTCTATAAATCTTTCTTTGTGGCATACTCCCACCCCAACCGTGGACGACTTGCTTTCCTTTTAGCCGTAGACGGTTTGCTGAAAAGGACAATCTTCGGCAATCTGTCATCCTTCATCCACAGAACGTCCCTAGCCATCTCGGTAGTAATGTATCAATCTTTTCAGGAGGGGTGGTAGGAGATTACTGTATCAATCTTTTCAGGAGGGGTGGTAGGAGATTACTGTATCAATCTGTTCAACGGGGGTAGTACCCTTACCATACAACGGGGGCAGTCATTAACATGTATCATAAAAAATCACCATGTCTAAAAAGTCATATCTTTGCTTGGTTTTTTATGTTGTAATTAGAATCAGCATACCATGAAAATTCGTGCTGTTCACGAAACAATGCTTTTGGTATTAAATTTCATGTTTACTGTAAAAAGTCATGACTGTTTTCATGCATTGATGGTTCTTTTCCTGGTATGAAATTACGAAATTCTGTCGGTTAAGCATTATGTTAGGCGTGGTTGTTTTATGTTTAGCCTTGAATACGGGTATAAAAACTCTGACGATGAGTTATTTTCTGAGTTCAAAATTGGCATTTGAAATACAACCATGCATTCTAGCAAAAGGAATATTGACGAAAGCTACAAGCAGGAAGTAAGTTATTCTTTTATATTCTTAATGGGTAAAGAAATTAATTCTAATATAGTTTATCGAGTGGTTTATACAATCCCCTTATAGTTAACAGATTGTTAAATATTTTTGAATCTGGATCTTCAGAGGTTGGTAAAGAGCAATATCAAAACAAAAAAAAGAGTGTAAACACTGCATTTAAACGGCTTGCGAGCCTAGTGCATGAGGCAAATCATACTTATTTTTATTCTGTCCCATAGTCCCCACCCCCACTATCCTCCAACCCTATACCCCCCCCCAAAACTCCCTGCCCCCTCCCTCTGACCCCCCCCCCCTCCAACCCTCTACCCCCCTCCCTCCGAACCCCCCCCCCCAATTTTTTTTAGTTTTTTTTACATCTCTTAGAATGTCATGAAACATACTTAAACATAAGAATTTCACATTTAATATTTTCCAACTTCAAAATGGGAATGATATAGATATGTGTGTTGCGACTTTTACTATTAGAAAAATAATGTTTGTAGTGGCCATTTTTTTTTACATCTCTAGATCATATCAGAAAAACAGAATGACACTTTTGATTTAAATTTAAAAAACTTATTCTTGTGCATACTATTGATGAGGACTCATGGTTCTCATTCAATATTTTTTCATGAAAAACAAACCTTTTTTTTACATCTCTAAATCATATCAGAAAAATAGAATGACACTCTTGACTTAAATTTTAAAACATATTCTGGTGCATATTATTGATGAGGACTGATGATTCTCTTTCAATATTGTTTCATGAAAAACAAACTATTTTTTTTAGGATTTTCCAGAGCTCCCCCTACCCGTTAAGAAAATAAGGAGGGGTGAAGCGACTCCAGTGGTTATTTCAAACAGACCAGCTGTTACACAATATGGTTGTTGGCCGAAACCATTAATACCATCAACAATAACCGTAAACCACCCAATAGCCAACTGTCCAGCTGCCACATCCAACATCCACAGCAAGATGACACAACCATTAGTCCAATCCGGACCCATCATACACCAGCCAACAGTCAACTGGTCAACTGCCACATCCAATATCCACAACAAGATGCCACAATCATCCGGACCCATCATTCACCTGCCAACAGTCAACTGGTCAACTGCCACACCCAACATGCAAACCATACTCCCATTCCAAGAAGCTGATGTAGTCATGAAACCAGTCACCTCTCTCTGTGATTACGTAAGAAAAAAAATTGAATCTTCTCTCTCTCTCTCTCTCTCTCTCTTATCTCTGTATATATCTATCCCAGTGTGCGTGTTATAAAAAAAAGAAAAAAAACAGAACGTCAATGTTAGGATCTAGCGTGAATTAAGAATTAAAAAAAAGTAATAAAAGGGTAGCGGTTTTACAGATTTAGGTCATTAAACGCTGAAAATATTTTTTTCAGCTTAATTGAAGTGTCACATCACCATATAAAAAAATATGACATAATTTCTCTTTCTTATACCAGGTTACACTCGAAGAATCATATTAAACACACACACACACACATACATACACACACTCACACACACACGCACACACACACACACACACACACACACACACACAAACACATACACACACAAACACACAGAATCACACACAGACACACGCACACACACACAAAAACACACAGACACACACACACACAAACACACACACACACAAACACACACATACACACACACACGCGCACACACACACACACACACACACAAACACACACACACACAGACAATCTAAATATTCTTTTTCTGGTAAAAGAAAAATAACTTCACATTTATTTTTTAGATAAATGTACAGGAACTCTCAGCACCAACACAATTCAAAGATAATCTCCATGTTGAATCACAGGAATGGATTACAAATTTGTTAAGTGATTGGTTTGGTGATGATTGTAGTAGTAGTAGTAGTAGTATGCTTCTCAGTCCTGATGCACTCGAGGGTTTGTTGAGTGACTTTGGGGATTCCACACCATGCAACATCCCCACCATTGACCAAATTAGCACAGGACATGAAATCCCCGTAACACCCCCTGTCATGTCCGATTTTAGCTGTAGTATGCTTCTTCCAAATATAGGGGATAGTTACATTAATGTACCAAGTACATCTACAGGGGGGGGTGGATCAACCAATTACCCTCGAATGGGCTGATCGTCTCAGTCCTGATACACTCGAGGGTTTGTTGAGTAAGTTGGGGGATTTCACACCACGCAACACCCCCATCATTGGGCAAATTGGTGGAGGTCATGAAATCCCCGTAACGCCCCCTGTCATGCCCGATTTTAATTTAGTTGACTCTGCCTTGCACAATGTGTATGTTTATAGGGCTGAGTTTGGGGATCCATTTAATTCACTAACATCAGGTAGCATCATAGCGGATCCGGTAGACACAGTACACTCCATTGTGGGCAAGATTCGAGTCCTTCTTGAAAGAGTGATTCGGGAGGGGGGTGGGAGGGATTGGATTAAGGCTGCCATCGCACAAAAAATAATTTATTTAAATGAAAAGGCGGATGAGGTGTATGAGCGTTATTTACGTACTGAAATGCTACCACTTCATCCGGACCTGAATAATTTTGAGGGTGTTTTTATGGAATGGGTTGATAATATAGTAATAAAATTGGATAATTATACTGAGGTGGGTAGTGGGTCGGCGGTTTATTTATTGGGAGTTTGGATATTTATGTGGGTAAATTTAAAAAGAACTTTATTTTAAGGGGAGGCCGTGGGAGTGGGGCGGTGGGGGCAGAATATAATGAAGATTTAAAGGGGTGTAAAGGTGTACAACGATTTCGTTTCGATACAGGGCTTCAATGCTACCAATATGCATTTCTTGTGGCAGCTCACAAGCCCCTGCAACGGGATGCTACTAAGACACTGTTGGACGATTATGCAGTTAATGGGAGTTCAAATTTCCCTACAGTAGATTTTAATTCTTTAAATGATCAATATCCAGTAACACTTAATGGTATAACTAATTTTGAGCTGGCTAATGCACATTTAAAGATTGGTGTTACTGTTTTACAATATGAAACCGAATTTGAGGTGGGTGAGCGCAAAAAGTGGGTTATATTTCCAGTGAGGGCTCCGTCCGTTGAATCAGTGGAACACTGGGTTTGGCTTCTTTACAAGCCAGCCAGTGATCCCAATTCAATTGGACATTTTTTTCCAATACCAAACATTAGTCGGGTTCTGGGGGAGGGTAAATGGAGCAAAGGGGGGAATGTTACTATTGTCCAACATGTCTTTCTAGATTCCGGTCAGAAATTAAGGTAAACAATCATACGAAGTATTGCAAGCGTCACGGATGTCAATCTGTGCAAACAGTTAGCGGTGACAGGGCCATCTTGCGATTTAAGAACTTTCAAAATTCACTCCAACAGAGTGACAAGGTGGCCTTAGACTGCGAAGCCGCTCTCATAGATGTGTATGATCTATTGAATTCAAATCTTGTTAAAAAAAACATGAGGTCATTGCAGTCTCTTATGCTCACGCACAAAGAGACTCGTGTAATTCCATGCAATTGGTAGAGGTAGTTGAGAGATTAGCTGGTGAGGATTTTATGCTCTCAGCCGTGACAGCACTCATTAAAACAGCAAATAAATCGATATCACGGCTGCGAAATACATCCTATCCAATGACTCTATCACCAGAGGACGAGTTGGCCATTAAAACTGAAAAAATATGTTTGGTTTGTAAGGGGGAATTTGTTGAGGGTAATGGGAAAGAGGGAAAGGGGGTAAGGGGAAAGGGGGTAAAGGGATGGTCCGCGACCACGATCATTTGGGCAACCCGATTGTATCGGGATTGAGCAATTTTCGTGGAGTGGCCCATCAATCGTGTAATTTAAACGTTAGTCAACAATTGTTTCTACCTGTTTATATACACGATTCCAGCTCTTACCTGAAATTTATTTTACCGGCGTTGGCACGATTGCAACGAGATGGAGTTGAAGATGGCGCATGGGTAGATGGTTCTTTTCCTTATAATATCTTACCCAAATCGTCTGAAAAGCTGCTGCTGTTACAATTCAAATGGCAAATAATAGATAATAATAAATTGTGCATGAATAAGATCCGTTTTTTAGACTCTTTTAGCTTCTTCCCCAAATCCCTAAGACAACTCATTGAAGTACAGAAAAGTGACGATTTTAATAGTTTTCCCCTCCTTAAGCAACACCTCCTTAAACAGCACTTTCTAGACGGTGAAATGTATGATTTATTAACGTGTAAGGGCATATACCCATATGACTACTACAACTCTACCGCGAGGCTTTCTGAGGAACAATTGCCGTCCATCGCCTCGTTCTACGATTCACTTTATGATCGTCAATGCACCATTGTTGACTATGAATTTTCCAAGAGGGTTTGGGCTAAGGGATTGTGTAAAAATGGGTCGGATTATTGTAGATTTTACCTGGCAAGTGATGTATTGACGTGGCTGGATATTGTGTGTAAGAACACGGATAAAATCTATGGAGAATTTGGGTTGGATTTAGGTTATTATTTTTCCACTCCTCATTTGGTGATGGATCTAACTCTTAAAATCAGTAAAGAGGAAATAGGCTCGATCACCGACGTGGATCAGCATCTATTTTTAGAGAGATCAATCAGGGGAGGGTATGTTTTTCATGTAGATCGTATCCTTGAAACTGATCCGACTGGACAAGACACCGGTGTAAAGTTGGATGCAGTTTTCTTAGATATGAACTGCCTCTATCCGTCGGCACTGTCTCACTACTTTTTGCCGTGTGGAAATTATAAATGGCTTAACGATCCTCGTGCTTCAGATTTCCCCAATATTGCCAATGTTGAGGAGAATGGACCGCAAGGGTGGTTTTTTGAAATTGATGGTGAAATACCCGTGGAGCATCATGACTCGGCGAAGGATTTTGTTTTCCCGTGCATAAACAGAGCGGTGACTAGGGACTCTTTGAGTCCATACAATATTTCAAAGGTAGAGGATGGTTGTGTGCACTGGACACCTTCAAAACAAAAACTTATCGCCGACCTTCATCCGAAAGAGAATATCGTTGTACATCACGTTCTTTTGCGGTGGATGGTAGCCAACGGTTTCAACGTCACAAGGATACATAGAGCCCTCCAATTTGACCAAAAACCTTATTTGAAAACGTGTATTGACACTTTTGTCGGTAAACGTTCCGAAGCAAAAACGACGGTTGAAAAGGAAATTTTTAAACTCATTTTGAACTCAGCCTTCGGTAAAATGTGTGAGAGTGTACGTAATCAAAGTCGTTGAGTTGTGACTGACCCAAAAGAATGTGCTCTATTCGTTGCCGATCCAAACTTCACATCATTCACCATCATAGACTCGAATATGGTCCTCTTGAATCGAAAAAAAAGAAATGCAATTCTAAATAAAGCAGGTGGCAGCGCAATAACCGAAATATCCAAAAAACTCATGTTGTCATTCTTTTACGATGTGTGTAGGCGCCAATGGCGGGGGGAGGGAGAAGTTCAAGTATATTACCGGGATACCGATTCACTTTTGCTAAAAGTTAGAACCGCGAATTTATTGGAAGATTTGGAAAAAGGCGCGCACATAAGCTCTCGAATGGACTTTACCAATTGGGACGAGTCCATTTACCCGGAGCTAGTGAAGCGTCAGGCCCCAAATCAGTTATTAATGTTAAAATCAGAGACGAGAAGTGACTTGATTTCCAGTGGTGTGCTTGCAGGTCCGAAGTTGTACTGTGTGCAAACACACAACGAGGTAATCAAAAAAGTCTGCAAGTGGGTACCTAGTTACTACGTGAATACGAATTTCGACATCAATGTATATAGAAGCTGTGTGGAAAATTGTATAGTTCCAAGGGCGAAAGTCATGGCGATTCGCTCTTTAAAATTTAAGAACCACACAGTTTTAGTTGATAAAATACCCATGTGCCCCGTGTCGGATAAAGTCTATGTGTGTACGGATGGTGTGACGGTGCTACCCCACGGACATTATCTAACTTCTGACCAAAGTGTATGTCGAGATTATAGACATCGCCTCGGTCGGGAAAAAATTCAATAGTAAATGTTTTTTTTTTTTTTTTTTATTTACAAACGCGGTTACAATAAATAAATAAGCAAACATCTCATTTAAAAAAAACACAATCCAATGCATTACTGCATGCCGGACAAAACCCGAAAAAAAAAGAAAAACACTTTAAAAAATATATATAATATTTTCTATTACTATCATTTATTTCCTCGGACCCTAATATAACCCAAAAAGGGTTCAACCCAAAAACAAATAAATATCTTCTCTCGCCTCCCTCTCCCACCCCTCCAACAAAAAAGTGGGAACTTGAGAATCAGCCACGCAAACAACGCAACACAACTCACAACATTCACAAAAAGAGAGGAGAAAAAAAAATAAATAAAAAAGGGAAAAAAATCACTCATCCATTCAAAACCCAAACAATCATCTCACCAACAACATTCAACCAATCATTCTCTACACACAACCACTAAAATCTTCCATATTGATAAAAACAGCTTACTCTGACGGAATTTCGAAATTCATCCAGATCTGTCTTATTTTTTACCTCCTCGGGAAGTTTGTTCCAGACAGCCGGGCCATAAAAACGGATAGAAAATGTAGACCTTGTTGTTACAGGGAACGGGGTTCGTATTGAATGGGCATTTCTTGTCTCATACCTGTGTTTAGCTTCGGTAAATGCAATCGAGAAACATGCAGGTAGCAGGTTATTAAAACTTTTAAACATGAATAATGCCGTGTAAAACTTAACTAGGCCAAAAAGTGGCATAATCTTAATACCGTCGTATTGCCATCGAACCGAGTCAGAACCTCGCATTCCAGATAAAACACGAACAGCATTATTTTGTAGAACCCTCAGTGGCAGTAGATAAGTAATAAATGTCGCTGACCAAACACTTACAATTTATTGATTGGTTGAATTGGTTGGGTGGTGGGGTTTTTTTAAATAGATTTTTTTCAACTCAGCAGTGTTTTTTTACAACTAAGCAGTTTTTTTTACCCAACTCAGCATTTTTCTTCTTTTTGTTGTAAATAGAAAACATGTGTTCAAATTTTTTTTGGCCCCGCTTCGCGGCTGGCCCGGGGGGGGGGGGACCGGCCTTGTGCTGGCCGCCGCCAGCGGCCGCCGCGCCTTTCGGGGGTGGGGGGGGAGCCCCTTTTCAATGGTGATAAGTGCGTTTTTTAGTGTCTTGTTTTGAATTTATTACATGAAAGTGCCTTTTTCTTGTTTTTTTATGTGTGTGTGTGTATTAATAAAACATTTAGTATTTTTTGTAGTGATGTTTTTATTCTGTAAATAAAAAAACATATATCATTCATAAAAATGTTTTCTTCTTCTCGAATCTGATTAGGGAAATTATTATTATTATTTATTCAAGGGAATGATGCAATCTACGGTCAGTTGTGTTTTGACATCGATGCAAGTGGGGACTATGTATCAATTTAAAACTCCATTTAGATCGTTTCTTTTCGGACCATCAATGTCTGGCAAAACGACACTTAAGAAAACAATTCAAAATCGTGATAAAATGTTCTTAGAAAATCCAACTAAAATTTACTATCGCTACAGTGTTAGGCAAGAATCCTATGATAGAATAAAAACTATTGCCCCAGACACAAAATTCATAAATGGACTTGAAATTTTCAACAGTATTGAATCAAAGTCTTGGTTGATTATTGACGATCTTGCTGAATCCATTGAAGAATGGTCTCAGGAGAGTATACAATTGTTCACTGTCCGATCTTATCATCAACGGATCTCCGTAACCCTAGTTCTACACAATCTGTTTCAGCAGAGCAAGTGCATGAGAACACTTGCTTTGAATTGCACCTACTATATCATCTACAGGGTTGTTCGTGATTCCAGCTCCCTCATAACGTTAAACAGACAGGTGTATCCGGGTGAACCGAAATTCCTACTCTCGGCCTACAATCAGGCTACCAACAAACCCTACGGATATATTCTATTGGAGCTGAATCGGTACACACTCGAAGATCTGCGTGTAGTCACCGATATTTTTGACAATAAAATTACTGTATATCTGCCGGTGAACAGTAAAAAAGGTCGTTAGTTGCAATCATAACACTGAAGAAACTACATGAACATTGACATTTATTCGCCGTCCTAGGTAATTCAAAACCACGACTTAGGAAGGCAATGCTCAAACATGGTGTCGACAGAGAATTCATTAATCTCATATCTGAACTTTGTTTAAATCTAACTGAAGGCAATGTTCAACTGCCAGAAGGTGTTAAGCAACAGACAAAGCAACATCGTTCCCTTGTACGCTCCCTAGCATCAGCAGCAAGCAAAAATAAAGGAAACGATTTTAAAAGAAAACGACTCCTTCAAGTGGGTGGTAACTTCTTTACACTTTTACTGCCAATCATTGCAGGACTTGTAAACAGTTTTCTCTAGAGAGAGAATGGCCAAACCCTATAAATTGACTCCAATTGAACTCGCCCTTTCGCCAAAGGAACATTTCGAGGACAATCTCAATAAATTCATTAACAATGAGACAATTGCCGACGATAAAAGATTAATTCTGCTTCAAAATGCACTTCGCCGAGTCGACAAACATAAAACCTATCGTGAGAGACCACTCAAAGTAAATGTTATTGATCACAATAAGGAAATGACTCCAACATCATCATCATCATCAACAACAATAATACCAAAAGAAGAAAATTTGTCAAAATTTATGACAAGTGTTGCAGATCTAATGCTACATTCCTATCGTGAACAATGTAAAAGACTCTTGACATATCTCAATGACAGTGAACATGTTCGTATTGATGCTAATGGGAATCAAGTTGTAATCCATGGCAAGACCTATATTCTACTTGATTTATTATCAGATTTGGTCACGAATCGTAAAAGACTTGTATCATTTGACAGTCATCTGCATACATTTTTAAACTCATCAAACTTTCCCATAAGCCTTATTGCCTATAAACATGTTTTATAACGATTAAAGGAATTTAGTCAAATATCAAAAGATGTTTCTAAATCATTTTTGGAAAATACTAGCACGCCAAATGGAAATGATTTGACAAGAGCTATGAGTGGGGAATCAAGCGAAGACGTCTTAATATCACTGCATCCCCCTCACCATCACCTGTTAGTATGCAAATGGGCAGTGGACACTTCACTATGTGTTTACGTTCAAATGGTTGAAGCATTAAAACATGTCTATGAGAATATTGGTGCAGTGGGAAGTTTAAGTTCACCCACCACACTTGCTCAAGTCACTGGACTTGAAAAGAATCGGGCGGCAGAGAATCTACAGAATGAATTGAGTTACACTCTACATCGTGATCGTAGAGTTCGTGGTAATCACTATCAAAAAACTAAAGCATTTTCCCCATTACAAATACTACAAGCAGATCTTTTGACTCTGGATGAGATTCAACGGCGTCACAATCACCCATACAAGTGCATTCTACTTGCAATCAGTGTTTTCAGTCGCTATGCTTATGCAATTCCACTGCGGTCAAAGAGCGGCGATGAAGTTGCTAAAGCTCTTGAAATCATCCTTGAACAGGATTGCTATAAGAAGATTCAAATGGATCAGGGTAGTGAATTTGTTAATCCTCATGCAAAAAAGGTTCTATTGAAATATAATACAATCCTCTATCATAGTCATAGTCCAATAAAGGCAGCATTGGCCGAACGGCTGGTAAGAACTATTCGACTTTTAATTTCTAGATATTGCACTTTAAAAAATACTGCTGCTTTTATTCATGAGTCGGATAAAATCATGTTGATTTATAATCAACGTCCACATCGATCCCTGTCCAACTCAACCCCAACAGAAGTTCATCATGATGTCAATACACTTGACACTTTTCTTAAACAATATTCCAATGGTGTTGGTAATGAGAAGAAAAAGAAGAAATTCATAGTTGGTGATACTGTTCGAATCAATCGAACTACTAATGTTTTTGAAAAGGGTAATTACTTATGGTCCACTGAACTTTTTAAAGTCTCCAAACTCTTGGACACTACACCCATAACGTATCGTCTACGTGACATGAAAGATGATGAGATTCTTGGCGGCTTTTATGATTATGAATTACAAAAAGTTAAAAACACCGGAATCTATCAGATTGAAAAGATATTAAAGACTCGTACTCACAGGGGCATGAAACAGTTGCTTGTTTGTTGGCTAGGATACAACTCTGATTTTGAATCTTGGATCGGTGTTGAAGATATTGACAATGCCCAATGATTTTTATGTAACGTTTATGTCCAATGTCTCCGATCCTCTCTACAATGATTTGAATAAAACAAGTGATTTTTGGACGAAACTCTCCCCCGCCATCAAATTCGATGATGGAAAATATGAAGTTGCTCTTGTCGACTGCATTCTCAAAGATACATATGATATTCTGAGAAACGATCGCGTGTATGGGATAAAAGTTATACCATTCGTTTGGTCACTCTTTGTCGAGTATGAATGGGTTGAAGTATTGAAATCTAGTGAATATCCGGATGTTACATTGAGATATAAAGAATATGGTACACTGAAATGATTCATCTCAATGATAATCTGAGAGATGTTCTTGGCTTTAAACAGAATATGATCAATGGGAAAAACGCTGGAACTGTTAGCGGGGTGTATCAAGGTATTTTTGCTGATTATCCACCTGGTCTCGCCTCAGAATGTTGCATATTTCTCTATGCATCCTTTGTGGAAACATCGAGAGTTGGTAATTCAAATGTCCCCCTCCTACGTGTTCTTGAACGAAAAACAACCCATGAACATGTTCATCACTATAATATAAAGCATCTTCAGTATGTTCCTGTAAACACTTCGTATTTGGAACTCTGTCAGTTAACACTAAGAAGTGCATTAGGTGATCCTCTAGCAATAACAAAAGGTTTGGCCGTGATAACATGTCATTTTCGACCCATTCAGCAACAACAACAAAATGGCTAATAGAAAAAATATATTTGTATGCCCTGATATTGATTGCTATGTTACTGCTCTCCAACCACGACAATTTGGTCATGGAATGGACTATTATAAAAAGGGATTTCTGGAAAAGGGAGCGAAAAGGGATTTCTTTTCCTAGACTGAAATGGCATACCTACCCCACAAGGAATCTCATCCCACTGTCACCACATCTCTAAATCTTTTCAATGCAGAAAGTGTGGATGTCAGTGTAAAACACGGGTACTATGAACAATTCTATCCACAGCAACCCCTCTCTGAAAACATACATTTTCAAATTTATTCCAATGAAGACTACTTCATAGATTTATCATCCACATTTATTGATTTATAAGTTGTGGTGAGGAAAAAGTCTGACAATCTACCTCCCTCCAACGTCGATGGACTATCCTATGAAAGCGGTATACTACACAATTTATTTAAACAAATATGTGTCTACATAAATGGAACATTGGTGAGCACTAGCAACAATCTATCGAACTATGCGAGTTACATACTATTTACATTGATGACTCCAATGGCCTATAAGAAATTGAGAGGTCTGCCAATGGGCTATGACTATAGATCAAATGTTGATACTGACCGTGAACTCACTTGGGCAGTGAGCAAGGAGTATCATTTAGTTGGTAGACTCAATCATGAAATATTTAATGTATCCCAATGGATGTTCCCCAATGTTAAAATTGATATAAAGTTACAACTTGCACCGTCCAATTTCATATTGAGAAAAACCCTTGACGCAGCACCCGATGTTAATGTCAATCTCACCTCGGCAATACTTCATGTGCGAAAACAACAGGTTATGAGTTCTGTTGCTCTGGCAATTGAAAAACTAAGAGCCTCTGGAAACAATATCAAACTGCTCGTTCCTCACACAATCGCCAATCAACGTCATATTGCCACTGGATCAAGTACCTACACCGATTCTTCATTTATCAATGGTGAAATTCCTTCGAAACTTGCCTTGGCTTTTTTAAAAAGTGTCAGTGCTATAGGATCATGGACAAGTTCGCCACATGAATTTGAATTATTTGGACTTTCCTCTCTTGTATGTAAATTAAATGGAATTCCTCTCTACAATTTGTCCCTTTATAAATCCTATAGGACCCTATATGAATTGACAATGCAATCCCTAGATCGAGATTCTCAACTATATGAAAATGGTATTACCGATTCAATGTTCGCAAAAAGTCATGGTATCATTGTTTTAGACTTGTCTGGTACTCAAGATATGAGTATTGTCCGAACGGGTACTGTACGTTTAGAGTGTACCTTTGATAAACCGTTGACAGAGAGTGTGACATTAATCTCACTCAATCAATTTGAAACCTATTGGGAAGTTACCCCTGACGGTAGTGTTCTATTAGACTTGGCACCATGAACACCAATCAAATAATCGATGTATTTAACATGGATCCTTTTATGTCCAAATAGAAATCCTATTGTATACCCTCAGATTTCCTTGATTATATTCATACTGTTAACAAAACCATTATCATTGTTAATAGCAGTCCATCGACTGTGCAGACGGGTCATTGGCTATGCATCTATCAAACAGCAAAGAACATAAAATTTTTTGATCCTCTTGGTCTACCATATGCATTCTACACACCACACATTAAGAACTACCTTGAAGGAAGTGGGAAAACAATTATTCAAAATCGGATGCGATTACAAGATTTATGAACCAAAAGCTGTGGTTTTGATCCGTTACTTTATTTCATTTTTCGATGTCGTGACTATACTTTCAGTGAATTTCTCAACATTTATGTACACAGTCCACGTTTGAATGACTTTCTAGTAGAAAATACCCTCTCAGACCTGTATAACATTGATTTCAGTGCCCTAAGAATAAAGTGTTTTAAAAATGTATGTGAATTTGTTTATTAATAAAATATATATGCACTATAAAAAAGTCTTTTGTCTTCATTGTTTAGATTTCTTCTTCTTCTTCTTCATAGTCATTTAGATTATCATCACCATAGTCGTCGTAGATGACGATTAGTGGTGGCAGATCATTAGGATTCAACTTTTACTGATCCTGGCGTCAGGTCACGTTCACGTTTTCCACAATATATTGTAACTTCATTTTTATTAAATGTTCTTGTGAAGTCAATGATACTATTACGATTCATATTGAAAAATTCACCTGTTTCTATCTGATTATTTGAAGTAATGTCGCACACAATATTCTCATATGAAGAATCACTTTCTGTAACATCCAAATAAAAATCACTAGGTTTATAATCATTATTAGCATTGTCCTCACAACGATCACGCAGGAACCATACTCTCTTCATGTTTTTACAATTGAAACGTGCTCCATATTCTTCTTCCCAATACAATTTAAATCCACGACGATACCAATCCCTTAGAAATAAACTGAAGTCACGTTTAGGGTTTTTTCCAATCATACCAGGGTAAGTATTTTCCCACTGGTCACACTTATCATAATGACAATTGGAGCATAGATATCCATTAGGATGAGAGTCACAAGTCTCTTCAAGACAGGTATTTCAGTCCTTAATTTGTACAGCATATCCTTTATGCAATTTATACGGATTGTATAGTCTACACTTTCATTATAGTCATCAACTGTAGTACAGTTCTCACATGATGACCAATGTATATAAACATAGTGAACATGTATGATACATTTTTTCGATGTTGTCCGTCTCACTGCCAAAAAGGAACTGACTCAAAATCAATAATAAAAATAACAATGTCTTCTAGGAGGAGGTGGAGGAGGATTAATCGAGTATCGTCACAAAAACTTATTTCCTACTGTTTTAAAGAATGAATTTCTAGGGTAGTGGTTAAAAGCAGAATCACAATGTCATTTTGCTTCGTTTCAATTAATATATCAATAAATTGAGTAAATGCATTTGATTCACAACGCATAAGCTTCATACAATAGTCCAAAGATGGGGAATCAGTTCCCATTATGCTGTTAAGCATTTCTAGAGAAAATATTTTCCGTTGAAGATATAATTCCAAAAAGTCATCATCTAACACTAAACATTTTTCCAATTTGACTAGATTCCGTAAGATCTTCTGTTTCTCAAATCCAATCATTCTCGTTCTTGATACTCCCACTACCAACTATAGACTAAAATAACAGTTGCAAGTTTTTACTTTTTGCGTTAGGTGAATCAATCAATTTTCCTCAATGTGCTTCATAATAGCATTCAAGCCATGCTGTAGTCGTGATAAATACATTATATTCACTTTTGCGGCAAAGCATAATTGTTCATCTGACTTAAATTTACTCAATGATATAACGTATCTGCCAAACATCTCATCCCACTCAAATGTTAGTCGGGAATTCTTTCCAATTTCAACTGCTACATTGGGGGTCCTTGTCTTCACAACATCACTGTCAGCTTCTTCGAGGTGTAATAGTGTGAAACTACTCATTTTTACAATATTTGAACGTTTATTTCTCCAATTTGAAATAATGTAAACTAATCAAATTCAACTTATTGACTGAGATACCAACTCGGTATCGGACTTTTTATACCCACGCTCAATGTCAGAGTAAAAGCGTCAACTCCTATAATGATGTTACAATGAAGAATCATGTCTAACATTAAAAACATCCATAACAGCCTGAAAAATTATTAAAAACCATATATCCATACAATAAAACATCCATACAAAAAAAAACATTAAATAAAACACCAACCATATAACAATACCAGGAAAAAAAACCCATCAATGCATAAAACAGTCATGACTTTTAACAGAAAACATGAAATTTAATACCAAAAGCATTGTTTCGTGAACAGCACGAATTTTCATGGTATGCTGATTATAATTACAACATAAAAAACCAACCAAAGATATGACTTTTTAGACGTGGTGATTTTTTATGATACATATTAATGACTGCCCCCGTTGTATGGTATGGGTACTACCCTCGTTGAACAGATTGATACAATAATCTCCTACCGCCCCTCCTGAACAGATTATTACATTACTACTCATCTCAACCAAGAAACAGCTAACTCATCTATTTCAACTTTAGCGACTCCTTGCTTAGATATCCCAAAAACCATAAATTCTGTCTTAGACAAATTCAAGACTAAACAATTACAAGAAAACCACTGGATAACTGAATTCATTTCAGCCGCCAAATTCTCAATCAGTAATGAAGGGGTTTTAGCTTCAACAGATATAACTGTATCGTCTGCAAACATTACTGCTAGGTTGTC
Organism: Artemia sinica; assembly: GCA_027921565.1. Classification (NCBI taxonomy): domain Eukaryota; kingdom Metazoa; phylum Arthropoda; class Branchiopoda; order Anostraca; family Artemiidae; genus Artemia; species Artemia sinica. Next base: position 1,124,267 of record CM051263.1, on the reverse strand, counting down.
CTTATAGGATAGACAATTAGGGAGACCATTTATATATATATATATATATATATATATATATATATATATATATATATATATATATATATATATAATATATATATATATATATATATATATATATATATATATATATATATATATATATATATATATATATATATATAATATATATATATATATATATATATATATATATATATATATATATCAAAAACAGTAACGGTCCAAGTATGGACCCCTGGGGCACTTCAATATCATTCATGGAATTAGGCTGAGACAGACGGCCTTGAACTTCTACTTGGGTTACGCGATTTCGCCGATATGACTTTATTAAATCCAATACTTTTCCACGAGTTCCAGAGTTGTTCAATTTTTCAAAAAAAAAAATGGAATGACTTAGAGTATCAAATGCTTTGGTACTTATGCATTCTATGCTACACACTAAAGAAGTCAAGTTTGGTCAACGCTAATGAAATAAAATAAAATAGGATGAATATATAATAGTTTAGAAACAAATTTGGGCTATATATTTGCACATTAGGGGGATGGGGGTATAGCAAAGCATATATTAAATACGTAACCTAACCTAGGTACCTTTTCCACCCCTAAAACCCAAAAAACAATCGTTTAAATATTGCAAACTCGATAAGAAACCTCGCTTTGCAATCCATTTAGATAGCAAATTCCCGTTTGATGGGTCTCCATGTCTGGTTTGCTTTTACAGTCTATAGCGCTGTGTAGCATATAATGCATAAGTACCAATGCTTTTTTATATCATAAAAATGCATGATACATAATTACCATTATTCAATGAATCATTAATTTTTAGCAAAAGGGCTGTAACTGCGCGTTCAGTAAAACTACCCGATATAAAAACTAACTAGGGCCAAAAACATACTTGTATCCTCTGATTGAGGAAAGTACTCTATATGAATGAGCTGAAGTCGAGAGTACCGTCAAGAGTAACATCAGAATCAGATGTTACCAAGAGTACCATCAGAATCAGATGTTACCAAGAGTACCATCAGAATCAATACTAGCAAAATGAGCACTGAAAGATTCCGCAATAGCTTCATGTCCCATAACTCAAGACCATATTTTTATCTATTAATAATCCTGCATAAAAATTGTTACAATTGTTTCCAATCTTTTGTTTAATTAGATCCCATGTTTTATTTTTTAGCGAATCCGCATTCCTAAAAGAATTATCAAAATATCTTTTTACTCATTGTAAAGGCTTTCACCAGCAAAATTTTATAATTTTTAAATCGTATAATGTTATCAGGTGATGGATATTTCATTCTTATCTTGTATAGACTATTCTTTTCATTAATTGATCTCAGTAGTGACTCATTAATCCATGGTTTTCTTGGTAAAAATTTTTTATGATGCATTTTTTCATAAGGACCATGATGATCTAATTGCTCATTTAATACTTTTTAGTTTTCACATAAATTTTTTTTTAATACTTTTTAGAATCTTCACATAGTTTTTACATAGTTTTAGACATAGTTTTAGAATCTTCTTTCTAGTTGTTCAACTTTCAGTATTTACATTTAAATTTTTAACACTTATTTAGGCAATGGAAGTCAATTCGCGATAACGTAAAGGGGATGATATTTTCTCTCTTTTCTTTATTTGATGAAGATGGCTGAAAAATTCCAAAATATCCGTTAACTTTATATGAAATGATCTTTTAAATAGTGCCATTGATTAAAATAATAAGTTAATCAATCATAAGCTTCCATACTTGTTCATAGTTTTCTTTTTGTCTTTTTTATTAGTCCACAAATAAATTTCCAACTAGCATAAATTAAATAAAAAATAGGCGTCTTAAATAAAAGTAAACAACAAAGTCATGACCTAAGCCGAACAAAATAAATTAATGACATAAACTGTCAAAGTTGGCGTGTGGAGTTATTATCATATGTATGAAAGTCAAATATAACTCCAACATAATTTAGAATAAAAAAAAAGTTCAAATTATGTATGGGAGTATTTGGAACTTTTGGAAGGGGCTGGTCCCCAGAATTTCTCAATTTAAACCCCTTAATGATACAAATTGAAAGTCTATTGAAACTAAGACTAATGTGTTCACCGTTCTTTAATAAGAAAAATATAAAATACCTAATATTTGAGTAAAATTTGTATAGCTGCCTTTTGGATGAATCGATGACGTTTGTCAAGGAAGGGGAAGTTCTTTTTATGTCAAACCTAAAAGGAAGAAAATTACTATGAATTAATAAATTAAATCATTAGCAGAAATTAAAATCATGACGAATCCGTATTAAAAACAATAAATGTTTGCGTAAATGAATAATTGAAAACTGAACTGACAAAAAATAAGACACGCAGTCAGGTGAAACATAAAACGCACAGAAATAAAAATTGGGCTGTCAAGCACTCAGTCAAGAACACTGGGAGGGGGGTTCTTTCTACATTAAACTTATAGACAATAATGTATGAATTAGTAAATGAAATCATAAACAAACCTAAACTAAACCGTATAACGGGGGAGGGGAAGGGGTTATTTAAGGGAGGATTTTAATTTAAGTCGAGAGGTAGCAGAATTAAGAATTTGAATCTCTTGTTCATCTGATTTGAAATAGATGGAATCTGAAGAGTTTTGTTACATTTTTCTTAAAAGCTAAGGAGCATGAACTTAGAGGAATCTTTTCCCTCTGTATCTCAGATTCCCAATTAAGCGTTCCTAGAGACCACGAGCACTGTTGCCAGGTGGTGCGCATTTGTGCCATTTGGGCGCTTTTTTGAGTTGATTGCGGATTGAATTTTTCAAATTGGCGAATTGCGCCAATTTCGCGCATGTAAAAAAAATTCGGCGCAAAGTGGGCGCATTTTGCCTTCACAATAACAATGACAAAACTCAAAATCTTAAAGTCTAGTGTTTACTGGCAACTTCTGCTGACAGATTCAGGAATCTCTACAAAGACAGTTGGAATTTTCAGAACCCCGTAGGGATTCTCATATCGCATTCCAGGCTCCATGACGACCTAAATTTTAAATTATCAAAGCGTGCATTATCCTTAGCGTGAAAAACCAAATATGGGAAAGTGGTCAAATTTCGAAAAAAAAAATACAGAAAAGATTGGGAAAAGCTGATGTTTGTTCGACATAGCTCAAGCAGCTCTTTCTGTCTTAAGCTTACCCATCAGCAACCTCTTCGTCGAGAGTGTTTTCTGTTATGAATCTTGTCAAGTACAAAGTTCGAAACAGGATGCAGCTTAAAATGCTTAACTCTACTGTGACCATCCGACTTTGGCTAAATTTCCAGGGAAAGTGCGGGAGGGACTTGGATCCTACAGCCAAGTACAATTTTGTCTCATATGTATGTCTTTGGCTTCTATTTCATGACAAAACCTCAGAACATTGTCTTTGGCCTGCAATTTTATAGATAGTTGCATTAATAACGGCCGGTCTAATTTCTTATCTTTGACTTGGTCGTTCTAATTTACGTTTTGAAAGCTATGAAACATTTTGCTCTCATAACTAAGTTTGAGAATTTACTTCTTTTTGAAGCTTAGAATTGCAATGTCATAAAAACATTGTACAAAGAAGTAAACCTTGATGTCACTTGCCGAAAGGACATCTTGGAGAGATGTGACCTTCATTCAAGGATCATGCTTCTCTTTAGTTCTACATTAGAAAATCTAACTAATGCAGCTTTAATTTTGGCTCACCGTACATGAATAATCAAACAAAATTTGCATATTAATTTTACTTTTTTTTGGCTAAATGGCTTTCTCGACATGTTGTTCTGACATAAGTTATGAATTAACTTGCGTAACGAACTTCTGTATTCGTATATTTTTATTACATATATTAGGGGGTTCGCCCCCTAGTAAATACCTCGCTCTTTACGCTAAAGTTCCAATTCTTTAAGAATGACGCCTTAATCACAAAGACCGTTAATTAGAATATATAGCTCTGATGAAAGTACAAAAAAAAACTTTAGCGTAAAGAGCGAGGTAATGACTAGGGGGCGAACCCAATCATATACGCAGTAATTTCTGTTCGTTTTCAGTTTTGATGCTGCTCCTTACTTTCAGTTGAAAAAATAGTTTTTTTTAATATTTAATTTCTGATCTTTTTTTAAATAATGCTGGGAAATCCGGCGCCCCCTTTATAGCAATGTCCCTTCCCCCATGAAAACTTCCTGTATGGGAAGATCCTCCCACGTAAACCCCGAACCAGCCCCTTTCCCCAACTAACAGAAAAAATCACCCTGAAAACTTTTGTATGCTTCCCAATAACCAATACTATATGTATAACATTGGGCAAAGTTCATAACTTGCAGACCTTTCTCCGGGACTGTGGGGGATTAATTCATCCTCAAAGCCATAGTTATTGTATTTTTCGACCATGCTGAACAAGATTATCGGATGACGTTGGGGAAAAAACGAGCGTGAGAGGGGGCCTAGTTGCCCTTCATTTTTTGGTCACTTAAAAAAGGCACTAGAACTTTTAATTTCCATTTGAATGAGTCCTCCCGTGATATTCTAGGACCACTTGTTCGATACGATCATCCCTGAAAAAAAAAACAAATAAACGCGCATCCGTGATCTTTTCTTCTGGCAAAAAAAATACAAAATTCCACATTTTTGCAGATAGGAGCTTGAAACTACTATAGTCGGATTTTCCGATACGCTGAATCTGATGGTGGGATTTTCATTAAAGTTCTATGGCTTATAGGGGTGTTTCCCCTTTTTTTTGAAAATAAGGCCAATTTTCTCTGGCATTTAACTTTTGATGGGTAAGACTAAACTTGATGAAACTTATATATTTGAAAGCGAAATAAAAATCTGATTCTTTTGATGTATCTACTGGTATCAAAATTCCGTTTTTTAGAGTTCCGGTTACTATTGAGCCGGGTCGCTCCTTACTTACAATTCGTTACCACGAACTGTTTGATACTAACCCATAAATGTAAAACTGCCTCTATTTACAATACCTTGCTGACTTCTCGCTCTTTTCGTTTTTTTAACCAGCTCCAAAAAAAGAATTGACATAAATGTACTGAGGGTTATTACTGCAATTAGTCGCATTTCACGTAACGCCAGCGCTACTTGTGCGAGATTTATCTTTGCATCAGCATGCTGTACGAAATGTCTGCTGCAAGTAAGATAAAGTGAATCCGAACAATATATGTGTATTTTTCTCACAATTTAGAAAAATATGCTCACATATAGGGTGTACCAACCCATACTCTTTATCTATTGTTATCAGTTTTAACATGCAGCACTAGGATACCGAGCTTTGCTTGGCGAAGGGAATTTTAAACAAAAAACAAATATTCGGTGCCCCCCCCCCCGCTTCCGGAAATGTATACCCCAATAAGGTACCCTGAATTACATAAAACAACTTTTGTGTAATTTTTCTAGATTTTTTTTTTTTTTTTTTTTTTTACAAAGATACAAAGGGGAAGGTAATTTTCAAACTATAGGTGCCAATTTTTGCCATCCGATTGGTATCCCTGGCAAGTTTTATTTAATGTAAGGTTTCTACCGCAATGCTGCAGAATTGTTCAGGTTATCTGGATATCCTTAAGAGGATGTTGTACCTAAAAGACTTGCCCTATCTCGTCCATTATAAACGTTTTTAGTTTGTATTGTCAAACTATTTAAAATTATGTTGGCGGCCTTAATATAACTTGTAGAACTTAGATAGTAGATTTAGATAAACAAGAGAAAACTAAAAGCTGACATCTAATTTCCCAGATATATTAAAAACAATATAATTTCTTTCAATTTGGGCCTGATATAGAAATGTTCAGTTTTGATGAGACTTACATCATCAGGAAGTATGAATTCTGTTGTTTTTTTTCCTATTAATAGGACTAGATTTGTCTAATTTATGTACAGGAAAGGTCAGTCCCTGAAAATATTTTACCCTACCTGCTCGAAAAATAATGAAAAGTGTTCTGCCAACCGCCTTTACTGACAGACTAGCCGAGAAAAGGTAACTACATTTCAGTGTCATTAGGTCAGCAATTAGGTCAAAGTTAGGCAGGTTCAGGTTAAGGTTCATACATTTTTATTAACAAAAAAAACAACTCAATGTGACAACAAGTCGCAGTAAAGCAAAAAGATGCTTGAAAAAGCGACCGGTTGGATATCATGCATGCCAACTCAACACACCAAAAAAAATGAAAAAAGGGGATAACAATAATAATAACTGAAATCAATGATAAATATATAATGGCACAAAATATAAAAAAAAATAAAAATAAAATATCTACAAAAAAAAAAGCCTTCTCTCGAACCTTTAACACTACCAAATTCCTGAAAAGAAATGATTTTTAATACGAGTTTTAAGTTGCGGCACACTTTCAGCTTGACGAACAGAATCTTGGAACGAATTCCAAACTGACGGGCCCATATGTCTGGTCACTTGACTCGCTCTCGTTGTGTTTCGTGGCTCAGATGCAAGACTATCCGCACTCCTAGTCGAATAAACGAATTAGGCTTAAAATATTCATAAAAAAACCGGTGCAAGACCATTCAGACACTGAAATACCAATACTCCAATTTGATAATCCCTTATTTCACCAACCTTTAAAATTTTAAACTTTCTAAAAAGTGATTCAGTGCTATCAATACCACGATCATACCTTCCAATCAACCTTATAGCCTTATTCTGCAGAACTTGAACTCTTCTAAAATTGCAATTAAAATTACTCGCCCAAATCAAACAACCATAATTTATATAAGGCGCTATTAATGAAAATACAATAAAAGCAGAATTTTCAAAGGTAAAAATTTTTGAAAACGGTTCAGAACTCCAAGGCCTCGCGCCAGCTTGCATGCTATGATGTCGCAGTGTTTTCTTCAACTCAAGTTTCGATCCAGATGAATCCCAGATATCGGATCTCTTCGACTTGTGTGAGCGGTAGGCCATTGTAAATAATGACACCAGGGAGAGTGGGAGCAGAACCAGTCCTCATAAACATCATAAAACTAGTTTTTGATGCATTGACGCTAAGTAGGCTAGCGCAAACAAATTCATGTAGGCCATCAAGCGCCTTATTCGCCTTGAACAAGAGCTCTTGAAGCGACTTTGCTGCAATCACTAAAGCCGTGTCGTCAGCAAACGAAGTAACTGAAGCTCCGGGAATGTAGAATCTCATTGTGTCTACGAATATCAGGTACAGGAGAGGACCAAGAACTGAGCCCTGTGGAACACCACACTTTATGGGAAACGGCTGAGAAGATTTGTTACTCAAAGTCACTCGTAGCTTCCTTTCACTTAAATACGATTCAAACCAATTTAAAACACTACCCTTTATGCCTAAATAATACAGCCTTTCCAATAAAATCTTAAAATCAACAGTGTCGAAAGCCTTTCTAAAATCAATAAAAACGCCCATGCACTGCTCGCCATTCTCAAGTGCTGAGTTAATATTTTCCAGAAGATGCTGGACTGCCTGCGTCGTCGACATTCCTTTCCGGAAGTCAAATTGAACATCGTGTAAAACACCATTTTTCATCAGATACTCGTAAAGCCGTTGATGAACAATCTTTTCATAAACTTTTGAATAAATCGGGAGAATTGATATTGGTCTCCAATTAGATATGTCAGTTTTGACTCCACCTTTGTGCAACGGTACAACTTTAGCTATTTTAAGCGCACTCGGGAACATCCCCTTTTCCATAGAAATATTGATAAGGTATACGAGGACAGGAAGCAAATAAACCAGAACCGACTTGAGCGTTCTAAGGCTCATTCCATCAACTCCTGCACTGTTTGACTTAATCGTGCTAACAATTTTGCGTACCTCCTCTTCAGTACAAGGCTGGAAATTCATTTCGAAATCTCTTCCTCGCTCATCCACAAAACTGCTTGATTCGAAAACATGGGAGTTCCTTGCTTCTTCTTGAATCTTGCAGCCAATTTCAGAGAAATATTGTCCAAATGCGTTGCAGATTTCCTCAGTTTCTTCCAAGGTCCTATTATTTAGCACAATTGTTGGCTCCGATGGCTTAATAGGACCTTTTAGAAGATCATTCACAACTTGCCATGTTGCTTTGGGGTTACCTTTACTTTCTTCAAATACATTTGTAAAATATGCCTTCTTTTTTTCCTTCTTAGGGCATTTGCCCTATTCCTTAGCTCTTTATACATCACATGGAGCTCATTATTCTGCGGATGATTAAGATGCTCCTCACACGCCTGATTTCTCATATTAAACAGATTAAGCAGCTCATCATCACACCATGGTTTTCTCGGTTTATTCTTTCTGGGGTTTGTTTCTTTATGCGGACACGTGCTATCATAAATATTCGACACCATTTGGTTAAACTTTTCAAATGCTTCCGACGGATGATCTTCATTCAGTACTGTTTCCCAGTTAATAACACTAATTTGTTCTTCAATTTTTATCAGATTAACTGGTTTCAGTTCACGCACTGGTATTTTATTCTTTCTGTTGTTTTTCTTCACTTCAGAATTCAAATGCAATACAACCGGAAGATGGTCGGAGGCTGGGCTTATAACAACAGAGCAGCACGCTTTACTTAGTATCGCTGAAGACACAAACACATTATCGATGAGCGTTTCCGAATGATCCGTGATTCTCGTTGGAATGCTCACGGTCGGGTATAAATCATTTGACATCATCAGGCTCAAAAAATCCAAATTTGGTCCACGCATATTTAACAAATCAAAATTAAAGTATCCCATACATATAAACTCTTGACTAGATCTATTTACCTTTGCAGCAAGACATTCAAATCCTTCAGCAAACTCTTCAAATGATGCACTTGGTGGCTTATATACAACAGTAAAAATACAAGCTCGATTTTCAAACTGAATTTCTATATTAAAGGTTTCTATCTTACCGTCCTTCCAAATGTCCAAATCCTTTCTAATTTTCCAATTCAAATCCTGTCGGACAATGAAAGCCAGGCCTCCACGTCCCATTGATGATCGACTTCGAGCAATCAGTTCATAACCTGGAAAGTTAAAGGACGAGAGAAGGGTATCATGACCCAAAAATTTTTCACATAATGCCATTATATGTAAATTATTAGATTGGGAAATAAAATAAAAAATCTCATGGTAAGAAGACGTTAAATGACAATTCCATGTACATGCATGAAATCCAGACCGGTCTAACTCCTCAAAAGCTGATAACTGGCGATATTTACTATCAAGAGATGGACGAAAACTAATTTGCGACCCATCATTTCCAATATCCGTCAACAAATAATCATCAACATTAAATGGATTCTTTTGCAAATCACTCAATCTTCCACGTAAACTACTACTCATATCAACTTACGCAAAAAAGAATCCTATAATTCATCCCTTTTCCGCGCTCAAACGGGACGATATTTATACTCATAAGAAATCAAAAAATAACCAACAAAATAAAAATATAAATAAAGAGCAATATAGAACATCTTAACGAGATAAATACTACCAAACTACTCATAAACAACAAACTAAACGCAATCTGAAAGCGAGTTTATTCGACGAGCAGCTCGCTCACCCAGAAGCATTGCGAGAACCTGGCCACGATCTGACCATACATTTTTCAGTTTTGGAAGCCGTCTTATAAATGTCCGGGTTTTGGTTAACCTCTTTAAACGCACTTCCAACGAGTTCCAACATTTTTATCAGTTTTTGTAGATGCTTCGCAGTAATTGTCCTCAAACGAGATGAGACTATTCTCCGTTAGGCGCGACTCTGTGTGATCTCCATACGCAAAAACTAAGTGGTTGAAGATTCCTTGAAACTTGGATAATTCTTACGGGCCACAGCGGGAATCTTTTGAAATTCGCTAACGCAAGCTGGAACTGTTGGAATTTTGACATTACTTCGCTACTACGAGAAAAAACAAAAAAAAATAGAAGAAAAATCAACTTAACTTTCAGTGGACAGGCCCACGACAGCAGTGGCAATCGGCAATTGACGGCTGGCCTGGTGGTCCGCGGAACCTGCTTTGTTATTCACCACCGTACTCTGGCATCCTTAATCAGCTAATCCAAAGTAATTCGAACGCCACACAAAATAATAGGACGATCTGTTGTTCCTACCGTATTATTAAATCCAAACCAAGCGATTAGTCCATATCAACAAGTCTACTTTAGATTATAATCAGTAGCAGAGTATTGTCAAACTTCTGTAATCCTCAAGGTCACCGAATTATATTAAAGCTCAAGGCACTGAATTATTAAAATTTCACAGCTGGTTTTAAAGTTCAATAAATCCAAAAAGATGCTATCACTCCGGGGACTAAACGGCGTCGTATATGTGTTGTCTTTTGCATTTTTTTTTTATTTTTTGCTTAGTATTAAGTCAACTTCGGCAACTGAAAGACAAATATTTGTGATATTGTGCACTTTGAATAACCCTATTTAATTTTGAATTGCGACCCACGAGTAGAAATTGGATTCGATTTATTGAACTTGAATAGATACTATTAATTGATTATTACAATCATTTATAACTGTTATTAGTTGAATCACTGAAAGGAGTTTTGTCGGAACAGTTAAATAAAAGTGACTTAATTAACAGAAAAGGGTAAATCGTGTGTTATGCCTGATTGAAAATGAAGATACAACTAGACCCTGGCGCCGCGCCGGCGGATCGACCGAACGCCGCCAGCGGAGGCCCGGTTGACCGCCGCCAAAGTGTCGCTACGCCATCGGCGCGCCACAGGCGCGCCGCCGCCGGCAGAGGCGGCGACGTTCGGCTGACTTTGAATTAATTTTGCGGTAATTCTTTATTGCGTCAACCGAAAAGTCGGAGCTTTTCTTTCTCGTGTGGTTTAGTATTTCGATTTTCCTGATTAGAAATCAAGCAGGGCTAGCACTATCCCCGAATTTCCGGGTATTTTCCCGAAAATCTATGCGTCACCCCGAAAAAAAATTGGGTTCCCCGAATCCCCAAAAATCACCCAATCACGGTGCCACCCTTAGCGATTTATCATCAGTGACTTTCCCTACCAAATATTACTTTACATACCATAATTCTTCACTACTCTCTTGCTCTTTAATTTTCGTCTCTTTTGTTACTTAGCATAAAAACCAGACAGATGCAATTGCAATATACACAGTTCTTTATATGTTGACAAAAAAGTATCGTCTTTATGAAATGAGATTAAATCATTCGAATGCAGCTTCCCAATTGCTATTTCTTACATCATTCGTAGTCAAAAATTTTATTTTTAAGTTGAATAGAACGCATTCACTACTATACAGATTCAGTTGGATTTTGAAATTGATAGTCGACAGATTGTTTCAATAATCTTCTTTCTGAAAATAAAATTTTCTTTCTGAAAAAAAATTTACCCCCCCCCCCTCCCCAAAAAAAACCTTCTATTGAGACAGAATTTAGCTATAGACTAAGCAATGTACAAGGTTGGGGAATTAAAGATTGAAACGGAAGTTACCCCAAAAATAATATGATTCGTAAAAACATTGTAAATTATTGCCTATAGGGGGGAGGGATAGGGGGCTATCATTTTTAAATCATAATACCTCATTTTTTTTTTTTTAACTTGAAAGCCGTGATGCCGAAAAGATAATTATTTTTTTCATTTAAAGTGGAGACGGAAGAAAATGATATCAAATTCCCTGGGAAACCATTGGAATATTTTGATAGACCCAGGGCCCCATATTGGGACTTGTTCATTGTCTTGGGTATTTTGCGATTTCTCACAGGCTACCGGCCTAATTTGGCTTTTGTGCATGTTCCCTTTTAATTAGATTCTTTGGATCTTATTGAACGCCACGGCGATTTATGACTCAGTTTTCCAATAATTTGAGGTATATCTGAATAATTTCGACATTTTTGTTGTTGTCTTTGTACCCCTTTACTCATACCCTCATATTTTTGTTTTCAAGGAACACTAAGCTGTTTAACGTTATTTTGCGTGTTTGTTTGAACCATATAGTGACCTAGTTAATTATTAAGTAAATTATTTTTTCAATGTGAAGCTGAGACAGTATCCTATCAAGGTGGTATTCAGAGGGGGGGGGGTATTACATTTAAACGATAATATCTCGAATTTTTTTATTGAAAGCAGGGATGCCAAAAAGTTAATTATTTTTTTTAATTTAAAGCAGAGACGGTATCCTATCAAGGTGGTAATTTTTGTGAGCATTCGGAAATTTGAGCATTAGGAAATCAAAGCTTAAACTCAATAACTGATACTAAGTCCTCTGACATTTTGCTTGGATTAAAAGTGACGAACTAGGAAGAAAATCTCAACATCCTCCTGGAGCTACCTCAGTCTGCGTATTATTTCATTTAATTACATTTAAAACGGATGAGCTTTTCCTTTTTTACCTAAGAAAATAGCTGGCACTTCATTTTTCTTCATACCGAATAAACCATTCGGTGTTTTGTTTCATTGCAATTGAAGTGTTCTCATGTGAAGTGTTCATCATGTATTTTTTAATTTGATAAATTTGCTTCTTTTAGACAGAGTTTATAATTTAGCTGATATTAGGTATTTATGAGTTTATAATTTGGAATGAATCCCCAAAGGAAAAAAAATTAATAATATCCAAAAGAGCAGCCAAAAGCAATAAAAAAAAGGCAGCAGTTAAGCACTAGCCTACATGACATGTATTCTATAAAAAAAAAAAAAAAAAAAGTTATAAATGTATTTTTTTAAATTGTTCTTAAAAACCAGTTTTAATGCATGGAAGGCTTTTTAGGAATCCAAAAGAGCAAAAAAAAAAAAAAAATCAATATCAAAGTCGCCCATTTCAACTGTTTTAAAGGTGACAGAACAGATATTGGCAAAGGGCATTATGAAAAAATTAAGCTTCTAAGTTCAAAATTATGTTCAAAGTTTTTACCCAGATAATTGACGAATTTTGTGATACGGTATCTGAAGTTTTGTATGCAGTAATGCTCGATGAAAAAAACTACTAATTTTGATAATTGTTTATGTTAAAAACACATAGCTAATAGATACTTCAACTATTATGCAAGGAAACTGAAACGCCACAGCCATTTCGTTTCTACCAGATTTCTACTTAACTTGATGAATAACGAAGAAGACCAGTTTCCAGCCAGCGACTTGCGAAGTTTGAACTCATGAATAGGCCCGAATCTGGTGTATGTAAATTTAAGCTGTGATTTGAGAAAGATTGATGAAAACATTAATGTTTGCGGTCAACATTGATCGCGCCGACATCTTACCCGCGGCGGGCCGACGGCGCGCCACCGCTGCTGTTTTTGACACCGCCGCCGCTGGTCTTCCCTCATCGGCGCGGCACCGGGGGATACGACAAATATATTTATGTAAATAATTGGTCACTTCTTGGTATACCTTAATGACAAACTATCCCCGAGAACAGTGGTTCATACCCAGTCTTTCAATGTTCAAAATCTCACTATGAGGAAAAATTTAACCAAAAGCTCATTATACATAGAAGAAAGACTGAATTAAATCATAAGATTGTTCCAAACCTAAATGGGGTAGCTTAATGAAGAAAAGTCAGTTTACTTTTTTGAAAATTCAAAAAAGTTGTATTTTATCTTACAAAGTAAAAATGTGCACATTCAACCTGAAGTCCATATCTGAAATCAAAGCAATTGACAATTGCTTGGCAGTTGTCAAGACAGAGTCTTGACAATTTTATATTTTTTAGAGGGAGTGATGTGGATTCCTGATACTTTTCTTAGGAAACCTCAATTAACGGCTAAAGGCCACCGATTGCATCTTTTGGACCTGTATCATGGGAGGTATTCATGTCACCTCATCTCCCTCCCTGTGTACAGGCATGAAAAAAGAAACAAAAATAAATTTCTTAAAAAGAAGTGTATGCTCAAATAAAATCCGATTTTAGCGTTATTTCTGGAGTGTAAAGGCTTGAAACCATAAAAGGTCTATCACGATTCTAAAGTTCTAAAGTGATTCTAAAGTGAAAGTTACTTGTATTGCAGATGTGACGATATGGAATTGCCTCCTCAAGTTCTCTCTTCCTATGCCATACAGTGATACAGAATTAAGAACATGCGCACATTTTCTATTGGAAAAATAGTAGTTCAGCTATTCGAACAGAGTAAAAAAAAATTGTTTCTGCTTTTTTTATGCATGAAGTCAAGCGAGGTTATCTCACTATAGAATTTCATGAGCCAGGTTTCGTTAAAATTCGACGATATTATATTTGGGAAGTCTATCGTGTTTTGTCTCACGGCTCAAATTTACTAATCAAAAATCCATCTTCAGTTTAAATAAAAAGATGTCAGTCAGCCTAGATAATCACTTGAAATTGACAACTTACCTTAGGGCATTAGAACAAGGCAAAAAAAATGGTAATTACATTAAATGATTTTATTTTAAAAGATGCTAACGTCTTTCAACGACTAAAACATAACAAGAATTAATATTTTATTGGACAAAATACATCAAACAGGTAAAGTAAATATTGTGAACGAAAAGTTAGCTAACAATATATGCAAGGTAAACCATATTGTTCAATTATAGATCAACACACTAAGACCGTATTCGGAAAGCTTTTTTGGCGGTGGTAGGGATAATAACATTTGTAACGAGAAACAAACTATGTGTGGCAAAAATACAAGAGTAATGGTGATTGGCCATTTCATGGTAAATACACCTGGATTTAGCCCAGAATGATCCAAATTAAATTGATTGCAATGTTCATCTCAATGGACAATTTTATCAAGTCCAAGAGTCTCCATCAATATTGCGGAGGAAAAGAAGAAACGCTACTTTACGACGGTAGTTCAGGATTTGCAAATAAACTGAATACTGCAAGTTGCAATCCACTAACAGTAATTTCTGAATTTTAATTTCAGAATAGTTCCCTTAATTTATTTTCCCATTTTGATTCATCATCTCTGGCTAATTGAAGTTGTTCATCTTGCGAAAGGAGTTTTATTTCTTCTCTACCTGTTGCAGGCCTATTAGATTTGTTTAACCTCTGCTATTCAGTCGTATATCCCTAATTCTAATAAAGTTCCATGTCCAAATATGCGAAGTACAAATAATGTCGTAAGAGATTGTATTTCACAAATTTTGAAACTCAGTTTAAGAAAATTAAAAAGATATTGAATGCTTCGTTATTTTTCAGAAGCAAGAATACCAGTCGAATTTAAAGTCAACTGTGCAAGACATGTCAAAACTACTTCTAATAATTTTTTTATTGCAATTTAACTGAAATCATGAAATGAAAATTTCTAAGGGCTGTTCCCAAACTTTGAAAATGGTTCTTTATTTAGTAATGTGTCGGTAACATTTTTCCAAAAATGATCAATCATTAAATGCATAAGAACACTCGTAATTTTTTAAAATTGATGAAACATGGTAGTATATTTGCCTACAGTTAAATAAAAGTGACTTAATTAACAGAAAAGGGTAAATCGTGTGTTATGCCTGATTGAAAATGAAGATACAACTAGACCCCGGCGCCGCGCCGGCGGATCGACCGAACGCCGCCAGCGGAGGCCCGGTTGACCGCCGCCAAAGTGTCGCTACGCCATCGGCGCGCCACAGTCGCGCCGCCGCCGGCAGAGGCGGCGACGTTCGGCTGACTTTGAATTAATTTTGCGGTAATTCTTTATTGCGTCAACCGAAAAGTCGGAGCTTTTCTTTCTCGTGTGGTTTAGTATTTCGATTTTCCTGATTAGAAATCAAGCAGGGCTAGCACTATCCCGAATTTCCGGGTATTTTCCCGAAAATCTATGCGTCACCCCGAAAAAAAATTTGGTTCCCCGAATCCCAAAAATCACCCAATCACGGTGCCACCCCTAGCGATTTATCATCAGTGACTTTCCCTACCAAATATTACTTTACATACCATAATTCTTCACTACTCTCTTGCTCTTTAATTTTCGTCTCTTTTGTTACTTAGCATAAAAACCAGACAGATGCAATTGCAATATACACAGTTCTTTATATGTTGACAAAAAAAAAGTATCGTCTTTACGAAATGGGATTAAATCAATTCTAATGAAGCTTCCCAATTGCTATTTCTTACATCATTCGTAGTCAAGAATTTTATTTTTAAGTTGAATAGAACGCATTCAATACTATACAGATTCAGTTGGATTTTGAAATTGATAGTCGACAGATTGTTTCAATAATCTTCTTTCTGAAAATAAAATTTTCTTTCTGAAAAAAATTTACTCCCCCCCCCCCCTCCCCAAAAAAACCTTCTATCGAGACAGAATTTAGCTATAGACTAAGCAATGTACAAGGTTGGGGAATTAAAGATTGAAACGGAAGTTACCCCAAAAATAATATGATTCATAAAAACATTGTAAATTATTGCCTATAGGGGGGAGGGATAGGGGGCTATCATTTTTAAATCATAATACCTCATTTTTTTTTTTTTAACTTGAAAGCAGTGATGCCGAAAAGATAATTATTTTTTTCATTTAAAGTGGAGACGGAAGAAAATGATATCAAATTCCCTGGGAAACCATTGGAATATTTTGATAGACCCAGGGCCCCATATTGGGACTTGTTCATTGTCTTGGGTATTTTGCGATTTCTCACAGGCTACCGGCCTAATTTGGCTTTTGTGCATGTTCCCTTTTAATTAGATTCTTTGAATCTTATTGAACGCCACGGCGATTTATGACTCAGTTTTCCAATAATTTGAGGTATATCTGAATAATTTCGACATTTTTGTTGTTGTCTTTGTACCCCTTTACTCATACCCTCATATTTTTGTTTTCAAGGAACACTAAGCTGATTAACGTTATTTTGCGTGTTTGTTTGAACCATATAGTGACCTAGTTAATTATTAAGTAAATTATTTTTTCAATGTAAAGCTGAGACAGTATCCTATCAAGGTGGTATTCAGAGGGGGGGGGGGTTATTACATTTAAATGATAATATCTCGAATTTTTTTATTGAAAGCAGGGATGCCAAAAAGTTAATTATTTTTTTTAATTTAAAGCAGAGACGGTATCCTATCAAGGTGGTAATTTTTGTGAGCATTCGGAAATTTGAGCATTTGGAAATCAAAGCTTAAACTCAATAACTGATACTAAGTCCTCTGACATTTTGCTTGGATTAAAAGTGACGAACTAGGAAGAAAATCTCAACATCCTCCTGGAGCTACCTCAGTCTGCGTATTATTTCATTTAATTACATTTAAAACGGATGAGCTTTTCCTTTTTTACCTAAGAAAATAGCTGGCACTTCATTTTTCTTCATACCGAATAAACCATTCGGTGTTTTGTTTCATTGCAATTGAAGTGTTCTCATGTGAAGTGTTCATCATGTATTTTTTAATTTGATAAATTTGCTTCTTTTAGACAGAGTTTATAATTTAGCTGATATTAGGTATTTATGAGTTTATAATTTGGAATGAATCCCCAAAGGAAAAAAAGATTTCCGTCTATCACGGAAATCTCAATGATCAAAAATCCTCTTACTGTTGTTAAAATCCTCCCCCCCCCCCTCTTTGAATTCCCCTGAATATACACATTTTCACTTCGTAAGATAAAATACAACTTTTTTTGAATTTTCAAAATAGTAAACTAACTTTTCTTCATTAAAAGTTACCCCATTTAGGTTTGGAACAATCTTATGATTTAATTCAGTCTTTCTTCTATGTATAATGAGCTTTTGGTTAAATTTTTCCTCACAGTGAGATTTTGAACATTGAAAGACTGGATATGAAACCACTGTTTTAGGGAATAGTTTTTCATTAGGGTATACCGAGAAGTGACCAATTATTTACATAAATATGTTTGTCGTATCTTCATTTTCAATCAGACATAACACACGATTTACCATTTTCTGTTAATAAAGTTACTTTTATTTAAATATAGGCAAATATACTATCATGTTTCATTAATTTAAAAACAAATACGAGTGTTCTTGTACGTTTAGTGATTGATCATTTTTGGAAAAAATGTTATCGACACATTACTGAAAAAAGAACCATTTCCAAAGTTGTATGAGCATTTCTCATGGTTATGTGAAATTGTCAGCAGAAACTAAAAATAAGTACTTGACCCACCTTATTGTTCAAAAGAAAATCTAGCAAAAGCGACAAATTGATCTGGAACATAAATTCACCACTATATGAACACAAGTGATCACAAAAAAAGAAGAAATAAACAGAAATAAGTGAAGCATTCTAAAATCACCCTTCCATTACCACTTACAATTTAAATACAATTCCGGACGTTGAAATGTAAAAAGGAAGTTCATCACGGCATACCTGAAAAAAAAAAACGAATTTAAATTTGAAAATAACGGGAGTTTTCTTTTATACTAGATAAGCAAAGAGGTCAATTTTGGTATCCCCTCTCCTATCTCTGTGAGAAAAGTAAAACCTACACTAGCGACGCCGGACTTTTCAATTATCTACGATATTAAAGTAAAGCATGTCTTCTGTCAAATTTGGATTTTGACCAGGAAATGTTTTGACATTTTAGTTGTATTCCACTTTCATAAACGTAAATTCATACTATATAGACCAGTACCAATAGTCGGGGCGAATAAACAAACCTACAGCCTGCATAAATACAGGAAGGGGAGGGACAGGAGGCCAATTGACGTAATTTATCATTTAAGCATCACATACTGTGAAACTATGTCGCGAACGACAAGAAGGTGGGAGGAAAGGGCTCACAAAAACTAGCCCAAGTACTGGTGACATCTGTCTCGACCATCAAGCACTACCAAAAATACGATTAAGTCAATTGACTTATCTAATAACTTATCTAATAATAGTTACTAATAGTACAGTGGCTATTGGAAACTTCTCCTGACAAAGAGGATCGAAGTTCGAGTCGCTCTATGATAAAATTTCATTTGAATGAGTTGTCATATAAGATGCTGGATTGTCTGGTGGCTATTATCTAGTGGTGGTATCTACCGGGATTTGAAGATGGTTAAAAAGTCAAGTGCTCCTGATATGGGTTATCTGTGTTATAATCACTTCGCCATTAAGTGTTCATTATTGTTAACCCACGTTCGGCACTTAATCCAGATATGTTTAGCTCAGTCGCTAGTTCCAGATGGTTTTTTTTTTCAATCATGGTTTTTGTCCCTTCTATACGATCAGCAAAAAGAGTAAGGACGAAGAAAAAAAAAGCCAAAAACAACAACAGCAAGAAATAAACGTGGAAAATGAACCCGATTGTAACCGTCATAACGAGTAAACTTAATTCAGACAAATCATTACTGACAGTTTTCGGATGCGAAACGTCATTTTTATTAATGTTAATATAACAGTGGACACAGGGAAATTAACAGGGCAAGTTAACACGGTTTTTTTTAATACGGTTAACACGGCTCAAGTCTTTTTTAATCAGCAGGTTTAAATGCGATATTACAAGTATTATCACAAAATTCTATTTCTACACTTGATTGAAGACCATGATAAATACAAAAAAACCTACCGTTAAAAAATCTACAGGGCAGGCAAAGTTATTAAGCTTCACTTTCAGGCAAAATCACTTTAAGGTGTATCCAAAAGTGACCAGTTGTTTAAATAAATCTGTTTGTCATAGCTCTGTTTTCAGTCCGACATAACATAGGAATTATCTTTTTCTGTCAAACTATAAAGTCACTTTTATTTAATTATAGGCAAAGTCACTGGAAAATTTAAAAAAAACGAAGAAAAAAAAGTAAAGCATAGCTCCGTTTTCAGTCAGACATAACATAGGAATTATCTTTTTCTGTCAAACTATAAAGTCACTTTTATTTAATTATAGGCAAAGTCACTGGAAAATTTGAAAAAAAAAACAAAGAAAAAAAAGTAACGAAAAGTCCGTTTTCCGTCAGACATAACATAGGAATTATCTTTTTCTGTTAAACTATAAAGTTACTTTTATTCAATTATAGGCAAAATCACTGGAAAATTTGAAAAAAAAACGAAGAAAAAGAAAGTAAAGAAAGACGCAATCAAATTCACTTACTTTAATAGCTGCTTCACCGAAAACACTAATACTGCCCAATGACACTGGCGCTTAATCTGTGGAACAATTTCTGGACCTTTGTTTGAGCATTTTAGTGTTGAAAATATGACCAGCACAGTTTGATGTTGTGTTCAATAACCTGTATTGATCTCTTTTATGGAATATTCTTATGAACTGTGTAGTTTATAATGAGACAAATTTAGTTTTGATTGACTAACACCTGGTTTTCAATTGAGGGATAAGTATTTGAACCCAGCCTAAAATTTTCTGATGGCAGGCAGAATATGCTCTTCCATTCTTTTTCTATTGATTATAAAACAGCGGTAAAGTTCTACCAAATCATATTATTGAGTTAGGACTAAAGTGAATACACCATTCGATGCCTTTTTTATGCTGATTACGAATATAATAATCATTTCTATCGGAAATGAATTTCAGCCCCCCCCCCCTATATATGCCAATTCAGGGTTAGGTTAGGTATATATAGGGGGGGGGCTGAAATTCATTTACGATAGAAATGATTATTATATTCGTAATCAGCATAAAAAAAGGCATCGAATGGTTTATTCACTTTAGTCCTAACTCAATAATATGATTTGGTAGAACTTTACCAAAACAGCTAGGGCTAGATTAATCACTTGAACACAGGTTAGTTGATTTTACTGAAGACAATAATAATGCCCAATGGCAACACCTATTTCCTCAATCTATTATTTCTTGGTCCTGTGGTTATGTTTTTTCAGCTATTCAGTTTTATCCCAGTTTTACGTGCTTCTCATTATTTTGATACTGTTCTTTTTCACATGATTTTGAACACGCCCATAATGACGCAATTTTAATATTACAATTATTGGCTTATAGGAATGTTTGCTGTTTAGTTATCAGTTAGCAGTTTTATAGCTTTTTTCTGACTTGATAGAGATAATCTAGCAAGTTTGATTACTACAAAAATTACTTTATCAAGTATATTCTATTTCCTTTTTGCTTTTCAGGTTTTCAAATGTACAAAAGTATAAAAGAGCATACAAAGCAATCCTTTTAAGCTATCCTTTTCTTGGAGTATCAGAATATTCCGAAGAAAAAACATAAAAAAGAGCTACAAAGAATTAACTGAAAAATGGGTGCTAATCGGAAGGTGGAATGGAGTTGCTAACCAATAAGAGGAGGACTTTTTATTATACAGAAAATTATACAATTAAAATTGTATATTAAAATTATATTAAATTACATACTTAAAATTATATACTTATATTATATTATATACTATTATTATAATATAATATACTTATGTACTTATATTACTTATATACTCATATAATATACTTATATTATATATAATCATACAAAAATTATATACTAATATACTTAAGTTATATTATATTAAATTATATACTTAAATTTTATATACTTTAAACTAAATTTTATAAAATTAAAATTATATACTAGTAAGCCTATACATGCCAGTGGAATGAGAATACCAACAAACCCCCTCTGATGTATTGTAATATTTTTCACTACACATTTCAATAGTTCAATCTTTGCTTCTGGATATTTTTGTATTACTGTTCTAAATCGAAAAGATAGGCGGAACAAATCTAAAAGATTTAGCTATTCTAAAAGATTTCTAAAAAAAAAATAAATACATGTAGAGGCATTACATTTGTTAAAGATTTATTTGATACGGTGATTTTGGGATATTAATAATAATAATTTAATGAAAAACAAATAGGCCACAGGGCTTCT
The DNA here is from genome assembly GCA_027921565.1 of Artemia sinica. Lineage (NCBI taxonomy): Eukaryota > Metazoa > Arthropoda > Branchiopoda > Anostraca > Artemiidae > Artemia > Artemia sinica. Next base: position 1,102,631 of record CM051263.1, on the reverse strand, counting down.
ACAAAAATCTTTTAAATTGAAAAAAATTGTAGGCACTTTCACCGTAGTATTTGTCCAGTTCCTGCTTGAACAAGTTTAATGAGTTGGCATTGAGACTTCAAAGGGGAGCTTGTTCCAGTGTTGTGTTACTCGGTTCTTGAACGCCCAACGGCCAATGTCCTTTTGGAACCTCTCCTCTCGAAGCTAGAGTTTGTGACCACGAAGGTTCGTGTGGCTGAAGCTGAGAACATCGGTAGCCTGGATGTTTTCGTAGGCGTCGTAGCAAGCTTGTATACCTCAATGAGGTCTCCTCGGTGCAGTCGATAAGCTAGTGAAGGAAGTTTGAGCTTGCGGAGCCTATCTTCGTAAGGTAAATTTCTCAAAGTCGGGCAGAACTTTGTTATTCGTCTTTGAACTTTTTCGAGAGCTTCGATGTCTTTGTTATAAAAGGGACATGTAGTGCAATGACCATATTCAAGGACTGGCCGTACTAAAGCTTTGTAGAGAAGGCAAAGGGTCTTATCATTTCCAAAAGTGAAGTTGCACCATAAAACTCCTGCAACGCGATTTGCTTTCCCACTAATGCTGTTGTAGTGGGCCTGGAAGTCGAGGTTGCTGTTAATGACAACTCCCAAGTCACGCTCCTCCTGGCATGATGTGATGGGTAAGTCTCCTAGTCTATATTCATAGTGGATAGTAGGTTTCCCTATTGTTAGCTTGTTGCTTTTGTTGACATTGATTTCCATCAGCCAGTTGGACATCCAACTGGCTTGTCAAGGTCCTCTTGCAGAGATTGTGCATCGGCAGCTGTTTTGATTACTGTATACAGCTTGGTGTTATTAAGTGTGCAGAGTCGCCAGGTTAAGTCAGCAAATAATTTTGAAATTTTTTTTTATACGAATTATGTTTTAAGTTTTGTATTCAGTTTACATCCCTCTATACTAATCATGAAAAATATTTCGCACAAGATACTTTATAAAAGTCCAACTATAATCAATATCTGAAATAAATATTTTCATTCAATATTTGTCTATCAAGATGAAAAATTAGGCAAGTCAGCGGCTCTTATGCTGTTATCACTTCATTCATTTACTTAGCTATTTTACGCCAAAATGATTCTTAAAACATAAAAAAAGAAGAAATAATCCTACCACAATCACAGACAATTAACAAAGGTCGCTCAACTTCTCAAAGCTGCCAGTCGAGACTGCATTTCATCCAATTCCGCTTCATCTTCCAAAGTTACCGTCGGTTCAGCTGTAGCAATAGTTGGCGTTGCAGTCGACACAGCAGGCGCCTTTCCAAGTTGGCCAGCTGTTAGTTCCCATAACACCTAAAAGACAAGAAAGTATTTTTCATAAGTAGGAATTCAGCCAAATAGTCCACTAAGGTTTATCACAAAACGTACACTTTAAAAAATATATAAACATCAGTGCTCAAGATGGGCATTGAATACACTCACACACAACATGGAAATTTATAGTAACCTTGAGATTTAGAGGAGAACCAAAAACCTTGTGAACACGCTTGTTCAAACATGCCCAATGACATTTTTCAAAAGGAGGCCCAAAACATTAGAAGGACAAGATTATTAGTTAAAAATAGAAACCCTCCCTTTCAATGCCCTCCTTTTCAATCCTTCTTCTCTAAATTCTGCTTTATTTCTCTTCGTTTTTTTTTTTTTTCAATAAATGTTGAAAAAATAAGCGATTTGCTTTTTTAAATGCTTGCTTAAGTAATTATTTCTTGTTTAGTATTACCTTTGGTGTTAATGACCTTTCTCTTAGTAATAGGCGGAGTAAAGGGCCCAGGCCTTTCCTAGAATGTTCTTTATCCCCCCCACCCCCAAAAAAATATTTACCCCCCCCCCCAAAAAAAAATCTGATTTTCCCAATTACATTACGAAAAATCTCTTATTATCTCATTTTCAAAGCCATTTAGCTTCAATGCAATATTGTTTGTTTTTCAGTTAAGTAAACACATTTCTTGTTTCTAATTGCGTCTGGGCTTTAAAGTGAACTAACGAGCGAGTTTATGAAAATGTGCAAATTTGATCTGATAACCTTTAACGTCTCGTAATGGTTTTGGAATAAAGCAATCAAGCATATACACTTATTAGTCAAGGATACGATTTTACTGTAGCTGTGAGCGGAACATTAAGGAGTGCATAAACGTTCATCTTACAACACTACACAAAAGCTGTATATGTTCACTATTTTTCACACTGATTCAATCTTGTTATTTGTAACTTTACCGAGGTAAGGAGCATCAGAAATGGCTTTGGTTATGTCCAAAAACTTTGAAATTTGTTTCAAAACCCCAAACTAGCAAACAGTGCTGCAGCTGAAAATTGGCGAGATCGCTACAGAATCTCCACGATCTCGCATGAGGCCATAATGATTATGGTCCAGACATTGCATCCACCAGCTGTAGCACTCCTAACAATTTCGCAGTGGGAAGAAAGGGATGCATAAACTAGTGCAATTATTCTGCTTAAGGCTTAAGGTACTACAGCCAAAATTTATAGTGGTTTTGTCTTCGTCATAAAAACTCTTATTTTTCGCACTGCCATTGAGTAAGAAGCTCCAAAAAACAGATACTGATTTAGCTAGGACTGTCAGTCATATAGAAAAGCACAGTCTCTTCTTATAAAAACAAAGAACAACTTAAGACTAGAGTTTAAAAAGATTCTTTATCGCTGTGAATCAATGACGGAGAACATATGCTCAAGATATCGCTTCCTAGGGTAATCAGAAGGATACAACAATCGGCAAGTTTACAGTCACGGCTAGAAACATTCGAAGAATACTATTGTCAAACTTTTTTTCTTTCATGCAGCAGAACAATTTGCACTAGAATCAACACAAAATGCATGGCTACAATTAGATCTCCTATTGATATAAGGTGTGGAAATGACCGAATAGAGAAGGTGGTTGAGTTCAGATACCTGGGCAGTACAGTCGAAAGCACTGGCTCAAACGCAAGAAAAGTCCAACTTAGGTTGGGACAAGCACATGGGGCATTTAACCGTCTCAGACGAGTTTGGAAATCTCAAAAATACTCTTGGAGGCTAAAGCTACGACTGTTCCAAAGCAATGTTCTGTCAGTACTGCTTTAGGTATCTGAAACCTGGCACCTCAATCAGTAACAGGAGAAAAAATATACAATCATTCGTCACATCATGACTACCAAAAACTAGGGGCTCCCCAAACTTCCTCGATTCAACTAAAAGGTTTGCAATAAGGCTATGGATATGATCTCTGCTTATACCCTTTTTAAATCTGAACTGCGAATTCGGGGAATAACAACATACATTTACTTCTTTAATCACAAATAACTCCATTAATTGACACAATAGAGAAGATACGGTAATTGGACGGCAAGAACCACATTCAGAGGAATCTTTACGCTTTTTAAAACAGCCGTCAAGATACCAACTGAAAACGAACCAGGAGCTAGACCCAAATTAAAAATTATCTGATAAAGAATTTCTAAATGTATCAAAGGTTCAGGCTTCTAAGTGGAGCTTTTCAAAGTGATTTTGAGCTAATCCTAGGATGGGCTTATCAAGGTCCTACCCAAAGAGGACACAGTACGGTTGAGGAGTTCCTCTACCATTTGCTTTCCAGCTTTCCTGGATGAACAAGGATGAACGAGTGTATGGGTATGAGCCATTTAAATATTCAAAACATAGCCACAAACAATAAAAAGTTAGAATTTCTGAGAGGAGCACATCAGATATTTTTTTTTTTTTAAGATGAGTCTGAAACGAGATGAACATTGGAGACTCAGCGGGGATTTACTCCCCAAAGGATACGAATCACCATACAGTCAAAGAATCTATAGAATCCCAGAATCCCGAACCAAGAATCCCAGGACACACAGTGCCGTCAATCCAAGAAAACCCCACAGCAGCGGTGGGAATAAAATGCATATTTCACAAAAAAGGGTGGGGGAGGGGGGGATTTGTCGTTTTATCAATGTAAACAAGAAAAAAGGCATATCCAATAAAAATACACCCAAAAGTATTTTTTCAAAATTTAGGGACTGACAGGAGGAGAAGGTGATCAAAAACATTATATAATAACGATTGATGCTTACCTTGTCCACTTCCTTCTGGGCCTCTTCCTCCAATTCTTCCTGGTCCCCCACACTTTCCATTGTATCTTCGATCATCTCTTCAACTATACCAGCTTTCATCATTTCTCTTGAAAGCTCCTGCATAGTTCTAGCTATTTCAGGTACTTTAATTAAGGACGACATCATTTTCATTACCTCCGTTGACTTTTGGAGCGATCCTGTCATCCTCACAATAGCTAAAAGCAGAAATATTTATGTAAGCGAGCCCTTCACTCTTAACTGCAATTACGAAAAAAACAACAAGATTTTTCAACTGAAAGTAAGAAGCAACATTAAACCATAAACTATTTCGTATATTAGGTGGATTGACCCTCCTCAATTCTTTGTTCTCTACGATATAGTCCCAAAGTTCTTTAAAATCGTTTACCATTCAAATTCAACCGTCTTCTGTTTGAGCAGTCTTTCTTAAATAAGTGTGACATCTTTCTTAAATAAGTGTGACAAAAAGTCAAACGTTAGCGTAAAGAGCGAGGAATTGAGAAGCCCCCCCCCTCATTTACGGAGCAATTCCTGTTTGTTTTAAGTTTTAATGTGGCTTCTTACTTTGAGTTGAAAAACTCTTTTTTTTAATTTAGTTTCTGACCGTTTTTCAAATGATACAAGAAAACTTCTTTCCCTCCCCCCATACGAAATTCCCCTAGAAAACAACCTCAGAAAACTTTCTACCCACAGAAAATTCTGCCCGAAGAAAATCCCCCCCCCCCCAAAAAAAAATAATCTGCAACTAAATACGTGTAGATTGCCAAGGGTGCTTCAGCAATATCTCAGAAAGAGTTTAAAGCATCAAGTTGTAAATTTGAGGCGGTGGCATTTGATCGAACCAAAAGGCACTAAAAGCATACTTACTGCTACTGCTGCTATCACTAAGATGTTCACTACTACAAACTCTAATGGTAATAAGCTGAAACTTTTAGGGAACGCTTAAGGGGAGATTCAACTAAATTAAACCACCTTAAGTGCATGCAGGTTGTCGAAAGGACATACAAGCATTATCTTAGGGAAGGTTTAGAGTATTAAAGTTACAATTTTCAGAGAAAATTGAGTGGATGTTGAACTAACCAAAAGGAGCTATGTGCATCCTACCACTATTGCTACTACTACTGCTGCTATGACTACAACTTTTTCTGAGGCTAGGGTTATTAAGGAAATGTTAAACAAAACAAACAATGTGCACTAAGGTTGCCAAAAGGGTGTAGGAGCCATTTTTCAAGAACATCTTAGAGTATTAAGTTGAAATTTCCAGGGTATGCTGAGAGGGATGTAGAACTAACCAAGCGGCACTCGGTGCATACTACTACTACTACTACTGCTGCTGCTGAGGTATCATGATTAAACACAAAGGGAATGTTTAGGGGGATGTTAAACTAAATCAAGACACACTATGTGCAGACAGATTGTCAGAGGGACATATCAGGAATATCCCAGGAGTGACATAGGGTGTTAAGTTGAAACTTCCGGGACATGTTAGGGGGGATGTTGAAAAAAAAACAAATGCACCATATGCATACTACTACTACTAATACTAGTGGTATTACTACTACTATTACAAATGCTTTTAAAACTACTACTACTACTACTATGGCTACTACTACAACGACTGAAGCTAAAGGATTAAGGAAAAACTTTAAGGGAATGTTGAATGGATTGTGAACTAAATAAAAAACACGCCATGTCGACGCAGGTTATCAATGAGCAGCATTATGTAAGAAGCAACATTAAAACTTAAAACGGACAGAAATGATTACGTATATGAGGGGGGTCGCCCACTCCTTAATAACTTACTCTCTACCCTAAAGTTCAGCTTTTTGTCCCAGTCCTTTAAGAATGACTCCTAAAACACCAGGGTAGGTTAATTAGTACAATAATAAAAGCTTTTTTAAAAGTAATAAAAACCTTTAGCGTGAAGAGCGAGGTATTTTAAGTTGTAATGCTGCTCCTAATTTTCAGTTGAAAAAAAATGTGTTTTTCTTTTAATTTAATGTTAATGAAAACCGAACAGCCATTAGTTCGAAATATTTTTTCCAAAAAAATAACTTTCCTAAGAGAAGCAAAGAGTTTGATGCTAATTTTGAGTACATGCTTAGCCATTTCACTTTTATTAACTTGAAAAAGAAGTTATTCCATAAAAGTAGCTGTCTAAAGAAAACTAAAAATCCACATTCAACTATAGATGAGAAAACATACCGTCAAATAATTTTTCAGGCGTATGACTAGCATAAACCACCAGCAACAAATAAAATGAACAAGAAATTACAATAAATGACCTCGTCAAACTACAACGAGTAGAAACTAAAAGGAGCAGGGCTGGTGGCCCCCTCTTGTCTTCTAAAGACCAGAAAATAGTTTGCACTTTACTGCAAACAAAATATAATGTAACTCTTTTCTCTTTTTTCCCCTTGAATAAAAATCCAAAATTATTAAGACTTTCAGAATTGAATATCAGTATATATATGTTACCTTGAATGTCAGCAAATTGGTCAATGTCGACATTCACAGGTGAACGTCCCAAATGCCTTTTTTTTCTCCTTGGATTTACTCAGTATTGCCAGTTAATTTTTTTCAATTTAATGCAAGGTTTGATGAAGAAAGGTTAGGTTTGGGTAGGTGAGGTTGGGTTAAGTTAGCTTTTTAACCCATTCTGATATTTATAACCAAATTTAACCTAACCTAACATAATTTAAGCCAACCTAATTTTGACTTTTACCATCATAGCTTGCATAAGACTGAAAAAGCTGACATCGCAAAGCTAATTGAATCCAAGCAGAGAAAAACAGGTTACCGACATTCACCGGTGAATGTCAACATCAACCAGATTTCGGACATCCACGGTAACAGACACACATATATACATACATATATATATATATATATATATATATATATATATATATATATATATATATATATATATATATATATATATATATATATATATATATATATATATATATATAATATATATATATATATATATATATATATATATATATATAATATATATATATATATATATATATATATATATATATATATATATATATATATATATATATATATGTATATATATATATATATATATATATATATATATATATATATATATATATATATATATATATATATATATATATATATATATATATATATATATATATAATATATATATATATATATATATATATATATATATATATATATATATATATATGTTAAACTGTCAATCCACATTCATTTGTTTTTTTCAGTAATCTTGGTTATACAGGCGATCTTTCTCTTCTTTTTTTTTACGATATTGTAAATAAAAACCCATAGCTTGAAATAAGGATTGTTTTCACTGAAGTTCAAATTATGTTCTAGTCTTTAGAAGGCACGGCTCGTTTTGAGTTTGACTTGGTTATTTATTGTAATTTCTGTTCGTTTCGGGTTTCATTTACTTATTGATGGTGGTTTATGCTAGTTTTAAGCCTGAAAAATTATTTATAAAAGATCTAAAGCCGAGCTGGCCAGCCATGACAAAAAACAAAGAAATGAATATAAAGATGACAATGTCTATGGCCAGCAAATGAAAACGCTGAGATACCAAAAAAATCAAACGAATATTTCGCCCGTATGCAACAAGGCGCTTTCAGTGAAGAAAAAAAAAACGAGCTAGAAACTAATATATATATATATATATATATATATATATATATATATATATATATACATATATATATATATATATATATATATATATATATATATATATATATATATATATATATATATATATATATATATATATATATATATATATATATATAAAATTAAAATAGAGTAACATAAAGTATATAATATACAATTACTTTATTTTACAATTGGCAGCTACCTTCATGAAACCACAATAGCAACTGGATTAAAATTTTAAAATAAGAAACGAACTAGAAACATATTATTGCTGCATAATATTATGCAAAACACTTGTTGCTGCTAGTCCTTTAGGTATGTTACTTGAACTAATCCCTTGGACATTCTGTAAGACTTAATTTTTGAATATGGGTTCATTAAAAAAAATCAGACTTTTAAGATAGATATCTGATTCAGCTTAGTTGAAAAGTTCAATAGCTATTCATCTGGGGATGACAAGCCACCCCACAGCAGTAGTAAGGCATCTATATATTTGACGAGTGATTGCGTAATATGCCTTACCACAGGCCAGTGGCCTATTACAATGAACCCTACATGGGTTGGCAGACAGGTTTTCTATTATGAGACTCATTTTTTGTGTGTCAGTAGATTAGAGAAAGCTTGGTGGTTAGTCCATATAATAACTTGATTGGTCGGTTTTTTAAAAAACTTGCCAAGCTATAATGTACTCAATTAAAAAACCCGATATAATGTCCGTACACTGCATCCCAATTTTCATTATGTTTTAAGACATTGTTTACACTTTTCATTCTTTTATTCCCCCCCCCAAAAAAAAAAATTAAAGAAAAACGTTTTACTAGTAAATTCAAATTTCAGAGGGACTTAGCCCCCCTCCTCTCCAACAATACAAAATCTTAAGAATATGACGAGTATATTCGATAGAAACGGCAAAGCACGCTTTTTTCTATTATGTAAATAAAATCTCTCCACCACAGCTATGTTTACAAGTTTTAATTGTTTTGAAAAACAGTTCTTTAACATCCAGAAACAAGCTTTTTCCAAACACGTTGTATTTTTCCGCTTTGAATGAGAAGCTTGCGTGTTACAAAGAGAGAGTGAGAGTTTTGTGGGATCAAATTTCACAGGCTCTTAGTATAAACGGGCTTTGTCTAATTCCAATCTCGTGGCTATACTTACAAGTAGTTTCTCAACATTTATGATGACAATCAACCTCTGAACGACTTTCAGGCTATTTTGTTTTTGTGAACTTTCTGAGGGGGGAGGGGGTAACTTTTTAGTTTAAATAATTCTAGGAGGAATTGGGTTTTGTTGGATGGTAAGGAAAAATGCTACGCGTTAAATATTCGGGAAAAATACGAGTAGAAAAAATGCTTCACTACAGATAAGGCTATTGTGTCTTTCTGAGGGAGGAGGGGGTAACTTTTTAGTTTAAAAAATTTGTTTATGAATAGAAAAAACGCTTCACTACAGATAAGGCTATTGTGTTTTTGTGAACTTTCTGAGGGAGGAGGGGGTAACTTTTTAGTTTAAAAAATTTGTTTATGAATAGAAAAACGCTTCACTACAGATATGGCTATTGTGTTTTTTTGTGAACTTTCTGAGGGAGGAGGGGGAAACTTTTTAGTTTAAATAATTCTAGGAAGAATTGGGTTTTGTTGGATGGTATGGAAAAATGGTACGTGTTAAATATTCGAGAAACATACGAGTAGAAAAAATGCTTCACTACAGATAAGGCTATTGTGTTCTTCTGAGGGAGGAGGGGGTAACTTTTTAGTTTAAAAAATTTGTTTATGAATAGAAAAAACGCTTCACTACAGATATGGCTATTGTGTTTTTGTGAACTTTCTGAGGGAGGAGGGGGAAACTTTTTAGTTTAAATAATTCTAGGAGATTGTGTTTTAACTCTATATGTGGTTATGAAGTTTTCCTAAGACTATGTATTAATAACAAAAAATGAGTAAGAAATAGTTTCACAATTGAAAATTAAATTATGTTTTGGAGGCCAATTTGACCAAATTAAGAGACATATTGTTTAATTAAAATAGGAAGCTTTTTTAAAAGTATAAAACGCTCTAATTTAGAGAGTATCATATTAAAAATATGCTTGGTTTAGCCTCCATCTAGGACTTCCGCTCTTTTCATTATGTGTTTAAGTAGCTTGAAATTTAGGTCTTTAGTGTTTTTATGCTAAATTTCCAATTGGTCTGTGAATGTTCGTTTCTAAAAGCAGTATTTTTTTGATTTCAAATAAAATTCGTTGGCTTTTTTAATACTCCCATTACTCGAAGGGTCCAGATATTCTTAGAATATAGTTTATATCCTAGCCCCCTGCGATATAACCTATTCATCACTTGAAAAGGTCATTTTTAGCCTAATTGCGTAGGTACTAAAGGAACATTGAACATTTTTTCTGATTTTGTGTGTTTTCGCAAGAAAATAGCTGGTCTTTAGCAAACTTAGCCAAACTTTAGCAAACTTAGTGCATTTTTATTATTGTCTATGGAACTCGAAGAAATTGACTGTTATCATTGGATAGTGAACTATAACATGTTTGAGTATGATAAAAGCTTGTGGAGTACTACATTACGTCATATAAACAGACTGGGATTCTATGATAGAGTGATTACACCACTTAATAATGCTGGTCGGGAACTGAGAAATGTTCAGGAGGAAGTCGGTGAAAAAACAAACAAAGTAACAAAGTAAGTAACAAACTCTTTATTGTTTACACGACATAGATACACGATGTAGAAATTTAATTCAAGAAATTATTAAAATATTCTCAGTAAGTAACAATTTCTTTCTTGAAGTCAACTCTTGGATACACAATACGGAAATTTCATTCAAGAAATTATGAAAATATATGTAAGTAAGTAACAAACTCTTTATTGATTTCACCTCTTGGATATACAGTACAGGTACTTCATTCAAGAAATTATGAAAAAATAGCAAGTAAGTAACTTTTTTTTTCTCTTTATCACAAACAATTTTCACTTAGCTACATGATGTAGAAATTTAATTCAAGAAATTATTAAAATATTCTCAGTAAGTAACAATTTCTTTCTTGAAGTCAACTCTTGGATACACAATACGGAAATTTCATTCAAGAAATTATGAAAAATTGTAACTAAGTAGCAAATTCTTTCTTGAATTCACCTGTTGGATAAACAAAAAAGACATTTCATTCAAGAAATTATTACGAAATTCTAAGTAAGTAACAAACTCTTTATTGTTTTCACGAGTTAGATACTCTTCATTGATTTCACCTCTTGGATATACAGTACAGATACTTCATTCAAGAAATTATGAAAAAAATCGCAAGTAAGTAACTTTTTTTTTCTCTTTATCACAAACAATTTTCACTTAGCTACACGATGTAGAAATTTAATTCAAGAAATTATGAAAAAATTCTCAGTAAGTAACAATTTCTTTCTTGAAGTCAACTCTCGGATACACAATACGGATATTTCATTCAAGAAATTATGAAAAAAATTTTACGAGTTAGATATACGATGTAGAAATTAAATTCAAGAAATTATGAAAAAATTCTCAGTCTAAGTAGCAAATTCTTTCTCGAATTCATCTTTTGGATAAACAAAAAGACATTTCGTTCAAGAAATTATGACAAAATTCTAAGTAAGTAACAAACTCTTTATTGTTTTCACGAGTTAGATATACGATGTAGAAATTAAATTCAAGAAATTATGAAAAAATTCTCAGTAAGTAACCATTTCTTTCTTGAAGTCAACTCTTGGATACACAATACGGAAATTTCATTCAAGAAATTATGAAAATATTTGTAAGTAAGTAACAAACTCTTTATTGATTTCACCTCTTGGATATACAGTACAGATACTTCATTCAAGAAATTATGAAAAAATCGCAAGTAAGTAACTTTTTTTCTCTATCACAAACAATTTTCACCTAGCTACACGATGTAGAAATTTAATTCAAGAAATTATGAAAAAATTCTCAGTAAGTAACAATTTTTTTCTTTCTTGAAGTCAACTCTTGGATACACAATACGGAAATTTCATTCATGAAATTATAAAAATATTTGTAAGTAAGTAACAAGCTCTTTTTTGACTTCACCTCTTGAATATACACTACAGATACTTCATTCAAGAAACGTGATTAAACACGTTTTGAAACTACATGCTATTTGCATGCCTTTCCTTGACACCTTTCCAAACGAGCGGGGATTCCCCACTGGTTCCTACACATTACAAAAAGTGAGCAGTACGAAAACTCCACGTTTTCAGCCAGACTGGTTTTTTAGACAACACCCATTTTTAGGGACCAATCAGAGACAGCGGAGGTTGCTCAATATACAATAACTTGATTGGTGATTGATTACACACCACGACGGCGCATACATAGTGAGAGAGACATGCAAAGAAGTCAACTCTTGGATACACAATACGGAAATTTCATTCAATAAATTATGAAAAAATTGTAAGCAAGTAACAAACTCTTTCCTGAAGTCACCTCTTGGATACACAATGCAGAAACTTCATTTAAGAAATTATCAAAAATTGTAAGTAAGTAGCAAATTCTTTCTTGAATTCGCCTCTTGGATAAACAAAAAAAGTCATTTCATTCAAGAAATTATGACAAAATTTAAATATCAAAACAATAAAGAGTTTATTACTTACTTGCGATTTTATCATGATTTCTCGAATTAAATATCTGTATTGTGTCCAGGAAGCGAATTCAAGAAAGCGATTGTTACTTACAATTTCTTCACAATTTAATGAAAAGAATAGAACTATTCTAAAGAATAAAGACGGCTTAAGCTTAAAGATATTTATTGCTTAAACGTATTAACAGATTTTTTTTGAGAAAAAAAAACACAACAACAAATGTTTACATAAAAATAGTACTTAGAGTTCACTCTTAAACATCCACAAACGATGGTCCCATGATATAGAATAGTTTTTACCATGTCTTATGGATCTATCACGATCAGGTATGTTCTTAGGTATCCACTGTGCGAAGAACCTAACCTCGTCTTCAGGACGGTGATAACCCCCTTCAAATTTAGGACACTTAAACTCTTCTAGATTGAAAAGTGGAATCCTAGGATCACACTTTTGAATTAAAACTTTATCGGTAGGTACATTACCCTTTACGTAGAGTGCTTCAACCCCGAAAAAGCTGCAAATTTCACTGACTTCCTCCTGAACATTTCTCAGTTCCTGACCAGCATTATTAAGTGGTGTAATCACTCTATCGTAGAATCCCAGTCTGTTTACATGACGTAATGTAGTACTCCACAAGCTCTTATCATACTCAAACATGTTATAGTTCACTATCCAATGATAACAGTCAATTTCTTCGAGTTCCATAGACAATAATAAAAATGCACATTCAAATATAACACCACAAGATGATTTTTTCAAACTGATAAATTCTGAGTCATACAATTCTATCATCTTGGAAGTTATTAATGTACTTGTTAAGTAGAAAAATACTTCATCAAACTTTTATACCTTCGCTCAAGGTTGAATGGAGTTATGGCTAGGGGGATGAGTCCTAAAATCATCTGAATTCATTGTGGGGAGGAGTCATAAAACCCTTGGAAGTCATTGCGGGGAGGAGTCATTGAACTCTCGGTATCTATTGCATGTAAATGAAGTCTGGAAATTTCAATAACAGAATAATTCTTTTTTTCTCTTTATCACAAACAATTTTCACTTAGCTACACGATATAGAATTTTAATTCAAGAAATTATGAAAAATTCTCAGTAAGTAGCAATTTCTTTCTTGAAGTCAGCTCTTGGATACACAATACGGAAATTTCATTCAAGAAATTATGAAAATATTTGTAAGTGAGTAACAAGCTCTTTATTGATTTCACCTCTTGAATATACAGTACAGATACTTCATTCAAGAAACGTGATTAAACACGTTTTGAAACTACATGCTATTTGCTTGCCTTTCCTTGGCACCTTTCCAAACGAGCGGGGGTTCCCCACTGGTTCCTACACATTGCAAAAAAGTGAGCAGTACGAAAACTCCACGTTCTCAACCAGACTGGTTTTTTAGACAACACCCATTTTTAGGGACCAATCAGAGACAGCGGAGGTTGCTCAATATACAATAACTTGATTGGTGATTGGTTACACACCGCGACGGCGCATACATAGTGAGAGAGACATGCAAAGTCGACATAGCTTTATTTCATTTTTTAAGGTTAATTTAGACGAGGTTACGTGCGCGCACGTAACCTCGTCTAAATTAACCTTAAAAAATGAAATAAAGCTATGTCGACTTTGCATGTCTCTCTCACTATGTATGCGCCGTCAGGCTGTGTAACCAATCACCAATCAAGTTATTGTATATTGAGCAACCTCCGCTGTCTCTGATTGGTCCCTAAACAACCAGTCTGGTTGAAAACGTAGAGTTTTCGTACTGCTCACTTTTTTGCAATGTGTAGGAACCAGTGAGGAATCCCCGCTCGTTTGGAAAGGTGCCAAGGAAAGGCAAGCAAATAGCATGTAGTTTCAAAACGTGTTTAATCACGTTTCTTGAATGAAGTATCTGTACTGTATATTCAAGAGGTGAAATCAATAAAGAGCTTGTTACTTACTTAAAAAATATTTTCATAATTTCTTGAATGAAATTTCCGTATTGTGTATCCAAGAGTTGACTTCAAGAAAGAAATTGCTACTTACTGAGAATTTTTTCATAATTTCTTGAACTAAAATTCTATATCGTGTAGCTAAGTGAAAATTGTTTGTGATAAAGAGAAAAAAAGAATTGTTCTGTTATTGAAATTTCCAGACTTCATTTACATGCAATAGATACCGAGAGTTCAATGACTCCTCCCCGCAATGACTTCCAAGGGTTTTATGACTCCTCCCCACAATGAATTCAGATGGTTTTAGGACTCATCCCCCTAGCCATAACTCCATTCAACCTTGAGCGAAGGTATAAAAGTTTGATGAAGTATTTTTCTACTTAACAAGTACATTAATAACTTCCAACATGATAGAATTGTATGACACAGAATTTATCAGTTGAAAAAATCATCTTGTGGTGTTATATTTGAATGTGCATTTTTATTATTGTCTATGGAACTCGAAGAAATTGACTGTTATCATTGGATAGTGAACTATAACATGTTTGAGTATGATAAGAGCTTGTGGAGTACTACATTACGTCATATAAACAGACTGGGATTCTACGATAGAGTGATTACACCACTTAATAATGCTGGTCAGGAACTGAGAAATGTTCAGGAGGAAGTCAGTGAAATTTGCAGCTTTTTCGGGGTTGAAGCACTCTACGTAAAGGGCAATGTACCTACCGATAAAGTTTTAATTCAAAAGTCTGATCCTAGGATTCCACTTTTCAATCTAGAAGAGTTTAAGTGTCCTAAATTTGAAGGGGGTTATCACCGTCCTGAAGACAAGGTTAGGTTCTTCGCACAGTGGATACCTAAGAACATACCTGATCGTGATAAATCCATAAGACATGGTAAAAACTATTCTATATCATGGGACCATCGTTTGTGGATGTTTAAGAGTGAACTCTAAGTACTATTTTTATGTAAACATTTGTTGTTGTGTTTTTTTTTCTCAAAAAAAATCTGTTAATACGTTTAAGCAATAAATATCTTTAAGCTTAAGCCGTCTTTGTTCTTTAGAATAGTTCTATTCTTTTCATTAAATTGTGAAGAAATTGTAAGTAACAATCGCTTTCTTGAATTCGCTTCCTGGACACAATACAGATATTTAATTCGAGAAATCATGATAAAATCGCAAGTAAGTAATAAACTCTTTATTGTTTTGATATTTAAATTTTGTCATAATTTCTTGAATGAAATGACTTTTTTTGTTTATCCAAAAGGCGAATTCAAGAAAGAATTTGCTACTTACTTACAATTTTTGATAATTTCTTAAATGAAGTTTCTGCATTGTGTATCCAAGAGGTGACTTCAGGAAAGAGTTTGTTACTTGCTTACAATTTTTTCATAATTTATTGAATGAAATTTCCGTATTGTGTATCCAAGAGTTGACTTCTTTGCATGTCTCTCTCACTATGTATGCGCCGTCGTGGTGTGTAATCAATCACCAATCAAGTTATTGTATATTGAGCAACCTCCGCTGTCTCTGATTGGTCCCTAAAAATGGGTGTTGTCTAAAAAACCAGTCTGGCTGAAAACGTGGAGTTTTCGTACTGCTCACTTTTTGTAATGTGTAGGAACCAGTGGGGAATCCCCGCTCGTTTGGAAAGATGTCAAGGAAAGGCATGCAAATAGCATGTAGTTTCAAAACGTGTTTAATCACGTTTCTTGAATGAAGTATCTGTAGTGTATATTCAAGAGGTGAAGTCAAAAAAGAGCTTGTTACTTACTTACAAATATTTTTATAATTTCATGAATGAAATTTCCGTATTGTGTATCCAAGAGTTGACTTCAAGAAAGAAAAAAATTGTTACTTACTGAGAATTTTTTTCATAATTTCTTGAATTAAATTTCTACATCGTGTAGCTAGGTGAAAATTGTTTGTGATAAAGAGAAAAAAAAGTTACTTACTTGCGATTTTTTCATAATTTCTTGAATGAAGTATCTGTACTGTATATCCAAGAGGTGAAATCAATAAAGAGTTTGTTACTTACTTACAAATATTTTCATAATTTCTTGAATGAAATTTCTGTATTGTGTATCCGAGAGTTGACTTCAAGAAAGAAATGGTTACTTACTGAGAATTTTTTCATAATTTCTTGAATTTAATTTCTACATCGTATATCTAACTCGTGAAAACAACAAAGAGTTTGTTACTTACTTAGAATTTTGTCATAATTTCTTGAACGAAATGTCTTTTTGTTTATCCAAAAGATGAATTCGAGAAAGAATTTGCTACTTGGACTGAGAATTTTTTCATAATTTCTTGAATTTAATTTCTACATCGTATATCTAACTCGTAAAATTTTTTTCATAATTTCTTGAATGAAATTTCCGTATTGTGTATCCAAGAGTTGACTTCAAGAAAGAAATTGTTACTTACTGAGAATTTTTTCATAATTTCTTGAATTAAATTTCTACATCGTGTAGCTAAGTGAAAATTGTTTGTGATAAAGAGAAAAAAAAAGTTACTTACTTTGATTTTTTTCATAATTTCTTGAATGAAGTATCTGTACTGTATATCCAAGAGGTGAAATCAATAAAGAGTATCTAACTCGTGAAAACAATAAAGAGTTTGTTACTTACTTAGAATTTTGTAATAATTTCTTGAATGAAATGTCTTTTTGTTTATCCAACAGGTGAATTCAAGAAAGAATTTGCTACTTAGTTACAATTTTTCATGATTTCTTGAATGAAATTTCCGTATTGTGTATCCAAGAGTTGACTTCAAGAAAGAAATTGTTACTTACTGAGAATTTTTTAATAATTTCTTGAATTAAATTTCTACATCATGTAGCTAAGTGAAAATTGTTTGTGATAAAGAGAAAAAAGTTACTTACTTGCTATTTTTTCATAATTTCTTGAATGAAGTACCTGTACTGTATATCCAAGAGGTGAAATCAATAAAGAGTTTGTTACTTACTTACATATATTTTCATAATTTCTTGAATGAAATTTCCGTATTGTGTATCCGAGAGTTGACTTCAAGAAAGAAATTGTTACTTACTGAGAATTGTTTCATAATTTCTTGAATTAAATTTCTACATCGTGTATCTATAATAATAATAATAATAATAATAATTTATTTTTAACCCGCTAAGGTAACAAAAGCGGAGTATAAATAAAAGAAAAGAAAAAATACATACAAATCGACTAAATACACAGTAAAGACACTAAATCACATACAAAGTAAGACACAAAATACAAAAAAGTAAACACAAAAAAGTAAAACACAAAAAAGTAAGACACAAAATACATACAAATCGACTAAATACACAGTAAAGACACTAAATCAATGAAGGAGGCGTACAAACCCATGATGAGCTGGGAGAGCCTTCACTGTCTGGGGGAGTTTGTCAGCAAGCTCAACTAGCTTTTCAGTTATATCTGGAAGCCCAAAAACTGAGACAAGGTTACGGTTCCGGTACCACGGAGGCAAATACAGTAGAAAACGCGAGAACCGAAAATAATAAGAACGTAATGACCGGGTATTTTTTCGCCCAAGAATGGGATAAACACCAGAAAGGAACAAAATTGAATGATCAGTAAAAACAGAATACAATTTAGCAAGGGTCTTCCTACTGTATTTCCCCCGATTGGCAACAATTTTGGAGTAAGAAACTTGGATCTTTTTCTTACAATTCGCCACGGCTTGTTCTCGGAGAGATTTAAGATTTTTAGCAATGTTTATACCCAACCACCGAAAAGAAGAGACACATGGGACAGAAAAAGAAGCGCAATCTAAAGGCGAGTTACCATTACTATTAAACGAAAGATATTCACATTTAGAGAAATTCAGTGATAGACCAATCTTACTAAGGTTTGTTGCCACTGTAGATACGGAAACAGAAAGACCTTTTCTAGTCCTACTAATTAGAAGTATATCATCAGCATACGCTATGTAAGAAAGATTAATCGCCTGAAAAATACAAGTGGTTGGGATAGAAGATAAAACAGAAGAAATGCAAAGTTTAAAGATAGAAGGGGAAAGGACAGCACCTTGTCTGACACCACACCGAACCGGAATTTTAGAATCGGAAATAACCCCTTCAGCTTTTATTCGTAGAAAAGAATTGGCATACCAATAACGAAGGAGAGAAACCAGAGAAAGATTAATGCCGTGACTAAAAAGGGAAAACAGAGCTTGTGAGTGGACGACGCTGTCAAAAGCCTTGGAAAGGTCCAAGGCGCAAAGATGGAGTTCATATCCCTTTTTAGTCGCATCGATAAGAAGATTAATTAGAACTCGATGGGCTTGCTGGCACCCTACCCCAGACGAAAATCCAAGCTGATTTTCGCCAAAATGTGCACTCGATATGGACGGAAGAAGAACATATTCAAAAACTTTACTGAGATTGCATGACACAGTTATTGGCCGATACGACGAGCAATCGCTAGGAGGTTTCCCTCTTTTAAGAATTGATGTTACAGACCCACATAGGAAGCTATCCGGTACCGCAGACGCACACAAGCACATTTGGAAAAGCAACTGCAGGTGTTGAAAAAGAAGTGGGCAATCAACTTTTAAATGGTTGGCAGAAATGCCATCGCAATCGAGGGAATTTGATTTCAACCTTTTTACTGCCTGCTGAACCACAGAGAGCTCGACAGACAAAATCTGAGTTTGGCTCAGCGATACGGGAAGTGCGGCAGTGAGAAGTTTCGAAAAAACCGAATGGACATGATAATTCACTGAACTAAAAACTTTACTGTAATAACTATGCCATGCACCGGCACTAATCGGGCTTGTAGCAAAAGAATCATCAAGTTTTTCAGAATTAATTACCTTTTGCCAATCAGATTTACTTAACGGGAAATTCGATATTTTTGAATTAGTCGAGCGCAGGTATTTTTTATATCCTAATTTTGTCCTTTGCTTTATTTGATGAATAACCCCTTCAGACGGACGACCACAAGAAACCCAAATCCGCAACCAAAACTTTGCTTTATTTTTAATCGATTTCAATTCAGGATCCCACGACCACTCCGGTTTACGCGTGTTTCGCCTGACTCGCTCCCGTGGTACAGCGGTCAATTCAGCTGTTTTAAGGCAAGATACTAATTTTAGATAATAATCATTTAGAGTATTTTTATCATTTGAAGACTTACAACTAAGCTGTAGAAGGTGGAAAGGAACTTGAATTGTAGCAAGTAGCATAGCTAGCGTAGAAATATACAGCGATAAATTTATCTTATTCCAATTTCGACGGAAAACCCATCTTCGTCCTGCTTGTAAAGCATTACGATTAGTACAAATCGGTATTTGAAAAACAAACGAAATCGGTAGGTGATCTAAATCGCAATGATCTTCATGAACAGTTACAGTAGAAACGGGTAGGCCCGGAGAACAAACAACATGATCAATATTACTTTGACTACCGGAATGATGAAGATAAGAATATATACAAGTTTTTTCAACCAGCTTAAACTGCGGCAGCGAATCAAATATCAAATCCGAGCGAATATTCGATGACAGCAGGTCAGCGTTAAAGTCTCCAGCGATCAAAAAACGATAACCTTGATTTGAGACGGATTCCAAAAGTTTCTGTAATACACTGCAAGTCTTAGCGAATCTGTTAAGAGACTGAACCGATTTTCTGTCACAAGGCAAGTAAACATTTACGATCACTAAATCGTTAATCCGCACAGCCAAAATGTTAGGATCACTGTGAAAAAGCACAGGCGAGTAGCAAGCAACACTATTTCGGTTCAGTATACATGCAAGCCCACCCGACGGCCGTCCGAAAGTAGTTCGTGCCGCCGATACGAAAACGACGTTGGTGGCAAATTTTCTTTTCTAATCAAGGGTCAATTTTTGTCGTTAAATAAGATATTTTGTGGTGGGTCCACTTAATAATGGCGGTCAGGAAATGGGTTTCAGCCGCTTGCTGGGCATACTGCTTTCAGATACCTTATATCTTGTCACAGGGTAGGCATATTATGTCTTAATTTCTTCACTTTCTTTTATTAGCAGCTAACATCGTTTACAATCCTATCTCTTCAATTACGTGTAATTGAGTAAGTCGTGTAAACAATAAAGAGTTTGTTACTTACTTAGAATTTTGTCATAATTTCTTGAACGAAATGTCTTTGTTTATCCAGCAGGTGAATTCAAGAAAGAATTTGCTACTTACTTACAATTTTTTCATAATTTCTTTAATGAAATTTCTGTATTGTGTATCCAAGAGGTGACTTCAAGAAAGAATTTGTTACTTACTTACTTACAATTTTTTCATAGTTTCTTAAATGAAGTTTCTGCATTGTGTATCCAAGAGGTGACTTCAGGAAAGAGTTTGTTACTTGCTTACAATAGAACTATTCTAAAGAATAAAGACGGGTTAAGCTTAAAGATATTTATTGCTTAAACGTATTAACAGATTTTTTTTTGAGAAAAAAAAACACAACAACAAATGTTTACATAAAAAATAGTACTTAGAGTTCACTCTTAAACATCCACAAACGATGGTCCCATGATATAGAAAAGTTTTTACCATGTCTTATGGATTTATCACGATCAGGTATGTTCTTAGGTATCCACTGTGCGAAGAACCTAACCTCGTCTTCAGGACGGTGATAACCCCCTTCAAATTTAGGACACTTAAACTCTTCTAGATTGAAAAGTGGAATCCTAGGGTCACACTTTTGAATTAAAACTTTATCTGTAGGTACATTGCCCTTTACGTAGAGCGCTTCAACCCCGAAAAAGCTGCAAATTTCACTGACTTCCTCCTGAACATTTCTCAGTTCCCGACCAGCATTATTAAGTGGTGTAATCACTCTATCATAGAATCCCAGTCTGTTTATATGACGTAATGTAGTACTCCACAAGCTTTTATCATACTCAAACATGTTATAGTTCACTATCCAATGATAACAGTCAATTTCTTCGAGTTCCATAGACCATAATAAAAATGCACATTCAAATATAACACCACAAGATGATTTTTTCAAACTGATAAATTCTGTGTCATACAGTCCTATCATCTTGGAAGTTATTAATGTAGTTGTTAAGTAGAAAAATACTTCATCAAACTTTTATATCTTCGCTCAAGGTTGAATGGAGTTATGGCTAGGGAGATGAGTCCTAAAACCATCTGAATTCATTGGAGGGAGGAGTCATAAAACCCTCCAGGAACCTAACACCCATGAACATCTAAAAAACTATGTCTGAAAACCCAAACAGCTAATTAAATATTCTAATTCATGATTTCAGGCACGTAAGGATCAATAGTAACCGAAACTATAAAAAAACGGAATATTGATACCAATAGATACAACAAAAATGTTCCTTTAGTAGCTACGCAATTAGGCTAAAAATGAAGATATTTCAATGTTCCTTTAGTACCTACGCAATTAGGCTAAAAATTAAGATATTTATGCAGAGTTTCAACTAGCTATGGCTAAGTTTGCTAAAGACCAGCTATTTTCTTGCGAAAACACACAAAATCAGAAAAAATGTTCAATGTTCCTTTAGTACCTACGCAATTAGGCTAAAAATGACCTTTTCAAGTGATGAATAGGTTATATCGCAGGGGGCTAGGATATAAACTATATTCTAAGAATATTTGGACCCTTCGAGTAATGGGAGTATTAAAAAAGCCAACGAATTTTATTTGAAATCAAAAAAATACTGCTTTTAGAAACGAACATTCACAGACCAATTGGAAATTTAGCATAAAAACACTATAGGGCTAAATTTCAAGCTACTTAAACACATAATGAAAAGAGCGGAAGTCCTAGATGGAGGCTAAACCAAGCATATTTTTAATATGATACTCTCTAAATTAGAGCGTTTTATACTTTTAAAAAAGCTTCCTATTTTAATTAAACAATATGTCTCTTAATTTGGTCAAATTGGCCTCCAAAACATAATTTAATTTTCAATTGCGAAACTATTTTTTACTCATTTTTTGTTATTAATACATAGTCTTAGGAAAACTTCATAACCACATATAGAGTTAAAACACAATCTCCTAGAATTATTTAAACTAAAAAGTTTCCCCCTCCTCCCTCAGAAAGTTCACAAAAACACAATAGCCATATCTGTAGTGAAGCGTTTTTCTATTCATAAACAAATTTTTAAACTAAAAAGTTACCCCCTCCTCCCTCAGAAGGACACAATAGCCTTATCTGTAGTGAAGCATTTTTTCTACTCGTATGTTTCCCGAATATTTAACACGTACCATTTTTCCATACCATCCAACAAAACCCAATTCTTCCTAGAATTATTTAAACTAAAAAGTTTCCCCCTCCTCCCTCAGAAAGTTCACAAAAAAACACAATAGCCATATCTGTAGTGAAGCGTTTTTCTATTCATAAACAAATTTTTTAAACTAAAAAGTTACCCCCTCCTCCCTCAGAAAGTTCACAAAAACACAATAGCCTTATCTGTAGTGAAGCGTTTTTTCTATTCATAAACAAATTTTTTAAACTAAAAAGTTACCCCCTCCTCCCTCAGAAAGACACAATAGCCTTATCTGTAGTGAAGCATTTTTTCTACTCGTATGTTTCCCGAATATTTAACACGTAGCATTTTTCCTTACCATCCAACAAAACCCAATTCCTATTAGAATTATTTAAACTAAAAAGTTACCCCCTCCCCCCTCAGAAAGTTCACCAAAAACAAAATAGCCTGAAAGTCGTTCAGAGGTTGATTGTCATCATAAATGTTGAGAAACTACTTGTAAGTATAGCCACGAGATTGGAATTAGACAAAGCCCGTTTATACTAAGAGCCTGTGAAATCTGATCCCACAAAACTCTCACTCTCTCTTTGTAACACGCAAGCTTCTCATTCAAAGCGGAAAAATACAACGTGTTTGGAAAAAGCTTGTTTCTGGATGTTAAAGAACTGTTTTTCAAAACAATTAAAACTTGTAAACATAGCTGTGGTGGAGAGATTTTATTTACATAATAGAAAAAAGTGTGCTTTGCCGTTTCTATCGAATATACTCGTCATATTCTTAAGATTTTGTATTGTTGGAGGGGAGGGGGGGCTAAGTCCCTCTGAAATTTGAATTTACTAGTAAAACGTTTTTCTTTATTTTTTTGGGGGGGGGGGGAAATAAAAGAATGAAAAGTGTAAACAATGTCTTAAAACATAATGAAAATTGGGATGCAGTGTACGGACATTATATCGGGTTTTTTAATTGAGTACATTATAGCTTGGCAAGTTTTTTAAAAAACCGACCAATCAAGTTATTATATGGACTAACCACCAAGCTTTCTCTAATCTACTGACACACAAAAAATGAGTCTCATAATAGAAAACCTGTCTGCCAACCCATGTAGGGTTCATTGTAATAGGCCACTGGCCTGTGGTAAGGCATATTACGCAATCACTCGTCCAATATATAGATGCCTTACTACTCACAGCTCCTGGAGAAAGGGCTTTAAACTGTGCAATTTGTCGATCTTTCATGTATAGTATTTGTTGTTGGTAAATATACACAACATTCTTCCGGGAGAAACTTTCTGAGGGGGAGGCGATTATACAATGGGAGAAGTTTTTGGGAGGATTTTCTAGAAGAAATTTTCCACGAGGGGGAAAGAAGGGGATTTTCTGACATGATTAAAAACGGCCAGAAATTAAATAATAATTTCAACCGAAATGAAGGAGCAACATTAGAACTTAAGACGAACAGAAACTATTCGTATATGAGGGGCTACACCTTCATTCCTTGCTGTTTACTCTATAGTTCGAGTTTTTGGCCCAACTCTTTAATAACGGCTCTTAAAACACAGGGGCCTTTGAATTTGAGCGAGAAGTATTTTAAAAGAACTTCAAGACTTAGCGTTAAAGAGAGGATGAGGAAAGGGGCAGCCCCCCCCCCCCTAAACGTAATGATTTTTGTTCATTTTATGTTTTAAAGTACTCCTTACTTTCAATGGAAACAACTTGTTGTTTTTTAACATCTATATAAACCAAACTTTTCAGTCTATCTAATACCTGATATCTAACGGATAATATAAAAAAAATGGAAGAAATAAAAATAAAAATGAGTGCTTCTGATTATTTTTTAAGGATCGTGGTGTACATTTTCATAATAACTACTTTTATGCTCTCCAATAAAAAATATCCTATTAAACTACGCGTGAATATTAGTTTCGTGGTCTTTCTCTTACCTTTAGGCAAATTTCGTCGTAGGACTACAATTTGAACCTTGGTATTCTCCCAACTTGGATATTATTTGATTTTTCCATAATTTTACGAACCATGTGATTTTTTTGTTATTTTTCCAACGTTTAGAAGAAAAAGTGAGATTGGCCATTTCTATTAAAGTATTTTCTGAGAAAAGTTTTCTAATGGACGCTGAATGAGAAATAATAACTACTATTCAGATTCAACAGGATATAAATTTGTATTTAGGCTTATCGGAACATATTTCAGAGATTTTCGAAAATAGGCCTGAAAATCTTGAGAATGATTTAAACTGGAAAAAGAGTACGGTACGTAATTGAAATCACCAATCTCATAAAATTTAAACTATACAATCAACCCAATACCCCCACCCCCGATTCCCACCTTTAATATCAAGGCAGTTCACATTAGTAGTATCGTATTAATTACCACTGCCCCTACAAGAAAATATACACAATCCTAACCCTACAAGGAAACATAAGACCTGCCAAACACACTATATTATGGACCTATAATGCGACCAAGCAACCAGATAGGTTTCTGAGTCAACACCCATTTCTGGATCAATGCCTCTAGTCAAGTCTGGTTTGCTTAGGAATGCGTCGCTGGTAATTACAGAACGAGACAAGGAATGTTACAGTCAGAATTGTTTTAACTTGTACCATTACGACGAATGTTGGTTTGAAGCCAAGATGGGGATAATGCGAATATTATGAAAGTGGTAAAAAGGGTTCAATTTGCGAAAAAAGTATTCCATTTGCGATCTGCTCTGAATGATCTTAATTGGTGATTGAATAATATGGGTGAAACAGAGCTCGATAATTATTTCAATTGGATTGTATGAAAGTGGTAAAAGGGTTAAACTGCTTATCATTTAAGGTAAGCCCGAGGGGGTGGTAACTCTTACGCAATTTAATATAAATTTGGAATAACATCATTGGTACATTACTTTGCTACACGATCATTATTTTTAGGGTATGCTAGAACGTCAAACGTCTAGAGTATCTGTTAAAAAGTTGGAGATGTAAGTAAAAGAAATTTTCATAAAAATAGATACTACTACTAGCAGGCTCATAGGGGATATATTAGAAAATGAGATAGATTAAAAGAACTTTTACCGAAGTCTGAGAGAGATGAGCTGAATTTTTTCTCAAAAATCTCCATAGACAAGCAAACGCCCGTCCAGACACAGGCAGAGAGAGTTTTAGTTTTCAGAAATAAGAACATCCACGTTTAAAATAAATCTGATTTTATTAATAATATTGGATTTTTAATAAAGTTGGGTTTTAGTTTCAAGAAATACGAACTTCCATGTTTAAAATACATCTGATTTTATTATCAATACTTTATTTTGTAATAAAATTGGGTTTTAGTTTTCAGAAATAAGAACATCCACGTTTAAAATAAATTTGATTTTATTAATAATATTGGATTTTTTAATAAAGTTGGGTTTTAGTTTCAAGAAATACGAACTTCCACGTTTAAAATACATCTGATCTTATTAATATTTTTTTAAATAAACTTTGGTTTTAGTTTTCAGAAATAAAAACACCCACGTTTAAAATACATGTGATATTATTAATAATATTTGATTTTATAATAAGTTGGGTTTTAGTTTTTTTTAACATTTGATTTTTTTTAAAATAAAGTTGGGTTTTAGTTTTCAGAAATATGAATATCCACGTTTAAAATACACCTGAGTTCATTAATAACATTTGATTTTTTTAATAAAGTTGGGTTTTAGTTTCAAGAAATACGAACATCCACGTTTAAAATACATCTGATCTTATTAATAATATTTTTTTAATAAAGTTGGGTTTTAGTTTTCAGAAATAAGAACACCCATGTTTAAAATACATGTGATTTTATTAATAATACTTTATTTTGTAATAAAATTGGGTTTTAGTTTTCAGAAATACGAACATCCTCGTTTAAAATACATATGATTTTATTAATATTTTTTTTTAAGTTTGGGCTTTAGTTTTCGGAAATAAGAACACCCACGTTTAAAATACATCTGATTTCATTAATAACATTTGATTTTTTTAATACAGTAGGGTTTTAGTTTTCAGAAATATGAACATCCACGTTTAAAATAAATTTGATTTTATTAATAATATTGGATTTTTAATAAATTTGGGTTTTAGTTTCAAGAAATACGAACTTCCACGTTTAAGATACATCTGATCTTATTAATATTTTTTTTAATAAACTTTGGTTTTAGTTTTCAGAAACAAGAACACCCACGTTTAAAATACATGTGATTTTATTAATAATATTTGATTTTATAATAAGTTGGGTTTTAGTTTTCAGAAATATGAACATCCCCGTTTAAAATACATCTGATTTTATTAATAATGTTTGACTTTATTAATAAAGCTGGGTTTTAGTTTTCAGAAATATGAGCATCCACGTTTAAAATACATCTGATTTTATTAATAACATTTGATTTTTTTAATAAGTTGGGTTTTAGTTTCAAGAAATACGATCATCCAGTTCAAGAATCATGTATACGATCATCCAGCCCTATTCAAGAATCATGTATAGCCAGTGTGGTCTTAGAATTTATTTAAATACGAACATCCACGTTTAAAATACATGTGATTTTATTAATAATATTTGATTTTTTTTAATGAGGTTTGGGTTTTAGTTTTCGGAAATAAGAACATCCACGTCTAAAATACATCTGAATTTATTAATAATACTTGATTTTTTTTATAAAGTTGGGTTTTAGTTTTCAGAAATAAGAACACATACGTTTAAAATACATGTGATTTTATTAATAACATTTGAATTTTTGATAAAGTTGGGTTTTAGTTTTCAGAATTACGAACATCCACGTTTAAAATACATCTGATTTTATTAATAATATTGGATTTTTTTTTTAATAAAGTTGGGTTTTAGTTTTCAAAAATATGAATATCCACGTTTAAAATACACCTGAGTTCATTAATAACATTTGATTTTTTAATAAAGTTGGGTTTTAGTTTCAAGAAATACGAACATCCACGTTTAAAATACATCTGATCTTATTAATAATATTTTTTTTTTCATAAAGTTGGGTTTTAGATTTCAGAAATATGAACATGCACGTTTAAAATACATCTCATTTTATTAATAACATTTGATTTTTTAATAAAGTTGTAATAATATTTGATTTTTTTAAATAAAGTTGGGTTTTAGTTTTCAGAAATATGAATATCCACGTTTAAAATACACCTGAGTTCATTAATAACATTTGATTTTTTAATAAAGTTGGGTTTTAGTTTCAAGAAATACGAACATCCACGTTTAAAATACATCTGATTTTATTAATAATATTTTTTTTAATAAAGTTGGGTTTTAGATTTCAGAAATAAGAACACCCATGTTTAAAATACATGTGATTTTATTAATAATATTTAATTTTTGATAAAGTTGGGTTTTAGTTTTCTGAAATACGAACATCCTCGTTTAAAATATATATGATTTTATTAATAATATTTTTTTAAAGTTTGGGCTTTAGTTTTCGGAGATAAGAACATCCACGTCTACAATACATCTGATTTTATCAATAATACTTGATTTTTTAATAAAGTTGGGGTTTAGTTTTCAGAAATAAGAACGTCCACGTTTAAAATACATCTGATTTTATTAATAACATTTCGTTTTTTAACAAATTTGGGTTTTAGTTTCAAGAAATACGAGCATCCACGTTCAAAATACATCTGATTGTATTAATAATATTTTTTTTAATAATGTTGGATTTTAGTTTTCAGAAGTATGAACGTCCCCGTTTAAAATACAACTGATTTTATTAATAATATTTGATTTTTAAATAAAGTTGGGTTTTAGTTTTCAGAAATATGAACATCAACGTTTAAAATACATCTGATTTTATTAATAAAATTTGATTTTTTAATAAAGTTGGGTTTTAGCTTCAAAAAATACGAACATCCACGTTTAAAATACATGTGATTTTATTAAAAATACTTGATTTTTTTTAAATAAAGTTTGGGTTTTAGTTTACGGAAATAAGAACATCCTCGTCTAAAATACATCTGATTTTATTAATAATATTTGATTTTTAAATAAAGTTGGGTTTTAGTTTTCAGAAATATGAACGTCCACGACTAAAATACATCTGGTTTTATTAATAATATTTGATTTTCTAATAAATTTGGGTTTTAGTTTTCAGAAATAAGAACATCCACATTTAAAATAAATCTGATTTTTAAAACAATATTTGATTTTTTAGTAAAGTTGGGTACTATTTTTCAGGAATAAGAAAATTCACCTACTGACACATTTTCACTACTACGTCTGCTGCCCTCTTTTCAACTTTAGTTATAGATGGCAGCACACCAGCTCAAGCCCAAGGGCGTCGTGAGAGACATGCAACAAGTTAGGTTCATTTAGGTTCACTTATCGTGGCACCACGATAAGTCGTGAATGTTCTTATTTCCGAAAACTAAAGCCCAAACCTTATTAAAAAAATGAAATATTATTAATAAAATCACATGTATTTTAAACGTGGATGTTCATATTTCTTGAAACTAAAACCCAGCTTTATTACAAAGACATAAAGAGAATTTATGCCTCAAGGTTACGAATTTTGACCAATTGATACATTTTGCAACAATTCGTATTTCCTATACTTCCATAGCTGCATTAAAAATATAGTTATATAGCGACCTGAGAGCATTACTGTCCAACTCCTTGAGAATACATTTCGAGAAATACACGAGTAAAGATATTGAACACTCCCTAGTCCTGTTAATATTTCCCTCCTCCTTTCTTTCACATTGTTACTACGAGGTTTCTGGCCAAGGCGGTGCTAACTATTAAGATAGCTACTAGTCCATCAGCTCCCGGTTATACATTCAAGTCAGACATTGTCATAGCTAGGTCCGTAATGCCAAGCATCGTCTTTGCCTCTTTTGTGCAGGTAAGCGAAAAAAATATAATCTTTTATGTTAGACAGAAAAAGGTTTTCTGCAGTAAGAAAGGGCACTATTACCCTTTGGTGCCCATATTACAGGCGTACTCTAGAATAATCGTAAGAATCACTAAGAATTATAGATTAATTTTATTCCCCTCCCCTGAACTTACCTTTATATTTATGGCATGGATATAAAATTTTGAGCACGAAAACGCACTATTTGAGGTTAAAAAACTCCCCTCCCTGACGTACACACAGACCTACAGGCTTTCTTTACAATGGCTGATATGCGATTAAGGACCACTATACATTATGTCATGAAATGTAAAATGGATGACTTCAGTTGAGTGAGCTTTTAAGCTTTTAAATAAATGTCTATGTGAACCGTTTATTTTGAATGCACTTCCCTTGGGATACAAATGCAACTGTACAATCACAACTGGAAAGCTTAATATACGGTTTTTCGATATGTTAAAATCAATTTCCTTTCCTGCCCATTCTGGGTCAAAATTGCTGTTCTGCTCAACAAAATGAGAGAAAAAGCCACTTTGCTGTGGTACAAAGTTTGTCACTACTTAGAAAGAGCATTAGAACTTTTTATGTCCGTTCAAATGAGTGTTTTCCTGATTTTCCAGGACCGTTAGTTCGACACGATACCTCTGAAGGAAAAACACAAACAAATAAATACGAATCCATAATCTTTCTTCTCCAAAAACTTCACATTTTTGTAGATAGGTGCCTTAAGGCATCACAATAAAGTACTTGGGTGTTCTTGGTTTGACAGTGTTATGTTCATGAAGATCACTTTTGTTTTTGGGGGTGTTTTGCTCCTTCTTGGAAATGTAGAGGAATTTGACAGACTTGTAAATTTTGACGGGTAACTATAAACTTAACAATTTTTACATATTAACGACAAAACATACTCATAACATTCATAGAACGCATTCCCATCCTCACAATAAAACATCAATTCTTTCATAACACATAATGCTATAGCAATTCCATTTTTGGAGTTTCAGTCTCTATTAGCCTGTGTCGTCCCCACCTTAAAGTTCATCACCACAAAATGATTGAAAAGTGGAATGGGTTGGTAATGAAAGAGTTTATGCCAAATGATCAGATAAAAAAATGCAATCGAAAAACAGATTTTCAAGGACCGACTAAGCCCTCAAGAAAACGACCACTCTTTAAAACTTACCAAGTTGGTTTTTCATATTTAAAGAGATGGAATTGATTTGGGCCTTAGAAGCGTACATTTTTGCAACAGCTCTTCTTGATTGGACAATTTCTTTGGCCAAAATCTTACAAACATCCTTGTCCCCTTTTTTGGCAGCTTCTTTCAAACTTTTCTTTACTTTTTCCTCTTCTCTCTGAATGGCTGAAAAAAAATGCTCAATATTTATGGCTAAAAGTGTAAAAAATAATATTCAAACAACTTTTAACCCTGAGCACGATTATTAATTTAGCTCAAAGCCTAAATAAACCAAATCAATGACCAAGAAATCATGTTAACAAGTTTTGCATGAATGATTGTTCAAGACATTGAAATTTTGTGAGTATAACTGCATATAGAGCGAATGTTGGATTCGTTCTCCAAGAGGAGTCCAATGAACATCTCTTACCTTTTCCTCTTAAGAAATTCATTCTCCTCCTTATAGAAACTATGTGCATTAAAATGTGCCTGATATAACAAAAACACAATTATTAGCTATTAACCAAATCTGCTATTTGAACCAGGATCACATTTTCATTTTTTATGGCTAAAAAAAGTAAGGTTTAAACGGCTAGGGCCCAAATTAGAGAAAAACTCTAAGGAACGAAGTTTTTCTTCTTATATTTGCATTAACAATATCGATTATTAATGTTGATTGTAAGTATCCAAATTATTAATTTTAATATTTAATTTAACATAATATTTCATTTCCCATAGTTCTCTCGTTATTGAGTACATTAAAATTCGAATGATTGCGGAAACAGGAGCTATGTTACCCAAAAAGGCGGTGCAAATTAGGTGGAAATTATTCACTAAAATTCAGCATGTATGAAAACCCTAAAACCACTATTTAAAAAATTAAGGAATTTCGTATTTTTCTTCTGAGTTAAATGAATATTCAGATGATTGCGGGTTTAACCTCTGCTCGTCCACCATCAGGAAGGATACCGTATATATCGTCGGTTTCAAGTGGAAACCACGTATCTCCCTTTTCTATTTTCTTTCAGGAGGTGAAAAAAACATAATAGCTTTTTCCTGTTAGTAGTTACGCGGCTGAAACCTTAACATTGGATGGGTAGCTTTTTGTGGCGGAACCCATGGGAAGAACAAATACAGCAGTCAGAGGACAGGCTTACAGTCTTGACAGTACCTCTACTACCAAATTCTCTAATCCACCTTGAAAGACAAGTTGTAATTTCATTTGCCCCTCGTTTTCTGTTCTTCTGCTCCCAAAAAAGCAATTAGTTACATTCTCGGAAACTGTAAAATTGTAGCAAGCATATTTTCGAGAAGACTCGATCAACATTCCCTCTCTGTGTAGTGTGTCAAGTACTTTTTCTAGATCAAAGCAAGGATCAACGTGACACTGGTCAGTTTCAGCACATTGGAGTCTGGCTTCCACATAGCGCCTGGTTGCTGTCTTCTTTATTATGTGATTCATATAATAAACTTGGATATTGGATATTTATCTGTGAAAGAATATCTGTCGGCACCTCGGTGCTGTCTACAATGCCGTTCGCCCGACCATAGAGTAGCTGATTGTGCAAGTTTGGTTGAACAGTGTGCACGCTGTGCGGGCCCTCATATTTCCACCAAGGATTCTCCCTGCCAGCTTGATGCAAGATGTGCAAACTGTGGTGAAAATCGTGCCTCCTTTAGTCTTAGATGCAAGGTGCTGAGAGATGTCATTGCCAAGAAGAAATGATTGTGCCTGTTTCGATTTTTTCGCTTAATATAAATGGTACTCATTTAAAGGAGCATATGATTGACGAATTGTGTCACCAGTTTGCCATAGTATGCCTTCAAGAACAACTCCTGACTTCTACTAGTATTAACGTGTTAAAAAGAAGTCGTAATCATTCCATTTTTACAACTAATGCTAAGGTTACTTTTGGTAGACCTTCTGGAGGCCTCGCGTGCATTGTTAAGAATAACCTGAGTTTGCTCTCTCCAGTGTGTGTTTTCACAGTGATAAATTCATCCTTGCGGTTCGTTTTGGTAATACTGTGCTGATAATTGTGTATCTCCCGTGTAACAAAATAACTATTTCCGCTTTAAACGCGTATATGAAAGCCTCAACAAATCTTAAGGCTATTCTTGCGTCTGTTGTATCCACTGGTATTGACTTCATAGTGGTTGGTGACTTCAACACAGATATTACAAGTCAGTCAGTTCGATCCGATATAGTCCTTGATGCTTTTTCTGCTTATAAAATAGTCGAGAAAAGTGTTGTTTATTCATATATTCACCAATCTGGAAGTTTGTCTAATATTGACCATGTAGTTTCCTCGCCAAATATTAATGTATCGACTGTTCTTGTTCATGAAAACGATCGTCATATTGACCACCTCCCTATTTCGTTCTCTGCTTCACTAGTCGCTTCCCGTTCTACTAGACCGTTTACACAAAGTTCTAAGTGGTTTTACAGGAATAACTGAAGTGGAGCTAATTTGGCACTTTATACTACTACGTTGTCCGCGTTATTGGGTTCTATAAAAGTTCCTTACCATTTGCTTCAAGTTACTGACCGTTTCTTAAATGATAATCAGTCTCTAAATGAATATTATGATAAATAATTTGGTGCTTAAAACAAGCAGAGGCGACTGCTGTTCCTCTAGAAAAGATTAAAGTTAAAACTAGAAAACCAGAATGGGTTTTGGACCCAGAATTAAAAGTTGTAAAGAATACAGCTAAGTTTTGGCTACGAATATGGGTGTCTTGCGGTCGGCCAAATCAAGGAGTTGTCTTCGATCTGAAGCAAAGTACCAAGCGTGCTTATAAAAAATGTTTACGGCAGTCTAGGGTATCTGGTTTTGATTTTTCTGCGTCGAGAAAGGAGTGGTCTCATGTTCTGAATTCGGATAAGCTTAGTAGTGATTTTTCTGAAAGGCCTATAGCAGTTCATACTTGGGTGTCGTATTATAATGATATTTTTGGCAAGGTGAAACGGGAAGTTGCAAAGCTTTTTAGTAACCTTCTTGAGTTGTGCTTGCCTAATCGTATTTCTCAGAGTAGTGTATAACCAGTTTCTACTGTTGATATTGGTCAAGCTATTAAGAACATGCAATCTCTGTTGATCAAGACGGAATTTCTTCTTATCATCTAAAAGTAGTTTGCCCAACTTTGATAGATCACCTTCAGCTAATGTTTCAGAAGTGTTTATCTATTTCTATGGTTCCCAACAGTTTTCTCTGTGTCACAGTCACCTCGATTTTGAAGCGTGGAAAACTTCGTCAGAGTGTAGTTCTTATCGACCATTTACTGTTTCGTGCACTCTTAGCAAAATTTTTGAATATATTCTTCTCCCTTTCATTTCAGAAAATGTTAATTTTGGTGAAAACCAATTTGTCTTTCAAAAAAGGCTGGGATGTCAGCACGCCCATCGTGTTCTAGCTTCCCTCCTGTTGCAATCTGTTAATGATAGATCTCCTCTTCATATCTGTGCTCTTGATCTTTCGAAAGCATTCGATAGTATAGTCCACTCACATGCACTCTATTCCCTTTTTTCCAACAATATTAACCTTTCTGTTGTTGTTTTGTTACGGTACTGGTATTCTAACTCTTTTATTCGGGTAAAATGTAATGGAGTAGTTTCTGATTCAAAGGTGTTTCTTTGGCGTGGGGTCCGTCAAGGTGGCGTGCTTTCTCCAACTATTTTTAAGTTATGTATTGCTCCTATCCTTTCATCTTTGCCTTCGACTTTCATTTCTGATGGAATTGATGTCTCGTATCTTGCTTGTGCGGACGATGTCCTCCTCGTCAGTCCTTCTAGGGCTGGGCTATCACATTCTGTCAGCTGGATCTCAGACCAGTTCAGACGGATTGGGCTTATGTTCAACGTTGATAAGTGCGAATATACTTCACTTTATTCGAGTGCGAGTATCCCTCTTAACTGTGGTTTTTTCTCTATTCCCTGTGTCTCTTCTTTTCGGTGGCTTGGTCTTCACATTACTAATAATCTCAAAACACCTCGGGCTCTGACAGTTTCTAATGCAAAAAAAAAAAAAAAAAATCAGATAGGATATTCAAAAATTGTTGCAAATAAAGGGAGGTACAATAGAAAAGCGCTTGGGAAATTATATTCTTCATTTTGCGATCATTCTATTCTTTTTTTATCTTGTTTTCTTCCAATTCTGAAGCCTAAAGATCTGAATTCAATCCGGACTTATTATTTTTAATTTTCTTGGTATCTTTTGTGCCTCCCTCCGTGGTTCCGGAACCAGCACCTAATATCGCGATTCGGTCTCCCTGATTTACGGGAAAATGTGACTGTGCTTGCGGGAAAGCTGTCGTTATCTGTAGGTCTTACTGCGCACCATAGTTTACGTCGTTTTATGTAAACAATTGTTAAGTGTGCGAGTTTGCTGGTTTTTTTTTTTGTTCTTGATGTACTCCGCTTCTTTTTTATAGTGGGTGCTACATAAATTATTATTATTATTATATATGCCGACTGTTCACTTTCTGTCATATTCTGATCAGACTGCACCATTTCACAGAACATTCATTTATCCTTCCTCAGTTTGTGGAAGCTGAAGTCAAACTCCTTGAGAACGTTAAAGAAGGTTCCCAGAAAAAGGATGGACTTTTAAGTTTTTCTGCAGTGTTCAGAGTACAGCCTGAATAGGTTCGACTTGTTTTTGAAACTTTCATAGAGATACTTCTTCGTTGTAAAAGAACGGCAGTAATGGAATCCCACTGCAGGTATGTCTCTTGTCCACTTTCTTGCATGCTTATAGACATCCCTTTGTATCTTATTCGGAGGGTTTGATTCCTTATCCTTTCTCCTAGAAAATCCCAAATGATTGTTCTTAGCAAATTTCTTGCAACAAATTGCCCAAGACCTAGGGTTGCCCCAAAATGTTTTAAACAAACTTTCTTTTTATTTCCATCATTCCATCATAGAGCATATAATATCTTACAGCGTCCTTTCTTCTTGGTCCTGTTTTCAGAGTTTGCTCTGAAAGAGGTTCAGAATGAGAGTGAGCACACAACCAACCTCTTTGTTGGATTTTATTGCCGAGTCCCAAATAGTAAGAAAAGATCCCTTTTCCTTGTTCGTCTGAGAAGGTTTTGCAAAACTTAAACTTTGATTTTTCAGAAAGACAAGGGTTTAGCCTGATTTTTCTTGCTTTAGTTTCACCCCACCTTTCCTCAGTTCTCTTTCATACTCTTTTCCTAACTCTCTCAAGATTTTTCGTTCCTTGTTTTATTCGCACGCTTTTGTTTTAAGTGGAAGACGTCCCTCACCTTCTGAAGCAGATTAAAACACATGGTCTGGACAAGGAAATTCTTCCTCGTCTGAGGTTTCATCTCTGATCCAGTTGTGTCTACTTCCTTGCTCCTTGAATCAAAGGCTTCATTACAGGTACCTTCGCTACTCAAAACACTACCTTCATGTAAATCTAAATTTAATTCGGGTAAATCTTCAGAGTTCTGTTCTCCCAGCTGAGGTGGCTGCTGGTCGTCGTCTTCAGTGGGAATATGGTAAGATCCTGATGAACAGTAGCTTAAATCCTCAGAGACTACATGTATAACTTACCATACAATTTGTTAGTTAACATTAGAATCCCTATGGGAACAATAACTATCTGATCTATGATAGTACTGCTGTTGCTTCACTGCTAACAACTCTTTTCTTCTGGAGGCAATATATGCCGCGAGGAGGAAGCTGCGAGATATATGGTTTCCGCTTGACAACCTTCTATGGTAATCCGAGATACATTATTTCCACCATGTCTGTATCTCCCAATTTATTAGTCGGAGGCAATGAGATACAAACCATTCGACGCAGAATTTTTAGGCAAGTAAAACTGTTTTAAAAAGTGAAAATCACAAATTTGACAGATACGTGGTTTCCACTTGACACCGACGTTATATATATATATATATATATATATATATATATATATATATATATATATATTATATATATATATATATATATATATATATATATATATATATATATATATATATATATATATATATATATAATATATATATATATATATATATATATATATATATATATATATATATATATATATATATATATATATATATATATATATATATATATATATATACATGATACCGTGAATTTCGACATTCACCGGTGGATGTCCGAAATACCTTTTTTCTCCTTGGATTTAGTCAGCGTTGCCAGTCAACTTTTTGAATTTAATACAGGGTTTGATGATGACAGGTTAGAATAGATTAGGTTTGGTTAGGTGAGGTCGGGTTGGGTTTGCTTAGGTTTTTAACCCGTTTCTGATATTTAGAACAAAATTTCATAAAGACTAAACTAACATAATCTAACCTAACCACACTTTAACTTTATCATCATAGCTTGCACGAAACTAAAAAAGCCGACTCACAAAACTAATTGAATCCAAGCAGGATTTCGGACATTCACCGGTGAATGTCGACATTGACCAGATTTCGGACATTCACGGTAACATATATATATATATATATATATATATATATATATATATATATATATATATATATATATATATATATATATATATATATATATATATATATATATTATATATATATATATATATATATATATATATATATATATATATATTATATATATATATATATATATATATATATATATATATATATATATATATATATATATATATATATATATATATATATATTAACCCATTTATGTGTATTTGCCTGTGGATGTGGTACCAGAAGGCTTTAATCTGGATACGTTTGCAAGGTACTGTTAGTAATCGCATTCGTGTGGCACGAGATGTTAAACAGGGTTCTGTTTTAACTCCTGCAATACTTGGTGAAGCTATCACAGAAATCTCTCGAAAGATTCCGCCATATCTAGTTGATCCATTAATCGATGCAAGCCACTTGTCATATGCCGACGACATTCATAAACAACGACCACATTTTCTCAAAACTTTGGGACAATTGGAATGGGATACAAGTTACTTTCAAAAATACATCAAGAATAGAAAAGCGCATTAATGCATTTGTTTTAAACAATAAAATTTTGTTCCAATGTTGTGAAAGACAATGGATGAATAAACGCTTACAACTAGCCATGAACCACATACTGTACTCGTGAATACTTTCAGCATGGAAAATATGAAACTTTAAAGTATTAACATTTTTTGCCCCCTGTCTCCATTTAAGGTCTATTCATACCCAAAAAGAGGGATTTTCCACTATTTTCTTTGGTTGTAACAAAATTTTAAACAAAATTTACGTCGTAAAGTTCTTTTCTGATACTATAATGACCCAAGGAAAAAAAGAAGCAGAAACCAAGTCAGTAATTTTAAGATATTTTTTCTATTGGTTGCAAAACCCGGTTTATCTGGACCTTACCGAACATTGGGAAAAGGTATAGTGTAAATACTTAAAAACTAAGTAACAAGAGACAATTTGGAATCAGAAGAAACTGATCATAGGCAGCGCATACGATGTTGGCACAATGTATTATTATTTTTCTTTTTTTTCTTTTAGACCAGGGCACATCGTATCGAAAGAATTGTCGAAGAAACTTCGAAAAGGGCTCATTCGATTGGAAATTAGAAGCCTTTTTAATAGCCGAAAGTGATTGGAAGGCAACTAAGACCCCTCTCACGCCCACCATTTCCCCAAACACATCCAATCCAAATTTTGAGATAGCCATTTTGTTCAAAGTAGTTGAAAGTTCTGGAAATTAGGTCTTTAAGGATGACAACCCCCCAGAGCCCTCAGGGCAAGGGTTGTATGTTATGCCCTGGGGGCATATAAGGTTTTTTTATAGAAAGCGCTGTTGTAAACACTTAAAAATGGCTCAATCAATTGGAAATTGAAAGGGCTAGTGCCCTTTTTAACAGTTAAAAGTGTTTGGAAAGGCAACTAACCTCCCACTCTTGCCCACCATTTCCCCTAACACATGCAATCAAAATTTTGAGATATCCAGTTTTTTCAACGTAGTTAAAAGTTCTGGAAATTAGGTCTTTGAGGATGATAACCCCCTCACAGCCCTCAGGGCAAGGGTTGTAAGTTATGCCCTGGGGGCATATAAGGTTTTTATAGAAAGCGTTGTCGTAGAAACTTCAAAAAGGGCTCATTTGATTGGAAATTGAAAGGGCTAGTGCTCCTTTTAATAGTCGAAAGTGATTAGACAGCAACTAACCCCCCTCTCACGCCCACCATTTCTCCAAACACATCCAATCAAAATTTGAGATAGCCATTTTGTTCAACATAACTGAAAGTTCTGGAAAATAAAGTTCTTTGAAAAAAGAACCTTAAGTTCTTTGAAGATAACAAACCCCCCACATCCCTCAGGGAAACGGTATACCCTGGGGACATATAAGGTTTTC
This sequence comes from Artemia sinica, assembly GCA_027921565.1. Lineage (NCBI taxonomy): Eukaryota > Metazoa > Arthropoda > Branchiopoda > Anostraca > Artemiidae > Artemia > Artemia sinica. Next base: position 1,063,608 of record CM051263.1, on the reverse strand, counting down.
ATAGACAACGTTGTCGTAGAAACTTCAAAAAGGGCTCATTCAATTGGAAATTGAAAGGGTTAGTGCCCTTTTTAATAGTGAATAGGGGGTGGGCGTGAGAATAGGAATTCTCACGCCCACCATTTCCCCAAACACATCCAATCAAAATTTTGAAATACAAATTTTGTTCAACGTAGTTAAAAGTTCTAGAAATTACGTCTTTAAGGATGACACCCCCCCCCCTTACAGCCCTCCGGGCAAGGGTTGTAAGTTATACCCTGTAGGCATATAAGGTTTTTATAGAAAGCGCTGTCGTAAAAACTTCAAAAAGGGCTCATTCAATTGGAAATTGAAAGGGCAAGTGCCCTGTTTAATAGTTGAAAGTTATTGGAGTGCAACTGACCCCCCTCTCTTGACCACCATTTCTCCAAACACATGCATTCAAAATTTTGAGATATCCAGTTTCTTCAACGTAATGGAAAGTTCTGGAAATTAGGTTTTTGAGGATCATACCCCCTCACAGCCCTCGGGACAAGGGTTGTAGATTATACCCTGGGGACATATGAGGTTTTTTTTATAGAACAAGTTGTTATAGAAATTTCAAAAAGGGCTCATTCGATTGGAAATTGAAAGGGCTAGTGCCCTTTTTAATAGTCGAAAGTGATTGGAGGGCAACTAACCCCCTCTCACGCCCACCATTTCCCCAAACATATCCAATAAAAATTTTGAGATAGACATATAGTTCAACGTAATTGAAAGTTCTGGAAATTAGGTCATTAAGGAGGACAACCCCCCCCCCCAGCCCTCAGGGCAAGGGTTGTAAGTTATGCCCTGGGGGCATATAAGGTTTTAATAGAAAGCTTTGTCGTAAAATATTTAAAAAGGGCTCATTCAATTGGTGGAAATTAAAAGGGCTAGTACCCTTTTTTACTAGTTGAAAATGATTGAAGTGCAACTAACACCCCTCTCGCGCCCAGCATTTCCCCAAACACAACCAATCAAAATTTTGTTCAACGTAGTTGAAAGTTCTGTAAATTAGGTCTTTAAGGATGACAAACCACCCCCCCCCCACCCCTCAGGGCAAGGGTTGTGAGTTATGCCCTGGGGGCATACAAGGTTTTTATAGAAAGCGTTGTCGTAGAAACTTCAAAAAGGGCTAATTTGATTGGAAATTGAAAGGGCTAGTGCCCTTTTAATAGTCGAAAGTGATTAGAGGGCAACTAACCCCCCTCTCACGCCCAGCATTTCCTCAAACACATCTAATCAAAATTTTGAGATGGCCATTTTTTTCAAAGTAGTTGAAAGTTCTGGAAATGATGTCTTTTAGGATGACAACCCCCACAGCCCTCAGGACAAGGGTTGTAAGTTATGCCTTGTGGGCATATAAGGTTTTTATAGAAAGTGCTGTTATTGAAACTTCAAAAGGGGCTCATTCGATTAGAAATTGATAGGGCTAAAACTCTTTCCAATAGTCATAAGTGATTGGAGGACAACTAACCCCCCTCTCACGCCGACCATTTCCCCAAACACATCCAATCGAAATTTTGAGACAGCCATTTTGTTCAACGTAGTTTAAAGTTCCGGAAATAAGGTCTTTGAGGATGACAACCCCCCACCCAACAACCCTCAGGGCAAAGGTTGTCAGTTATGCCCTGGGGTTATATAAGGTTTTTATGGAAAGTGTTGTGGTAAAAAACTTCAAAAAGTGCTCATTCGATTGGAAATTGAAAGGGCTAGTGCCCTTTTTAAAAGTCGAAAGTGATTGGAGGGCAACTAACACTCTCAAGCCCACCTTTTCCCCAAATACATCCAATCAAAATTTTGAGACAGCCATTTTGTTCAACGTAGTTGAAAGTTCTGGAAATTAGGTCTTTGAGGATGATAACCCCCTCACAGCCCTCAGGGCAAGGGTAGTAGGTTATGCCCTGGGGGCAAATAAGTTTTTTTATAGATAGCGTTGTCGTAGAAACTTCAAAAAGGGCTCATTCAATTGGAAATTGAAAGGGCTAGTGCCCCTTTTAATAGTCGAAAGTGATTGGAGAGCAACTAACCCCCCTCTCACGCCCACCATTTCTCAAACACATCAAAATTTTGAGATAGCCATTTTGTTCAACATAGCTCAAAGTTCTGGAAAATAAAGTTCTTTGAAGAAAGAACTTTAAGTTCTTTGAAGATAACAAACGCCCCACATCCCTCAGGGAAAGGGTACACCCTGGTGGCATATAAGGTTTTTATAGATAACGTTGTCGTAGAAACTTCAAAAAGGGCTCATTTGATTGCAAATTGAAAGGGCTAGTGCCCCTTTTAATAGTCGAAAGTGATTGGAGAGCAACTAACCCCTCTCTCACGCCCACCATTTTCCCAAACACATCCAATCAAAATTTTGAAATACAAATTTTGTTCAACGTAGTTAAAAGTTCTGGAAATTAGGTCTTTAAGGATGAACTTTAAGCATGGAACTTCATATAAAAGGGGTGGTCGTATGAATTTGGAGGGGGCTTCTTCAATTGAAAATCGGAATTTCTAGTACCCTTTTTAAGACTATAAGTGATCCGAGGGCAACTAGTCTCCCTCACAAGCTCTTTTCCCTAAATGCATCCCATCAAAATTAGGGCATTAAGGGGTAGAGGCTTAGGGTATTAAGGTGAAAGCGATTAAGGTTGAGAGCGATGCAGAACACAATAAAACACACTATGTACTTGCTGGTTGCGAAAAAGGGAAACCAGCAATATCTAAAGAACGACTGCGGGTTTTAAGTTGAAATTTCAAGATATGTTGAGGAGATTTGCCACTTTGCTAGCTTCTTTTACCTGGTTATGACTGACAATAATTAAAAGCCTCGGACAAAACGCCCTTTTGTGGACGACCTTTAGCACGTTCATCGACCATCCAAATGGACCTGTTTACGGTGGCCCACAGCAATGTATGTGGATTCATATCCAAGTTTGATCACTTCCCATATTTAGTAAACTCGATCAAACCGTCAACCATGTGTATCATTGAGACCAATCTTGACCATGACATACATAGCAGTGAGGTTGCCATATCTCAATTCACACTCCTCAGGCGAGACTACTGCACTACATACGGAGGTGTTGCCGTTTATCTACATAGCCATATACCCTTTTCATGCCTATACATACTAGACTCAGAAGGCGAAGAAACTCTTTGGGTTAGGGTAACCTTCCCTAATAAATCCGTGATTGTTGGTACGGTGTATAACCCTCCAACCTGCCAGATTAGCAGCTACCTTGAAGCCTCTCTCGAATGAACTGGGGGCAAGTACACTAAGTCTGCCATTATCCTCCATGGATACTTCAACGTCCGTCATAGCGTGCGGCTTCACCGCAAAAATGCTGGCAAGGAGTGGTCAAACTTGTGTGACCTATCTCTCTGAATCGGGCTGGAACAACTTATCAATTTTGACACGTATCACGGTCCAAACGGATCATCTCGTCTTGACCTTTTCCTTACAGATCACCCTGACTCCTTTAAGGTAGACGCTCATGCTTTCTCAAGTGACCATGTTGACGTCATTGCACGTGGAAACCTTTGCATTCCGCCTCCAATAAAGCAAGAGCGGACAATCTGGCTATACAAAAGAGGTGATTGGGACGGTTTGATAAACACTATTTGTTCTCAGCAGTGGAGAGGATTTCTCTTTGTTTTCTCAGAGAAAGCTACAGAGAAATACCAGCAGGCCAAAGTTGAATCTATTGATAAACATATCCCCTCAATGCAGATTCAGGCGTTCAGTAAGGACAAACCTTGGTTCAACGCTCAGTGTATGAAGGCTATCCAAGGAGAGCAAAAGGCACACAAGCGATGGCTACTTTCAAAGAGCGAAGAGAACAGAATTGCATTGATCAACACGCGCAAAGATGCAGTTCATGCAATTCGGCAGTCCCGGGTTCGGTTTAAGGAGAACTTTGCCACCAAGCTTCAGCATGCTTCGGCAAAGAGTTGGCGGAGAATTGTCAAGGAGGCTTTACCGTCGTCCAAGGGGACTTCAATTCCGTCTATTCAGATTAACGGGATTGTGGTACGAGATCCACAGGAAAAGACTAAATCTCTTGCTAATGCTTTTGCCGAATTCTCGAATCTAGACGAAGAAGGTAGAGAAGTGCCGAATTTCTCAGACCGAACCTGTACTGACCCGGAGCGTGTGAATTTTTTTGCTCTTAAGGCCCTTAGCATTTTATGGCATCTTGACGTGATCAAAGAAACAGATCCTGACAATATACCAAATGTTGTCCTCAAATCCTGCAGTGTTGAACTAGCTAGACATTGTCATTGCTTTTGTGGATATTCCCACAAACATGGAAAATCGCCCATGTTATACCTTCCCTAAAGCCAAACGGCGATCCAACGAGCATTGCTTACTATTGGCCTATTAGCGTCCTCTCCTGCGCAGGCAAAGTCTATGAGAGTGTCTTCAATAAAAAACTCAAACAGTTTCTGGTATCAAACAACTTTCTAGGCGATTGCCAATATGGATTCCGGAGGAAATATTCAACATTAGACTTCCTATCGGCCCATCCTTAGGAGTGGATCGAACTTCTGGCAATAGGGTACGACATTAGGTTTTTGTCATTCAACATTGCCAAAGCTTTCGACAGAATATGGCATCGTAGCAGATGTCCGTTAAGAGTGATTAATTAAAAAAACTTTCCGAAAAATAAGTTTTTCAAAGAAAAGTAAAGGCCATTTTAAACTTAAGCTCAGGAGATACAGGAGATACAAACTCAAAACGACCAGAAATTACTATTAAAGAATAAATGAAACCCAAAACGAACAGAAATTAAATAAACAATCATAGCAAAAAACATACAACAAGTAATAATATAAATGAATAAATAGATCTTAAAGCGAGTAATGCTTAGATTGAATATGAAAATCAAGCTTAAAACGAAAAAATAGTTTGCTATTAAAGTATAAATGAAACTTAAAACGAACAGAAATTAAATAAATAATCAATGCGAACAAACATACAATATACATTAATGTAAATGAATAAACAAATCTTAAAACAAGTGAAACTTAACTTGAATATTCAAATCAAGTTTGAATCGAATAAAAATAACTACAAACAAGAGTTTGGGTATCGCCTCACTACAGAAGCCTAAAACCTACTGCGTCATTGGCGCCTTACTGAAAACTATATGAGCCTTGAACAGTCTTGGAAAGTATAAACAAAATCAAATTGAATATTACATATACAATGATATTAATTGTTGTAAGATCCATCAGTTCAAGATTTTTTTTTTTCACTGTAATTTTTATTTTCATTTTCAATGCTGTAAGAACTGGAAAAGAATAAATTTGTAATATACGAGTAATTCGTTTTCAGTGAAGCGCCAATGACACAGAAGGCTTTAGGTTTTTCAAACAGTTCGTGGAACTGTAAGTAAGGAACGACCCGGCTCAATGGTAACCGAAACTCTAGAAAACGGGTTTTTGATACCAATAGATACATCAAAAGAATCAGATTTCAATGCTGAATTCAAATATATAACTTTCATCAAGTTTAGTCCTACCCATCAAAAGAACGCGCCTGAGAAGATTTGGCTGATTTTCGAAAAAAGGGGAAAAGACCCCCTAAGAGTAATAGAACCTTAATGAAAATCACACCATCATATTCAGCGTATCAGAGAACCCTACTGTAGAGGTTTCAAGCACCTATCTACAAAAATGTGGAATTTTGCATTTTTGCCAGAAGAAAGATCACGTATCTTTTTTTTCCCCCAGGGGTGATCGTATCGACCCAGTGGTCCTAGCTCGTGGAAGGACTCATTGGAAAGGAAGTTAAAAGTTCTAGTGCCCTTTTTAAGTGACCAAATAAAATGGAGGGCAACTAGGCCCCCTCCCACGCTCATTTTTTTCCCAAAGTCATCTGATAAAAATTTTGAGATAGCCATTTTGTTCAGCATGGTTAAAAATATGATAACTATGTCTTTTAGGATGACTTAATCCCCCGAAGTCCCCGGGGGAGGGCTCAAAGTTATGAACTTTACCCAATGTTAACATATAGTATTGGTTATTAGGAAGTATACAGACGTTTTCAGGGGGTATTTTTTCTGGTAGTAGGGGGTTGGGTGGGTCGGGGGTTATGTGGGAAGATCTTTCCATGAAGAAAGTTTTCATGGGGGAAGGGCCATTGCTATGAAGGGGACGCCGGATTTCCCAGCATTATTTAAAAAAAAACAGAAATTAAATATAAAAAAACAAGTTTTCCAACTGAAAATAAGAAGTAACATCAAACTTAAAACAAACAGAAAATATTACGTGTATGATTGTGTTCACCCTCTAGTCAATACCTCGCTCTTTAAGCCAAAGATTTTTTAGTACTTTCATAAGAGCTATTTATTCTAAATAACGGCCTCTGTGATTAAGGGGTCATTTTTAAAGAATTGGAACAAAATTCGAACTTCAGCTTAGAGAGCGAGGTATTGACTAGGGAGTGAGCCCCCTAATATACGAATATAGAAGTTCGTTACATAAGTTAATTCGTAAGTTTTGTATATTTATTACTAATAAAAACGTTCGTAAATAAAATTAAACAAGTTTCGAGAAAGCCATTTAACCAAATAAAAGTAACATTAATATGTAAATTTTATTTTAATTATTCATGTACGGTGAACCAAAATCAAAACCTGCATTAATTCAAAAATGTTCAAAAATTAATTTAAAAAAAAACAAGTTTTTTTAACTGAAAGTAAGGAACGACGCTAAAACTTAAAACGAACAGAAATTATTCCGGATATGAAAGGGGCTGTCCCCTCCTCAACGCCTCGCTCTTTACGCCAAAGTTTGACTTTCTCACAACTCTTTTTTTAAACAATAAAAAACTTTAGCGCAAAGAGCGAGGCGTTGAGGAGAGAACAGCCCCTTTCATATACGGAATAATTACGTGTATGATTGGGTTCACCCCCAAGTCAATACCTCGCTCTTAAAACCCAAAGATTTTATAGTACTTTCAATAGAGCTATTTATTCTAACTAACGGATTAAGGAGTCATTTTTAAAGAATTGGAAAAAAATTCGAACTTTAGCTTAAAGAGCGAGGTATTGACTAGGGGGTGAGCCCCCTAATGTACGTATTAAAAATATATGAATATAGAAGTTCATTACGTAAGTTAATTCGTAAGTTATGTATATTTATTACTAATAAAAACGTTCGTAAATAAAATTAAACAAGTTTCGAGAAAGCCATTTAGCCAAATAAAAGTAACATTAATATGTAAATTTTATCTTAATTATTCATGTACAGTGAGCCAAAATCAAAACCTGAATTAATTCAAAAACGTTCAAAAATTAATTAAAAAAAACAAGTTTTTTTTAACTGAAAGTAAGGAACGACGCTAAAACTTAAAACGAACAGAAGATATTCCGGATATGAAAGGGGCTGTCCTCTCCTCAACGCCTCGGTCTTTACGCTAAATTTTGACTTTCTTACAACTCTTATTTTTTTTAAACAATAGAAAACTTTAGCGTAAAGAGTGAGGCGTTGAGGAGGGGACAGCCCCTTTCATATACGGAATAATTACGTGTATGATTGGGTTCACCCCCTAGTCAATACCTCGCTCTTTAAGCCAAAGATTTTATAGTACTTTCATAAGAGCTATTTATTCTAACTATCGGATTAAGGAGTCATTTTTAAAGAATTGGAACAAAATTCGAACTTTAGCTTAAAGAGCGAGGTATTGACTAGGAGGCGAGCCCCCTAATATACATATTAAAAATTTATGAATACAGAAGTTCGATACGTAAGTTAATTCGTAAGTTACGTATATTTATTACTAATAAAAACGTTCCTAAATAAAATTATACAAGTTTCGAGACAGCCATTTAACCAAATAAAAGTAAAATTAATATGCAAATTTTGTTTTAATTATTCATGTGCGGTGAGCCAAAATCAAAACCTGCATTAATTCAAAAACGTTCAAAAATTAAATAATAAACACGAGTTTTTTTTTAACTGAAAATAAGGAACGACGTTAAAACTTAAAACGAACAGAAATTATTCCGTATATGAAAGGGGCTGTCCCCTTTTCAACGCCTCGCTCTTTACGCTAAAGTTCGACTTTCTCACAACTCTTATTTTTTTAAACAATAAGAAACTTTTGTCCTGACCCCAAAAAATCACGTGCACCCCCCTCCCATATAAACTTGTATGGGTTGCCCCACCCCTAACGGCTAATCATTATCCATTTACGCTAAAGGAGTGTAATTGTACGCCAAAAACTCAAGACACGGAGGCTTCTTTGATAGGTAGAAATGAAGCTGGAAGGCCACACCTCTCACGTCAAACCAACGAAAAATTACGCTAAATGACTGTAGTTTTGCAACAGAAAAGGGTCATTTTATGTTTAAAAATTGTAATTTCAGGATCACAGGAATTGGCTGTGATGAATACAATGGATCCGCCCATAACGTTAAATCAGTCACAATGTGCGCTAGAATACCTTATTTTTAACCCTCTGACTGAAACACGCTGAATTAGCGTCCGTTAGTAAAAGTACGCTTTTTTAGCATAAGGCCCACTTGCTGCACCATAATTTAGCGTAAAAGTACGAACGGATTTTTTTACCGTGTAAGCTTGATTTTCATATTCAATCTAAGCATTACTCGCTTTAAGATCTATTTATTCATTTATATTATTACTTGTTGTATGTTTTTTGCTATGACTGTTTATTTAATTTCTGTTCGTTTTTTGGGGTTTCATTTATTCTTTAATAGTAATTTCTGGTCGTTTTGAGTTTGAATTTTAACAGGTATTTGTAAAAGTACGCTTTTTCAGCATAAGGCCCACTTGCTGCACCATAATTTAGCGTAAAAGTACGAACGGATTTTTTTTACCGTGTAAGCTTGATTTTCATATTCAATCTAAGCATTACTCGCTTTAAGATCTATTTATTCATTTATATTATTACTTGTTGTATGTTTTTTGCTATGACTGTTTATTTAATTTCTGTTCGTTTTTTGGGGTTTCATTTATTCTTTAATAGTAATTTCTGGTCGTTTTGAGTTTGAATTTTAACAGGTATTTGTATCTCCTGAGCTTAAGTTTAAAATGGCCTTTACCTTTCTTTGAAAAACTTATTTTTCGGAAAGTTTTTTTTTAATTAATTTTTGTTCGTTTTTGATTGCAAAAAGTTTCAATTTTTTATAGCATGGGGGGGGGGTTGCTTACTGTCCGGTTATTCTTGACTTTAAAAACGGAGGTAGAACTTTCAATTTAAATCGAATGAGGCTTAATCCCCTCCCATTTGCGCTGCAAATGGGAGGATATCATAATTAATTTGATAATTTATATATGTGATAACCATGGACAAGAAGTCTATGGAGCTATGAGACTCATAGACACATATTTACATGTGCTGTTAGTGGTAGGATAAAGGGGTCGGGTTTGATGCTAGGGGGCGGACAGGGTTGGCTGTGTAAAACCTTTACATTGGAGCACTGTTTCCACGAATCTCAGTGCATCTATACACAACTAGCAGCACATCCAGAAGATCCAGGATCAAACATGCTCTATTTTCAGCCAAAATAAACTAAAATAACTACACAAGAGATAACCGTTCACAAGCTATGGGACTCACAGACACATATTTACATGCGCTGTTAGTAGGAGGATATTAAGGGGGTCGGGTTTGATGCTAGGGGGGCGGACAGGGTGGGTGTGTAAAACCTTTACATTGGAGCACTGTTTTCACGAATCTCAGTGCATCTATACACAACTAGCAGCGCATCCAGAAGATCCAGGATCAAACATGCCCTATTTTCTGCTAAAATAAACTAAAATAACTTTACACAAGAGATAACCATTCACAAGCTATGGGACTCACAGACACATATTTACATGCGCTGTTAGTGGGAGGATATTAAGGGGTCGGGTTTTGATGCTAGGGGACGGACAGGGTTGGCTGTGTAAAACCTTTACATTGGAGCACTGTTTTCGTGAAACTCAGTGCATTTATACACAACTAGCAGCGCATCCAGAAGATCCAGGATCAAACATGCCCTATTTTCTTCATAAGAAAACCTTATATGTCACTGTAATTTTTTTGCCTTAGGAATATTTTGAAATAAAATAGCTATTCCAAATTTGATCTGGTCTATTTGAGGTAAGAGGTGTAAGGGGGGGTGCCCTCTCAAAACTTTTGACTCTTAAAAGGGTACGTGATAACTAGTCGAATGAGCTGTTTTTAGAAAATGAGGAGTTCTAAGAAGAAGGTCAAATAAAACTAAATTTGCAAAACTAAAAACAATACAACATCGAAACCGTATTGCCTTTATGGGAATAAGGAAATCCTTTTATATGGAGACAAAATCTACAAACAGAAAAAAATTCTTTTAGTATCTAGAAAGAATTATATAATCATTTCAGTATATAAACCTATCCTCCTATTTGTGCTGTAAATGGGAGGATATTAGGGGGTCAGGTTTAATGCTAAGGGGTGGGCGAGCGGGGCTGGCTGTGCACAACAAAATGAGGAGTTTTTAGAAAAAGACCCAATAAAACATTAAAGCCTTATGGTCTTTATGACCTTTGGTTTTCTATTGTCTAAAACTTAGTAACAGAAAAAAATTAATTAAAATAAACTAAAATAACTTTACAAAAAAAAACACCATTAACAAGCAGTATATAGTGCTATCCTCCCATTTGCGCAACAAATAGGAGGAGGGGGTAGGGTTTAGTGCAAAGGGGTGGGCGGACGGGACTGGCTGTGCAAAACCTTCCAGTTGGTGGCCCTGTTTTTACTGATGTTATTGCAAAACTAAAAACAATAAAACATCGAAACCTTATTGCCTTTTTGGCAATGAGGAAATCCTTTTATAGGGAAGCAAAATCTACAAACAGAAAAAATTCTATTAGTATCTAGAGGGAATTATATAATCGTTGTAGTATATAGCGCTATCCTCCAATTTGCGCTACAAATGGGAAGAGGGGGTCGGAGTTAATGCTAAGAGGTGGGCGGACGGCGCTGGCTGTGCACAACCTTCTCGTTGGTGGCCCTGTTTTCACTAATCTTAGTGCACAACTAAAAAACAATAAACATCGAAACCTTATTGCCCTTATGACCTTTAGTTTTCTATTGTCTAAAAGTTAGTAACATAAGAAAATTAATCTAAAAAACTAAAATAACTTTACAAAAGAGATAACAGTTAACAAGCACTATATAAGGCTATCATCACATTTGCGCTACAAATGGGAGGATATTAGGGGATCAGGTTTAATCCTAAAGGGTGGGCGGACGGGGCTGGCTGTGCAAAACCTTCCCGTTGGTGGCCCTGTTTTCACTAATCTTAGTGCACAACTAAAAAACTATAAAACATCGAAACCTTATTGCCTTTATGACCTTTAGTTTTCTATTGTCTAAAACTTAGTAACATAAGAAAATTAATTTAAAAAACTAAATTTATTTATTAATTTACATTAATATCTATTGTATGTTTGTTTGCATGGATTGTTTATTTAATGATTGTTTGATTGTTTATATGCCCCCAGGGCATAACTTACAACGCCTACCCCCGGGCCCTGGTGGGCTGTGTCAACACCGGAGTTTTTGTTATCAGAATTTTGAACTATTTTAAAAAAATGTCTATCTCAAAATTTTTATCTGATGCGTTTAGGGCGTGGAGTAGGGGGGGGGGGGCTAGTTGCCCTCCAATCTCTCTAGACCCTTAAAAAGTGAACAAGAACTTTCAATTTCCAATCAAATGAGCCTTCTCTAAAGTTTTTACGAGCATCCCTTCCATAAGAAATAATATGAAGGATTCGGAGAATCCTTAAATTACAACCCTTGCCCAGAGGGCTGTGGGGGAGTTGTTATCCTCAAAGATCTAATTTCCAGAACTTAAAACTAAGTTTAATAAAATGTCTGTCTCAAATTTTGATTGGATGTGTTTGGGGAAAAGGTGGGCGTGAGAGGGGGGTTAGTTGCCCTCAAATCATTTTCGACTATTAAAAAGGGTACTAGCCCTTTGAATTTCCAATCGAATGAGCCTTTTTTGAAGTTTCTACGACACCGCCTTCTATAAAAACCTTATGTGCCCCCAGGGTATAACTTAAAACCCTTGCCCTGAGGGTTGTTGGGGAGTGTCCTCCCCAAAAACATATTTTCTATCTAAAAATCAACTACGCTTAACAAAATGCCTATCTCAAAATTTTGAGTGAATGTGTATGGGGGAATAATGGGCATGGGAGGGGGGCTAGTTGCCCTCCAATCACTTTCGACCATTAAAAAGGGCACTAGCCCTTTGATTTTCCAATCGAATGAGCCTTTTTTGAAGTTTCTGCGACAACACCTTCTACAAAAACCTTATATGCCCCCAGGGCATAACTTAAAACCCTTGCCCTAAGGGTTGTGGGGGAGAGTCCTCCTCAAAAACATATTTTCTATCTGGAAATCAACTACGCTGAACAAAATGGGTATCTCAAAATTCTGATTGGATGTGTTTGGGGGAATGATGGGCGTGGGAGGGGGGCTAGTTGCCCTCAAATCACTTTCGACTATTAAAAATGGCACTATCCCTTTGAATTTCCAATCGAATGAGCCTTTTTTGAAGTTTCTACGACAACGCCTTCTTTAAAAAATTTATATGCCCCAAGGGCATAAATTAAAACTCTTGCCCTGAGTGTTGTGGGGGAGTGCCCTCCTCAAAAATATATTTTCTATCTGGAAATCAACTACGCTGAACAAAATGGCTATTTCAAAATTTTGATTGGATGGGTTTGGGGGAATGATGGGCGTGGGGGGGGGCTAGTTGCCCTCCAATCATTTTCTACTATTAAAAAGGGCACTAGAACTCTCGATTTCAAATCGAATGAGCCCGCTTTGAAGTTTCTACGACGACCCCTTCCGTATGAAGTGCCTCTGGGAAAAAAAATAATAAATGATAAATAATAAAACATTGGAGCCGTATGGCCTTTACTATAGGCAATGCTACAGCGTTGCCTCTGATTGAGAGCTTTCTTTCAGATCGTTCAATGCGAGTTGTCCTCGACGGGTTGATTTCCTGCGAATATTCAGTGAAAGCAGGGGTCCCCTACGGCAGTGTCTTGGAACCCACGCTCTTCCTTATCTAATTAAATGACATGGGAGACAACCTTGCAAGCCCTTTGCATCACTTGACGATACCGCGACACGCTCAGCGATTCCAAAACAAGCCTCCCTTTCCCTACAGATGGATCTTTATAAAATAAAAAAGTTGTCTGATACATAGATGATTAACTTTCATGCATCGAAAACAAAGGTGCTTCTTATTACCCAATCAAAGGTGCCACTTTGACACCCCAGTTTCATTTTCAAAAATGAAACTATAAAGAGTCGACGTGCACCACTTCAGAAGATCCCAAATAGGGCGAACAGGGCACGCTGTACCTCTACACATGACTCGCTCCAGCTTCTAAATGAAAGGTTTCATGTAGTGTCCATGGTTTTTTCAACAAGTACATGGATTCGCCTCCTTCAAATAAGCTCTCTCGCGATGTGACCCCCTTTGTCCAACCGACAAGGCAGACACGAAGGCACACAGGTCGGTCCAATTGTCTAGAGGAGGGCACGCCAAGAACCGAGTACTTGAGGAACAGCTTCATCTGGCATTGCAGTTTTATCTGGAACGATCTTCCTGGGGATATTATTCCTATAAATCCCGCTGTCAACTCCTTCAAAAGAAGGTTTAAACAGACATTTAAAACATCAAGTTTTAGGTGCGAGGTAAAAGAATAGCAGCATATCCGATACCTTTAAGTACCTGTCTCCGTGAATATAGGAAAAAAAATTATAGGAGGATTACCAGCCCCCTCCCTCCTTTCCCTTTTTAGTTGCCCCCTCTGCTCAGTATTTATCAAAATTTTGAAATTGTCATTTTTGCTCAAACTAGTCAAAAAATTTAATACCTTTAATTCCAGGGGTGCCATTCCTCCCATGGCCACGGGGCAAGGATTGTAAATTATACAATTTGCCAATTGTTTACATGCAGGATGTACCATCAGAAAAAGGAGAAATATTGAATTCTGGGTGCATCCAAAAAGGCTCAGAACATTAAGGTGAAGCTTTGGAAAGTGTTGAGGGGTATATTACGCTAAACCAAACGTCAAGTTTATCAAAGAGGAGGCTCATCAATATTTTTTAAAACAGCTGAGGGCGTTAAGTATAAACTTTCAAAACATATTGAAGAGTTGTTGAAAAGTGGTTGGAGGGGTGCAAACCTCCTTCCCTGCCCTTTTTAGTTGCCTCACTGTAAAAACATTTGATCAAAATGTTAAAATATACATCTTGTTCAAAATAGTCAATAGCTCAAACAGATGTGCCAATGGGGATGACATAACTCCGAGCAGCTTTGGAGAGGGATGCCAAACACAATAAAACACACTGTGTGCGTGGTGGTTAGTAGTGTAGGGTCAATCTGTACTATCGTCTAGATAGCCTCTACTCTTTCCTTCTTTACTAGTTCCATGGTAATGGTATTTCCGGCAGGTGCTTTACTAGCCCGCTCAAAGTTCCCTATACTACTATGGTCTAGACAGGGTGTGTACTATCCGCCAAAACGATCTTAATCGCAATTTGTCTATACTGCTATGTTCTAAATAAGGGGCTTAATCGAATTGGTTCTAGTAGCCCCTCAAAGTTTCCAATAGGTGTTGTTATCCAGTAAAACATGTTTTCTATGCAAATTTAAAGCCCTTTTCTTGTGTTTACATGAATACAAGCATCTGTAGCAATACTAGCAATCATTAAATTGATTATTATTGCGTTAAGGTGGATAAATAAGGTGGAATTTTATTGTTTTTTTAGAGCAGCAGAGAAGAAAATTTCAGAACGATAACATTGTGAATATACTTTTACTTCAAGTTTTATTTGAAAAACATATTTTACTGTTGAAAATAAGTGGTTTTGCACTACTGGAAGTTGAAAGAGGGATTGGCAGTCATATGAATACGAAAGTCCCTGATCTTGCAATAGAAATTGCAAGGGGTTGTTGCCTAACCCTGGAGTGGGATGAGATATTTGCAATATACGTGGTATCATTGAGCAAATTCAATTTGGAGGAACAGTTGTAATCTGCAGCAAAAGTGAACATAATGTACATACATAGACTACAAGATATATTAGATGCGATCGATTAAATATGTGGTAATATGATACGCATATAAAACTTTACAAAAAAGTCTCCTAATTCGAAGGACAGGTTCTCTTAGACAGAAAAAAGTTAAAGATTAGTAGAAAGTACGGGGGACAACCATTCTTATTATAAGGGTTACCGAGGGAGCGTGCTCTGGCTGTAGTTGTTATAACGGCGTACCAAGGGAGAGTGCTCTGGCAGAAACCAGTATAAGGACCTACCAAGGGAGGGTATTTGGGCAATTACCATTATAAGATATCTACTTATATGTAAACAATCAGTAAATTGAAAAACTTACAGCCCTTCTCCCAGGAGCTATAAGGATTGCACCAACCACAGAGAAATAGTTATTAGACCTTCCAACTATGCTCAATCAAATGACTATTTCAAGATTTTGATCAGACGACGTGGCAGGGGCGGGGGTAGTTACCCCTCAAACTTTTTCTTCACTTATTAAGGGCAGCAGAACTTTTAGTTTATATTAAAATATGACCAGTCCAAATCTTTTAGAATCATTGGTTCAATACAATCATTCCTAGAAAAACAAGTGCGTTGTCTTTCTTCTGACAAAAATACAAAATTCTGAATTTTGTAGGTAGGAGCTTAAAACCCCTAGAACTGGGTGCTTTAATGAGCTTAATCGGATAGTGTGATTTTCACTAAGATTGTTTGACGTTTTGGATGTATTTCCCCTTTTTCGAAAATCACGTCAAATTTCTCAGGGTCTAGGGCTTTTAATGGGTACCATTAAACTTAATGAATTTTATATGTTTGGAATCAGTATAAAAAAAAAAACAATTCTATTAATGAATCAATTTTTGTCGAAATTCCTTTGTTAGTTTCAGATACAATTGGGCCCAGTCGCTCCTTATTTAGAGTTCATTATCACGAAATGTTTGATACTTAATGCAATTGTTTGTGTTAATTTCTGTGCATTTTGGGTTTCATTCATCCATTGAAAGTAATTCTTGTTTGTTTTACGTTTGATTTATTATAGTACTGCTCCTTTTAGACTTTGAAATGCATCTTTTATTTGAAGACATTTTCTTAAATTTCGACAAAAGTTGACTTCGACGCCCTAATTAGTACTTATACCACAAGTGACACAGGAGAGCGTTGTTTCTAATTATACAGTTTCAAATGCCATAAACAGACAAGGAAAAGTGAATCACATATACAAAGGAGGACAATCACAAGGATAAATATCCAAATTATCTAATTAGCAATTTAAAGGAATATTCAAAGTATGAAATTTGAAAGCGTTATATTTATTACAATATATTTTTACCCTCTGCAAATATATGAGGTAATCAAAAATAACAATAAACAAAAGTTTGCAACAAAATTAAATAGGAGTTTCTCCGTCTTCATTTCGTATTTTTATCATGTGTGCGAAGCCAAAGAGTGTTTTTATCATGCGAGTGTCATTTTAAACCACCTGCTCCGAAGACATCAACCAAAAAGAAAGAAGCGAATGAATAGTTGAGATTGTTTAAGAAAAATTACAATGAGACCTGCGGCCCCAACATTGGACATATAGGCTTGATATATATGATCATCTTAAAAATGAATGTTTCAAAAAGATGATGGATTATAATCGAATAAAGGAGGATAAATTCAAATTTTCAAAATGACGAAGGAAAAATACTGCACAAAAACAGAGGACGATGTCAACATTATGATTTTGCCTGCGAATTAAGTTTGAAAACTAACATTAACAGCATAATAAAGCTTTTTGGGAACAAAAATGTGCTGTGCAGTGCCATGCGACACAATTTAAAAAACGGCTACAGAAAGCCTAGGCCTCTCGCAACCAATATGAGGCTCAAATGTAAATATTTAAAAGTATACTAAATTCAAGAGACAAATCATCATCGAAGACAAGAATATTTCTACAATGGAGGTAATGGGGAAAACAGGCAGGATCTTGGTTGAAAATATACTTGCTCACTTTGGCAACAAAGGACTAAAATTAAGATTAACTCAATTGACTACATTTGTTTGATTCATTTGTGACTATATTTACCCGGAGAAAGGCCTTAACATTGTTATCTAGGACCTCAAATACATATTTGGAAATATCGTCATGACACACGAAGATCTGAATCTTTGAAAGGAAAAGAATATGCATGTGTGGGTTTTATGTTGATCTCATTTTGAAATAAGATTGTCATATGAAATAAGATTCTCACTAAGAAATAAGATTCTATAAAATAAGATTCTCATAGGAGAATCTTATTTCTCCTGGCTCTCTTAAATTTTGAATTAAGCGAAATTCATTATGTAACACACATAAACAATGGTGTATAGCTGATTCACATTACTAATAACTAAGGGTCAATATTGGCTAATTGGGATAAGCTGGAAAAAAAAAAAACGAGTTCGTCATTGAAACCGGGGTATGGACAAAGTCTCATACAATAACCAATCTCAAACATTTAGCCAAACACAACAGTCACTGTTCCCTAATTAGGTTGTGTTGAGTTTTTGGTAAGCTAATAATTCAAGTTGACTATCGAGAAAATCCTAAATATGGCTAATGAAAACTTTAAGCAGTTAAGAAAAACTATGTAATAGATACCTCTGATCTGTCTATCAATTTGAAATCCCTCTTGCCTTAGTTTTTTGCACCACTCATTGACCTGAAAAAGAAAGTTTTTTCCTCAATTTCACGAAACTGCCAGAGCTAGAGACCAGAATCACAAATGAATTGTAATAGCAAGCAAAGAACAAGACCAAGAAGTTAAAAAGAGGAGAGAGAGAGAGAGACAGAGAGAGAGAGAGAGAGAGAGAGAGAGAGAGAGAGAGAGAGAGAGAGAGAGAGAGAGAGAGAGAGAGAGAGAGAGAGAGAGAGAGAGAGAGAGAGAGAGAGAGAGAGAGAGAGAGAGAGACAGAGACAGAGACAGAGAGACAGAGAGACAGAGAGAGAGACAGAGAGACAGACAGGGAGACAGAGAGAGAGAAGAGAAGAAAAGAAAAGAGAAGAGAAGAGAGAGGGGAGAGACGAGAGAGAGGAGAGAGAGAGGGGGGGAGAGAGAGAGAGACGCTGAATAACCGCACCAAATTCCACACAAATGATACCCATATTATTATTTTTTGTAATAGATAACTACAAAAACTGTCCTTATATTCTTCTTTTGAATAACAGCCAAAATCCGTTTGAAATCAGAATACTGATTCCAAATATATAAAACACATTAAGTTTAATGAGAAGCTATGACCCTTAAGACATTTGCCTGATTTTTCAAAACGGGGAGAAAGACTCACAAAAGTCAGGTGATATCACACCATCGGGTCCAGCATATAAGAAAACATTAGTGTAGAGGTTTCAAGTTCTATCAACAAAAATATGATTTTTTTTTTTTTTTTAAGGATCATAAATGCGTATTTATTTATTTGCTTGTTTTTTTTCAGTCTTCCCCAAGGGTGATCGTATCAAGCCCATACCCCTAAAAGACACGGAGAGGGCTCAATCAAACAGAAATTAAACGTTTTGTGCCCTTTTTAAATGACCGAAAAGATTGAAGCTAGCCCCCCTCCCGCACCCCCTTTTCCCCAGAGACTTCCTATCAACATTTTGAGATAGCAACTTTTTTCAACATAGTTTAAAGGTCAAATAACTATGCCTATGGGGACGATGTGACCCACCACTTCCCCTAGGAAAAGGGCTGTAAGTTATGCAATTTACCCATTATTTACACAAAGAATTTCTTTTGAGAAATATATGAATTACTCGGGGGGGGGGGGGGTCTGCGGAAGGGAAGTTTCTATGAGGATTAAAGTTTCTGGGGGAATTTCCTTCAATGATTCAAAAAACGGTCAGATATTAAATAAAAAACACGATTTTTTCAACTGAAAGTAAGGAGCAACTTTAAAATTTTAAACGAACAGGAATTCCATATATGATGTGGGTTGCCCCATCCTCATCCCGCACTCTTTACGCTGAAGTTTGGCTTTTTACCCCAGTTCTTTAAGAACGACTCCTAAAACGTTAGGAGCGCTGAAATTGAATGAGAAGGATTTTAAAGAACTTATCAAGTCTTTAGCGTAAAGAACCAGGTCTGAAGAAGGGCTGCGCCTTCATGTATGGCTTAATTTCTGCTCGTTTCAAGTTTTGATGTTGCTCCTTACCTTTCAAAAAACTTGTTTTTTTCTAATATTGCAAATAATCAAGCAGTTCGTGGTAACAAACTGAAAGTTCTATGGAACATATTCCTCTCTTACTACGTTGTAACTACCGCTACAACCACGATGTAACTACCACTACAACTACGATCTCCTGAGCCTAACCATCCAGTGATAGCATTATACCAGAAAAAGCAGAGCTAAAATCTTTTATGTAAGGAATAGAGAGAACTCGAATGCACTCTTTTGTGCCCCATTCATCTTCCTCGTTATTCTTGAATCTATATACTAAACTCGTCTCTAATATATAAAAGGAGGAATTGAATTCAAGCCACAATTTCTTAATTCAATTGAAATTGAAGATTAACCACCCAATGACTTCAGACTAAAGAATAGCACGATAATTATGATAATGTGTGATTTAGATATTTCAGAGAGCATATGCCATGGAACATGCCTGGTTATTTTTGAATTATACATATATAATTTTTGAATATATACATATATATATATATATATATATATATATATATATATATATATATATATATATATATATATATATATATATATATATAATATATATATATATATATATATATATATATATATATATATATATATATATATATATATTATATATATATATATATATATATATATATGACGTACACGACACACAGGAAAAAGCCTTCTGCTTTTTCTTGGTAGCAATAGTAAAGGACAAACTACGCTAGCTACCTTTTCATTGTTACGCATGGACCCTTTGAAGCTTTCTCTTTTAACATCATCTATGATTGCAACCTACGATTATGACGACATCCATCATCCTTTATATAAAGATGCAGGTTTTCATAAAAAAAAACTTAATTTATTTTAAATCATTTCAAATTTCGGAATCAAGAGGAACTACCATCTAAGCAACAAAGTTACATCACACCATGAAAAAAAACGACAGGGCAGGCAATAGCAAACCTATCAAGAAGCAATGAGAAATAATAAATCAGAAAGGTACTGTGTTGGTTAGCTGAAACAGTAAAAATAGATACTCTTTCAAAAGATATGGACGTTTTTAGGGACTACTAGAGGGACCATTAAGGATTTTAGGGACCAATTTACAAGCTACTAATATCATGGTAATTGTAAAACCGCATTAATCATTGTTTGATTCTCTGCATGGTACTTATCAAATTTTCGGCTCCTAAGAGAAACATCCAGTTTTCGGGGATCAGTTTCCTGCTTTTAGTAAAACATTAGCTTTTAGAATTCTGCAGAACTTGAAGCATTTGAGCTAGTTTTGTAAACATGTCTAGAACAACCTGCAGCGCAATATAAATTTTGTTTTGTTTTAAGTTTAAAATTTACTCTTTATGTAGATAAGAAGAAATTTGTTTTTTAGAATTAATTAAGTAGCTACATTATTTGCAGAGTCAATACTCATTAGTTTCTCTAACAGCACTTACATAATAAACTTGCTTTTAAGACACCATTTCCCAATAGGGATAAATGTGATGCTAACCATGACAAGCAACACTGCCTCAAGTTATTCAAGATTTCCTAGAACCAATTGTCTGACTTAACCAAAAATCAACCTCTTGTTACCATGCAAAGAAGGGTTAAATAGGAACATGAAAAGAAAAATGCTTGTTCTACGTAACCAAAAAGCCATATTTTGTGCATGAACAAGTCCTTAGGAGAGGGGATAAGTAGAAATTGTCATGGTGACAACCTGTCTTTTTGGAAACAGTGTTCAATGGAGGATCAAACAGTACCATTCTTTTGTTATTATAGCGTCTGACTAAGAAGAGGCCAAGCACAAAGCTTTTTATCAAAAGTTTCACTTTCCTTATGGTACTTAATAGCTTTTCAAGATGGCAAAAGCCTTGTTGTCAAGAAATGTAAGGTTTATAATAGGGCAGAAATCAGATAAAAAAAAAGGAAGAAATAAACCATAAGATCCTCTAGTAAATGCCTCACAAAATACTACAGATAAAAAAACAATTCACTACAATATTCTTTCTTAATACTATAACTACTGCTGTTAGGCAGGAATACCAGCCCCCACCCCTCTTGACTAGGCCGGATATAGCCCACGGCTATATACAAAAGTTTATTGTTTTTTTCGCCAGTTTGTAATTATATTTTGTTCTTTTTTTCTTATATTAACGTTTGGTTTATAATAGCATTGACAAAGCTCTACACGATTGGCTTTTTACTACCTCGGAAAATTATAATACTACTGCTATTACTACTAAAAACTCTCCGCAGCACCAAGCCGTTGGAGGCCGACACTACGCAGGCTCCTCCTCCATTCCAATCTATTCAATGTCTCCCTCTTTACACCTTCCCATAAAGTTCTTTTTTTCTTCAAATCTTTCTTTATGACATCCTCCCAACCCAGCCACGGGTGACCCGCTTTCCGTTTGGCCCTAGACGGTTGGCCATAAAGGACAATCTATGGCAACCTGCCATCCTTCATCCGCAGAACGTGCCTTAGCCATCTCAACCTTTCTCTCGTTATAGCCCTAGAAAGCAGGATTGAACCAAACTTTTCGTACAACCTACTGTTTGAAATACGGTCAGTCAGCCGGGACCCATAACAATCCGTAGGCAATTTCTCTGGAAAACATCTAGCAAATCTTCATCCGCTTTTCGGAGCACCGATGCTTCAGAGCCATTTTTGACCACTGTCATCACTGTAGCTTCCAATATTCTGATCTTGGTTTGTAGACTTATCTTCCTATTCTTCCAAACTTTTTTTAACTGTGAAAAAAAAAACAGAGCCTTGGCTATTCTACTTTTAACATCTTCACTGCTCCCACCGTCTTTATTAATAATAATACCAAGGTAAGTGAAGCTGTCCACCTGATCAATCTTTTTGTTACCCAACGTCACCTTTTCATCTTCACTTGTTCTTAGCCTTAGTGACTTAATCTTCTTAACATTTATTTTCAAGCCTATTCTAGCACCTTGAACTCGCAAAACCTCTAAAAGTTCATTCATTTTGCTCACACTTTCATCTAGGATGCTTACATCATCAGCATAACCTAAGTCCAAGAGATTGTTTCTCCCCATTTGATTCTCTGGTCTCCCATCGCCTTTCCTGTGCTTCTTAAGACAAAATCCATTAAAATAATCCATATAAAGGGGGATATAACACAACCCTGCTTAACTCGTGATTTAATATGAAACCAGCTGCTAACCTCATTTCCTACCTTAACCGAAGCAGTGTTATTCTCGTGCATAGCACTAATCACTTTAATTCGTCTGGTATACCATACAAGGATAAGACCTTTACTAAAGCTCTTCTATCAGCAGAATCGAAGGCTTGCTCATAATCCATAAAATTGAGGATCAAAGGTGTTTGATAACTCGGGCACTTCTCAATTATTAACCTAGGAGTGAAAATTTGGTCGACACACCCTCTACCTTTTCTTAAACCGCACTGTACTTCTCTTAAAGCTTTGTCTACAGCATCTCTCAGTCTAAAAAGTATCATATTACTAAGTAATTTGCTACCTACAGAGACCAGACTAATGCTTTTATAATTACCACACTCACTCTTATCACCTTTCTTATACAGTGGTTTAACTAGTGTTTCCCTAAAATCGCAAGATAAATTCCCCTTTGATTCATATTCATAATCTTCAGTAACTTATTTTTAACCTCAGAGCCACCATATTTAAGAAAGTCATTTACCACACTATCAGCACCCAGAGCCTTATTATTTTTAATCCTTTTAGTACTGTCGCTAATTCTTCCTCAAAAACAAAATCTTCCTTTACATCTAAGGTATCAGAAACTTTTTTTTTTTATTTTCCTCTATATATTTTCCTGCAACTCTATCTCGGTTTAGTATATTTTCAAAAACAATCAATTAATATATTTATTGCCCCAAAAAACACACAAGGGTTCAATATGGAGTAGATAAGAAGCCAAAAGAAACAAAAGAAAGAAGAATACACTCACAAAGAAAACGATACAACCAAGAATAGATTCTACACTCTGATTCCCGGACTGTAGGCATCGAACATCACCGACAGATTTGCCGAAAGCGAGGACCTCACTGTTTGAAGCATTAAAATTGAAACTAATTTCGGTATATTCCCTACTAAGCAGACAAAAATTCTCCTCAACAGACGATACAGTCCTACTTAAATTCAGGATGTAGTCAGCGTAATTGAGTATGGAAAGGTCCAAAACTTTAAAAACAAAACTAATTCTAGCCTTTTTCTGGAGTGCAACCACACTATTATTATACAATGGTGGCAAAGTAACACCCGCCCTGGCGGATTTTTTTCCTAACTCGAATTACGGCTTTACACATTACAAAGCCATGACGAGTAGGTACTTTCACGACAACACATAATCTCGCATACAGATTTTTAAATACCTGCACAACTGAACGATTGAGACTTCGCTGCTTCGCACTGTACAGCAAATGAGAGTGCACACCAGAATCGAAAGCACAAGAGACATCATTAGCCGCAAGGACGAGAAACTCGCCACTATTCTCTATACCCAGCAGGATGTTGGCAAGTATATAATGAACGTTTTCCCGACTATAGCCTTCCTTAAATTCAAACTGGTTGTCCAGAGTTGAACAAGCCTTATTTACGTCCTATAACACTAGTAACTCCGGAAATTTACACAGAGCAGAAGAAACTGTTAAAGGCCTATAGGAACAACATTGCCGGTTATTTTTATCTTTTTTCAGAACAGGGGTCTATGTACCAACACAAAAAGAATTGTGGACAATACCAGAATTAAAAATGATTTGGTAAAACAAATGTAGATGCTGCAGTAGCTTATCACTTGCATGTAATAAATGAAAACCACATAATTGATCATAATCATGAGAGAACTTTTTTCGAAGGTGAATGATAGCACTATAAATATCAGAGGCCATAACTACCAAGCCAAGTGACACCTTTTGACTTTTTTCCCCCAATGAATCTCCAGATTTCACTTGGATTAGTTGCGAGACGCTCGCTCCTGCAGTCAATTATCTCAGCTTTGTGATTGGCAAGACACCTAGCAAAACGACGTTTGGTATATAACCGTATGTCATTAACGGCACCAGATTTCGGCCGGTCGCAATCATTCCATATTTGGTGCCAAAACTTTGAAGATTTGCAACTTTGCTGTAAAGCCAGATTTATCAACCAGCCAGGTATTTCTGAACCCGGACAAACTTTACGTACAGGAACGGCACTACGCTCAGCAGAACGCATTGCATGTGTGATCTCACTACAGCAAATGTTGATTAGAATTTTATTTCTCTGACTCGGCGAGTTCTAAAGAGTGTTGCAGCAGCTGTAAAAGGATCTTAATTTTGTCAGGTATGGCATCGAGTTCTGCTTTATATACAACAGCATTTATTTTCTTCCAGTCATATTTTAATTCCCACTTCCATTTCTTTTCATTTTTTTAAAGAAAACACTAGCAATAATGAAATAGTTAGAAATTGGTAAATGATCCAATACCGATACGCTAAAGTCAACATGGCCAGACCCATTCGCAGTCACGCCGTTCAAGCAGATTATGAAATGAAGCGAACTCGTCGCTCCAGAGTTATGGATATACGTATACGAATGGTCATTTGGGACAACGTACAGATTGTACAGAGCAGACAGAAGTATTTGAGATCTTGAATGATCTGGCACTGAGAGGTCGCATTTCACGTCCCCAGCGAGGATAACATAATGAGATAAATAGGCACATTAGCAGGCTTTATTGTTGCACAGGAGAACTTTTCTTTGGAAGCCAAGTTCTTGTAATCAGTTGGTAAATAGCAGCAATATACTATCAGATTTACAACTTCTATACCAAGGAAACGCTCATTCTCAACAAATACTGATGCCAAAAGATGAGAACTGATTAGTATCACCAGTCCGCCAGTAGGTCTTTCTCTGCCCAAATGCTTAGCTGGCACCATGAAAAAGCGAATTTTGTCATTCACTTTTAACAGGGAAAGCAAGTCAGATGGAAGAAAATGTTCTTGTAGACACAAAACGTCATTGCAAGACATCAAGCTTTCAATCAGTGGGAGTTTATTGACTACACCACCATTCAGATTCCACAAAGACACTTTTAGTTCAGAGTTGGTCATGGCTTCATCATGAGCTTTCTGGCTATGGGGCACTTAACACTGTAGCATGGATGGTATGTCCGCTTACAGAGAGCACATTTCAGTGCAGCATTGCAGGGTTTATCTTTATTGTTCCCATGATTGCCACTGCAACGGGAAGAGTGAAAAACGTTTTTACAGTCCTTAGCAGTGCGACCGTACTCTTGGAAATGAAAACACCTCATCAGCAAATACTGATATGTGTCTATTTGAAAGTGATGATAGCCCACAATTATAGGGTTGTTCAATGCTACTTGTAAATCATCCTTACTTTCAAAGACAAACTTGTATGAGCGAGTTTGTCAAATTCTCTCGGCTTTTGTGCAATTCCTAATCATTGAACATAAGGTTCGGCAGGACCTCATTGGGAACATGTCTTATAATACCACAATGAGCAGGGGTCTTCAGCCAAGCATCAGCATCTGTAGCACTGTTTAGCGCTTCAGCAAGAGACAGCTGCATCTTTATCATCATGTATCACGTGCCACTCTTTGCTAAGACGCCACAGGTTCACTATATGGTTGCAGCAATCACCAGCAAGGCCTTCAAGATACTCCTTTGCGAGTTTCGGGCTTTTTGAGTCTTTTTGGAGGTTGTTTGATAGTCACAGAGTAAGAAGGTTTTGCTGTATCCAGAAGGTTTGTCACATTTGCACCTGCAGTTGCACTAGCCTTATTTTGTGTTGATGTGAAAAAGCTTAGGCGGTCAATAAGATCACCCACAGTAGAATGAAGCTCATTGACCTGGCGAGTCAGTGTGGCTGTAACCTTCCCTGAGAGTATGGGGTACCTTGTCCGGCTCATAGATTACAAACTTGGAGAGGGCTACTTTCTTCTCGTCACAGGTCCAGATGGCTCTTATCAGATCAGAAACCATGTCCTGGGGCTTAACACAATCTGTAGAATGAGAAGACATAGTGGCTAACTGCCATAATTAATCCTTTGCCTTAGTCAGCATATCAGCTTTGAATTACTGCACTGCCTTTGCCACTATTTCATCATACTTGTTACCCGCTTTGATTGCCTGGAAGACAAAGTTGAAAATGGGGCTACACACCAAGTCTGGCTTCACACTACTTATTTTCCTTTTAATGAAATGGCTTCTGACACAGTAAGCAAACTCAGTGGGCAGTTCAATTCAGATGCAAAATCGCAGAGAAATAGTCCAATCACGGCGGCCAGGGGTCGAGCATATAGTCATCAAAGAATAATGAAATCACCCAGGAACAAGGGAAGGGTGAAAACCCTCTCACCTGTTCCCACAATTTGTGGGTAACTGAGTACTGGCGGGAACAATACAGCACTTCCAGGGGCTCCTTCCCCTCTTCTGCTTGTTCCTAATAACAAATCAGTACCTTAATGATATGGGAACAAAAATGGCGCTATATGAAATTGACAATATAGATGGTAGGGAAGTCTACCTGAGAATAAAGATGGCACTGGTGTACCCAGAGAGAAACACATAATCTAGGAATTGGAGAAGATCTCTCAAATACTACTTAACTATAAATCTATCATTAGAGGGCAGAAATCAATATGAAAATAACCTCAAAGTATTGCAATAACTTTATCCTGTTAACAGCAAAAAAAAAAAAAAAACTCACCCACAATAACTCTGGAAATACTATATATGGTATACATTCTGCCCATCTCTCTAACTCCAAATGTGCTGCCCATCTCTCTTTAACTCTTTCTTTATCAATAATGTGATCCCGTTTCTATCTCTAACTGGGACAAGTCCAGATTGACTACTCCCTCTCAATTTATTAAAATGCCAGGACAATATTTTTCTATTATGCCATCTAGCTGCATCTTCCAAATCCTTGGCAATTTTATCCATGGCCTCAACTTCACACCCCCTTAGTTCATATTTTAATGCTTTCTCTACTTTTTTTTTACATTCCTTTTGATTTCATAAAATCCAACACTCAGATAATTCTTGTACAAGCCCCTTCTCCTCTCTATTAAACATAAAGCCTTTCACTAATATTCCTAGCTATGTGAATAGGCAACTGTAAGAGTATCTCAAAACTAGGATTATAGAAAATGATATTAGGAGAGTAAAACTTCAAAGAATGTATTCAAAGACTATATTATGCCCCAAAAACAAAGGGCAAAAGGTTTTCTTGACAAAGGTCAAGAAGATTACAGCCTATAAAACACAAGTTATACCTGTCTTTTCCTTGGAATAGTGGTAGCATGTCAGTCTGATCTAGGAGAGTTCCCTAATAACCTCTTAGGGCCCCTGCAGAACACTTTAGGAGCAGCATATTTTAAGAGTGGTTAGCACAAACTTCTCCATAGAACCAATTAAACAAAGTTTAAGTTCCAAACCAAATAGTCAAGTAAAAAATAATTGCAAAAGTAATTCGTGAATACCCACAGAACCAATCTTGAAAAGTATTATTCAAATTCTGATTCTCTGTGATGAATCTCAGTATTAGTCAATAAAGCATTATTGGAAATTTGCAAAGTTCCATTTACCTAAAAATACCAACCATAGGATCTGGATCAAAAAATCTCACTTGAGCCTTTTCAATAAACATCCACACAAGAACCCTAAGCCTTTGATTGCCCATTGTTGATTTGAGATAGGTTTTTATCAGGATTATGTAAGTAAAGAGTCTCTCAAAGCTAGCAGTACATGAGAGGCAGAGTAAAGACAATTGCCATTTTTTTTTTTTAGAATACACTAATTGATTTTTATTTCAGACAGCCATGAAGTTCATGAACATTGTTTGGTTTATTGGGCAAAAGGGTAAGGGGCCTTCCCACAATATATGTTTGTGGCTTTAACAGGACAATATCAATGCAAGCTTTCTTATAATATGCTAATATACTGTCTGGCTGCTAGATAACAAAAAATTGGGTGAACCTCCATCTAGTGCAGAGACTGGCTCCATCTAGTGCAGACACTGAGGCAACATTGGATTAGTCCAAAGTTTAAATAGTTATAAATCATGAAAGAAGGGAGCTAATTACTTTGTTTATCTATTTATAATTTTATTTTGTGTGGCTGCTATAAGACTGATAGCTCTACAAAAAACTAAGTTTGTTGCCTGCAGCTGCTCAGAGATTTGTTGCACAAATGAGTTTTCTGCTATATGTAAATATAATTTTGACAGTCTGAAGTCTGGTTGCAAGTCCATGGGCTTTAGCTGTAAATTTTCTGTCACTAGATGTTTCTGTAATTAATAACACAGCTGAAATGCAGTCACACCTATTCAGGACTTTGCTCAATGATTTATTCTAGTATGCCCATCTTCTGGTTCATGATTTCTCCAGCTAAAGAAGAGCTATGACAGAGACTTTCTTAGCATTAACATGAAGTTTTTATCCCATGTTGCAATTTTTGATAAAATAATAAAGCTCTTGAAGACTGAAGAAAAGACACCATTCACCTTAGGTTATGAATGCAATCACACACCACAAGGTCTATAGACATGGTAGTAAATGTACCCTGCATGAGGCAAAACATTATTAAAGAAGGCTTCTGTCTGAATAGTGACTGCTCTTGACAGTAACTCCATCATAGCATTTTACAACACAGTATCATCAGCAGAACCTGTTTTCTACACTTGATAGTCAATAAGCCTTGACAGGTTTCCTGCATCAAGTTTCTCCATGTGAAAGCAGCCAAGATAGATTTGCTCCACTTTCCCAATCTAAAAGTATCTAATCAGAGCTGCATGCTGTACCTTTTATATGTCTCTCTGGTTGTGTCAGCTACATAGCAGTGAATTTTGGGTAATTCTCACCACCAGGGGATGATACAGCCTCTTTAATGATATGGTTTCTTGTATTGCTTCTAATTTGGCTTCTGGCACTTACGTAAAATCTTTGGGGTGCCCTTTTTCAAATTTAAGTAATAGGGTTCCTTTTAGCTGAGCCCCAACACAGTTGGGGCTCATGTATACAATATTTTAATAGTGTTCATTTTTGAAAACATTTTTGTGTAAAGGTGCAGATCAGAGGACTGTTTGAAGGAAGCTTTAAAAGATTCTGAAAACTACTTAAAACAATCATAAAAACTTACATATCTCATTCCTAAATGCACATTGTTCCACCTTATTGTTATTGGAAGTCTGGTATATGCAGCCAACACTATTTATTGCTATTAAATTTTACAATAGTGCTATTATCTTTCTTCTTGCCACTTTTGCAGTCTAACCAAATGTGAAACAATAAAATTGCTGTTTGCTACTTTAAAATACAATCGGAAAGTTGGTTGTTGGCTATATTCATCCATCAGAGAATAGGGGTAAAGTGAGACAATGTGCCATTAGGAATGAAATAAGTAATCATTTATGGTTGTTTTAGAGACTTTCCTGAAATTTTAAGGTTTCCCTTCAGAGTCCCCTAATATGTACCTTTAACTGCTAGTACATAGACCTATAGCATTTTTTTTACAGTTAAAATCAATATAAATATTGATCACTGATTTGAGGCCCTCTTACAATCAAGAAGGGAGCTAAAGTCATAACCAACCCCCCTTTCCTAAGTGACATTGCTGCCTTGAAATAAAATATATTTTCCTTAATTTTGGTCTGAGGCTGTTTTCACTAGAAAACCTAAATTCAGTAGAATAGGTATATTTTAAAGCCACATTAGGATAATTTTTTTTTATTTAAATCTTAATTTAGTAAAGTTATACAGTTAAAATACTTTGCTTTGGTTTTGTGTGAGTGGTAGACTTGTTTCTGAAAGTTTTGTGGTAACATTCTAGAGTTATAGGTCTTATAAAGGAAACATTAAGAAAAATAACAGTACAATAAGATTCCTTAAGAATACTCTTTTCAAATTTAATATATACTACTCTAATTATGCACCTTACCTGCACTAATGATTCAAAGAATAACACTATTAAGTATACTTCTCTGTTGTTTTCCATCTCTTGATTGATTGCATTTCTTTGTTAACAGGTAGCTGTATTGTTGACCTATGCATTATAATAGGCTACTAATGGTAATTTATTTGTTCCTCTTGTAAAAAACAAGAAAAATGACCATTAAAGAAGTAAATTAGAGAAATAGAAAAGAATTCTTCTTCACAAGAAATAAAAATGTTAACTGACATAAAAATGTTAAGAGAGTTCACTTATGGCAATAAATGACATAAGAGGCACCAATGCCAATAAACATAACTACAAAACAATATTGTAGCATATGCAAATTACTTTAGATTAGTATTATACTACCTGCACCATCCCCAATAATCATAAAAAAAGACAGGACATAACATTTTGCGATTTTAATGGTTTTACTAAGAAAATAATAGGACTCAAACCAAACCTTGTTTTACAACATGACAAACAGGAATACAGATAACCTACTGATCTGACACCCAGATCTTACATCAATAGTTGCACCATGGTACTAATTCTATAAACATGCACAAATAAAAGGGTGTGCTCTGTCTCTTAAAAGAGACACAATGGCAAGAGAATACAAAACTGAGTTGAAAGCTTAAGCAATGTCAATTGCACAAATGTAAATGTTTTTATTTGACTGTTTGTGACAATCAAGGATACAATAGCTATGAAAGTTGTACAACCTTCATGTAATGAAGGTGATGCCCTTCTTGTAAGGTATTGGATGTATACAATTGAATGATAAAAGCTTGAAGTAGAATTGCCCAATGTTTGATTAATTTGTGAGTTCTCTGATGCAGATGTTCTGGTGGTAAATCATCAGCTCCTGGTTATTTTCTACTCTTTCATAAATAAATGTTAGCCTCAATGGCTGACAGGGTAAAAGTGGCAAAATTATAGGTGTGATCAACACTGAAAAATGGTTTTGAAGCATTAAATAGAATATGGTACTAGTTCAAATGCAGGAGGAACACCAGAGAATAACAGGGAAAAATATAATTTCCAAGATACCAAATCAACAGGGCGAGGTTGTGATGATTGTAGAGAAATAGTCTTGGAAATAGGTATCCAAGGAAAGTGAAGATTGTGCCAAATAACTCAAGACAGATCAGAAATTTTGCTTATATATCCAATAACATAAAGCCTTCTTACAGTTGGCTTTTGTAGATTTAATGATACAAAATGGAAATCCTGCTTTAGGACAATCACAATCATCTCAATTCATAACCAAAAACTATGATATGGCTTGTTGGATACCAGTATCTTCCCTTTGCCCTTTCTTTCAACTGTCAATTCTTAATCTGGCAGAAGGTGATGAAGCAGATATGGCAACTTTTAGCAAGCAAATATTTTTTCACCTTAAAGTACAATGATCAGCAAGATCAGGTGGTGTTGAACCTCCTGTAGATTTGCTGAAAGTATGAACCCCATCAAAGTTGGGTAACATGTTCCCAAGTTAGCTTCTATTCCAAATTTGTCCAGTCCTAATTGACACCCTTCTTGAATGATTCAACACTCTTGGATTAAACAGGGGATCTGAGAACCTATTCCATACTGTACTGGCAGAGGGTAAACAATGAAGAAGTTTTGATGTGCATGTTGTTGGCTTCTGGGGACCTGTATTTCCACAAGAGTATTGAGTGTATTTCAACAATTTAAATCTTACTGTTGCATTTTCTAGTTGATGATGAGAAGTGGAAGGGTGCCTTAATCTTAGACAGAAATAGAATCCAGAGTGCTTTTGATAAGGAGTAAATCAATATAATCCCATTGTTTCTTTGTGAACCCTACTGGGGTTCTTGTATATATTGATGAAAGAATAAATCTATAAAAACCTACTGATTTTAGTGAATGCTCAACAGAAAATCATTAGAAACCTGAATATGGTAGTAATGTTGTGAAATTCCAATCCACATAAGAAGTACAGCCAGAATTATGAATGCATGAAAGTAGTTCAGACTTTAGCAACTTAAAAAAGCCATTTGATAGGGATGATAAAAATGTTGCTGAATCATCTTTAAGATCAATATTAAGGTCTCCACAAATCAGCAGTGGTTTACTTGACTTCCTAATTTTATACTGTGTTTTACAAGGAGTTGTACTTACTCAGGTGTAATTTTCAGTAGAAGCATCATTTTTATAAATTACCAATATATGCAAACATTCTAAGGCAAAACAACCCAAAATACAATGTAATTGTACTTTCTATGGATTGCAATTGCAAGACCCATTAAGGGTGACCTGGTGTATTTTTATCAGGTTTACATGAGAAATAATCATGAGGTAATGTAGGCTACAATATAAAATATCCTAAACACCAAGGAAATGATCAAAAGGACCTAATTTTTATTTCCCAAGAGTCCATTGGGTAACTGAATGGTACACTCTTCTGTCATTATAGTGTTTTCTTTAGAAGAGCTACAACTCTAGAATATTAACAGATTTGCTCTTATACCAAATGTTCAAGTTTATCAAAGGCCAGTGTTCCTTCAGGGTGGGGGGTGATGATGGAGGTAGATCCTTCAAATGTTTTCCTAGGGCATAGTCTAGGCAGTAGAAACATTATGACAGTGATATTCACTTAACCCTACTACTTCATGAGATAGAAACTGATGCTATCAACATGAGCACCATCAATTCTTCTCTGTACATGCCATCCCTTACTGGAACAGTCTCTCCACAAGCCACCATCCAGTCCCAAACCATAGATGCATTCAAGAAAGTAGTTGACCAGGACTGGGCCAATGCAGAGTGTAGGCTAACCTGGGATGCCAAACCATAGTCATATCACACCACCAGCAAGATGTTCCACAGGAGGCTCATCACCACCTTATCTTGCTGGACATGGGATTTAGAGTAGAACTTGTCAAAAGTTGAAAAACAATTTGAAAAAAAACCTAAAAAAAACGGCAAGCTTTTGAATATAGCCTGAAGTAAAATACCTAGTAATTGGACAGCAAATCACCACCTTGACAGTTATGTCAAAGCAAAATGTCTATTATACCAGCTAGACAGTAGATTAACTTTTTTTTTTAATTTTCTAAATATTGCTTTAATACTTTAACAGTATACAATGCTAATAATTTAAAATGTATAGTAATACTGGGGAGCAGGGAATCTTCTGAAGGGAATGCCTAAATGAAATCAAAATAGCACAATAAGATTCTTTATATTACATTTTTCCAAATATGATAGTTGTTTTTGGCAATATGCCCCACCCCCCTGAAAATCTCATGTACAGATTAAGTTATACTTTCAAACTAAAAGACAACTTCAAAACAACTTAACTCTTATTTTATAATATACAGCATGTTTATATTAATACAACTGTCATATTCCCTTCCATTACTAATCAAACTTTTAGATCATTTAAAATATTTTTTATCCAATATTCAACAGAATTATTCAGATTAAATTGGATATCTTCAGGTATACACAGGAAGTTGTTGTAAGGCACACCAAAACACAGAAATAATAACAAAAAAAATGTACTATTAGGGCTATATGGGTCCACTAGGGGGAGGGTAGGGTGTATTGTCAGTAAATATCTAGGTGGCATAATAATTTAGCTACAATGAAAGTGAAAACATCATTTGATGCCTTTTTTATGCTCTGTCATAATTCAATAATCACTTCTGGGGCTAATTGTATCTTGAGACCTTAAATCCTGAAGATATTTTATATGAATTATGAAAGATGTTTTCACTTTCATCCACTTTTCAGTTTTTGTTGTTTTAATTTGAGGTAACAAGAAAAGATCCTGGTAGAATTCTACTTTAGCTACTTTTGGCTATCTTGGAAAGGGGGTAGGTTATGAAAATGAAACTTTCAGGGATGGGTTTACAGGCTAAAGTGTGTCCCAGGATGGTATTTTGAAGTACCTACCTCCACTCCTTCTCTCTCTAGAGGGTCCTGACCTTTGATGACCTTTAAAAATCTGTGTGTTTTAAAAGTAAAACCTTGCAAAATAGATCTTCTGCTTTAACAAAGTACAACAATATTGATTTCAACTTTGCTCAAACCCAATTTATAAGATTTTAAGGATATGTAAATACATTTCCTAAATTTTGAACAAAAATTTATGCGGCTTAAAATTCTACTCAAACAACAGGAATTGCATTTTCAGAACTAAAGCCAGAGAAAAAGAAACTGGTAACTGAAAATTAAGGTAAAATATTGTTTTGTCAAAATTTCAATAGGTATAGACCTGTCAAATAGGCAAATTTCACAACCATCTATAGGGAGGAGTTGAAGTAGGTACTTCAAAATAGGCTACCTTTCCAGGACATACTTTAGCCTGTAGACTCATCCCTGGAAGTTTCATTTTCCTAACCTAACCCTTTTCCAAGATGGCCAAAAGAAGCTAAAGTAGAATTTTACCAAAATCCTGTACCGATCAAGAAACTGTTCTACTTGGATGTCCAACCTAAGCTCTCTATGTTTTGCTCTTCTGGGCCATAGCCTCAACATTTTTAGTTACCCCAAACAGGTCTAACCCAGGTTCTAACCGAAACTTTATAAGTTATAGACTATTTTCGATTAATTTTTCTAGACTTAAGTATATAAAATGAAGGGTTGGTTAAATACCCAAAGTATTTACTTTCTCTTTCGGATCTACATTTGTTTTGCCAAATAGTCCCATGTTTTCTTTAGTTCAAAAATCAGCCAGGGCTGCTCATTGCTCAAAGGAAAAGATAATCCCTAGGCCATAAAAATACAACTTTTTTTAATGTATAGGCCTTTTTTGCGTCAGCCAAATAGCCCGTTTGAGCTCAACCACCGGGTGTAATTGAGCTAAACCAACGTTTTTGCGTAGAAAAATGACAAACCAGTCTGTCATGAAAAATGATTTTGCGTGAAATAATTGACTGGTTGAGACCCCGGTTTAACCAAGATCGTCAATGTATATAAACGTAAGGTTTTACTATTTATAACGGTGGGTTGAACTGATTATAAGAATTTTAATTTCGCCATTGCATACAATTGACTTAAATACACGTAATTAGCCAGCACGACCATATCTAAAGTTTTTCATTTTGTTTGTAATTCAGGTAAAATCCTAATTGACGGACTTTTTGCTATCTTGGAAAGTAGATGAGGGTTTGATTTTAGGACATGAGGTCCGTATAACGAAACATGTCAAGAAAACAATTCTTACTTCATAGTTTTCAGAATAATCATAATTAACATATTTTGCATGGGGGGAACCTTAATCTTCACTTCTATCATTTTTTTACAATTTTTTTTAACCAGTTTCTGAAAAAAAAGAGCATGGATTAGGCAAGCCTTTTCTCCGTTTTCAAATACAAATTAAGCACCATCAGTGCCAACTAAATATTTCTCATATCAAATTTTAATAGAAAAATAGTGAAAAAATGGGTTAAGGTAGATTGGATTAGATAACGGTTGGGCGTTTGTTCGAGCACATTTTTCAAGACTTAGAGAATAGACGCAAAAAATTCAGAAATGTGGTAGAAAAAGTAAAAAACAGTGAAAGAGGGGAAGATAAAGGTTCTTCCCGTGCAAAATGTGCTTACTATGACTGTTCTGCATATTATGAAGCAAGAATTGTTTTCTTACGCGTAGCTTATGTCTTAAGATTACACCAGGTCTTTTTGCAGTAGTGCAAAAGTAACAGACAAATGCTTTCACTATCAGAAATACAAAGTAGAGACAAATTATCTTAAATCGCAATTGCCAGCAATAAGAACAATTCATGTGAACGCCGGTCATTTATAATGGGAACTAAACTAGCTAGGTGCATCCCATGTTAGGAGCCATGGTTTCCTGTACCAATCTTTTTCAACTGCAGAATTGAAGGCTTCAACATTGGAAGACATAAGAACATTATAGCTTAGGGAGTTCCATAGGTTGACTGTGCGATTAAAAAAAAATTTGTTTCACAGCCTGTTGTTAGCACGTTTTCGATAAATCTTCAAGGGGTGGCCTCTAGTACTTTGCAAACTTACTATTTGGGACAAGTTGGGGATCACACTCTGGTCACTTAGTAACTTTCATGTCATTAATACATCTCCTCGCCTACGTCTATGTGAGAGATGGTAATTTGAGCTAATGAAAACAGGGTGGATATGGAAAATATTGAAATCACTTTATGTATTTAGTTGCACGTCGCTGTACAAATTCCACAGTTAGTATATTACTTTTATTGACTTGAATAGCAGTACACATCCCAAATTCTAATTTTGGTGTAATCTGGACCTTCAAGGGCTTGGTGATCACAGCTGGATAAGCCATTTGTATTTCCTCGGTTTTACTTTGTGCTAATAAGCTATTCTTTCAAATACGGTTCTTAGTTCTTAGGGTGCATTCTACATCAAGTGAGTATAAGTAGTGCTAATAAGAAGTGTGGTTTAGTAACGTTTTTTCGGTGATTAATCATTTACTTCTGTCCTTAATTTATGTACCTAACCAGGTGTATCATGAAATTGGTATTAAACTATAGTCTGAAACTATTGTTTTTTTTTCAAACTAAACTAAAAAGTAATCTTATGAAAAAACTTTCATTCTATAGTTTACCAGATATTTTCATTAGCTTACTAAGTATGGTATGGACTGCGTCATAAAATATCCGTGCAACCATTTCCTCTTTTCTCTATCCTACATCACTCCCCTTGGGTCTAAAAGTATTATACCTATCCCTCAGATACACTAGCCTTGCTTATATATCAATCGGAGTTCTTTGAGTACAGTTACTATTAATGTCAAAAAGCTGTTGTATAACTTTGGTATAAACAGGAATTCAAGCCCTCATACCTTATATGTCAGAAAAATTGTCAGCTCAGAAATTTATGAGGCTAAAATTTTCTTTCTCATTATTTCATTTTGGACACTGTTTCAGAATCTCCTTATCTTTTTTTTTAAGCTCATTTTAAAACAAAAACTATTCTTTATACACTGCTTCTTTCCAAATAATTTAGAGCTTTACTGGGCATATTCAGTCTTCACTAGGGCTCCTTAAGGCATGTAGGGCGCATGAGACTTGGCTTATTCAGGAAAAGTCCAATTCAGCAATCAAAATTTGTCTTCACTGAAACGGCGCTCGGCCATTTCGCCTAAAAAAGCTATAATGAACACAAGGCTTATTTTAAGACGTTTTTCCAGAATAAAAGACGTTTGTAGAACGGCGAAATAAAACGCAATATTAGAGTGTGACGGATGGCGAAAACGAACGCAGCTATTGTGTTTTGATTTTATGCAACCGAGAAGATCAGGAAAGTTCGTAGTTTATAGCATAATTTTTCTAAGATGTAAGGCTGAAATTGAAAATGTCACTTGACATCTATTTTATTCTCTTTCATTATTCAATAATCACTTCTAGGGAAAATTATATTTTGAGCCTTTAAAAACCTAAGAGGACTCAAAGCAGCCGATAATACCCCAAAGTTTAAAAACATGTTTCTAAAAAAGCTGGCTAGAAAGAAAATTGCCTTTTGTAGCTAATTCAGTAAATTCATTTATTATTTTCTTAGTATTAATAGTAAAATTGTATCTTGAAAAAAAACTGCATGAATTTTTTAAAAGAGCCAGAAACCTCTCAAATATGTTTTCAGTTTTGCTGTGATTTCATTTTCAAAGGGTTCCAGGCAACGTTGCCACGGGTGACACTTTTGTGCCGCTTTTGGTTTTTTTTTTAAAGTAGCACTTTTCGGGAAATGTGACACTTTCTAGTAAATATGGCACTCATTTTTTAATATAAGCACTTTTCTACAAAAAAGAAATAAAAAAAAAAAAAAAAATGGGAAGGAAAACTATAAATGTAGAAAAGCATCAATATCCTTTTTTCTTTCATTTTTCCATCCCTCTGTCTTCAGATTCAGAAACGCTCTATTGCTATATTTATGCTCCATCATATTAATTAAAAAGTTTATGCTTCATCACAATAATCATAAATAACAGCCATTTGGGAAAACCTGCTGATTAGTCAGCGCGAAAAAAAGGATTGATGTCATTCTAAACATTTGATTTGAAGATTGGTAAACTAACTGAACTAAGTATCTTCTATCTAAAGTGCTAACTTTAGTACTTCAGCGGCAATTTTCGAACCTAAAAATGATCAAAAACCGGTTTCGGAATTGACTTCTCCCTGACACGATCTCTGAAATCATGCATGTCAAGAGGGGGCTGCCGGATGCTGAACAGTGGAATGTCCCCGACGAGCTCATCATCCTTACGAAGAAATAGAAAAGGTCTGATTCAAGTGCTTCATTTGGAAAGTAATTCCTCCTTTTTGTGTATATATATATTCTTTTTTATCTATTTTTTTACTGAAAGAATTATTGGTATAAGTTTTCTAAAAAAAAGGTACTTAACAATTGAAGTCAATAATGGAAAAAGCCGGAAATCCCTCTCTTCATTTAGTAAATTTGGTAAATTAGCAGGTGGCACTATAATTTAGCTAGGATGAAAGTGAAAACATCATTGGATGCCTTTTTTTATGCTCTTTCCTAATTCACTAATCGCTTCTGTCGTAAATCGCATCTTGAGCCCTTAAAGGGGCCCCAAAGATATTTCATTTTTGTACATTATGGGGTGGGAGGATAGGTTAGAATAGTTTAGGTTACCCCCTCACTTCCCCCACTCGATTGTGTTTAGTATTATGCATAAACACGCAATATTGGTATCATAATGGGAAAGAGGATATTGTTTGATATCGGTTGTGTTATTGGTTTTAAACTTACATGGATTGTTCTCTGGTTGAAAAGGATAAAAAAATGTGTTGCGTGCGTGTGTGTGTGTTGCAGAGGGGGGGGGGAGACCAGGAAATGAAGTTTTTTCTTGGTCTGTTATCAGTTTGAAACCTACAACCGTAAGTCCTTTGGCCAATTGGAATCTAGTTTACAAAAACGAAATAATTAAGAGCACAGTCCCACCCCCAACCAAAAGAAATGGGTTTGAAAAAGGGTTAAGACACGGGTTTTTCTGATCCGCTCGTAACCTTGATCCTGAAGTCCCCAGACTAAGGGAAACCAATGAAGGAAAAAACATTGGTTCCCACCAAAATGGGTCCAAACAAAGGATTATAAAGAGGACTAATTTTTTGTTTATTTATCTGTAAATTATTGGAAAATTTATATTATGTCTGTAAATCTATTTTCTAAATTAAGGAAAAACTCTTGAATTGGCACCAAATTCTACTGAAGAGGGTAGACATAGTATGTTGGCAATGTCTTCTAAAATACTAAATGATATCATTCCTTAAGGTACATCAATAAACAAGGGGTGTGGCAGAAAATTTTACTGGTGAAGCTTATGGAATGTTATTAATAACTATTTTAGAATTTTTAAAAGTTATTTTTGGAATTTGGTTGTGTTTTGTTCTGTTGAGTTGGAATGCAGCATTAATCCCCTCTCTAAAAAGAAGGTTCTTACTTTATGCAATGTTTGGTAGATATAATTTTTATTGAAAACCCAGGCACCTGCAACAAAGAACACTATAAGCGAAGCAAAGCAAGCATAAGCGCATCAAGGCAAATAGGCATAAGCAAATAATAGCAAGCTGGTCCACAACCAAAGCGTAAGAGCAAAGCATCAAATAATTCTACATCCTCCTTCAGCTATTGTCAAAAGGATGAACACCATTTACGCTCTAGTCGTGGATGCACTAGGCTCACTCAACTAACTGTCAATGACTTGGCAAATTATCACTAACTATAGGACACATAAGAACTCTAAACCAGGAGCAAGGTTCACTCCCATCAGCTGACAATGGATTTTGGCAGAACAACGCTAGACATGCATGTCACATCGTTACTTGGCTATTCTTTATAGGTTTAGTCTGGTGCCTTCACCACTCTGCCGGATCTTGTAGCCTAAGCAGCTGTGGCTTGTGCTGGAATTATGCTAGACCATTAACCTGCTGGCGGGCGGGACTCAGCAACGACCATACCGGGCTCGGTGACAGCCGTCGGAAATCTCTGCAATAATCTGTGTGGATTCCCGCTTGCGGTAGTGTCAGGGCAATCAGTAACTCGACTCGGGTTTAGTTACCTTGATACAGCCCTGGGGGTTTGTCCATGGCAGGTCTATCATCAGGCGTAGAACAAGGGGCTGCTTTGATTAAGTGTCTTCGGTTCCGGCTAAGGATCGAATCATCTTTAAATGACAGGTAGTACGATCTAGGTAGCACGATTATCTGCCTCTTTTATTATTTCCCTATTTTTCCATGGCACTTCTGGCTGTTTTCTGAATAAAATCTGGTCGCCTACTCTGAGTTGGAGATGTTCTCTAGCATGCCGGACATGATATAATTTCTGTCTGTGTTGAGCCATCTCTCTGCTTGCCAAATTTCAGAACTGTGTACCACCCTCTTTTCTAGGTGCTTTTCCGTGCATGGCAGTTTCGAGTGAAGCTGGCGGCTCATGAGCATTTGTGAGGGGTGTAGCTAAACCGTCACCGGGGGTGTTACGGTATTCCAGACTTCCGAGGTATGGGTCCGATTCAATTTTACTTGCCATGGTCATGATGTTCTTGCAAGTCTGGATAGTCATTTCAACTAAATCATTTGACTCGGGGTATATTAGGATCGAAGTTTTTAGCTCGAATCCACAGTCTCTGGCAAACCTCTTGAATTCTTGGGACACGAATTGGCTATAATTATCGGACATCATGACCTGAGATATGCCGTGACGGGCAAAATGCGACTTCAGTTTCAAAATGACTTCTGCCGATGTTAAATCACGCAACAGATCAGTTTCGAAAAAGTGGCTATGGTATCCAACCAATAGGAGGTAGTTGCTCCATGCCAGAAGAATATATCACAGGCAACTTGTTGCCATGGGAGAACTGATACTATTGAGCAGATTAGTGGCTCTTTTTGTAAACTCCTGCAATGTTTTCGGCATGTGTAGCAGCTAACAATCAGATTTTCTATGTCCGCGTTCAGTCGATGCCGGTAGAGGAGCATCCTGGCTCTCTGTTTTGTTTTCTCCAACCCTAGATGGGAAGCGTGTTGCTGTTTTAGCGTGTCGGATCTTAAACATGCTGGTATCACTATCATATCTCCCTTGAAGATGATTTCGTCGTTAATGGACAGTTCATGTCAAACTCCCAGGCCGTGTGACGAGGCATCGACTGTCAGGTCGATTGTGGTACTTCGGTGATCGAAGAAACGAAGGTGCGACACAATGGAGCCCTTTATTTACTTTAAAACGACATCATGCTTTGTTTCCCAAACAATGTCTTTGTCTTTGCAGACGTCACGAAAATCCTTACACTTTGTTGATAGAATAGGGATGCATCTGGCTATATAATTAAGCATTTCTAGGAGAGTGGTCAGCTCTTCTTTGTTCGCTGGTTTAGGCATTGCGTTAATTGCACTTAGCTTCTCTGGATCTGGGTGCATCCCTTTTTCGCCAATCATGTGGCCAAAATATGTTCCCTCTCGTACGCCAAATTTACTTTTGCTGAGGTTGAACCTCATCCCTTTTGCTGGCGCCCCGCTTTAAGATGGCAACAAGACGCTGATTATGCTCTTCCAGGGTTGAACCAAAAACTAGCAGATCGTCGATTATAACTATAAAGCCAGTGAGACATTCAAAAATTTCCTCAATGCGTCTCTGGAACTGGTCCTACGTCAAGATAATGCCGAAAGACACACGCTTTAAACATTATCTTCCACAGTCAAGCGACAACGAGCTGTAACCATAACGCTCATCTAACTTTGTGAAGTACTTTGCTCTATGCAGGTTGGATGTACAGTCTTCTTACGTTGGAATAGGGTAGTAGGGTCTTCTGATGGATATATTGAGATCCACAGGGTCGACACAGAGGCAGAGAGTGCCATCTTTCTTTTAAACAGCCACCATGGAGTTAACCCATTCAGTAGGGTGGTCACCTTCTCAATGACACTGTCTTTTTCCATTCTATCAAGCTCTGCTTTAAGCTTGTCTCAAAGAGCAGATGGAATTTTTCTTACAAGATGAACCTTAGGGATGGCTCCATCCTTCAAATAAAAGGGCACCCGCCATTCAGCTTTCCAAGCCCTTCAAAGACATTATTAAACTCTTTAATAACCTCTGAAACAGAGTTGTGGATTGGTTCGTCCGTGCTTGCAGCAAGGTTGACATTCATGATCAGTTTAATGAGGCTCAGATCCAAGCTTGATTTGAAGCCGATTGTGGGAACAGAGTCTGTTTGCACAATGTAGAACTGCTGTTGGAGGACCTAGATTGTTCGTAAGTACAGCTCAAAGTACATGTCCCTCGAACGGGAATCATGCCACCACAGTAACTAGTAAGCTTTTACTTAGCCTTGGTTATTTCTGGCTTTGGCAAGAGCATGTAAAAATACTTGACAGGAAGGATATTTGCTTGCGCACTTGTGTAAACTTTCAAGCTAACTGGCAACTCAACGTTTATTGTGAGGGAGACTATGGCTTCTTCCTTATTATTGTTTCGGAGACTCCATGCAGAAATATGCTGTCCTAATCATTAGAGTGCTCAAGTATGTTTTTGGTGCCTGAAACTACATTTTAAAACTTAATAGCTTCTGCAGACACGCGCTAAGGTTTGCGGCACTCGGTACATGTATTTCCTTTTGCAGGATATGTATGATTAGGGTTATAGCTATCACCACAGAGGTAGCATTCTCTAGATCTTGGGCTAGTGGTCTTAAACTGGTCATTTCTTCGGTTTGGATGGCAATTGATTTTTTGGATGGAATCAACTTCTTTTTTTATGCTACCTTCATCAAACGTTCTTCGCTGTGCTTGGGTTGTTTCAAACATGCGACATTTTTAAATAGTTATTTCAAGGGTTAGAGCCGGTGCTCTCTGATACTCGGGTTCAGTATTCCACAGAATATTCTATCTCGTACCATTTCATCTGTGTCTTTGCAGCTACAGGCCTTAACCAAGGTATTCACCTCTGTTATGTAATTTTCTATATTTTTTTCCCTCGTGCTGGTCGCGTTTCTGAAAGAAGAAGAACCTAGCAAGCACGCTGTTTGTTTTAGGTGTCGCATAGTCTTAAATTTTGTCAGGTATGGCTAAAGCTTGTTTTTTCACTCTCAATGAAAGTGAGCGTATTGAATATTTCTCTTCCCTTGTCTCCTACCCAAATAAGTAGGTAGGCGCACATGATCTTCTCGGTTTTGCTCACTGTATATAAATAATAGACAGTATGATCATTACCTATCTAAACCATTATAAAAACCAGGACCGAGATGCAAGTGCTCCGGAGTACATTTAAATAACTATAAACTTAAGCGACATTCGATTTTTTCACAGGTAGGCAAGTCAGATTTCTCTTGAACGCAAAACTTGGCTTCAACGTCATAACACTAAATTCTAAAGAATCTAATTTTAAATTAATTTTTTCCAATACATATATGAAAATGGTAATTAGTAGTGCAATGTTAATATTAGATGCTTTTAGAAATTACAAGTAGGTTTGTAAGTCTCGAGATGGATTCTAAAGCATTGTGAGAAAGTTTCTGCGAAAATACGTGTTCCAGGGTAATTAGACCGCTGATGGCAGATCAGATGAAAGGAGCTGTTTGTACGCGCCGATATATATATATATATATATATATATATATATATATATATATATATATATATATATATATATATATATATATATATATATATATATATATATATATATATATATATATATTATATATATATATATATATATATATATATATATATATATATATATATATATATATATATATATATATATATATATATATATATATATATATATATATATATATATCAATAAGAGTTCCAAACAGGGATATGTTCTTTTATTAGACGGTGAAACAAAAATATAAACAAAGACACTAAATATTTCGATGACACAGTCGTTCATCATCATCAGTAGAGTTACTAACATATCAAAATAAAACAAATTGTATTTATACTAAACAAAACAATCACTTCCGCGTCAAAGCAAGTTACCGGTCCATTGACTTAAAAAGTTCACTAACTGTTCTTGAGTTTTGCAATACTGCGTTGAATAAAGGTGGTACAATTTTCTTCAAAATTGCAGGTCAAAGCAGGTTACCGGTCCATTGACTTAGAATGTGTAATTTTGTTGTTCTAATAGCAAATGAAATGTTGGTGATTGTAAAGTTGGTCTGTCATCCCCATATATACGACGTCTGTATTTTTTTCCTGACCACACTGCCTTTACTATAACGAAATCAATAAGAGTCCCAAATAGGGATAGGTCCTTTTATTAGACAGTGAAACGAAAATATAAAACAAAGACTCTAAATATTTCGATGACACAGTCGCTCATCATCATCAGTAGAGTTACTAACATATCCAAATAAAACAAATTGTATTTATACTAAACAAAACAATCACTTCAGGGTCAAAGCAAGTTACCGGTCCATTGACTAAAAAAGTTCACTAACTGTGTAATACTTCGTTGAACATTCTTCTAATTAAAAGTTCAGTTAGTGAACTTTTTAAGTCAATGGACCGGTAACTTGCTTTGACCCTGAAGTGATTATTTTGTTTAGTATGAATACAATATGTATTAAAAATATAAAATACA
Organism: Artemia sinica; assembly: GCA_027921565.1. NCBI lineage: Eukaryota > Metazoa > Arthropoda > Branchiopoda > Anostraca > Artemiidae > Artemia > Artemia sinica. Next base: position 1,018,843 of record CM051263.1, on the reverse strand, counting down.
CATAAAATATGTATTCTGTAAAAAAAAGTCTAATCAAAGATATTTCATTCCAAATAATTCCTAACTCTCAATCTTCGATTATAATTATTCTAATTGAATTGAGAACACGTGAACAAGTACAACTTGAAAAGTAAGTTGTATGAATGTACGAAAATAAAAAAACAAAAACATTTACACCGTCAAAACAGCAACAACAGTAATAAGTTGTAATGAAACAAGAAACAAGAAATAGAAAATCAACAAATCAAGTATACATCAACTAAGAATTTGACAAAATACATCTCGTATATTTTAACGGTTATTAATAATCGCGAAAACAATTTTATGGCAACTTTAAAAAATTATGACAGGATCCCCAAATCCAGTACTATTCTCTTTAAATATACAACAGCTAGCCTAAAAGAAGTACTTTCCACAGCAAGAGAGAAGCAAATTAACCTACTAAAACATGTAGTCAAGGCCATTAATGGCTAGCAAAATAATTACAACTTGGTTAGAACTTCTTGGTTGAATAAAAATCAACAGACAAGATGTCAAACTCTCAGTGTGATTTTCTACTCCATTTGACTTGACACCTTATGGCGCTGGAAGCATTACCACTATGCCTGGAATGTAGTTAATGCCTTTTGATTCTGGATATAAATTCTGACTCAAGAATAGATTAGACCTTAAGTGGAATTTACTCGGGCCTGGACGCAAGAAGTCAAACCATGGGACCTTACCTGCTCTAAGTTCTTAACCATTTTATAATGGGTAATCCTGTAAGAAGATTCCTCATGAGAAGCAAACACAAGTCTACAATATTAAAGAATGGCACCATTTCTTTCTCTATTCAACACTCTTTCCCATTATAAACGTTTCTGCAATGACAACTGTGCATGGTTTTACCTATTGGAGCCTGATATACATTATTTGCAAAAATATGGATTTAAATGAAACCCGGAAAATATAATTAGATCTAATAGAAAGTTTTTCCAAGTTGTAAAGTGTAGTATTATTTGATGCTTCGCTTTCATGCTTGTGGTTGTGCACCAGCTTGCTAGTATGTGCTTATGCTTATTTGCCTTGATGCGCTTATGCTTGCTTTGCTTCGCTGATAGTGTTCGTTATTGTAGGTGCACGGGTTTTGGATAAAGATATATCTACCAAAAATTGCATGGTGTCAGAAGTGATTGATCAATAATGGATGTCAGCCAGCCAAGTATCAGTTGGGACTCACTGTGTCTTCCAGGTGAGCGGAAACGATTTGAACAGCATGCTCGTATTATGTTTGCTGGTCCCTTATCTGGAAAACCACTGTATATAAATAATATAACAGTAAGATCGAGTCTTAGTGATTTTTGGCACTACATCCTTGGCGCCAACAAATAACTACTCCCATTTACTCTGTAATTAGCAGGTCAGTGTATATTTGTCAGTCACTGAATAATGGTGCGACTTTGCATTATTCGTAATTACGAAAGCAGAAAGAAACGTGGTGAGCCGCCGAAGGGGTTTGCTACTGTTCCATCTCACAGGTATGACTTAACTGATTGGCTTATTTAGGATTCCTAAAAAGGAGGTGGGGGTTGACTAAATTTGTGAAAATAAGGAAATTTCTAGTGCTAACTTCTAATCAATATTGAAACAGGGAAAAAGCCGGAATTTCATAGTGGAGAGGGATCCATGAAGTGGTTGGAGTAGCTGAAATTTGCCGCAAATATTTTACCACAAAGAGGCAACCTAACAGTTTTAGCACGGATTATCTATTAGGTGTCACAATAGTCTGTGGTTTTAGATAATAAAATTGCGCCATGGAGCGTCAAAACCTTTTCTTATTGTTTTTTTTATTGGTAAGGAAAAATGTTTCCTTTAATTTCTATTTTATTTTCTAATTTTATTTTAAAGATCAAATTTCATAATCAAATGTCATCACGTTATGGCATTGTTCAAATAAAACTTATTTTTAACTTGATTATCGCTGTAAATTCATTCTTTGTTTTTTCTTTCCATTCTTAAACCTATGCTATATTTAGTTTTTGCATTATTACAGCCAACTGTATATACATTTATATAAATTAATATACAGTGTTACAGACATACCAATTATTTTCCTTTTCTTTTGTATTCTTTAGTAATAATTTCTGGTCGTCTTGAGTTTGAGTTATTGTAGGCTTCTATTTCTATTGATCTTAAGTTTAATATGGCCATTACTTTTCTTTAAAAAAAACTTTCTTTTTCATAATGTTTCCGTAGTTATATATATATATATATATATATATATATATATATATATATATATATATATATATATATATATATATATATATATATATATATATATATATCTTGTTTTTTTTTTCTTGACCACACTGCCTTTTCTATGACGAAATCAATAAGAGTTCTTAATAGGGATAGGTCCTTTTATTAGACAGTGAAACAAAAATATAAACAAAGACTCTAAATATTTCGTTGAGACAGTCGGTCATTATCATGAGTAGAGTGACTAACATATCCAAATTAAAACAAATTGTATTTATGCTAAACAAAATAATCACTTCAGGGTCAAGCAAGTTACCGGTCCATTGACTTAAAAAGTTCACTAACTTTTCTTGAGTTTTGCAATACTGCGTTGAATAAAGGTGGTACAATTTTTTTCAAAATTGTAGGTCAAAGCAGGTTACCGGTCCATTGACTTAGAAAGTTCACTAACTGTTCTTGAATTCTGTAATACTGCGTTGAACATTCTTCTAATTAAAAATGAAATAATGATTTTTTTTTTTTTAGTAAACCGCAAATGACACTATTATCTATAGAATATTTAGGAGAACTTGATCCTACCCTTTTTTATGGTAATTTGTCTTTGTTTAAAGTTTTACAGAATTATTTTTTGTTTCTGTTCGATTTACGATTTACTTATTTATCAATAGCAACATCTATTATCTTTTTGTTTGAAGAGATTATTCGTTGCATTTTATGTTAATATCAGGTTTCGTTTAATAATTGAGCTATATCTGTTCTTTTTGGTCTGAAGTATTATGGAAAGTACAAGAGGAAGCCAGTACCTTTAAAGGTTAAACCTTTACCATTAAAGATAGCCTTTTCCTCGCTCTCTTTAAAGGAGGAGGGTACTCTTGTAATAGCGTTTAATACGGTTCCATACTTATTTTGAAAAGTTTTATTTAGAAAAAAGAGAATCCGAAGCTTATATTGTCCTGAAAATATTCGAAAATTCTAAAATAAAAAGTTCAATCTTTTTACGGAAATGGAAATAGATTAATGAATTTTTATTACACAGTTTTTCTTATTAAAAGTATATTTGAAGTTTTCCCTCCCTAATAAGACTGAGAGTGGAGCACAAAAGAAAGGGACTTCTAAAACTAAATCGAAAGGTGGTTTAACGTAAACATTACAATAGCAACGTTTTTTATACTTCCCAGCTAGTCCATTCTAGAAATAGCTATGGAAAAACAGCATTTTAGACACCACTTGGCATTTTACGATGGAGTTGATAAGAACAATTTTTTAAATGGCACCTAGACAGATGCAGAAGCTTTTAAAGCAGTCCTTGAACATCTCTTTACGATGTTGTGGCATCCTTTTCACCCTGGAAGATAATAGAAATACACAAGTACAGGCATATTAACTATGCGAAACAGAGGTTTCCTTTGTTTTCCCGATAGAGAGCTTGAAGTTGCCAGGTGAAGATTTTATACTCTGCAAAACTTACTGACGATATTAGAATTTGCAGTTTTCAGCGTTTAGAGTTTTCGCTGGAAAAAAAAATTAATGTTTTAATTCAATCGGCACAAAATAGCAGGAGCCATTACTTTGCTGTGGAATACCTTTACTTTAGAAAGGCACAACATCATGTAATTTTCATTCAAATTGACACTTTTTTGACAAATTGTGATCGATATTTCGTTACAATCATCCATGTTAACGAAAGAAAAGAAAGCAGACACCCCAGTCTTATCTATGCTAAAGTAATTTTCCTTATTAGTCAAAATGGCACACAATATTTAACCTACAGTAGGTTTCAAACCAAGAGGGTACAAATGTTACAATTTTGATCCTGCGGGATCTGTGAGGGATTCCAGTTCAAAGTTCCCATAACTTTGTTTTTATAATAAAATAGTTCTAGTTAAACGATTACCATCCCGAATCAGCTCAAAATGGCAATTTTACTGACTGAACGTGTTTTTTTTCTCTCATTGTTTCAACCGAACATTTCTGACCGAGAATACTTGCTAGGATTGGTTAATTCCTTTTTCTTTTTCTTTTATGCTTGGTAGTATCTGAATATGGGCAAAAAATAAGATAGAAAACAAAGCTGGTTCTGAGAAATTTGAAAATGTAGTCAAATATCTCAAACATACTGATAGATAAACAAAATGATCAATTTAAAAACAATGTAATTTTGACAGCATCGTATATCAATGTTGAGAATAGTAAACTGCAGTTTACTATTCATACAAACCGAGACATACAAACCGAGAAAGACAGGCACTGGGATAAGCAAACACCTGCCGGCACACACTGGCAAAGAGAGTGAGAAACACATACAAATACGTAGATTCAGACACACAAACCGAGAAAGACATGCCCTGGAATGCACATGTAACTGCAAAAAGTTTGGTTAATTCAGGTTAACTTAGAGTGGCGCGCCACTCTAAGTTAACCTAAATTAACCCAACATTTTGCAGTTGCAAGTGCTTTCCAGTGCAATTCTTTCTGGGTTTTTCTCTGCCTGTTTTCTCTGTTTGCATATCTGAAGTGTTTGTCTTTGTTGGTTTGTATGTCTGAAGTGTCTGTCTTTGTTGGTTTGTATGTCTAAAGTACCTGTCTCTCTCTGTTTGTATGTCTGAAGTGTTTGTCTTTGTTGGTTTGCATGTCTGAAGTGTCTGTCTTTGTTGGTTTTTATGTCTAAAGTGCCTGTATTTCTCTGTTTGTATGTCTGAAGTGTTTGTCTTTGTTGGTTTGTATGTCTGAAGTGTCTGTCTGTGTTGGTTTGTATGTCTAAAGTGCCTGCATTTCTCTGTTTGTATTTCTGAAGTGTTTGTCTTTGTTGGTTTGTATGTCTGAAGTGTCTGTCTTTGTTGGTTTGTATGTCTAAAGTGCCTGTCTTTCTCTGTTTGTATGTCTGAAGTGTTTGTATTTGTTGGTTTGTATGTCTGAAGTGTCTGTCTTTGTTGGTTTGTATGTCTAAAGTGCCTATCTTTCTCTGTTTGTATGTCTGAAGTGTCTGTCTTTGTTGGTTGATATGTCTAAAAAGTCTGTCTTTCTCTGTTTGTATGTCTGAAGTGTCTTTATTTATTGGTTTGTATGTCTGAAGTGTCTGTCTTTGTTGGTTTGTATGTCTAAAGTGCCTGTCTTTCTCTGTTTGTATGTCTGAAGCATTTGTCTTTGTTAGTTTGTATGTCTAAAGTGCTTGTCTTTCTCTGTTTGTATGTCTGAAGTGTTTGTCTTTGTTGGTTTGTATGTCTGAAGTGTCTTCCTTTCTCTGTTTGTATGTCTAAAGTGTTTGTCTTTCTCTGTTTGTATGCCTGAAGTGTTTGTCTTTCTTGGTTTGTATGTCTGAATTGTCTGTCTTTGTTGGTTTGTATGTCTAAAGTGCCTGTCTTTCTCTGTTTGTATGTCTGAAGTGTTTGTCTTTGTTGGTTTGTATGTCAGAAGTGTCTGTCTTTGTTGGTTTGTATGTCTAAAGTGCCTGTCTTTCTCTGTTTGTATGTCTAAAGTTTTTGTCTTTGTTGGTTTGTATGTCTGAAGTGTCTGTCTTTGTTGGTTTGTATGTCTAAAGTGCCTGCCTTTCTCTGTTTGAATGTCTGAAGTGTTTGTCTTTGTTGGTTTGTATGTCTGAAGTCTCTGTCTTTGTTTATTTGTATGTCTAAAGTGCCTGTCTTTCCCTGTTTGTATGTCTGAAGTGTTTGTCTTTGTTGGTTTGTATGTCTGAATTGTCTGTCTTTGTTGGTTTGTATGTATAAAGTGCCTGTCTTTCTCTGTTTGTATGTCTGAAGTGTTTGTCTTTGTTGGTTTGTATGTCTGAAGCGTCTGTCTTTGTTGGTTTGTATGTCTAAAGTGCATGTCTTTCTCTGTTTGTAAGTCTGAAGTGTTTGTCTTTGTTGGTTTGTATGTTTGAAGTGTCTGTCTTTGTTGGTTTGTATGTCTAAAGTGCTTGTCTTTCTCTGTTTGTATGTCTGAAGTGTTTGTCTTTGTTATCTGTATGTCTGAAGTGTATTTCTTTCTCTGTTTGTATGTCTAAAGTGTTTGCCTGTCTCTGTTTGTATGTCTGAAGTGTTTGTTTTTGTTGGTTTGTATGTCTGAAGTGTCTGTCTTTGTTGGTTTGTATGTCTAAAGTAACTGTCTTTCTCTGTTTGTATGTCTAAAGTGTTTGCCTGTCTCTGTTTGTATGTCTGAAGTGTTTGTCTTTGTTGGTTTGTATGTCTGAAGTGTCTGTCTTTGTTGGTTTGTATGTCTAAAGTGCCTGTCTTTCTCTGTTTGTATGTCTGAAGTGTTTGTCTTTGTTGGTTTGTATGTCTGAAGTGTATGTCTTTGTTTGTTTGTATGTCTAAAGTGCCTGTCTTTCTATGTTTGTATGTCTAAAGTGTTTGTCTTTGTTGGTTTGTATGTCTAAAGTGTCTGTCTTTGTTGGTTTGTATGTCTAAAGTCCCTGTCTTTCTCTGTTTGTATGTCTGAAGTGTTTGACTTTGTTAGTTTGTATGTCTGAAGTGTCTGTCTTTGTTGGTTTGTATGTCTAAAGTGCCTGTCTTTCTCTGCTTGTATGTTTGAATTGTTTGTCTTCGTTGGTTTGTATGTCTGAAGTGTCTGTCTTTGTTAGTTTGTATGTCTAAAGTGCCTGTCTTTCTCTGTTTGTATGTGTGAACTGTTTGTCTTTGTTGGTTTGAATTACTGAAGTGTCTGTCTTTGTTGGTTGTATGTCTAAAGTGCCTGTCTTTCTCCGCTTGTATGTCTGAAGTGTTTGCCTTTGTTGGTTTGTATGTCTGAAGTGTCTGTCTTTGTTGGTTTGCATGTCTAAAGTGCTTGTCTTTCTCTGTTTGTATGTTTGAAGTGTTTGTCTTTGTTGGTTTGTATGTCTGAAGTGTCTGTCTTTATCTGTTTGTATGTCTGAAGTGTTTGTCTTTGTTGGTTTGTATGTCTGAAGTGTCTGTCTTTGTTGGTTTGTATGTCTAAAGTGCCTGTCTTTCTCTGTTTGTATGTCTGAAGTGTTTGTATTTGTTGGTTTGTATGTCTGAAGTGTCTGTCTTTGTTGGTTTGTATGTCTAAAGTGCCTATCTTTCTCTGTTTGTATGTCTGAAGTGTCTGTCTTTGTTGGTTGATATGTCTAAAAAGTCTGTCTTTCTCTGTTTGTATGTCTGAAGTGTCTTTATTTATTGGTTTGTATGTCTGAAGTGTCTGTCTTTGTTGGTTTGTATGTCTAAAGTGCCTGTCTTTCTCTGTTTGTATGTCTGAAGCATTTGTCTTTGTTAGTTTGTATGTCTAAAGTGCTTGTCTTTCTCTGTTTGTATGTCTGAAGTGTTTGTCTTTGTTGGTTTGTATGTCTGAAGTGTCTTCCTTTCTCTGTTTGTATGTCTAAAGTGTTTGTCTTTCTCTGTTTGTATGCCTGAAGTGTTTGTCTTTCTTGGTTTGTATGTCTGAATTGTCTGTCTTTGTTGGTTTGTATGTCTAAAGTGCCTGTCTTTCTCTGTTTGTATGTCTGAAGTGTTTGTCTTTGTTGGTTTGTATGTCAGAAGTGTCTGTCTTTGTTGGTTTGTATGTCTAAAGTGCCTGTCTTTCTCTGTTTGTATGTCTAAAGTTTTTGTCTTTGTTGGTTTGTATGTCTGAAGTGTCTGTCTTTGTTGGTTTGTATGTCTAAAGTGCCTGCCTTTCTCTGTTTGAATGTCTGAAGTGTTTGTCTTTGTTGGTTTGTATGTCTGAAGTCTCTGTCTTTGTTTATTTGTATGTCTAAAGTGCCTGTCTTTCCCTGTTTGTATGTCTGAAGTGTTTGTCTTTGTTGGTTTGTATGTCTGAATTGTCTGTCTTTGTTGGTTTGTATGTATAAAGTGCCTGTCTTTCTCTGTTTGTATGTCTGAAGTGTTTGTCTTTGTTGGTTTGTATGTCTGAAGCGTCTGTCTTTGTTGGTTTGTATGTCTAAAGTGCATGTCTTTCTCTGTTTGTAAGTCTGAAGTGTTTGTCTTTGTTGGTTTGTATGTTTGAAGTGTCTGTCTTTGTTGGTTTGTATGTCTAAAGTGCTTGTCTTTCTCTGTTTGTATGTCTGAAGTGTTTGTCTTTGTTATCTGTATGTCTGAAGTGTATTTCTTTCTCTGTTTGTATGTCTAAAGTGTTTGCCTGTCTCTGTTTGTATGTCTGAAGTGTTTGTTTTTGTTGGTTTGTATGTCTGAAGTGTCTGTCTTTGTTGGTTTGTATGTCTAAAGTAACTGTCTTTCTCTGTTTGTATGTCTAAAGTGTTTGCCTGTCTCTGTTTGTATGTCTGAAGTGTTTGTCTTTGTTGGTTTGTATGTCTGAAGTGTCTGTCTTTGTTGGTTTGTATGTCTAAAGTGCCTGTCTTTCTCTGTTTGTATGTCTGAAGTGTTTGTCTTTGTTGGTTTGTATGTCTGAAGTGTATGTCTTTGTTTGTTTGTATGTCTAAAGTGCCTGTCTTTCTATGTTTGTATGTCTAAAGTGTTTGTCTTTGTTGGTTTGTATGTCTAAAGTGTCTGTCTTTGTTGGTTTGTATGTCTAAAGTCCCTGTCTTTCTCTGTTTGTATGTCTGAAGTGTTTGACTTTGTTAGTTTGTATGTCTGAAGTGTCTGTCTTTGTTGGTTTGTATGTCTAAAGTGCCTGTCTTTCTCTGCTTGTATGTTTGAATTGTTTGTCTTCGTTGGTTTGTATGTCTGAAGTGTCTGTCTTTGTTAGTTTGTATGTCTAAAGTGCCTGTCTTTCTCTGTTTGTATGTCTGAACTGTTTGTCTTTGTTGGTTTGAATTACTGAAGTGTCTGTCTTTGTTGGTTGTATGTCTAAAGTGCCTGTCTTTCTCCGCTTGTATGTCTGAAGTGTTTGCCTTTGTTGGTTTGTATGTCTGAAGTGTCTGTCTTTGTTGGTTTGCATGTCTAAAGTGCTTGTCTTTCTCTGTTTGTATGTTTGAAGTGTTTGTCTTTGTTGGTTTGTATGTCTGAAGTGTCTGTCTTTATCTGTTTGTATGTCTGAAGTGTTTGTCTTTGTTGGTTTGTATGTCTGAAGTGTCTGTCTTTGTTGGTTTGTATGTCTAAAGTGCCTGTCTTTCTCTGATTGTATGTCTGAAGTGTTTGTATTTGTTGGTTTGTATGTCTGAAGTGTCTGTCTTTGTTGGTTTGTATGTCTAAAGTGCCTATCTTTCTCTGTTTGTATGTCTGAAGTGTCTGTCTTTGTTGGTTGATATGTCTAAAAAGTCTGTCTTTCTCTGTTTGTATGTCTGAAGTGTCTTTATTTATTGGTTTGTATGTCTGAAGTGTCTGTCTTTGTTGGTTTGTATGTCTAAAGTGCCTGTCTTTCTCTGTTTGTATGTCTGAAGCATTTGTCTTTGTTAGTTTGTATGTCTAAAGTGCTTGTCTTTCTCTGTTTGTATGTCTGAAGTGTTTGTCTTTGTTGGTTTGTATGTCTGAAGTGTCTTCCTTTCTCTGTTTGTATGTCTAAAGTGTTTGTCTTTCTCTGTTTGTATGCCTGAAGTGTTTGTCTTTCTTGGTTTGTATGTCTGAATTGTCTGTCTTTGTTGGTTTGTATGTCTAAAGTGCCTGTCTTTCTCTGTTTGTATGTCTGAAGTGTTTGTCTTTGTTGGTTTGTATGTCAGAAGTGTCTGTCTTTGTTGGTTTGTATGTCTAAAGTGCCTGTCTTTCTCTGTTTGTATGTCTAAAGTTTTTGTCTTTGTTGGTTTGTATGTCTGAAGTGTCTGTCTTTGTTGGTTTGTATGTCTAAAGTGCCTGCCTTTCTCTGTTTGAATGTCTGAGGTGTTTGTCTTTGTTGGTTTGTATGTCTGAAGTCTCTGTCTTTGTTTATTTGTATGTCTAAAGTGCCTGTCTTTCCCTGTTTGTATGTCTGAAGTGTTTGTCTTTGTTGGTTTGTATGTCTGAATTGTCTGTCTTTGTTGGTTTGTATGTATAAAGTGCCTGTCTTTCTCTGTTTGTATGTCTGAAGTGTTTGTCTTTGTTGGTTTGTATGTCTGAAGCGTCTGTCTTTGTTGGTTTGTATGTCTAAAGTGCATGTCTTTCTCTGTTTGTAAGTCTGAAGTGTTTGTCTTTGTTGGTTTGTATGTTTGAAGTGTCTGTCTTTGTTGGTTTGTATGTCTAAAGTGCTTGTCTTTCTCTGTTTGTATGTCTGAAGTGTTTGTCTTTGTTATCTGTATGTCTGAAGTGTATTTCTTTCTCTGTTTGTATGTCTAAAGTGTTTGCCTGTCTCTGTTTGTATGTCTGAAGTGTTTGTTTTTGTTGGTTTGTATGTCTGAAGTGTCTGTCTTTGTTGGTTTGTATGTCTAAAGTAACTGTCTTTCTCTGTTTGTATGTCTAAAGTGTTTGCCTGTCTCTGTTTGTATGTCTGAAGTGTTTGTCTTTGTTGGTTTGTATGTCTGAAGTGTCTGTCTTTGTTGGTTTGTATGTCTAAAGTGCCTGTCTTTCTCTGTTTGTATGTCTGAAGTGTTTGTCTTTGTTGGTTTGTATGTCTGAAGTGTATGTCTTTGTTTGTTTGTATGTCTAAAGTGCCTGTCTTTCTATGTTTGTATGTCTAAAGTGTTTGTCTTTGTTGGTTTGTATGTCTAAAGTGTCTGTCTTTGTTGGTTTGTATGTCTAAAGTCCCTGTCTTTCTCTGTTTGTATGTCTGAAGTGTTTGACTTTGTTAGTTTGTATGTCTGAAGTGTCTGTCTTTGTTGGTTTGTATGTCTAAAGTGCCTGTCTTTCTCTGCTTGTATGTTTGAATTGTTTGTCTTCGTTGGTTTGTATGTCTGAAGTGTCTGTCTTTGTTAGTTTGTATGTCTAAAGTGCCTGTCTTTCTCTGTTTGTATGTCTGAACTGTTTGTCTTTGTTGGTTTGAATTACTGAAGTGTCTGTCTTTGTTGGTTGTATGTCTAAAGTGCCTGTCTTTCTCCGCTTGTATGTCTGAAGTGTTTGCCTTTGTTGGTTTGTATGTCTGAAGTGTCTGTCTTTGTTGGTTTGCATGTCTAAAGTGCTTGTCTTTCTCTGTTTGTATGTTTGAAGTGTTTGTCTTTGTTGGTTTGTATGTCTGAAGTGTCTGTCTTTCTCTGTTTGTATGTCTGAAGTGTTTGTCTTTGTTGGTTTGTATGTCTGAAGTGTCTGTCTTTGTTGGTTTGTATGTCTAAACTGCCTGTCCAGCTCTGTTTGTATGTCTGAAGTTCTTGTTTTTGTTGGTTTGTATGTCTGAAATGTATGTCTTTGTTGGTTTGTTTGTCTAAAGTGCATGTCTTTCTCTGTTTGTATGTCTAAAGTGTTTATCTTTGTTGGTTTGTATGTCTGAAGTGTCTGTCTTTGTTGGTTTGTATTGCTAAAGTGCCTGTCTTTCTCTGTTTGTATGTCTGAAGTGTTTGTCTTTGTTGGTTTGTATGTCTGAAGTGTATGTCTTTACTGGCTTATGTCTAAAGTGCCTGTCTTTCTCTGTTTGTATGTCTGAAGTGTTTGTCTTTGTTGGTTTTTATGTCTGAATTGTCTGTCTTTGTTGGTTTGTATGTCTAGAGTGCCTGTCTTTCTCTGTTTGTATGTCTGAAGTGTTTGTCTTTGTTGGTTTGTATGTCTGAAGTGTCTGTCTTTGTTGGTTTGTATGTCTAAAGTGCCTGTCTTTCTCTATTTGTATGTCTGAAGTGTTTGTCTTTTGTTGAGTCTTTGTTGAGTCATACAAACAGAGAAAGACAGGCACTTTAGACAAACAAACCAACAAAGACATACATTTCAGACATACAAACCAACAAAAACAAGAACTTCAGACATACAAACAGAGCTGGACAGGCAGTTTAGAACACTTCAGAGTGAATGTCTGAAGTGTTTGACAAACCAACAAAGACATACACTTCAGACATACAAACAAACAAAGACAAACACTTCAGACATACAAACAGAGAAACACAGGCACTTTAGACATACAAACCAACAAAGACAGACAGTTCAGACATACAAACCAACAAAGACAAACACTTCAGACATACAAACAGAGAAAGACAGGCACTTTAGACATGCAAACCAACAATACAAGACATACAAGCCAACAAAAGACAAACACTTCAGACATACAAATAGAGAAAGACAGGCACTTTAGACATACAAACCAACAAAGACAGACACTTCAGACATACAAAGCAACAAAGACAAACACTTCAGACATACAAACAGAGAAAGACAGGCACTCTAGACATACAAACCAACAAAGATAGACACTTCAGACATAAAAACCAACAAAGACAAACACTTCAGACATACAAACAGAGAAAGACAGGCACTTTAGACATAAGCCAGTAAAGACATACACTTCAGACATACAAACCAACAAAGACAAACACTTCAGACATACAAACAGAGAAAGACAGGCACTTTAGACAAACAAACCAACAAAGACAGACATTTCAGACATACAAACCAACAAAAACAAGAACTTCAGACATACAAACAGAGCTGGACAGGCAGTTTAGACATACAAACCAACAAAGACAGACACTTCAGACATACAAACCAACAAAGACAAACACTTCAGACATACAAACATATAAAGACAGACACTTCAGACATACAAACCAACAAAGACAAACACTTCAGACATACAAACAGAGAAAGACAAGCACTTTAGACATGCAAACCAACAAAGACAGACACTTCAGACATACAAACCAACAAAGGCAAACACTTCAGACATACAAGCGGAGAAAGACAGGCACTTTAGACATACAACCAACAAAGACAGACACTTCAGTAATTCAAACCAACAAAGACAAACAGTTCAGACATACAAACAGAGAAAGACAGGCACTTTAGACATACAAACTAACAAAGACAGACACTTCAGACATACAAACCAACGAAGACAAACAATTCAAACATACAAGCAGAGAAAGACAGGCACTTTAGACATACAAACCAACAAAGACAGACACTTCAGACACACAAACTAACAAAGTCAAACACTTCAGACATACAAACAGAGAAAGACAGGGACTTTAGACATACAAACCAACAAAGACAGACACTTTAGACATACAAACCAACAAAGACAAACACTTTAGACATACAAACATAGAAAGACAGGCACTTTAGACATACAAACAAACAAAGACATACACTTCAGACATGCAAACCAACAAAGACAAACACTTCAGACATACAAACAGAGAAAGACAGGCACTTTAGACATACAAACCAACAAAGACAGACACTTCAGACATACAAACCAACAAAGACAAACACTTCAGACATACAAACAGAGACAGGCAAACACTTTAGACATACAAACAGAGAAAGACAGTTACTTTAGACATACAAACCAACAAAGACAGACACTTCAGACATACAAACCAACAAAAACAAACACTTCAGACATACAAACAGAGACAGGCAAACACTTTAGACATACAAACAGAGAAAGAAATACACTTCAGACATACAGATAACAAAGACAAACACTTCAGACATACAAACAGAGAAAGACAAGCACTTTAGACATACAAACCAACAAAGACAGACACTTCAAACATACAAACCAACAAAGACAAACACTTCAGACTTACAAACAGAGAAAGACATGCACTTTAGACATACAAACCAACAAAGACAGACGCTTCAGACATACAAACCAACAAAGACAAACACTTCAGACATACAAACAGAGAAAGACAGGCACTTTATACATACAAACCAACAAAGACAGACAATTCAGACATACAAACCAACAAAGACAAACACTTCAGACATACAAACAGGGAAAGACAGGCACTTTAGACATACAAATAAACAAAGACAGAGACTTCAGACATACAAACCAACAAAGACAAACACTTCAGACATTCAAACAGAGAAAGGCAGGCACTTTAGACATACAAACCAACAAAGACAGACACTTCAGACATACAAACCAACAAAGACAAAAACTTTAGACATACAAACAGAGAAAGACAGGCACTTTAGACATACAAACCAACAAAGACAGACACTTCTGACATACAAACCAACAAAGACAAACACTTCAGACATACAAACAGAGAAAGACAGGCACTTTAGACATACAAACCAACAAAGACAGACAATTCAGACATACAAACCAAGAAAGACAAACACTTCAGGCATACAAACAGAGAAAGACAAACACTTTAGACATACAAACAGAGAAAGGAAGACACTTCAGACATACAAACCAACAAAGACAAACACTTCAGACATACAAACAGAGAAAGACAAGCACTTTAGACATACAAACTAACAAAGACAAATGCTTCAGACATACAAACAGAGAAAGACAGGCACTTTAGACATACAAACCAACAAAGACAGACACTTCAGACATACAAACCAATAAATAAAGACACTTCAGACATACAAACAGAGAAAGACAGACTTTTTAGACATATCAACCAACAAAGACAGACACTTCAGACATACAAACAGAGAAAGATAGGCACTTTAGACATACAAACCAACAAAGACAGACACTTCAGACATACAAACCAACAAATACAAACACTTCAGACATACAATCAGAGAAAGACAGGCACTTTAGACATACAAACCAACAAAGACAGACACTTCAGACATACAAACCAACAAAGACAAACACTTCAGACATACAAACAGATAAAGACAGACACTTCAGACATACAAACCAACAAAGACAAACACTTCAAACATACAAACAGAGAAAGACAAGCACTTTAGACATGCAAACCAACAAAGACAGACACTTCAGACATACAAACCAACAAAGGCAAACACTTCAGACATACAAGCGGAGAAAGACAGGCACTTTAGACATACAACCAACAAAGACAGACACTTCAGTAATTCAAACCAACAAAGACAAACAGTTCAGACATACAAACAGAGAAAGACAGGCACTTTAGACATACAAACTAACAAAGACAGACACTTCAGACATACAAACCAACGAAGACAAACAATTCAAACATACAAGCAGAGAAAGACAGGCACTTTAGACATACAAACCAACAAAGACAGACACTTCAGACATACAAACTAACAAAGTCAAACACTTCAGACATACAAACAGAGAAAGACAGGGACTTTAGACATACAAACCAACAAAGACAGACACTTTAGACATACAAACCAACAAAGACAAACACTTTAGACATACAAACATAGAAAGACAGGCACTTTAGACATACAAACAAACAAAGACATACACTTCAGACATACAAACCAACAAAGACAAACACTTCAGACATACAAACAGAGAAAGACAGGCACTTTAGACATACAAACCAACAAAGACAGACACTTCAGACATACAAACCAACAAAGACAAACACTTCAGACATACAAACAGAGACAGGCAAACACTTTAGACATACAAACAGAGAAAGACAGTTACTTTAGACATACAAACCAACAAAGACAGACACTTCAGACATACAAACCAACAAAAACAAACACTTCAGACATACAAACAGAGACAGGCAAACACTTTAGACATACAAACAGAGAAAGAAATACACTTCAGACATACAGATAACAAAGACAAACACTTCAGACATACAAACAGAGAAAGACAAGCACTTTAGACATACAAACCAACAAAGACAGACACTTCAAACATACAAACCAACAAAGACAAACACTTCAGACTTACAAACAGAGAAAGACATGCACTTTAGACATACAAACCAACAATGACAGACGCTTCAGACATACAAACCAACAAAGACAAACACTTCAGACATACAAACAGAGAAAGACAGGCACTTTATACATACAAACCAACAAAGACAGACAATTCAGACATACAAACCAACAAAGACAAACACTTCAGACATACAAACAGGGAAAGACAGGCACTTTAGACATACAAATAAACAAAGACAGAGACTTCAGACATACAAACCAACAAAGACAAACACTTCAGACATTCAAACAGAGAAAGGCAGGCACTTTAGACATACAAACCAACAAAGACAGACACTTCAGACATACAAACCAACAAAGACAAAAACTTTAGACATACAAACAGAGAAAGACAGGCACTTTAGACATACAAACCAACAAAGACAGACACTTCTGACATACAAACCAACAAAGACAAACACTTCAGACATACAAACAGAGAAAGACAGGCACTTTAGACATACAAACCAACAAAGACAGACAATTCAGACATACAAACCAAGAAAGACAAACACTTCAGGCATACAAACAGAGAAAGACAAACACTTTAGACATACAAACAGAGAAAGGAAGACACTTCAGACATACAAACCAACAAAGACAAACACTTCAGACATACAAACAGAGAAAGACAAGCACTTTAGACATACAAACTAACAAAGACAAATGCTTCAGATATACAAACAGAGAAAGACAGGCACTTTAGACATACAAACCAACAAAGACAGACACTTCAGACATACAAACCAATAAATAAAGACACTTCAGACATACAAACAGAGAAAGACAGACTTTTTAGACATATCAACCAACAAAGACAGACACTTCAGACATACAAACAGAGAAAGATAGGCACTTTAGACATACAAACCAACAAAGACAGACACTTCAGACATACAAACCAACAAATACAAACACTTCAGACATACAATCAGAGAAAGACAGGCACTTTAGACATACAAACCAACAAAGACAGACACTTCAGACATACAAACCAACAAAGACAAACACTTCAGATATACAAACAGAGAAATGCAGGCACTTTAGACATACAAACCAACACAGACAGACACTTCAGACATACAAACCAACAAAGACAAACACTTCAGAAATACAAACAGAGAAATACAGGCACTTTAGACATAAAAACCAACAAAGACAGACACTTCAGACATGCAAACCAACAAAGACAAACACTTCAGACATACAAACAGAGAGAGACAGGTACTTTAGACATACAAACCAACAAAGACAGACACTTCAGACATACAAACCAACAAAGACAAACACTTCAGATATGCAAACAGAGAAAACAGGCAGAGAAAAACCCAGAAAGAATTGCACTGGAAAGCACTTGCAACTGCAAAATGTTGGGTTAATTTAGGTTAACTTAGAGTGGCGCGCCACTCTAAGTTAACCTGAATTAACCAAACTTTTTGCAGTTACATGTGCATTCCAGGGCATGTCTTTCTCGGTTTGTGTGTCTGAATCTACGTATTTGTATGTGTTTCTCACTCTCTTTGCCAGTGTGTGCCGGCAGGTGTTTGCTTATCCCAGTGCCTGTCTTTCTCGGTTTGTATGTCTCGGTTTGTATGAATAGTAAACTGCAGTTTACTATTCTCAACATTGATATACGATGCTGTCAAAATTACATTGTTTTTAAATTGATCATTTTGTTTATCTATCAGTATGTTTGAGATATTTGACTACATTTTCAAATTTCTCAGAACCAGCTTTGTTTTCTATCTTATTTTTTGCCCATATTCAGATACTACCAAGCATAAAAGAAAAAGAAAAAGGAATTAACCAATCCTAGCAAGTATTCTCGGTCAGAAATGTTCGGTTGAAACAATGAGAGAAAAAAAACACGTTCAGTCAGTAAAATTGCCATTTTGAGCTGATTCGGGATGGTAATCGTTTAACTAGAACTATTTTATTATAAAAACAAAGTTATGGGAACTTTGAACTGGAATCCCTCACAGATCCCGCAGGATCAAAATTGTAACATTTGTACCCTCTTGGTTTGAAACCTACTGTAGGTTAAATATTGTGTGCCATTTTGACTAATAAGGAAAATTACTTTAGCATAGATAAGACTGGGGTGTCTGCTTTCTTTTCTTTCGTTAACATGGATGATTGTAACGAAATATCGATCACAATTTGTCAAAAAAGTGTCAATTTGAATGAAAATTACATGATGTTGTGCCTTTCTAAAGTAAAGGTATTCCACAGCAAAGTAATGGCTCCTGCTATTTTGTGCCGATTGAATTAAAACATTATTTTTTTTTCCAGCGAAAACTCTAAACGCTGAAAACTGCAAATTCTAATATCGTCAGTAAGTTTTGCAGAGTATAAAATCTTCACCTGGCAACTTCAAGCTCTCTATCGGGAAAACAAAGGAAACCTCTGTTTCGCATAGTTAATATGCCTGTACTTGTGTATTTCTATTATCTTCCAGGGTGAAAAGGATGCCACAACATCGTAAAGAGATGTTCAAGGACTGCTTTAAAAGCTTCTGCATCTGTCTAGGTGCCATTTAAAAAATTGTTCTTATCAACTCCATCGTAAAATGCCAAGTGGTGTCTAAAATGCTGTTTTTCCATAGCTATTTCTAGAATGGACTAGCTGGGAAGTATAAAAAACGTTGCTATTGTAATGTTTACGTTAAACCACCTTTCGATTTAGTTTTAGAAGTCCCTTTCTTTTGTGCTCCACTCTCAGTCTTATTAGGGAGGGAAAACTTCAAATATACTTTTAATAAGAAAAACTGTGTAATAAAAATTCATTAATCTATTTCCATTTCCGTAAAAAGATTGAACTTTTTATTTTAGAATTTTCGAATATTTTCAGGACAATATAAGCTTCGGATTCTCTTTTTTCTAAATAAAACTTTTCAAAATAAGTATGGAACCGTATTAAACGCTATTACAAGAGTACCCTCCTCCTTTAAAGAGAGCGAGGAAAAGGCTATCTTTAATGGTAAAGGTTTAACCTTTAAAGGTACTGGCTTCCTCTTGTACTTTCCATAATACTTCAGACCAAAAAGAACAGATATAGCTCAATTATTAAACGAAACCTGATATTAACATAAAATGCAACGAATAATCTCTTCAAACAAAAAGATAATAGATGTTGCTATTGATAAATAAGTAAATCGTAAATCGAACAGAAACAAAAAATAATTCTGTAAAACTTTAAACAAAGACAAATTACCATAAAAAAGGGTAGGATCAAGTTCTCCTAAATATTCTATAGATAATAGTGTCATTTGCGGTTTACTAAAAAAAAAAAATCATTATTTCATTTTGAATTAGAAGCATGTTCAACGCAGTATTACAGAATTCAAGAACAGTTAGTGAACTTTCTAAGTCAATGGACCGGTAACCTGCTTTGACCTACAATTTTGAAAAAAATTGTACCACCTTTATTCAACGCAGTATTGCAAAACTCAAGAAAAGTTAGTGAACTTTTTAAGTCAATGGACCGGTAACTTGCTTGACCCTGAAGTGATTATTTTGTTTAGCATAAATACAATTTGTTTTAATTTGGATATGTTAGTCACTCTACTCATGATAATGACCGACTGTCTCAACGAAATATTTAGAGTCTTTGTTTATATTTTTGTTTCACTGTCTAATAAAAGGACCTATCCCTATTAAGAACTCTTATTGATTTCGTCATAGAAAAGGCAGTGTGGTCAAGAAAAAAAAACAAGATATATATATATATATATATATATATATATATATATATATATATATATATATATATATATATATAATATATATATATATATATATATATATATATATATATATATATATATATATATATATATATATATATATATATATATATATATATATATATATATATAACTACGGAAACATTACGAAAAAGAAAGTTTTTTTTAAAGAAAAGTAATGGCCATATTAAACTTAAGATCAATAGAAATAGAAGCCTACAATAACTCAAACTCAAGACGACCAGAAATTATTACTAAAGAATACAAAAGAAAAGGAAAATAATTGGTATGTCTGTAACACTGTATATTAATTTATATAAATGTATATACAGTTGGCTGTAATAATGCAAAAACTAAATATAGCATAGGTTTAAGAATGGAAAGAAAAAACAAAGAATGAATTTACAGCGATAATCAAGTTAAAAATAAGTTTTATTTGAACAATGCCATAACGTGATGACATTTGATTATGAAATTTGATCTTTAAAATAAAATTAGAAAATAAAATAGAAATTAAAGGAAACATTTTTCCTTACCAATAAAAAAAACAATAAGAAAAGGTTTTGACGCTCCATGGCGCAATTTTATTATCTAAAACCACAGACTATTGTGACACCTAATAGATAATCCCGTGATCAAAGTGAACCTTAATAGATAATTGTGACACCTAATAGATAATGCCAGTGAGACATTCAAAAATTTCCTCAATGCGTCTCTGGAACTGGTCCTACGTCAAGATAATGCCGAAAGACACACGCTTTAAACATTATCTTCCACAGTCAAGCGACAACGAGCTGTAACCATAACGCTCATCTAACTTTGTGAAGTACTTTGCTCTATGCAGGTTGGATGTACAGTCTTCTTACGTTGGAATAGGGTAGTAGGGTCTTCTGATGGATATATTGAGATCCACAGGGTCGACACAGAGGCAGAGAGTGCCATCTTTCTTTTAAACAGCCACCATGGAGTTAACCCATTCAGTAGGGTGGTCACCTTCTCAATGACACTGTCTTTTTCCATTCTATCAAGCTCTGCTTTAAGCTTGTCTCAAAGAGCAGATGGAATTTTTCTTACAAGATGAACCTTAGGGATGGCTCCATCCTTCAAATAAAAAGGGCACCCGCCATTCAGCTTTCCAAGCCCTTCAAAGACATTATTAAACTCTTTAATAACCTCTGAAACAGAGTTGCGGATTGGTTCGTCCGTGCTTGCAGCAAGGTTGACATTCATGATCAGTTTAATGAGGCTCAGATCCAAGCTTGATTTGAAGCCGATTGTGGGAAAAGAGTCTGTTTGCACAATGTAGAACTGCTGTTGGAGGACCTAGATTGTTCGTAAGTACAGCTCAAAGTACATGTCCCTCGAACGGGAATCATGCCACCACAGTAACTAGTAAGCTTTTACTTAGCCTTGGTTATTTCTGGCTTTGGCAAGAGCATGTAAAAATACTTGACAGGAAGGATATTTGCTTGCGCACTTGTGTAAACTTTCAAGCTAACTGGCAACTCAACGTTTATTGTGAGGGAGACTATGGCTTCTTCCTTATTATTGTTTCGGAGACTCCATGCAGAAATATGCTGTCCTAATCATTAGAGTGCTCAAGTATGTTTTTGGTGCCTGAAACTACATTTTAAAACTTAATAGCTTCTGCAGACACGCGCTAAGGTTTGCGGCACTCGGTACATGTATTTCCTTTTGCAGGATATGTATGATTAGGGTTATAGCTATCACCACAGAGGTAGCATTCTCTAGATCTTGGGCTAGTGGTCTTAAACTGGTCATTTCTTCGGTTTGGATGGCAATTGATTTTTTGGATGGAATCAACTTCTTTTTTTATGCTACCTTCATCAAACGTTCTTCGCTGTGCTTGGGTTGTTTCAAACATGCGACATTTTTAAATAGTTATTTCAAGGGTTAGAGCCGGTGCTCTCTGATACTCGGGTTCAGTATTCCACAGAATATTCTATCTCGTACCATTTCATCTGTGTCTTTGCAGCTACAGGCCTTAACCAAGGTATTCACCTCTGTTATGTAATTTTCTATATTTTTTTCCCTCGTGCTGGTCGCGTTTCTGAAAGAAGAAGAACCTAGCAAGCACGCTGTTTGTTTTAGGTGTCGCATAGTCTTAAATTTTGTCAGGTATGGCTAAAGCTTGTTTTTTCACTCTCAATGAAAGTGAGCGTATTGAATATTTCTCTTCCCTTGTCTCCTACCCAAATAAGTAGGTAGGCGCACATGATCTTCTCGGTTTTGCTCACTGTATATAAATAATAGACAGTATAATCATTACCTATCTAAACCATTATAAAAACCAGGACCGAGATGCAAGTGCTCCGGAGTACATTTAAATAACTATAAACTTAAGCGACATTCGATTTTTTCACAGGTAGGCAAGTCAGATTTCTCTTGAACGCAAAACTTGGCTTCAACGTCATAACACTAAATTCTAAAGAATCTAATTTTAAATTAATTTTTTCCAATACATATATGAAAATGGTAATTAGTAGTGCAATGTTAATATTAGATGCTTTTAGAAATTACAAGTAGGTTTGTAAGTCTCGAGATGGATTCTAAAGCATTGTGAGAAAGTTTCTGCAAAAATACGTGTTCCAGGGTAATTAGACCGCTGATGGCAGATCAGATGAAAGGAGCTGTTTGTACGCGCCGATATATATATATATATATATATATATATATAATTATATATAATAATATATATAATATATATATATTATATATATATATATATAATATATATATAGTATATATATATATATATATATATATATATATATATATATATATTATATATATATATATATCAATAAGAGTTCCAAACAGGGATATGTTCTTTTATTAGACGGTGAAACAAAAATATAAACAAAGACACTAAATATTTCGATGACACAGTCGTTCATCATCATCAGTAGAGTTACTAACATATTCAAATAAAACAAATTGTATTTATACTAAACAAAACAATCACTTCAGGGTCAAAGCAAGTTACCGGTCCATTGACTTAAAAAGTTCACTAACTGTTCTTGAGTTTTGCA
Organism: Artemia sinica; assembly: GCA_027921565.1. Classification (NCBI taxonomy): domain Eukaryota; kingdom Metazoa; phylum Arthropoda; class Branchiopoda; order Anostraca; family Artemiidae; genus Artemia; species Artemia sinica. Next base: position 996,212 of record CM051263.1, on the reverse strand, counting down.
ATACTGCGTTGAATAAAGGTGGTACAATTTTTTTCAAAATTGCAGGTCAAAGCAGGTTACCGGTCCATTGACTTAGAATGTGTAATTTTGTTGTTCTAATAGCAAATGAAATGTTGGTGATTGTAAAGTTGGTCTGTCATCCCCATATATACGACGTCTGTATTTTTTTCCTGACCACACTGCCTTTACTATAACGAAATCAATAAGAGTCCCAAATAGGGATAGGTCCTTTTATTAGACAGTGAAACGAAAATATAAACAAAGACTCTAAATATTTCGATGACACAGTCGCTCATCATCATCAGTAGAGTTACCAACATATCCAAATTAAAACCAATTGTATTTATACTAAACAAAATAATCACTTGAGGGTCAAAGCAAGTTACCGGTCCATTGACTAAAAAAGTTCACTAACTGTGTAATACTTCGTTGAACATTCTTCTAATCAAAAGTTCAGTTAGTGAACTTTTTAAGTCAATGGACCGGTAACTTGCTTTGACCCTGAAGTGATTATTTTGTTTAGTATGAATACAATATGTATTAAAAAATATAAAATACACATAAAATATGTATTCTGTAAAAAAAAGTCTAATCAAAGATATTTCATTCCAAATAATTCCTAACTCTCAATCTTCGATTATAATTATTCTAATTGAATTGAGAACACGTGAACAAGTACAACTTGAAAAGTAAGTTGTATGAATGTACGAAAATAAAAAAACAAAAACATTTACACCGTCAAAACAGCAACAACAGTAATAAGTTGTAATGAAACAAGAAACAAGAAATAGAAAATCAACAAATCAAGTATACATCAACTAAGAATTTGACAAAATACATCTCGTATATTTTAACGGTTATTAGTAATCGCGAAAACAATTTTATGGCAACTTTAAAAAATTATGACAGGATCCCCAAATCCAGTACTATTCTCTTTAAATATACAACAGCTAGCCTAAAAGAAGTACTTTCCACAGCAAGAGAGAAGCAAATTAACCTACTAAAACATGTAGTCAAGGCCATTAATGGCTAGCAAAATAATTACAACTTGGTTAGAACTTCTTGGTTGAATAAAAATCAACAGACAAGATGTCAAACTCTCAGTGTGATTTTCTACTCCATTTGACTTGACACCTTATGGCGCTGGAAGCATTACCACTATGCCTGGAATGTAGTTAATGCCTTTTGATTCTGGATATAAATTCTGACTCAAGAATAGATTAGACCTTAAGTGGAATTTACTCGGGCCTGGACGCAAGAAGTCAAACCATGGGACCTTACCTGCTCTAAGTTCTTAACCATTTTATAATGGGTAATCCTGTATGAAGATTCCTCATGAGAAGCAAACACAAGTCTACAATATTAAAGAATGGCACCATTTCTTTCTCTATTCAACACTCTTTCCCATTATAAACGTTTCTGCAATGACAACTGTGCATGGTTTTACCTATTGGAGCCTGATATACATTATTTGCAAAAATATGGATTTAAATGAAACCCGGAAAATATAATTAGATCTAATAGAAAGTTTTTCCAAGTTGTAAAGTGTAGTATTATTTGATGCTTCGCTTTCATGCTTGTGGTTGTGCACCAGCTTGCTAGTATGTGCTTATGCTTATTTGCCTTGATGCGCTTATGCTTGCTTTGCTTCGCTGATAGTGTTCGTTATTGTAGGTGCACGGGTTTTGGATAAAGATATATCTACCAAAAATTGCATGGTGTCAGAAGTGATTGATCAATAATGGATGTCAGCCAGCCAAGTATCAGTTGGGACTCACTGTGTCTTCCAGGTGAGCGGAAACGATTTGAACAGCATGCTCGTATTATGTTTGCTGGTCCCTTATCTGGAAAACCACTGTATATAAATAATATAACAGTAAGATCGAGTCTTAGTGATTTTTGGCACTACATCCTTGGCGCCAACAAATAACTACTCCCATTTACTCTGTAATTAGCAGGTCAGTGTATATTTGTCAGTAACTGAATAATGGTGCGACTTTGCATTATTCGTAATTACGAAAGCAGAAAGAAACGTGGTGAGCCGCCGAAGGGGTTTGCTACTGTTCCATCTCACAGGTATGACTTAACTGATTGGCTTATTTAGGATTCCTAAAAAGGAGGTGGGGGTTGACTAAATTTGTGAAAATAAGGAAATTTCTAGTGCTAACTTCTAATCAATATTGAAACAGGGAAAAAAGCCGGAATTTCATAGTGGAGAGGGATCCATGAAGTGGTTGGAGTAGCTGAAATTTGCCGCAAATATTTTACCACAAAGAGGCAACCTAACAGTTTTAGCACGGATTATCTATTAGGTGTCACAATAGTCTGTGGTTTTAGATAATAAAATTGCGCCATGGAGCGTCAAAACCTTTTCTTATTGTTTTTTTTATTGGTAAGGAAAAATGTTTCCTTTAATTTCTATTTTATTTTCTAATTTTATTTTAAAGATCAAATTTCATAATCAAATGTCATCACGTTATGGCATTGTTCAAATAAAACTTATTTTTAACTTGATTATCGCTGTAAATTCATTCTTTGTTTTTTCTTTCCATTCTTAAACCTATGCTATATTTAGTTTTTGCATTATTACAGCCAACTGTATATACATTTATATAAATTAATATACAGTGTTACAGACATACCAATTATTTTCCTTTTCTTTTGTATTCTTTAGTAATAATTTCTGGTCGTCTTGAGTTTGAGTTATTGTAGGCTTCTATTTCTATTGATCTTAAGTTTAATATGGCCATTACTTTTCTTTAAAAAAAACTTTCTTTTTCATAATGTTTCCGTAGTTATATATATATATATATATATATATATATATATATATTATATATATATATATATATATATATATATATATATATATATATATATATATATATATAATATATATATATATATATATATATATATATATCTTGTTTTTTTTTCTTGACCACACTGCCTTTTCTATGACGAAATCAATAAGAGTTCTTAATAGGGATAGGTCCTTTTATTAGACAGTGAAACAAAAATATAAACAAAGACTCTAAATATTTCGTTGAGACAGTCGGTCATTATCATGAGTAGAGTGACTAACATATCCAAATTAAAACAAATTGTATTTATGCTAAACAAAATAATTTTTTTCTTTCCATTCTTGAATATATTTTACGCGGGAAATGGTTTCCTGGGAATTTCAAATGTGACAGCACAGGGATGCCGAAACAGGGATGCCGAATTTGTTGATCTTTTAAGGTTCACTTTGAAATTGTTTCATTGAAGTGTAAGACATTTTCGTTGAAATGTAAAACTTGGAGTATTTTTTCGTAGCCTTGTGGCTTGTCACTGCTACACTTTGTTGATCTTTTAAGGTTCACTTTGGAAATTTTTTCATTGAGATGTAAGACTTAGAGTATTTTTGTTGTAGTTAACCATATCACTGCTACACTCTGTTGATGTTTCAAAGTCCATTTGGGAATTTTTTCATTGAAAAGTAAGACATTGTCGTTGAAATTTAACCCTTGGAATATTTTCGTAGCGTTATGGCTTGTCACTGCTACACTTTATTGATCTTTTAAGGTTCATTTTGGAAGTTTTTTTCATTGAAGTGTAAAACTTGCAATAATTTTTGTAATAGTTCACCATATCACTGCAACACTCTGAAGATGCTTCAAAGTTCATTTGGAATTTTTTCGTTGAAATGAGAGACTTGGAATATTTTCACAGTGTTATGTTATGATTTACCTTCTCACTACTATACTCTGTTGACGTTTAAAGGTTCACTTCGGAATTTTTTCATTGAAGTGTAAGACTTTGACTATTTTCGTAGTAGTTCACTATATCACTGCAACACTCTCTTGATGTTTCAAAGATAATTTTGGAATTTTTTCATTGAAATTTAACGCTTGGAATAATTTCATAGCGTTTTGGCATGTCACTGCTACACTTTTTTGATCGTTTAAGGTTCAATTCAAGATTTTTTCGTTGAAATGTAACGTCTGAAATATTTTCGTAGCGTTGTGGTTTGTCACTGCTACATTTTGTTGATCTTTTAAGGTTCACTTTGGAATTTTTTAATTGAAGTGTAAGACATTCTCGTTGAAATGTAGGTTAATAAAATCTACGTTTTATCAATTTGGACTTTATGCATCGTTAAGTTGAATTTATGTTAGACTGGTTATAGATGGCAACACACCCGCTCAGACACACAGTCATAGTGAGAGAGACATGCTAAAATTTAGGTTAATTTAGGTTTACTTAGAGTGTTTCGCCACTCTAAGTAAACCCAAATTAACCTAACTTTTTGCATGTCCCTCTCACTATGACTGTATGTCTGAGCAGGTGTGCTGCCACCTATAGCAAGTCTAACCTAAATTCAACGCAACGATGCATAAAGTCAAAATTAATAAAACTTATATTTAATGAACGTACATTTCAACGAGAATGTCCAACACTTCAATGAAAAAATTCCAAAGTGAACCTTAAAAGATAAACAAAGTGTAGCAGTGACAAGCCACAACGCTAAGAAAATATTTCAAACGTTACATTTCAACAAAAAAAAATCTTGAATTGAACCTTAAAAGCTCAATGAAGTGTAGCAGCGACATGCCAGAACGCTATGAAAATATTCCAAGTGTTACATTTCAATAAATAAAAAAATTCCAAAATTAACTTTGAAACATCAACAGAGTGTAGCAGTGATATGGTGAACTAGTACAAAATATTCCAAGTTTTACACTTCAATGAAAAAATTGCAAAGTGAACCTTAAAAGATCAACAGAGTGTAGCAGTAACAGGACACAACACGTTAAAAATATTCCAAGTGGTACATTTCAATGAAAAAATCCTGAACTGAACTTTGAAACACCGACACAATGTAGCAGTGATATGGTGAACTACTACAAAATATTCCAAGTCTCTCATTTCAAGGAAAAAAAATTCCAAAATGAACTTCTAAAAATCAACAGAAGGGTAGCAGTGACATGGTAAATCATAACATAACACTATGAAAATATTTCAAGTCTCTCATTTTAATGAAAAAAATTTGAAAATGAGCTTTGAAACATCAACAGAGTGTAGCAGTGATATATTGAACAACTACAAAAATATCCCATGTCTTACACTTCAAAGAAAAAATTGCAAAGTGAACCTTAAAAGATCAACAGAGTGTAGCAGTGACAAGACACAACGCTACAAAAATATTCCAAGTGTTACATTTCAACGAAAAATCCTGAATTGAACTTTGAAACACCGATAGAATATAGCAGAGACAAGGTAAACCATGATACGGTACAATAAAGAATATTTCAAGTCCTGAAGAGAGTGTAGTTATGACATGGTAAATCATGACATAACACTACAAAAATATACAAAGTCTGGTATTTCAAGGAAAAAATTCCAAATGAATAAAGAAACATCAACTGAAAGTAACACTGAAAAGGTAAATCAGTACAAAAATATTCCATATCTTACACTTCAATGAAAAAAATCCAAAGTGAACTTTAAAAGATCATCAAAGTGTAGCAGTGACAAAACACAGCGCTACGAAAATATCCAAGTGTTACATTCCGACGAAAAAAAAAAATCCTGAATTGAACTTTGAAACACCGATAGAATATAGTAGTGACAGGGTAAACTAAAACAAAAATATTCCAAGTCCCACATTTCAATAAAAAAAATTCCAACTTGAACTATGAAACATCACCAGAGTGTAAGAGTGATAAGATAAAACACGACATAACACTACAAAAATATTCCAAGTCTTGCACATCAATGAAAAAAAAAATCATTGTGAAATCTCAAATCATAAGTTTCATACAACACACACCTACAAAAGGCTATGAAACCTTGCTCAGAAAAGTCCAAAGTAGTAAACCAATCCTTCCCAAATCATAGGTTTCAGACACCTACGAAAGACTAAGAAACCTAGCTCAGAAAAGCTGGAAATAGCAAATTACACACCCAATATCATTCATACAACACACACCTACGAGGGCTAAGAAACCCGGCTAAGAAAAGTCCAAAGTAGTAAACCACACATTCCAAATCATAGGTTTCAGACAACACACACATACGAAAGACAAAAGAAACCTAGCACAGAATGAGCCTGCTAGTAGTATAGTATCTACATTTCGGAAAATTCCTTTTCTTACATATACAACTTTTTAATAGATATTCTAAGCGTTTGACGTTCTAGCATATCCTAAAAATAATGATCGCGTGACAAAGTAATGTATAATATATTTTTAATGAAATAATGACATGTAGAATATTTTCAAAAAAAAATATGTTTCATACATTATTATACATTCTTAACATCATTGAACAACTTCGGACATTTTGAATCTGTTCCAAAAAATAATTCATCATTTCTTTCTTGATACTATAGTTACTCTCTTCTCTTAGTTCGTAATCAGTAGAATAATCATTATTCCATTTTGAGTAATAGACAATTTTTACTGGGGGGTCATCCACATGCTCAATATGCATTTTATCTTTGGTATTATTAGGTTCATTGACTATATTGTCAATTGTAGTAATAATGTTCATTTGCGCTTGATTTTCCATCAACTCATCTTTACATTCATTAGTGATAATGTCTACAAATGCCCTTTTTATTTTGCATGTGATTTCGCTGTCTATTATAACATTATTCTTACACACAAAACAGTTCTGGCACGTAGAGAAGATATGATTTATGACATTAGTGCAGGAGTATGCTTGTAATCTTCTTCTTGTCTCCTTTAAAATGCTAATACCGGAAAGATGACGATAGGATGTATCAACAGAAAATGTGTTACCAGCACCTTTAGCAAGGAGTTGACCCCTATCATTGACGATTATTTTTATGTTTGCATTCTCTTTGAGCACTAACTCCTCTGGTAATGATACTCTCGCATATCCACCAATTACACGACTGAAATTCTTGGGTACTCCAAAGGAATTTAACGCAACTCTGTCATGACAACGTACGCATACATTTCCAATAATATCTCCACTAGTAATTGTTTCATAGTTCAAATATATCCCTTTGGCAGCATTCAACGCAACAATGACTTATTCATATGTATACACTTTCCTTGAATAATTCATTTTCACTTTTAAAAAAAATGTGATGCAGGTGTTTATCCCTCCAATGGGTGAAAATTAATGATATAATACCTGTAATAAACTAGATAGCTTCGATAACCTGCCATAGTGTACCACTGGGAAAGCCACGTTGTGTCTATGAGCAAGCATGGAGTACGATTGGTACAGCTGCAAGCATATTTCATGTTATTTTAAGATATGTAAAAGCAAAAGTTAAGTAATTTTCGAAGTCCAAAAAATTCAGTCAAAATAAAAGTGCTACGACGGTACTCCAAAGGAATTTAACTCAACTCTGTCATGACAGCGTACGCATACATTTCCAATAATATCTCCACTACTACTTGTTTCATAGTTCAAATATATTCCTTTGGCAGCATTCAACGCAACAATGACTTTATCATGTGTATACACTTTCCTCGAACAATTCATTTTCACTTAAAAAAAATGAGATGCAGGTGTTTATCCCTCCAATGGGTGAAAATTACGGATTTAATACATGCAATAAAATAGGTAGTTTCGATAACCTGCCATAGAGTACCACTGGGAAAGCTGCGTCGTGTCTATGAACAAGCACAGAGTACGACTGGTACAGCCGCAAGCATACTTCATGTCATTTTAAGATACGTAAAGAAAACAAATAAATAAAAAAAAGTTGAATAATTTTGGGTCCAAAAATTTCAGTAAAAAAAGTGCTACTACAAACATTATTTTTCTAAGAGTAAAAGTCACGACTAGCATTTCTATATCATTCTCAATTTGAATTTGGAAAATATTAAATGTGATTTTTTTATGTTTTAAGGATGCTTTATGTCATTCTAAGACATTTAAAAAAGTTGAGAAAAATTACCATGTTAAAAATAAACTAAAAAAGTTCAAAAACTTCAAAAATGTATAAAAATGGGGGGGGGGGAAGTTGGAGGGAGGGGGCCCTTCGAGGTTGGGGAGAGGGGACCCTTGGAGGTTGAGGTCCTTGGTGGTTAGGGTCATTGATGGTTGCGGTCCTTGATGGTTCAAATCCATAATCATCTCACTAGTTGATTTCTAAGGATTTCTAAGGATTGTTCTGAATTTCTATATTAAAATTCTTTTCTTGGCATCTACAACTTTATAAGTTTCAACTTTTTAGTATACTTCATTGCTAAAAAATATTTTATATCGCCCATATCCACCATTATGTAATTGTCTATTATACTGACCACAGCCAAGAAGTGAGATCTAAGTCAAGTCACGTGATCTTTTCTTGGTGCCTACGGCTCTATTAGTTTCAAATTTTTAGCATACTTTAATGCTAAAGTATAATTTATATTGACAACACTGCTCAAATGGTACTTGTGTATACAGAACACACCCGAGAAGCAAAGCTAGGCCGAGTCACAAGGTCATCTTGGCACCTACGACTCTATTAGTTTCAACTTTTTAGCATACTCCAATGCAAGAGCATATCTTATATTGGCAACACTGCCAAACTGGTATTTGTGTATTATACATAACACAGCCAAGAAGTAAAGTCAAGTTACAAAATCTTCTTGTCATCGTTAACCGTTTCCATGGATTGACACCAATCATGTTATTCCAAATTTAAATTAAATTGCGTAAGAGTTACCACCCCCTCGGACCTACCTTAACTGGTAAGCAGTTTAACCCTTTTAGCACTTTCATACAATCCAATTAAAAATAACAATATTATCGAGCTTTGTTTAATCCCTATTATTCAATCACCAATTAAGATCATTCAGAGCAGAGTTACGCAACTGGAATACCTTTTCGCAAATTGAGTTAGCTTAATGCAAATGATACAACTTTCTGATATCTCTAATAATGCATGCAATCACTAAATGCAACTATGAATCCATTTCACACTTGGCTGTTAACCTCAGAAACCCGTCTGGCATGTAAATATGTCTTTGTAACTGCAGACAGTGGTCTGACTAGTTTTGTACAGTTGATAGTAATTAATAGTGGTCCAGAAAATGGGTGTAGCTGCAGAAACCTGTCTGGTTGCTTTATAAAATCTCATTCCTGAATATCTAGTTTCAAAATATAGTGTGTTTGGTCGCATTATACGGTCTCGTCCCTAATTTCGTCCCGCGGTACTAGATAGCACACTACTATCATCATATACTCATCGCAAGGCTACGTGTCTAGGAATACAAGAAGAGAAACTAAATTGTCCACAACTTTTTGCAAATAGTCCCTCTTAACGAACTAAAAGTAAGGAGAGTAATTCGGGAAAGTAAGGAGTGAAACATTAGTAACCAAACCAGTAAAAGACAAAACTCTTGTAACAAATAATGCATCAAAAGAATCGGCGGCACTTGTGTATTAACCACAACATGCTCGAGAAATTTGCTCCGTTCAATCTTAGATATCTGGCTTACCTTTCCGTATTCGGAGACAATTAGCTAAGGCTCAGTGACATAAACTACGATGTAGGTATAAATTAGTTACATATTTAATATATAGAGTTGGTATTTTGGTTAGGTTATGTTAGGTGCATAATATAATGCGTTCTGGGCGGCCTGCATTCCATAATTATTTATTGTAGTTTCCGTAATTTTGTTAGTAAAATATTATATTTTCATCATATGTGCTATATCTCATTATGATTAACCGAACTTCATTTCTTGAGTGTGTTCTGGATAATCCGGTAGTACCAAATCGACTTTCTATGCTGATTTCAAATATATAAAATTTATTAAGTTTAATGTTACCCATTAAAAGCAGAGCCTGATTCAACCATTTAACACAAATTACATGATTGTTTTCAGGGGCCAAATGTCATTGTCCTAGTCAAGAAGATACAGCTTGTACCTATATCATCTTCTACATCTACAAGTAAATTCTCTGTTGTTGTAGAAAACCCAACTAATAATTCAGAAGCAGGTGCTTCTAGAGCAATCACAATCAATTACTTTCAATACAATTTGCGAGCATAATAAAGAATTCATGATTAATTCAAACCTTCATAGTCTGAATTAGCAGACTCGCAATTTCTTAGGCGTTGAACAATGTGATATGAACAATTTTAGTCTAATTGTATCTAAATCTTATCCAGTAATCTCTCGTGGTTAATTAGTTCAGTTTTTTGTGCAATTTTTCAGCAAATCTTAACATTTAATTAAATGTTAAGACTAATTCAGACTATGAAGGTTTGTATTACTCATACATTCTTTATTATGTTCGCAAATTGTATTGAAAGTAATTGATGGTGATTAGTCTAGAGGCACCTGCTTCTGAATTATTAGCTGGGTTTTCTACAACAACAGAGAATTTACTTGTAGATATATAGGATGATATAGGTACAAGCTGTATCTTCTTGAATAAGTCAATGACATTTGGCCCTTGAAATTAATTTGTGTTAAATGGTTGAATAGTAAACTACAGTCAAATATTCACGGTTTTTTATATCAAATCAGACCAATCACAATAGGATATAATGCTAGAGCTAGATGAATATCAAGCCCTTCATCCTACAAGTGGGTAGGGGAAACATATAACTAAGAAAGACTCTTGTTGGTATCATGGGCCACTGTGTGATGTATCCCACTGACTCTGAAAAGGTAAGGAATCAAGCTAAAAATTGAGTTTTAGGTAAAAAAGCTGACTAGCCTATAAAGTGAGAATGAAAAAAAGTTGACAAATTTAGGTTCATAGGTACTTTTTTCCAACACAAAGTAATAATTGAATTTTTCAACGACAATATAGAGTAAAGTTTTAGAACAATTCAGTAATGAGATAACTAAGAACGAAACATACTATTTGGTTATAAAACTCAGTGCACTTTCTAAATATGGTAATCACTGCTACTACAAGTGTGTGCTATATAACATCAAATTTGAGTTTGGGTGAAAGCCCCACAATCTGGACTATTGAAATGATAACTTTAATTGACAGCAAGTTTCTTGACCCATATTTCTTCTCTCTAGCCTAGGCCTAGAGATGCATTTTCAGGCTTTTGTGTTCCAACCCCTTTTCAGTCAGGAACATAGAATTTTTCTATCTTTGAAAAGATGTCAGAGTTTTATTTAATAGAGCAGTAATTCATAATGAATCATAGCTTAATCAGTAAAGACTTGATTTTTATTTCTATTAATTAAAAAAACTTTTTCCACAAAATAAGTTTTTCAAAGAAAAGTAAAGAACTCCATTAAACAAAAAATGAGTAAAAATAAAATCAAATAATCTACCAAGCGTGAAACTACCACAAATCAGCATCGATAAATAAATGAAACCCAAAACGAACAGAAATTACAATAAATAACCGAGTCAAACTCAAAACGAGCAGAAATTAACATAAGTTGGGCTCAAAACCCCTATGCCTTCCCAAGGCCAGAACATAATTTGCACTTTACTGAAAAAAATATGAATGTTTTTACTTTTATAACTTTAATAAATCAAATAATATTAACATTTGATTACTAAATATCAGTATATGTATAGATAGATAGATAGATATTTATTGCAATAAAAGCCACTTTGGGCCATGGCAAAAAAACTGGAAAATCACACAAAATAAGAGAACATGATTATAACACTGGTAGCAAAATATAGTAGCCTACATAACAATTACAACGCAAAATTACAAAACAAAACAAAAACATAATAAAGCACACCATACCATTAAACTAACATACATAGATAAATGTATGTTACATCTATCAAGGGCCATGGCAACAAGAAATAACAAACAAGAAAACAACTTACACACGTACAACAATAATTTCAACACTCACCCCATCCCCTTTACAAAAATTTATCTCTATGTGACATACTTAATTTTATATATTTTGCTATCATTCTTATTGTCCCATAATTTTTTGATCCCATTGCTGAAATCAACCACTCACTTGTTCCCACATTACCAAAAACAATTCTTTCCTTAAATCATGTAATTCGGGACAAAGGGCCATGAAGCGAAGCATATCCTCACCATTTTCTCCACGCGTAGGGCATGAGTAAGGACTGTCCATTACCCTTACCCTTCCTAAATATTTCCTCCTTTCTCCAAGTGCTAGAAAATTACCCCTCCCTGACATATACCACTTAATTTCTTCACTATTTAAACCTGCTTTAAAATAAACATCATATCCCCACACCTCCTTCCATTGCCGGTAAACGCCGAGGGACGCCGAGGCTGCGACTTCACACTGCCATTTCTGAATCTCCTGATCTTCCAGCACACTCTTTACTAATTTTGCTACATTTCCTACTTCCAGTCCTATCCCCTTCCTTTCATTCCTAACACCTGATAACCCACAACTATTTAAGATTGATTTCACCAGAGAAGCCCATGTTAATATTAAACTGACAATGCGCATTCATTTGTATTGTTTTCAGTAGAGTGCAAATTATGTTTTGGCCTTGGGAAGGTATAGGGGTTTTGAGCCCAACTTATGTTAATTTCTGCTCGTTTTGAGTTTGACTCGGTTATTTATTGTAAATTCTGTTCGTTTTGGGTTTCATTTATTTATTGATGCTGATTTGTGGTAGTTTCACGCTTGGTAGATTATTTGATTTTATTTTTGCTCATTTTTTGTTTAATGCAGTTCTTTAATTTTCTTTGAAAAACTTATTTTGTGGAAAAAGTTTTTTTTAATTAATTTCTGTTCTTTTTATATTGACACAGTCTTTTCAGGGAAAAAGAAAATATTACTTTAAATCTTTTCGTTTTTTTAAGAATTTATAGTTTGGCCTGCTATTTGTATGCTGGACAAAAATTTTCAGCAATTTTTAACAACATACACCCTTTTAAAAATCTGGACACATATAGTAGTGTTTAATTTAGTTTCATACCTCATCTAGTTGACCTAAAATGGAAAACTTGATACCATTCGCAAAAAAATCTGTTTACTTTCTTTGATAGCTTGGATACAATTAGGCTATTTTGATTTGGTTAAATTTTAAGAGCAGAAGTAGCCCCCTAAAGTTTGAACATAATACCCTCAGTCGTTCTTGGGATACTGCTGAGATGCCTTATTAGGAATTAGCATTAACACAGTGCATTTTGATTTAATCTTATGGCAACATTTAGTTTTTAAACATAAAAGCAGGGAAGATGGGCGTGGGAGGGGGATTAGTTTCCCTCCAATTACTTTCGACTCTTAAAAAGGGCATCAGTTCTTTCTGTTTTCAATCGTATGAGCCCTTTTAGAAGTTCTTACGACAACTCCTTACGTACAAAATGCCCTGGTCTAAACAACAACAACAACAACAAAAATTTAATACATTACACCGATATCAATCTTTACTATAAAAATGTAAAGCCTTCCAATCCCTTTCGACTATTAAAAAAGGGCACTGGGCCTTTCGATTTCCAATCTAATGAGCCCTTTTTGAGTTTCTGCGACAACACTTTCTATAAACACCTTATATGCCCCAGGTCATAAATTACAACCCTTACCCTAAGGGCTGTGAGGGTGGTTGTCATCCTCTAAGACCTAATTTCCAGAACTTTCAACTACGTTAAACAAAATGGCTTTCTCAAAATTTTGGTTGGATGTGTCTGGGTTAATGGTGGGCGTAAGAGAAGGGTTAGTCGCTCTCCAGTCACTTTCAACTATTAAGAAAGGCACTAGCCCTTTAAATTTCCAATCAAATGAGACCTTTTGAAGTTTCTACGACAATGCTTTCAATAAAAACCTTATATGCCCCCAGGGCATAACTTAAAACCCTTGCCCTGAGGGCTGGGGAGGGGTGTCATCCTCAAAGAGCTAATTTCCAGAACTTTCTGCAACGTTGAACAAAACGGTTATCTGAAAATTTTGATTGGATGCGTTTGGAGGAATGGTGGGCGTGAGAGGGGGGTTAGTTACCCTCCAATCACTTTCAACTATTAAAAAGGGCAGTAGCCCTCTCAATTTCCAATTAAATGAGCCTGTTTTGAAGTTTTGACGACAGCTCTATCTATAAAAACCTTTTATGCCCCCAGGGCATAACTTACAACCTTTGCCCTGGGGGCTCTGGGGGGCTTGTCATCCTTAAACACATAATTTCCAGAACTTTCAACTACGTTGAACAAAATGGCTATCTCTAAACTTTGATTGAATGTGTATGGAGAAATGGTGGGCGTGAGAGGGGGGTTAATTACTCTTTCGATTATTAAAAAAGTGCAATTTCAATTTCTAATCAAATGAACCCCTTTTGAAATTTCTACAACAATTTTCTATATAAACCTTATATACCCCCACGGCATAACTTACAACCCTTGCACTGAGGGCTCTGATGGGGCTATCATCCTAAAAGACCTAATTACCAGAACTTTCGACTACGTTGAACAAATGGATATTTCAAAATTTTGATTGGATGTGTTTGTGGAAATGGTGGGCGTGAGAGGGGGGTTAGTTGCCCTTCAATCACTATCGAATATTAAAAGGGCACTAGCCGTTTCAATTTCCAACCGAAAGAGCCCTTTTTGAAGTTTCTATAACATCGCTTTCTATAAAAACCTTATACGCCCCCAGGGCATTACTTACGACGCTTGCCCTGGGGGCTCTGGGGGTGGAGGAATTGTCATCCTTGAAGACCTAATTTCCAAAAATTTCAACTATGTTGAATAAAATGGCTATCTAAAAATTTTGATTGGACTTGTTTGGGGAAACGTTGGGCGTGAAAGCTTGCCCTCAAATCACTTTGGAGATTATTAAAAAGGGCACTAACCCTATGAATTTCCAATTGAATGAGCCCTTTTTCAAGTTTCTACGACAAAGATTTCAATAAAAACTTACATGCCCCCAGGGAATAACTTAAACCTTTGTCCTGACCCTTGTCCTGAAGACTTTGAGGGGAGTGTTCTAATCAAAGGTATAATTTCCTGAACTTTAAACAGCGTTGAACAAAATGGCTATCTCAAAATTTTGATTGGATGTTTTAGGGGAAATGGTGAGCGTGGAAGGGGTGTAAGTTGCCTTCCAATCACTTTCAACTATTAAAAAGGGCACTAGCCATTTCAATTTAAAGTCAAATGAGCCATTTTTGAAGTTTCTACAACAACACGTTCTTTAAAAACCTTATATGCCCCAAGAGCATAACTTACAACCCTTGCCCTGAGGACTGTGGGGGGTTGTCATCCTCAAAGACATAATTTCCAGAACTTTCAACTACGTTGAACAAACTGGCTATCTTAAAATTTTGATTGGATATTTGGGTAAAATGTGGGCGTGAGAGGGTGGTTAGTTGCCCTCCAACCACTTTCGACTATTAAAAAGAGCACTAGCCCTTGGAATTTCCAATCGAATGACCTTTTTTTGAAGTTTCCGCGACAACGTTTTCTATAAAAACCTCATGTGCCCGAAGGGCATAACTTACAACCCTTGCCCTGAGGGCTGTGGGGGAGTGTCCTCCTCAAAAACATAATTTCTATCTGGAAATCAACTACACTGAACAAAATGGCTATCTTACAATTTTGATTGGATGTGTTTCGGGAAATGGTGGGCGTGGAAGGGGTGTTAGTTGCCTTCCATTCACTTTCGACTATCAAAAAGGGCACAAGCTACTCCGATTTCCAATTGAATGAGCCCTTTTTGAAGTTTCTACGACAACTTCTTCGATACGAAGTGCCCTGGTCTAAAGCAAAAAAAAAACGTGCCATGCCCCCAGGGCATAACTTAAAACCCTTGCCCTGAGGGCTGTGGGGGAGTGTCCTCCTCAAAAACATAATTTCTATGTGGAAATCAACTACGCTGAACAAAATGGCTATCTCAAAATTTTGATTGGATGTGTTTCGGGAAATGGTGAGCGTGGAAGATGTGTTAGTTGCCTTCCAATAACTTTCGACTATTAAAAAGGGCACAAGCCACTCCAATTGTATGAGCCCTTTTCGAAGTTTCTACGACAACTTCTTCGATACGAAGTGCCCAGGTCTAAATAAAAAATATAATAAATAATACATTGTGCCAACATCGTTCTTATATGCCCCCAGGGCATAACTTAAAACCCTTGCCCTGAGGGTTGTGACCTCCTCAAAAACATATTTTCTGTCTGGAAATCAACTACGCTGAACAAAATGGCTATCTCAAAATTTTGATTGGATGTGTATCGGGAAATGGTGAGCAAGGAAGGGGTGTTAGTTGCCTTCCAATCACTTTCGACTATTAAAAAGGGCACAAGCCACTCCAATTGTATGAGCCCTTTTCGAAGTTTCTACGACAACTTCTTCGATACGAAGTGCCCAGGTCTAAATAAAAAATATAATAAATAATACATTGTGCCAACATCGTTCTTATATGCCCCCAGGGCATAACTTAAAACCCTTGCCCTGAGGGTTGTGGGGAAGTGACCTCCAAAACAAAATTTCTATGTGGAAATCAACTATGCTGAACAAAATGGCTGTCTCAAAATTTTGATTGGACGTGTTTGGGGGAATGATGGGCGCGGGGGGGGGGGCTAGTTGCCCTCCAATCACTTTCGACTATTAAAAAGGGCACTAGCCACTCCAATTTCCAATCGAATGAGCCCTTTTCGAAGTTTCCACGACAACTCCTTCGATACGAAGTGCCCTGGTCTAAGACCAAGAAAAGAATAAACAATACATTGTGCCAACATCGTTCTTTACTTAGGCAGCGCTATTGCGCTGCTTATGACAAGCATAGCTACGCCAAGAAAGATTATGATTTCAATCTTACTTGACTTAGTGATGATTCATTTAGAATTACTACAAAATAATATAAAACTATGGCATCTTTTCAAAGATAAAACTAATGCTATGTTTCTGGCTATCTATCTAGGCAAACAAGCAGTTTTGCTATTACATCTAAAACAGTGTATTCTTAGAACCCATTTTCAGCTATCACTTCTAACATGCTGCCAACACACAAAAACACTATTCAGTCTGGTAAGACTCTAAATTCTGCTGATGATGGTGTCAAATCCAAATGTAGAAAAATGTTGTTGTCATAAAAGCATTTTCTTAACCTCCTGGATAGATAAGGATGATTTCACAGCTGCCAGAAATTTTTTCAGCTGTTTGGACCAAAAACTTTCTTCCTCCTTGTTCTCAGATTTCTTCTATTAGTACTAAACATTTGGAATATATTTTTTGCACCTCGGACTATATGCCAGGCTTGCCCTTATAATTGATTTTCAGGTCCTGGGTTAGAATTTTTCATTGTTTTATTTCCAAATTTTTCTAACATATTTTTGCAATAGGATTCTATGCCAGGTTTCCAGTTCCTTGTTGGATTTCGTCATGAGAATGATTTATAAGCCAAACTCAAAGCTTTCATGTTGGTCACAGTTTAGACCTGAATACACACCTTTGGTTGATCATTTCTTTTTTTTTTGTCAGTGGCATATTCTTAAGTTTAAACTAAGATTGTTGAATAATGAGTAAAAACACCTTTGAATAAAAAATTAAGCTAATTACTGGAGCTAGCTGTAGTCAATCTTTTTCTCTTTTTCAATTTTGTCATTTGAAAAAAAGAAAAAAACGAATTGTAGAGGTATACAATAGTGGCGCTTGAGAAGAAGATATACTAGAACAAAAAGAGATACCTTTAGATTGTTAATTATCTGTTTGTTTTATTGTTTTGTTCATCTTTTTGAAAATTCATCTCTAGCATCCTCTAATGGTTTTATATAGCACTAGGATCTTTGAAAACTAACCTTAAAAATGATGGAATTCTCACTTTATAATATACAGCAAGCATCAATGACTAATCATATTTTCGTGTTTTTTTCTGTTTTGAATTTTCTCAGTTTTTTTTCTGTTTTGAATGGTAATGTTAGTTTTTTACATAGCCTGAGGCTATATGAGACAATTAGAGGGACAGCAGCAGAATATTTGTCAAAAACACAAACTAAAGTGTAAAAATTAACATAAAATAAGCAATCTAAAAGTTTCTCTTTTTGTTCCAGCATGTCTTCTTCTAAAAGAGTTACCATTGTAGACCTTCGCCAAAAGAACCTTTGGCAGAAGAACCTCTGTACGTCTCATAAAGTATATTGCAGTCTCTATTAAATGAAGGAGCCTTTATAGAATTAAACTGAATAAACTTGCAGTTTACAACATAATTTAGGCTAGCTATAAAAGTGAATGTATCACTTGATGCCTTTTTTATGCTCCTGTATAATTCACAAATTGCTTCTGGGGAAAATTACATTTTGAACCCTTAAAGGGCTAAAAAGTCTTAAAACTGCCCATAGTTATCAAAAGTTAAAAACAAGTTTCTAAAAAGAATGGCTAGTGAAAATAATTGTCCTTTATGGCTGATTCAGGATTGGTAATTATTATCTTCCTTAGTCTTAAAAGCTACATGTTATTTTGACAAAAATATTGAAGGAATTTTAAAAAAGAGCCTAAAACACCTCCAGCAAAACTGAGGTCATTTTTAAGGGGTCTCTAGCTCTTTTTAGAAGTTTCTTCAAATTTGTTTTCAATTAATATTTTACTATTAAGGCTAAGCTAAGGAAAATAAAAATTACTATATCTGGTTCATCTGCAATTGGCAGTTAGGGTAAAGGCACCGATGATTCGACAGTGCAATTTCGGAACCAATGTCGAAATTTTCCTTCAAAACAGGATAGCTCTGCTTAGCCGTGACTTAGAGCGCCATCTCTTGGAGCCGTCGTTATATTTCGACGGTGCGAAACGTGGACACTATATCCGGTACACCCAGATAAGAAAAGAACATTCAATTCGGTCAGTTTCCTGTTTTCAACCCAAAAGGAGCTCCTGACAATTTTTCAGGTATGTAATGTTCAAACTGTCATTACTTGGTTATTTATTGCAAGAATAAGTTGGGATAAGCGCCAATATGTCGAGATACATCTGATCTTCTCTGAAATGTAGCCACATTAGCTTTTTCTTGATAAAATTAAATGAAAATGGCGACGGAAATTGCATTGTCGAAACTAGGTTCCAAGTGTCGAAAATTCTTGTTCGATGTAGTGGAATACCAGGCGGACTAAAAATGTTCCTTCAGTCGCATTCAAGCGTAAATATCGGCTTCTATCAAGGGATTTATTTCTTTGGTGAATATCTTGTAGTAACCTTGTCAATTTTGGACAGACAGCAACAGGCCCTGTCGAAATATAGGTGACTTTGTCGAAACTTCACTGAACATGTAAAACAGATGAGAAATAATAGGTGTTGAAATTCCAGGATCCACTGATGAAACCATAGGCACCATAGCTGTTGAATTTACGGGTGCTTTCTGCGCAACGGGAGATTTTGATGATTATTATTTCTAATAATAGCCTATTTCAGATGAAAGAACATTTAAACAAAAGGTTTTTTTTTAAACTTTGAAGTTTTACTTACAGACACTGGATTTTTCCATCATCTGAGGAACTGCCGCTTGGCCTCATACCATGCAGTGGCGTAAATTGCTATGGGGCAGGGGGGGGGGGGGGGCGGGGCTGTTGACCCCCCAGACCTCGTTCTGCCCCCCCCCCCCCCCAGATTTTTTTAGATTATACCGTTATTTATCCTTCAGCCGAATTAAAAATACAAATTTTATGGAATACAAAATCTTATACAAAATGACGCGTAGGCCTTTGTTTTGGACGAAACTAAGAATCTGCATATGAAAATAAAATCCACTAAATGAAATAAACTTCTTAAATTTCTTGAAATCAACTCCCGTTTTCCTAGACCCTATCCCTTCCGAAATGCTAGTGAAACAATTTTGTTATACTAAATTTGTTATACTAAATACTATTTGTATATAATAATGTATACTAAAATTTGTTGTACCGATTTTGTTATACCAAATACTACATACTTGAAACGATTTTGTTAGTTTTATTACTTCTACTTTTTGCATAGTCTTTTATACTTTTATACATTAAATGAAGTTGAAGAAAAACAAAGAAACAAGAATATACATGTCAAATACACCAGGTTCCGCCCACAAGTATTCCCCAAGTATTTAGATAGGTGTCGAATTGGGTTCCAACTTGCATCGAAAACAGGTAACTTTCTGGTTGTGTCGAATTTGTAGGTGAAAATGCTCTAATTTCGCAAAATTGGAGTTTTGTACCCTTTCCAGACAAAACTTCAAACTTCTCATCAAACAGTTAGATTCCTAGATGTTTTTCCTACATAGGCCTACTGAAACCCTTTTCAAACCGAAAGTCTTTAAATTAAGACTTCTAGAGTAGAAAAACTGTTTTTTTTTTTTACAAAAACTGTCGAATCCTCGGTTCGACACCCAATACGGGTGTCAAATTGGGTTCCAACTTGCGTCGAAAACAGGTAACTTTTTTGATGTGTCGATTTTGTAGGTGAAAATGCTCTAATTTCGGAAAATTGGAGTTTTGTACCCTTTCCAGACAAAACTTCAAACTTCTCATCAAACAGTTAGATTCCTAGATGTTTTTCCTACATACTAAAACCCTTTTCAAACCGAAAGTCTTTAAATTAAGACTTCTAGAGTAGAAAAACTGGTTTTTTACAAAAACTGTCGAATCATTGGTACCTTTACCCTATATTTCACTTTCCAGTTTTTGTTTTGTGTTTTTGAACTTTTGGTTACTATGGACTGTTTTACCTCTTGAGGCCCCATTAAGGGATCAAAATGAGATTTCCCCCAGAAATCATTATAGAAATATAATAGACGATAAGAAAAGGAATCAATTGATGTATTTACTTTCATCCTAACTAAATTATGCATTCAAAAAGCTTTTTCTTAGTCTCTTAAGCTGTCTTCCATTTCTTCTGCAAGGGACCAAGAGGATAACAATAAACCAGCAAGGCCTGTCTTCCATTTCTTCTGCAAAGGACCAAGAGGATAACAATAAACCAGCATGGATCTCCTTAACCGAAGATTTTGAATTTACCATAATAAGGAAAAATTTCTTGTTTTGGTGTTTAGGCATTGCAGTGCGAGGCTATCTGTTATTCCATGTTAACCCATTTTGGCAATAGACCCCAGGTAGTAATTTTGATATTGTTTGGCTATGTGTGCCATTTTTAAGTTAAATTTATCTGATATGAAAAACTTCCGGCATAAAAATTAAAACTCAGGATTCCTTGGTAAAAATCCATTAAAAAAAAAAAAATTCATAGCAATCCATGGCCTTTCAAATATCCATGCCTCAGGTCAAAAAATCAATGAAAACATGGATAAATCCATGGCAGTGGTAACCCTGTAAATCCTACCTTCTGAAATGAAACTCCAAATTCTGTCTTGTAGGCTACTTTTTCTATAGCGGGTCGAGCAGAGTTGCCAAAAGTCGACGTCTCGAAAGAGTGCAAATCGAAGCCCAAAAAGAGGAATTTTTACTCAAAAAGGCTTAAGTTAAAAAAGAGAAATCAATCTCACTCCCCGCGGTCATTTCAATTTATTGCAGTTATTCCAGTAACTTATTGGAATTGGCAATAACTTATCGTAATATTGTGCTGAAAAAACGCTGTTTATACAGCATTACTAATTTGCCCAAGTAATTTAGAAGTTGAAAAAATTAAACGAGTAGCGAAGAACTATCCGGAAATACTACTACTACTACTACTAACAACTCATCGCAGCACCAAGCCGCCTTAGGCCAACACAGCCACACACGCTCCTCCTCCGTCCCAATCTATACGAATTATAAAAATTGACTTAAGAGTCAATAGTAAAAGAGACAAATTCATTTAGGGTTCATATTTACAACCTGACAGTTTGCACTTATAGGTTGCGGTTTGCTCTTTGTCTAGGCCTAAAATGCAGCCAGTGTTGCCATATTGGCTTATTTCCTGCCAGACCGGCGTATTTTGATGATGCCTGGCAATTAAATTTTTAGTTATGCAGCCAGGCGGGATAATGTTGGCGTATTCTTAAAAATTAGTCAAGATTTACTTCATATTCACCATCGTAAATTTGAATTGCTACTTCGAGAAGAAAAAAGAGGGACAAATAAAATAAAAAATACCTAAGAAATATTAAAACCTCCTTTTCTTAAAAAAATTGTATGTAAAAAGAGCTAGTACTAAATCTGAAATTCCTTTATTACTTAATTTTCTTTTAATTTTTGCATTGTAACTAACTTTTAGATCAGGTATTTCTTAAAACAGAAGTTTTATGTAAGGTGTACACAAACTCCCCGGGTTCCAAAAAGATTGATGAAAGTAATTTGTTTTTGAGAATAACAAAATGAACAATGCATGTTATAGTTCACCGATCAGCTGTCAGAACAAGGGATTGTTAGGGCTCATGAACCGATGTTCTAATTTTACACTATTTTCCAATTTTCTTTTGGCTTTCACCCGTGAAAAACAGTTTCAGACATAAAGACTGTAGAAAATGCTGATCCGACTGATAAGCAGTTGGAACACTTATTTCTGAAAGCTCTCAAATGGTTGGAAAGAGTTGGAAATTGATTATATCATATAAATAAATAATAACCGATCAGCAGTCAGAACACGTGATTTTTAAAGCTCCAAAATCGTTGGAGGCAGTTGGAACTTGATTATATACCACTATTTGTACAATAGCCTCACTTCTATATAGCCGAGTGTCTTTTACCAATCCTGCCAGTTTTTGGTTTACAATGATAGCATTAATGGGGT
Source organism: Artemia sinica (assembly GCA_027921565.1). NCBI lineage: Eukaryota > Metazoa > Arthropoda > Branchiopoda > Anostraca > Artemiidae > Artemia > Artemia sinica. The sequence goes on along the minus strand of CM051263.1, from coordinate 973,648 downwards.
TACCTGTCTTAGCCGTCAATGAAAATGACTATTCTGTAACAAGTTTTTATTTTAAACTACCAACAAGCGGGATTTCTCCAAGAATAGGCTGTGAGATGACATTTCATATTCGAATTAAGTTGAAAATACTCTTTTATACACTTTTTGGTGCTCTTTCATATCACATTTAAATAGTCATCACATTTAAATAGTCTTTCACCTGTGTGCACTCTTTGGTGCTGTATCAAATTGCTTGATCGAGAAAAACACTTTTTACGCACATCACATTTAAATGGTCTCTTACCTGTGTGCACTCTTTGGTGCTGTATCAAACTGCTGTAGTAACAAAAACACTTTTTACACATATCACATTTAAATGGTCTTTCACCTGTGTGCACTCTTTGGTGCTGTATCAAATTGCTTGATCGAGAAAAGCACTTTTTGCACAAATCACATTTAAAGGGTCTCTCACCTGTGTGCAGTTTTCGATGGCTTTTCAAATTGCCCAGCTGAGAAAAGCTCTTTTGGCACACATCACATACAAACGGTTTTTTTCCCGTATGAATTCTTTGATGCATTTCTAATTGTGAAGGGGAGGGAAATTTTTTATTGCATATGTTGCACTCATTATCTTTTCTGCACTTTTTCTTATGCAAGCCAATATTAGAATTTGAAGCTTCCATAGGTGCATTGGTATTACTTGATGATGAATCTGCACCTCCTAAAATAAAATAAATAAAGGGGATGGTAAAAAGCTAAAACACTACAATGAAACATTCTCATTCATATACCCTAGGGTAATGCTGCTTACATGAAAAAGTTAAAAAAAGAAGAAACAACAATCCGAAAAATTAATAAAAATGATACATAGCAAAATGAGAGGCTCTAATAGATTCAGGTCTATAACTATAAGCATTATAAAAATAAAACTCCCCAATTTTTTATTTACAGATTTTACCATTCCAATATTAAAAATATCGTTCGATTAAGAAAATAAGAAAATTTTTACTTGCAATAAAAAAAAACTCCGAAAAATAAGTTTTTCAAAGAAAAGTAAAGGCCATTTTAAACTTAAGCTCAGCAGATACATATACCTTTTAAAATTCAAATTCAAAACGGACCAGAAATTACTATTAAAGAATAAATGAAACCCAAAACGAACAAAAATTAAATAAACAATCATAGCAAAAGCATATAACAAGTAATAATATAAATGAATAACTAGATATAAAGCGAGTAATGCTTAGATTGAATATGAAAATAAAGCTTAAAACGAAAAAAAATATATTTCTATTGAAGCATAAATGAAACTAAAAACGAACAGAAATTGAATAAACAATCAATGCAAACAAACATACAATAGATATTAATGTAAATTAATAAATAAATCTTAAAACGAGAGAAACTTAAATTGAATATGCAAATCAAGCTTGAAACGAACAAAAATCACTACAAACAAGAGTTTGGGTATGACCTCCTTCTCTCACTGAAAAAGTCTAGAACCTACTGCGTCATTGGCGCTTTACTGAAAACCAGTTTTATGACTGATATTTTCTTTTGTACCTAATATCATAGGCAGCGCAATAGCGCTGCCTAAGTAAAGAATGATGTGGCAAAATGTATTATTTATTTTTTCTCCATACCTGGGCACTTCGTATCGAAGGAGTTGCCGTAGAAACTTCGTAAAGGGCGCATTTGATTGGAAATTGGAGTGGCTAGTGCCCTTTTTAATAGTCAAAAGTGATTGGAGGGCAACTAGCACCCCCCCCCACGCCCATTATCCAATCAAAATTTTGAGATAGCCATTTTGTTCAGCGTAGTTGATTTCCAGATAGAAAATATGTTTTTGAGGAGGACACTCCCCAACAACCCTCGGGGCAAGGGTTTTAAGTTATACCCTGAGGGCATATATGAACGGGTTGGTACAATGTATCACTTATTATTTTTTTCCTTTAGAGCAGGGCACTTCGTATCGAAAAAGCTGTCGTAGAAACTTCAAAAAGGGCTCATTCGATTGGAAATTGGAGTGGCTAGTGCCCTTTTTAATAGTCAAAAGTGATTGGAGGGCAACTAGCACCCCTTCCACGCCCACCATTTCCCCAAACAAAACCAATCAAAATTTTGAGATAGCCATTTTGTTCAGCGCAGTTAATTTCCAAATAGAAATTATTTTTTTAAGGAGGACACTCCCCCACATTCTTCAGGGCAAGGGTTGTAAGTTATGCCCTGGGGGCATATAAGGTTTTTATAGAAAGCGTTGTCGCAAAAACTTCAAAAAAGGCTCATTCGATTGGAAATTAAAAGGGCTAGCGCCCTTTTTAATAGTCGAAAGTGATTGGAGGGCAATTAATCCCCCTCTCATGCCCACCTTTTCCCCAAACACATCCAATCAATATTTTGAGACAGCCATTTTATTCAACGTAGTTTTAAGCTCTGTAAATTAGGTCTTTGAGGATGACAACCCCCTCACAGCCCTTTGGGCAAGGGTTGTAGGTTATGCCCTCGGGGCATATAAAGTTTTTATAGAGCGCGTTGTCGTAGAAACTTCAATAAGGGCTCATTCGATTAGAAATTGAAATGGCTAGTGCCCTTTTGAATAGTCGAAAATAATTGGAAGGCAACTAACACCCCTTTAACGCCCACCATTTCCCCAAACACTTCCAATCCAAATTTGACAGCCATTTTGTTCCACGCAGTTAAAGTTCAGGAAATTATACCTTTGAGCAGGACACTCACCCCACAGTCTTCAGGGCAAGGGTTATAAGTTATGCCCTGGGGACATATAAGTTTTTATTGAACTCTTTGTCGTAAACTTGAAAAAGGGTTCATTCGATTGGAAATTCAAAGATCTAGTGCCCTTTTTAATAGTCAAAATAATTTGAGGCAACTAGCCCCCATTTCTCGCCCACCTTTTCCCAAACACATCCAACCAAAATTTTTAGATAGCCATTTGTTCAGTGCTGTGGATTTCCAGATAGAAATTATGTTTTTGAGGAGGACACTCCCCCACAGCCCTCAGAGCAAGGGTTGTAAGTTATGCCCTGGGAGCATATAAGGTTTTTATAGAAAGCGTTGTCGCAAAAACTTCAAAAAAGGCTCATTCGATTGGAAATTCAAAGGGCTAGTGCCCTTTTTAATAGTCGAAAGTGATTAGAGGGCAATTAATCCCCCTCTCATGCCCACCTTTTCCCCAAACACATCCAATCAAAATTTTGAGACAGCCATTTTATTCAACGTAGTTTTAAGCTCTGTAAATTAGGTCTTTGAGGATGACAACCCCCTCACAGCCCTCTGGGCAAGGGTTGTAGGTTATGCCCTCGGGGCATATAAAGTTTTTATAGAGCGCGTTGTCGTAGAAACTTCAATAAGGGCTCATTCGATTAGAAATTGAAATGGCTAGTGCCGTTTTGAATAGTCGAAAATAATTGGAAGGCAACTAACACCCCTTTAACGCCCACCATTTCCCCAAACACATCCAATCCAAATTTTGAGACAGCCATTTTGTTCCACGCAGTTAAAGTTCAGGAAATTATGCCTCTGAGCAGGACCCTCCCCCCACAGTCTTCAGGGCAAGGGTTATAAGTTATGCCCTGGGGACATATAAGGTTTTTATTGAACTCTTGTCGTAAACTTGAAAAAGGGTTCATTCGATTGGAAATTCAAAGATCTAGTGCCCTTTTTAATAGTCAAAAATAATTTGAGGGCAACTAGCCCCCATCTCTCGCCCACCTTTTCCCCAAACACATCCAATCAAAATTTTTAGATAGCCATTTGTTCAGTGCTGTGGATTTCCAGATAGAAATTATGTTTTGAGGAGGACACTCCCCCACAGCCCTCAGGGCAAGGGTTGTAAGTTATGCCCTGGAGGTATATAAGGTTTTTATAGAACGCGTCGTCGTAGAAACTTCAAAAAGGACTCATTCGCTTGGAAATTGAAATGGCAAGTGCCGTTTTTAATAGTCGAAAGCGATTGGAAGGCAACTAATACCCCTTCCACGCCCACCATTTGCCCAAACATATCACATCAAAATTTTTAGATAGCCATTTTGTTCCACGCAGTTCAAAGTTCAGGAAATTATACCTTTGAGCAGGATACTCCCCCACAGCCTTCAGGGCAAGGGTTATAAGTTATTCCCTGGGGGCATATAAGGTTTTTATTGAAATCTTTGTCGTAGAAACTAGAAAAAGGGCTCATTAGATTGGAAATTCAAAGGGCTAGTGCAGTTTTCAATTGTCGAAAGTGATTTAACGGCAACTAACCCCCCTCTCACGACCACCTTTTCCCCAAACACATCCAATAAAAATTTTTAGATAGCCATTTTATTCAACGTAGTTGAAAGTTTTGGAAATTAGGTCTTTAAGGATGACATCCCATCCCCCCCCCCCCACAACCCTCAGGGCAAGGGTTGTAAGTTATGCCCTGGGAGCATGTAAGGTTTTTATAGAAAGCGATGTTGTAAAAATATCGAAAAGGGCTCATTCAATTGAAAATTGAAAGGGCTAATGCCATTTTAATAGTCAAAAGTGATTGAAGGGCAACTAACCCCCCTCTCACGCACGCCATTTCCCCAAACACATCCAATCAAAATTTTTAGGTATCCATTTTGTTCAACGTAGTCGAAAAATTCTGGAAATTAGGTCTTTTAGGATGATAACTCCATCAGAGCCCTCAGTGCAAGGGTTGTAAGTTATGCCCTGGGGGCATATAAGGTTTATATAGAAAGTTGTTATAGAAATTTCAAAAGGGGCTCATTTGATTGGAAATTGAAATTGCCCTTTTTAATAGTCGAAAGTGAGTGGAGAGTAATTAACCCCCCTCTCACGCTCACCATTTCCCCAAACAAATTCAATCAAAGTTTAGAGATAGCCATTTTGTTCAACGTAGTTGAAAAGAAATTATGTATTTAAGGATGACAAACCCCTCAGGGCAAAGGTTGTAAATTAAGCCCTGGGGGCATATAAGGTTTGTAATAATAGAATTGTCGTAAAAACCTCAAAAGAGGCTCATTCAATTGAAAATTGAGATGGCAAGTGCCCTTTTTAATAGTTGAAAGTGATTGAAGGGTAACTAGCCCCCCTCTCACGCCCATCATTCCCCCAAACAAATCCAATCAAAATTTCAGATAGCTATTTTGTTCAACGTAGTAGAAAGTTCTGGAAATTAGGTCTTTGAGGATGACAACCCCCCCAGCCTTCAGGGCGAGGGTTGTAAGTTATACCCTGGGGGCAGATAAGGTTTTTATTGAAAGCGTTGTCGTAGAAACTTCAAAAGGGCTCATTTAATTGGAAATTGAAAGGGCTAGTGTCTTTTTTAATAGTTGAAAGTGATTGGAGGGCAACTAACCCCCCTCTCACGCCCACCTTTTCCCCAAACACATCCAATCAAATTTTGAGATTGCCATTTTATTCAACTTAGTTTTAAGTTCTGTAAATTAGGTTTTTGAGGATGACAACCCCCTCACAGTCCTCAGGGTAAGGGTTGTAAGTTATGCCCAGGGGGCATATAAAGTTTTTATAGAACGCGTTGTCGTAGAAACTTCAAAAAGGGTTCATTCGATTAGAAATTGAAATGGCTAGTGACCTTTTTAATAGTCGAAAGTAATTGGAAGGCAACTAAAACCCCTTCAACGCCCACCATTTCCCCAAACACATCCAATCAAAATTTTGAGATAGTCATTTTGTTCCACGCAGTTAAAGTTCAGGAAATTATACCTTTGAGCAGGACACTCGCCCCACAGTCTTCAGGGCAAGGGTTATAAGTTATGCCCTGGGGGCATATAAGTTTTTATTGAAATATCTGTTGTAGAAACTTGAAAAAGGGCTCATAAGATTGGAAATTCAAAGGTCTAATGCCCTTTTTAATAGTCAAAAGTGATTTGAGGGCAACTAGCCCCCTCTCTCGCCCACCTTTTCCCCAAACACATCCAATCAAATTTTTTAGACAGCCATTTTGTTCAGTGTTGTGGATTTCCAGATAGAAATTATGTTTTTGAGGAGGACACTCCCCCAAAGCCCTCAGGGCAAGGGTTGTAAATTATACCCTGGGGGCATATAAGGTTTTTATAGAACGCTTCGTCGTAGAAACTTCAAAAAAAGCTCATTCGATTGGAAATTGAAATGGCTAGTGCCCTTTTCAATAGTCGAAAGTGACTGGAAGGCAACTAACACCTCTTCCATGCCCACCATTTCCCCAAACATATCCAATCAAATTTCTTAGATAGCCATTTTGTTCCACGCAGTTAAAGTTCAGGAAATTATACCCTTGAGCAGGATATTCCCCCCACAGTCTTCAGGGCAAGGGTTATGAGTTATTCCATGGGGGCATATAAGGTTTTTATTGAAATCTTTGTCGTAGAAACTTGAAAAAGGGCTCATTCGATTGGAAATTCAAAGGGCTAGTGCAGTTTTTAATAGTCGAAAGTGATTTGAGGCCAACTAGCCCCCCTCTCACGACCAACTTTTCCCCAAACACATCCAATCAAAATTTTTAGTTAGCCATTTTATTCAACGTAGTTGAAATTTTGGAAATTAGGTCTTCAAGGATGACAACCCATCCCCCTACAACCCTCAAGGCAACAACCCACAACCCTGGGAGCATGTAAGGTTTTTATAGAAAGCGATGTTGTAAAAACATCAAAAAGGGCTCATTAAATTGAAAACTGAAAGGGCTAGTGCCCTTTTAATAGTGATAGCCATTTTGTTCAACGTAGTGCCCTTTTAATAGTTTAGAGATAGCCATTTTGTTCAACGTAGTTGAAAGGAAATTATGTATTTAAGGATGACAAACCCCCCAGAGTCCCCAGGGTAAAGGTTGTAAGTTATGCCCTGGGGGCATATAAGGTTTTTAAATGATAGAGTTGTCGTAAAACTTCAAAAGAGGCTCATTCAATTGGAAATTGAGAGGGCTAGTGCCCTTTTTGATAGTTGAAAATGATTGGAGGGTAACTAACCCCCCTTTCACGCCCATCATTCCCCCGAACAAATCTAATCAAAATTTCAGATAGCTATTTTGTTCAACGTAGTAGAAGGTTCTGGAAATTACGTCTTTGAGGATGACAACCATCCTCTCAGCCCTTAGGGTAAGGGTTTTAATTTATGCCCTGGGGGCATATAATGTGTTTATAGGAAGTATTGTCGTAAAAACTCAAAAAGGGATCATTCGTCAGGAAATCGAAAGGCCAAGTGCCCTAATTAATAGTCGAAAGTGATTGGAAGGCTTGATATTTTTACAGTAAAGATCGATGTGGGTATATTGTATTATTTTTTGTTGTTGTTGTTGTTTAGACCAGGGCACTTTGTATCGAAGGAGTTGTCGTAGGATCTTCGAAAAGGGCTCATTCGATTGAAAATAGAAAGGGCTGATAACCTTTTTAATTGTCGAAAATAATTTGAGGGAAACTAATCCCCCTCCCACGCCCACCCTCCCATTTGACTTTATGTTTAAAAACTAAATGTTGTCTTAAGATTAAATCAAAATACACTGTGTTAATGCTAATTCCCAATAAGGCATCTCAGCAGTATCCCAAGAACGACTGAGGGTATTATGTTCAAACTTTCGGGGCTGCTTCTGCTCTTAAAATTTAACCAAATAAAAATAGCGTAAGTGTATCCAAGCTATCAAAGAAAGTAAACAGATTTTTTTGCGAATGGTATCAAGTTTTCCATTTCAGGTCAACTAGGAGATATGAATCTAAATTAAACACTACTATTTGAGTCCAGATAAGAGGGTGTATGTTGTTAAAAATTGCTGAAAATTTTTCTCCAGCATACAAATAGCAGGCCAAACTATAAATTCTTAAAAAAACGAAAAGATTTAAAGTATTATTTTTTTTCTCTGAAAAGACTATGTCAATATAAAACGAACAGAAATTAATTAAAAAAAACTTTTTCCGCAAAATAAGTTTTTCAAAGAAAAGTAAAGAACTCCATTAAACAAAAAACGAGCAAAAATAAAATCAAATAATCTACCAAGCGTGAAACTACCACAAATCAGCATCGATAAATAAATGAAACCCAAAACGAACAGAAATTACAATAAATAACCGAGTCAAACTCAAAACGAGCAGAAATTAACATAAGTTGGGCTCAAAACCCCTATGCCTTCCCAAGGCCAGAACATAATTTGCACTTCACTGAAAAAAATACAAATGAATGTGCATTGTCAGTGTAATATACATATACTGATATTTAGTAATCAAAATGTTAATATTATTTGATTTATTAAAGTTATAAAAGTAAAAACATTTATATTTTTTCAGTAAAGTGCAAATTATAGGTAAAGGCCATACGGCTCCAGTGTTTTATTATTATTCATTTATTTATTATTTTTTCCCCCAGAGGCAATTCATATGGAAGAGGTCGTCGTAGAACCTTCAAAGGGGGCTCATTCGATTGGATATCGAGAGTTCTAATACCCTTTTTAATAGTCGAAAGTGATTGGAGGGCAACTAGCCCCTCCCCACGCCCATCATTCCCCCAAACACAAACAATCACAATTTTGAGACAGCCATATTGTTCAGCGTAGTTGATTTCCAGATAGAAATTGTATAGACAACGTTGTCGTAGAAACTTCAGAAAGGGCTTATTCGATTGGAAATTTAAATCGCTAGTTCCCTTTTTAATAGTCGAAAGTAATTCTAAGGCAACTGACACCCCTTCCACGCCCACCATTTCCCCAAACACATCCAATCAAAATTTTGATATAGCCATTTTCTTCAACGTAGTAGAAAGTTCTGGAAATTATATGTTTGAGCAGGACACTCCCCCCACAGTCTTTAGGGTCAAGGGTTATGCCCTGGGGGCATATATGGTTCTTATGGAAGGAATGCTCGTATAAACCTCAGAGAGGGCTCATTTGATTGGAAATTGAAAGTTCTAGTTCACTTTTTAAGCGTCAATAGATATTGGAGGGTAACCAGCTTCCCCCCCCCCCCAACCTTCTTTTCCAAATGCATCCAATAAAAATTTTAAGATAGCTATCATGAGAGCGCGATAGCGCTGCCTAAGTAAAGAACGATGTGGGCACAATGTTTTCTTTTTCCTCCATACCCGGGCACTTCGTATCGAAGGAGTTGTCGTAAAAACTTCGAAAAGGGGTCATTCAACTGGAAATTGGAGTGGCTAGTGCCCTATTTAATAGTCGAAAGTGACTGGAGGGCAACTAGCCCCCCCCCCCCACGCCTATCATTCCCCCAAACTCATCCAATCAAAATTTAGAGGCTTCAGTCACAAAATTTGAAGTCGTAGAAACTTCAAAAAAGGCTCATTCGATTGGAAATTCAAAGGGCTAGTGCCCTTTTTAATAGTCAAAAGTGATTGGAGGGCAACTAGCCCCCTCCCCCACGCCCATTATTCCCCCAAACACATCCAATCAAAATTTTGAGATAGCCATTTTGTTCAGCGTAGTTGATTTCCAAATAGAAAATATGTTTTTGAGGAGGACACTCCCCCACAACCCTCGGGGCAAGGGTTTTAAGTTATGCCCAGGGGGCATATAATGTTTTATAGAAGGCGTTGTCATAGAAACTTCAAAAAAGGCTTATTCAATTGGAAATTCAAAGGGCTTTTGCCCTTTTTAATAGTCAAAAGTGATTGGAGGGCAACTACCCCCCCCCCCCCACGCCCATCATTCCCCCAAACACATCCAATAAAAATTTTGAGATAGCCATTTTGTTCAGCGTAGATGATTTCCAGATGGAAAATATGTTTTTGAGGAGGACACTCCCCCACAACCCTCGCGGCAAGGGTTTCAAGTTATGCCCTGAGGGCATATAGGAACGATGTTGGCACAATGTTTTTTTCCCTCCATACCCGGGCACTTCGTATCGAAGGAGTTGTCATAGAAACTTCGAAAAGGGCTCATTCGATTGGAGATTGGAGTGGCTAGTGCCCTTTTTAATAGTCGAAAGTGATTGGAGGGCAACTAGCCTCCCCCACGCCCATCATTCCCCCAAACACATCAAATCAAAATTTTTAGATAACCATTTTATTCAATGCAGTTGAAAGTTTTGATATTAGGTCTTTAAGGATGACAACCCATCCCTCAACCCTCAGGGCAAGGGTTGTAAGTTAAGCCCTGGGAACATGCAAAGTTTTTATAGAAAGCGAAGTTGTAAAAACATCAAAAAGGGCTAATTCAATTGAAAATTGAAAGAGGTAGTACCCTTTTAATAGTCAAAAATGATTAAAGGGCAACAAACCCCCCTCTCACACCCACGATTTCTCTAAACGCATCCAATCAAAATCATTTCATTTTGTTCAACGTAGTCGAAAGTTCAGGAAATTAGGTCTTTTATGATGATAACCCTATCAGAGCCCTCGGTGCAAGGGTTGTAAGTTATGCCCTGAGGGTATACAAGGTTTATATAGAAAGTTGTTGTAGAAATTTCAAAAGGGGCTCATTTGATTGGAAATTGAAATTGCCCTTTTTAATAGTCGAAAGTGAGTGGAGAGTAATTAACCCCCCTCTCAAGCCCACCATTTCCCCAAACAAATTCAATCAAAGTTTAGAGATAGCCATTTTGTTCAACGTAGTTGAAAGTTCTGGAAATTACGTATTTAAGGATGACAAACCCCCAGAGTCCCCAGGGCAAAGGTTGTAAGTTATGCCCTGGGGACATATAAGGTTTTTAATGATGGAGTTGTCGTAAAACATTCAAAAGGGGCTCATTCAAATGGAAATTGAGAGGGCTAGTGCCCTTTTTAATAGTTGAAAGTGATTGGAGGGTAACATACCCCCCTCTCACGCCAACCATTCCCCCAAACACATCTAATCAAAATTTTCAGATAGCCATTTTGTTCAACGTAGTAGAAAGTTCTGGAAATTAGGTCTTTGAGGATGACAACCCCTCCCCAGCCCTCAAGGCGAGGGTTGTAAGTTATCCCCTGGGGGCATGTAAGGTTTTTATTGAAAGTGTTGTCGTAGAAACTTCAAAAGGGCTCATTTGATTGGAAACTGAAAGGGCTAGTGCCTTTTTTAATAGTTGAAAGTGATTGGAGAAAGACTAACGCCCCTCTCACGCCCACCATTTTCCCAGACACATCCAATCAAAATTTTTAGATAGCCATTTTGTTTAACGTAGTTGAAAGTTCCGGAAATTAGGTCTTAGTTCTGGAAATTAGGGGGCATATAAGGTGTTTATAGGAAGTGTTGTCGTAGAAACTCAAAAAGGTTAATTCGATTGGAGATCGAAAGGCATAGTGCCCTTTTTAATAGTCGAAAGTGATTGGAAGGCTTGACAATTTTATAATGAAGGTCGATGTGGGTACAATGTATTATTTTTTTGTTGTTGTTGTTGTTTAGACCAGGGCACTTTATATAGAAGGACTTGTCGTGAGAACTTCGAAAAAGGCTCATTCAATTGAAAATAGAAAGGGCTGATGCCCTTTTTAATAGTCGAAAGTGATTGGAGGGAAACTAATCCCCCTCCCAAGCCCACCCTTTCATTTGACTTTATGTTTAAAAACTAAATGTTGCCATAAGATTAAATCAAAATGCACTGTGTTAATGCTAATTCCCAATAAGGCATCTAAACAGTATCCCAAGAACGACTGAGGGTATTATGTTCAAACTTTCGGGGCTGCTTCTGCTCTTAAAATTTAACCAAATCAAAATAGCGTAAGTGTATCCAAGATATCAAAGAAAGTAAACAGATTTTTTGCGAATGGTATCAAGTTTTCCATTTCAGATCAGCTAGAGGAGGTATGAAACTAAATTAAACACTACTATTTGTGTCCAGATTTTTAAGAGGGTGTATGTTGTTAAAAATTGCTGAATTTTTTTCTCCAGCACACAAATCGCAGGCCAAACTATAAATTCTTTAAGAGAACATTTAAAGTATTATTTTCATTTTCTCTGAAAAGATTTTGTCAATATAAAACGCACAGAAATTAATTTGAAAAAACTTTTTCCACAAAATAAGTTTTTCAAAGAAAAGTAAAGAACTCCATTAAACAAAAAATGAGCAAAAATAAAATCAAATAATCTACCGAGCGTGAAACTACCACAAATCAGCATCGATAAATAAATGAGACCCAAAACGAACAGAAATTACAATAAATAACCGAGTCAAACTCAAAACGAGCAGAAATTAACATAAGTTGGGCTCAAAACCTCTATGCCTTCCCAAGGCCAAAACATAATTTGCACTTAACTGAAAAAATACAAATGAATGTGCATTGTCAGTTTAATATACATATACTGATATTTAGTAATCAAAATCTTAATATTATTTGATTTATTAAAGTTATAAAAGTAAAAACATTTATATTTTTTTCAGTAAAGTGTAAATTATGTAACAAAAATTCCGGTGTCGACACAGCCCCCCAGAGCCCGGGGCAGGCGTTGTAAGTTTATGCCCTGGGGGCATGTATGGGTCTTATGGAAGGGATGTTCGGATTAACTTCAAAGAGGGCTGATTTGATTCGAAATTGAAAGTTCTAGTTCACTTTTTAAGAGTCAAAAGAGATTGGAGGGCACCTAGCCCCCCCCTCCACGCCCTTTTTTCCTCAAACTCATCCGATAAGAACTTTGAGATAGCTTTTTTTTTAAATAGTTCAAAGACCATATAACGAAAACTCAGGGGGTCAACACAGCCCCCCAGGACCCGAGGGCAGGTTTTGTAAGTTATGCCCTGGGGGAATATATGGTTCTTATTGAAGGGATGCTCGTGAAAAATTCAGATGGCTCATTTGATTGGAAATTGAAAGTTCTAGTTCAGTTGTTTAGAGTCTAAAGAGATTGGAGGACAGCTAGCCCCCCCCCACGCCCCTTTTCCCCAAATGCAACCAATAAAAATTTTGAGATAGCCAATAAGTTAAAAATTGCTCAAAAGTCAGATAACAAAAACTCAGGTGTCGTCACAACCCCCCAGGGCCCGGGCCAGGCGTTGTAAGTTATGCCCTGGGGCAGATATTGTTCGTATGAAAGGGATGCTCGTATAATCTTCAGAGAGGGCTCATTTGATTGGATATTGAAAGTTCGAGCTAAGTTTTTAATAGTAAAAAGAAATTCGAGGGCAGATAGCCCCCCCCCCAACGCCTTCTTTTTCAAAACCCATCTGATGAAAATTTTGAGATAGACGTTTTGTCAAAAATAGTTCAAAGGTTGGAAAAGGAAAAATCTGGTGTCAATAGAACCCTCCAGGGCACTGGAGAAGGCGTTCTAAGTTATGCCCTAAGGGTATGTATGGTCCTTATGAAAGGGATGCTCGTATAAACTTCATAAAGGGCTCATTTGTTTAGAAATTGAAAGTTCTAGTTCACTTTTTAAGAGTCAAGGGAGTTAAACTAGCCCCCCACCCCCTACGCTCTTTTTCCCCCAAACCCATCCGCTACAAATTTTGAGTTAGCCAGTGTTTTGGAAATTGTTCAAAAATTAGATAACAAAAACTCCCCCCAGAGCCGCGGAGATAGGCGGTGTAAGTGTTGTCCTGGGGGCGTATATGGTTCTTATGAAAGGGATGCTCGTATAAACTTCAGAGGGGGCTCACTTGATTGGAAATTGAAAGTTCTAGTTCATTTTTAAGAGTCAAACGATATCCGAGGGCAACTAGCCCCCCCCACACACACACGCACTTTTTTCCCCAAGACCATCCGATAAAATTTTTATAGTAGCCATTTCATTAAAAATAGTTCAAAGGTCAGAAAATTCCTGTGTCGACGGAACCCACCAGGGCCCGGAGGCAGGCGTTATGAGTAATGCTCTAAGGGCATATATAGTTCTTATGGAAGGGATGCTCGTATAAACTTCGGAGAGGGCTCATTTGATTGGAAATTCTTGTTCACTTTTTCAGGGTCAAAAGAGATCGGAGGGCAACTAGCCCCCCACCCACTCCTCCACGCCCTAAATGCATCAGATAAAGATTTTGAGATAGACGTTTTGTTAAAAATAGTTCAAAGTTCTGATAACAAAAAACTCCGGTGTCGACACAGCCCCCCAGGGCCCGGGGGTAGGCGTTGTAAGTTATGCCCTGGGGGCATATATGGTTGTTATGGAAGGGATGCTCCTATAAACTTCCTAGAGGGCTCATTTGATTGGAAATTGAAATTTTAATTCACTTTTTAAGAGTTAAAAGTGATTGGAGGACAGCTAGCCTCCCCCCACACTCCATTTATTTTTTTTCCCAGAGGCACTTCATATAGAAGGGGTCGTCGTATAAACTTCAAAGGGGGCTCATTCGATAGGAAATCAAGAATTCTAGTGCCATTTTAAAATGTCAAAAGTGATCAGAGGGCAAATGGCCCCCCAAGCCCTTTTTTTCCAAATACATCTGATAAAAATTTGAGGTAGCCATTTTGTTAAAAATATTTCAAAGATCATATAACAAAAACTCCTTTACGTATGGTCACTTCGTTAAAAATAGTTAAAAGGTCAGATAAGAAAAACCCCTGTGTCGACACCCCCTCCCCCTCCGGGGCCAGGGCAGGCGTGGTAAGCATTGCTCTGGGGGCATATATGGTTCTTATGGAAGGTATGCTCGTATAAACTTCAGAGAGGGTTCATTTGAAAGGAAATTAAAATTTGCAGTTCATTTTCTCAGAATAAAAAAAGATCGGAGGGCAACTATCCCCTCCCGCCTTCCACGCCTTTGGGTGTATCGGATGGATAAACACATCCGATAAAAATTTGCAGGTGACCATTTAGTTAAAAATAGTTCAACAATCAGATACTAAAACTCCAGGGTGGACACAACCCCCCAGGCCCAGGGACAGGCGCTGTAAGTTATACTCTGGGGAAATATATGGTTCTTATAGAAGGGATACTCGTATAAACTTCAGAGAGGGCTCATTTGATTGAAAAAAGAAAGTTCTAGTTCACTTTTAAAGGGTCAAAAGAGACCAAAAGAGACTTAATCTAGTCCCCCCACGCCCTTTTTACCCCAACCCATACGATAAAAAGTTTGAGATAGCAATTTTATTAAAAATAGTTCAAATATCAGATAGTAAAAGCTCCGAGGTTGACAAAAACCCATTTTTTCACTTTGATATTGTTACTTTGATATTGTTACTTTGATATCAGTTTTGATACTTTGATGAATATTTGATTTTTTGTTATAAGTTTGATTTTGAAATAAGGAATTTTTAAAAACTCGAAACTTTTTGCAATCAAAATCGAACAAAAATTAATTAAAAAAAGCTTTCCGAAAAATAAGTTTTTTCAAAGAAAAGTAAGCAGATACAAATACCTTTTAAAATTCAAACTCAAAACGACCAAAAATTACTATTAAAGAATAAATGAAACCCAAAACGAACAGAAATTAAATAAACAATCATAGCAAAAACATACAACAGGTAATAATATAAATGAATAAATAGATCTTAAAGCGAGTAATGCTTAAATTGAATATGAAAATCAAGCATAAGACGAAAAAAAAAAAAAATTTCTATTGAAGTACAAATGAAACTTAAAACGAACAGAAATTAAATAAACAATCAATGTAAACAAACATACAATAGATATTAATGTAAATTAATAAATAAATCTTACAACGAGTGAAACTTAAATTGAATATGCAAATCAAGCTTGAAACGAGCAAAATCACCACAAACAAGAGTTTGGGTATGACCTCCATCTCTCACTGTAAAAGTCTAAAACCTACTGCGTCATTGGCGCTTTACTGAAAACTATATGCGTCTTGAACAGTCTTGGAAAGTATAAACAACATCAAATTGAATATTTGATGTATAATGATATTAATTGTTGAAAGATCCATCAGTTCAAGAATTTATTTCACTGTAATTCTGTTTTTATTTTCAATGCTGTAAGAACTGGGAAAGCAAATATTTGTAATATAATCCGTTTTCAGATAAGCGCCAATGACGCAGTAGGCTTTTGGTTTTTATTTACAGTTAGAAAAAGAGGCAGTATCCAAACACTTGTTTATAGTGAAACTATATTCGTCTTTAACAACTTTAAAAAGAGCTAATAAATTTAACTGAATACTTGATGTATAATGATATTAATTGCTGAAAGCTCATCAGTTCAAAATGTTACTATAATTTTAATGTTTATTTTCAATATTAAGTACAAAAGAAAATATTTGTCATAAAACTAGTTTTCAGTATAGCGCCAATGACGCAGTAGGTTTTAGACTTTTACAGCGAGAGAAGGAGGTCATACCCAAACTCTTGTTTGTGGTGATTTTTGTTCGTTTCAAGCTTGATTTGCATATTCAATTTAAGTTTCACTCGTTTTAAGATTTATTTATTAATTTACATTAATATCTATTGTATGTTTGTTTGCATGGATTGTTTATTTGATTTTTGTTCGTTTTAAGTTTCATTTGTACTTCAATAGGAAAATATTTTTTTCGTCTTAAGCTTGATTTTCATATTCAATCTAAGCATTACTCGTTTTAAGATCTATTTATTCATTTATATTATTACTTGTTGTATGTTTTTGCTATGATTGTTCATTTAAGGTTTCATTTATTCTTTAATAGTAATTTCTGGTCGTTTTGATTTGATTTTTAAAAGGTATTTGTATCTGCTGAGCTTAAGTTTAAAATGGCCTTTACTTTTCTTTGAAAAACTTATTTTTCGGGAAGTTTTTTTTAATTAATAATAATAAAACATTTGAGCCGTATGGCCTTTACTATAGGCAACGCTATAGCGTTGCCTCTGATCAAGTAAACTTTTCTTTAAAGGTGACTTTAACGAAAGTCATTATGAGAAGCTATTATACTGCAATGACTTTACTCAGCGAGTAAAGTAAATGTTGACAAAATATAATTTGAGTCAATTCTTTCATCTAGGCCAGGAAAAAAGCCACTACAAAATACAATTCTTATCCACAAAAAAAGGAGAAAGACGCAAATAAATGAACCCTTTTCATATTTATTTTTGAAACTATTCAAAACCAATTTTTTGTTTACCTTTTTTTTTATAGAAACCCTAATTTATTCAGTTTTAACCATTAAGGTGAGGCAAGTCCTTTGTTATAATTCCCAATATTTCAGGGTTCTTGAATTAATATACCAGTTCTTACAATATTCCAGTTCATACAGTAAGATATATTTTTTCCCCTGGAAGCACAAAATTCATATCGGCACTTAGGCAATTTTTTTTTTAGAAAGGGAGGGGAGACATTTCTCCCCTTTGAGTAGGAAAGGCAAGCTTAAAAATATGAAAATGTTAAAACTCGTGAAAATCAACATATGGTCCTCAAGCACGTTCCTTCCTCTCCTCCTGAATACATGGCCGTTTCCGGTAGCAGCTAAAGTGCTTTGAAGCTATATAGTTTCTTTTCAGACCAACAGTGAGCCATGTCCATTCATCTTGGGTTTGGTTTATTGTTTTCAGCTTTTGCGAGACATATTCACTCCGTATTGCACAATATGAGTTTTTGAATATAGTTAAAACATTTAAAACAGTTAAAACATTGAAGAACCAAGGGCTAATCTCTTGTTCTTGAAAAAAAAGTAGCAAGAAAAAGTTCGTAAATAGTTCATCAAAATGATGTGTTTCCATTCTGATCCAAGTGCCACGGCCAAAAGAATACGCTTCCACCTGAGCATAAAGTGAACCCGTTTCTGCAATGCATATATATATATATATATATATATATATATATATATATATATATATATATATATATATATATATATATATATATATATATATATATATATATATATATATATATATATATATATATATATATATATATATATCTATATATATATATATATATATATTTATATATATATATATATATATATATAACCAAGAGCCGGGCGGCTTCGCCGGCGTGATCCAGCACGCGGCACGCTTCTATATATGGATTCTCATTGTCGCTTGTCTTCTAAGCCCAGACAATTTGAGCCTTTTCTTGGCGTCCAAATGGGCCTTAAATTAGAGGAAGTGCCTTTATAAAATTATGTATTTTTTTATTGGACCTTTAACTTTGCCTTAGCTTGTCGTTTGTCATTATGAAAGGCATATCGGCGAACCTTTGTTTTTTTTTTAATTGTTCAGGTGGTGGGACAAAAACTTCTTTTTCTTCCAACGAAATATCTATTCCAGGTTTTTGATTTTCAAAGGTATGGTAGGCATTGATGACCCTATCTATGTCAAAATCCAAAACCCAATCATCATCGCTATCATTTTCAATCTGTTTGGTTCGTTTTACCTCGACTTGTCTTCCGTCATTATGAAATACATATCGCCAAACCTTTGTTTTTTTTAACAAAGGTATGGTTGGCATTGATGACCTTATCCTTGGCAAAATCCCAAACCCAATCATCATCGCTATCATTTTCAATTTTGACACGTTTTAATTTTCACTCTCCATGTTGATTTTCATTGACTCGCTTACATGCTCGGTGTCGCATGTCTTATAACCGCGTGTGTCTTCACTCTTCATTTTCATTTTTGAAACGCCGCCGCTGTTCTTCTAACCACGTGTGTATTTACTCTACATTTGCATTTTTGACTCGCTCACATGCTTGGTGCCGCATGTCTTGTAACGGCGTGTGTCTTTTTTCTTCATTTTCATTATTGACACACCGTCGCTTTTCTTCTAACCGCTTGTGTCTTTGCTCTTCATTTTACTTTTTGAATCGCTCACATACTCGGTGTCGCATATCTTCTAACCGCGTGTGTCTCTTCATTTTCATTTTTGACACGTTCTAATTGTCGTTTTCGCATTTCTTCTAACCGCCCGTGTCTTTGCTCTTCATTTTCATGAAGAGCATGAAACGCTTCTATATACTATATAGAAGCCGGCAGGCTTCTATATATGGATTCTTATTGTCACTTGTCTTCTAAATGCAGACAAACTTGAGCATTTTCTTGAAGTCATGACGTCCAAATGGACCTTAAATTAGAAGAGATGCCTTTGTAAAATTACATTTCTTTTATTGAACCTTTCACTTTTACCTTAGCTTGTCGTTTGTCATTATGAAAGACATGTCGCCGAACCTTTGTTTCTTTTAATTGTTCAGGTGGTGGGACAAAAACTTATTTTTCTTCCAACGAATTATCTAGTCCAGGTTTTTGATTTTCTAAGGTATGATAGGCATTGATGACCTTATCCATGTCAAAATCCAAAGCCCAATCATCATCGCTATCATTTTCAATTTTGATACGTTTTACTTCTTGCTGTCTATGTTAGTTTTCATTGACTCACTCACATACTGGGTATCACATGTTTACTAACCGCGTGTGTCTTCACTCTTCATTTTCATTTTTGACACGCCGCCACTGCTCTTCTGACCGCGTGTGTATTTACTCTTCATTTTCATTTTGACTCGCTCATATGCTCGGTGCCGCATGTTTTCTAACCACGTTCGTCTTTGCTCTTCATTTTCATTATTGGCACGCCGTCGCTTTTCTTCTAACCTCGTGTCTTTGCTCTTCATTTTCCTTTTTGACTCGCTCACATGCTCGGTGTCGCATATCTTCTAACCGCGTGTGTCTTTGCTCTTCATTTTCATTTTTGACAAGTTTTTGAATTTTGATTACTTCAGACAATTTAGCAACGGCGTTTGCTTTAGCTGCCCGTATTGGTGTTGTCGCAATTGATAGTCCAAGTTGTCAATTTTCACATCTTATCACGTTTGATAGTTCTGGTGTTGGCTTCAAAGAATCATCATTTATAGTAGCTGCAACTGCAAATTTTCGTTTTTTGGGCCTTCCAACAGATATTACATCATATAAATAACTGATGCGTTGGAAACTCAATAATCTTATTTATGCTATGCATAACATCATATAAGAAATTGCTTAAATGATGTCATATATGTTGTCATAAGAAATGCTTATACGATGTACTAACATACTACATGACGTCATTTGCAAAATCCAAAATGAAGTCTCTTAACGACTTCTAACCTATCTACATCGTTTTTTTAGGCCAAGAATGCCAATTTTCCCCAAAAAATATGGACAATAATTGCTCACACACACACACACACACACACACACACACACACACACACACACACACACACACACACACACATATATATATATATATATATATATATATATATATATATATATATATATATATATATATATATATATATATATATATATATATATATATATATATATATATATATATATATATATATATATATATATATATAGATCAGATCAGACCGAGAACAGATCAGTCAGACCGAGAACAGATCAGATCAGACCGAGAACAGATTAGTCAGACCAAAAACAGATCTTATCAGACAGAGATCAGATCATATTAGACCGACAACAGATCTTATCAGACCGAAAACAGATCAGATCAGACCGAGAACAGATTAGTCAGACCGAAAACAGATCTTATCAGACAGAGATCAGATCATATTAGACCGACAACAGATCTTATCAGACCGAAAACAGATCATATCCGACCGAAAACAGATAAGACCAAGAACAGATCAGATCAGACTGAGAACAGATCAGTAAGACCGAAAACAGATCAGTTCAGACCAACAACAGATAAGATCAGACCGAGAGCAGATCATATCAGACTGAGAACAGATCAGATCAGACCAAGAACAGATCATTTCAGACCGAGAAGAGTTCATATCGGGCCGAAAACAGATCAGATAAGACCAAGAATAGATCAGATCAGACCGAGAAAAGACCATATCAGACCGAAAACATATCTTATCAGGCCGAGAACATATCAGAAAAGACCAAGAACAGATCAGATCAGACCGAAAACAGATCAGTCAGACCAAAAACAGATCTTATCAGACCGAGATCAGATCATATCAGACCGACAACAGATCAGTCAGACCGAAAACAGATCTTATCAGACCGAAACAGATTATATCCGACCGAGAACAGATCATATGCAACCGAGAACAGATCAGATAAGACCAAGAACAGATCATACCGAGAACAGATCAGTAAAACCGAAAACAAATCAGTTCAGACCAACAACAGATAAGATCAGACCGAGAGCAGATCATATCAGACCGACAACAGGTCAGATCAGACCGAGAACTGATCAGTAAGACCGAAAAATAGATCAGATCAGACAGACAACAGATCAGATCAGACCGAGAACAGATCAGATCAGATCAGATCAAGAACAGATCATATCAGACCGAGAACAGATCAGATCAGACAGAAGACAGATCTTATCAGACCGAGAACAGATCAGATCAGACAGAAGACAGATCTTATCAGACCAGGAACAGATCAGATAAGACCAAGAACAGATCAGATCAGACCGAGAACAGATCAGATCAGATCGAGAACAGATCATATCAGACTGAGAACAGATCAGATCAGACCGAGAACAGATTTGATCATACCGAGAACAGTTCATATCAGACAGAAAACAGATACTAAATAAAACAATTAAATAACAGAAACAAAGAGCACAGGGCTTGCTTCTGAAGTTACCAAGGCAACCGGTTGTCCGGCATGCAGTAATGCATTGGATGTTTTTCTTTTTTTTAATTAGAAGTTTGTTTATTTATTTATTGTAACCCGTTTGTAAATAATAAATAAAATCTTTCATCTCAATCTTTCACCTACAATAAAAATAAATTCTAAGAGTTTAGTAGTCAGCGTCACTAGCAATAGGTCTTCTTCCCGGCATTGGAAGAGGAGTGTGGTTGTTAGCTACGTCACTTATTTTTAAAATGGTGGCTTATGTCTAGGAAAAATTACAAGAGTTATTCAGCATAAGAAGGATTCAAGGAACCGACTATTCAAGGACCAACTTTGAGAAAAAAAATATCTCACAATTCCTAAGTTTGGCCATTTTTTGAGAATAATTTTCATATCAAAACCTTGTTTATAATTTTATATCACATTGAAAGTCCGCCGATTAGGTTTTGCCAGTCCTTGTTTCTGGCAACCGTGTTTTTCCGCCTGTTCTGAAAACAGGAGTTTGTTTTTAAGAACAACAAAATCCCCCTCCCAAAAACAGGGATTGGTTTCTGCTCTGAGAATACAAATTCATAACGGGGCGTAACAATCCCGTGACAAAACTGATTAGGAACAATTATCCATTGATGGTATTTGTCAAATGTGGTTGGAGCCTCTATTCACTTTTGTCCCTCAAATACTAACAACAGATGACAAAAGCTCTTGAAAACTTGTGCCACTTGTTAAAACAATAGCAGGATACTTGTAGTTTACAATTCTAACAAAAAGATTCCCTCTCATTTACGAAATCCCCAATCCCTGAACATGCTATAAAATGCTAAAATGATGCCTAACATGCTAAATGATGCCATGCTATGATACCATACTAAACGATGTCATGCTGAACATGCTAAAATGATGCCTAACATGCTAAATGATGCCATGCTATGATACCATACTAAACGATGTCATGCTGAACATGCTAAAATGATGCCTAACATTGTAGTTTAGCCCCTCTCCCGAGCTAAACACTATAATAACAAAATTCTTACTTCATTACATTCAGAGAACTTCAAATTTGATTATCAGAGTTATTTCCAGTTTAACTGCATTGCATCCCCCTTCCCCTAAATATTTGGATATAGTCCTATCTTTCGCATCTATTCCTTATCCACAGTTAGTTCGTAATGTGAACTGATATCCGTTTAAAAATAAAATCAGCAAAGGCTTGTATATAGCCCAGGGCTACATCTTCCATTAAAGAGGCAGAGATTGTGGAATCAATTGTCAAGGTAATGGATATTACATGATTAAGATTACTTATAGGACACAAATCAGATATGAAAAACAATATAACGTTTGATTCTCATTTCAATTCTCTCCCAAATTTAATTATCATTCCTGTTCCAATTGCTCCAACCCACCCTTCCTCCACAAGGCCTAATCAAGCACTAAGCTTTGTACAAAAGTACCTTCATTGATTTATATATTTTTGAATTGAATTTTGACATTACGAGCCAACAGCTGAAAAGACGTACAAAAAAAATAAAAAAAAGGGCAGCGAACAAAGTCCTCTGTTACCCTTCTCACTAAAAGCCAACGGAGCCAATGTTTGTTTTTACGTGAATGTCAATTTTTTCTTTTCTTTTATGGCAACGGTAATTGCGCGATTCTCCTTTTGGAGGAAACACTACAATACCTTACTGGTAATCCTTAATTGTGACCATTTGCCCCCTTCCCCCAATGGGGCTGGATATAGCCCCAGGCTACATACAAAACTTGGAAAACATGGATTAAATTGAAAGGAACCTTGATGGGTGAATTTTAGGTCTCCTTAATTAATCATTCAGAAAGACCCATTGACCCTTAGCGGGGACAGATATTGCCCAGGTTATGCAAGAGGCTTTGTTGCTTTTGTGCGTTTTTTTCTCAAATAATTTTTACTAGCATTATGGAATGAATTGTAGCGAATTGGGCGCCTTTTTCAAGGGTAGCAATTAGTATATTCGGAAAGAGCGTTGAAAGGCGTATCGAGTTGTAGGTTCACTTTTTAGCTAGCAAATTTATATAAAAAAAAAATTAATGTTTTTCAGAAAACGATGTGGAGGAAGCTCCACATCTTCACAAAACATGCAGAGATACAGTTTGAAACATTTTAAATAAAACATTTGCACATTTGCTTCGCTTATCCTTTATAAGTAAAAGATGATAACCACAAGTGTTTTCTAGCTGATAACAAGAAAAATATGAATTTTATGGATGAATCTTTTTTCTAAATTATGAACCATTTATGAACCTAGGTTAAAAATATGAACTTTTTCTCATAATTATGAACCCAGTGGGCGACCTGTGGTATTGTATGTGGAACCGTTTTTTTTTTTGTTCATCGTGGAGTATTAGTTTTGTTTTTGTAACGTGATAAGCCTTTAGAATATTTATTATACTAATCAATGCCCAGAAAACCAATTCTTCTGTATCATTTTTATTGTCTTTGTTTATAATAAAGTTTTCTTACGTTGTCCTCAGAAGCGTTGCCTCTATTTTATTGTCATTTTGTAATGTGACAGGCCTATGGAACTGCGACATCTAGGTTTTGTTTCTTGAATCTCAATTATTTTTAGAAATAGTCAAAACTATGGCTTACTCCGTTTTTTTTTAAATAAAAATTTAAATGGTAAAATTATTTGGTAAAGGGGGATCATTTAGCACAGATACCTTGATCCCATTTTCAAGTTTTCTAGGAGGCTAATATAAAACTAGGTCAATTAGACTATAGTGTACAGACAAATGTTGACTATGCATCAACATTTATATAATCTATCCAAATGATTTCAATGGAATTGCTGAAATTAGGCGTCACTTTAGGATCAATTTAAGATTAACATGCAGAGTTAGTGCCCCTCTGAATGAAACGTGTTAATAAACTACAAGTAGCCCAGTGCCATTAGATTCCCATTTTACTCCCCTTCCAAACATCATGGTCGCCCCTCCAAAAACGCATCCCCCACCCCTCTGATGGTCTCATACAGTCCTAGGATATATAAAAAGTACAGAAAAACACTAAAATAGTGAAACCCTTGTATGGTATACCAGACAAATACATTAAAGTGATTAGTGCTATTTGTGAGAAGAACGTTGCTTCGGTTACGATAGGAAATGATGTTAGTAGCAGGTTTCGTATTAAATCAAGAGTTAAATCAAGGTTGCGGCCCTTCCCCCTATATATGGATAATTTTTATGGACTTTATCTTAATGAGCAAAGCAAAGACAATGGAAGAACACGGAATCAAATGGGAAAGTAAAACTCTCCAGGACATGCTGATGATTTAAGCTTCCTAGATGAAAGTATTGGCCATATGAATCAACTTTTAGAGGTTTTGCGAGTTCAGGGCGCAAGAATAACTTTGAAAACTAATCTAAGAAGGCTAATTCGCAAAGGCTAGGAATAAGTGAAGATGAAAAGGTCCCAGTTTGAAATATGATGTTTTTACTACGAGATTTTAACGCCCAGGTCGGTAGAAATAGGGATAGATGGTATTCTAGCCTAGGTAAATTTGGTTTAGGAAAAGAAAACAGCAATGGCTACAAACTTTTGCAATTTTGTAGGTAAAACAATCTAGTTATACCCAGTACGGTGTTTGGTCATAAAATGGCCCAAAGTTAACATGGTATTAAGGTGATGGTAAGACAGCGAACTTTATTGATTATGTTAAAGTAAACCGATAACTGGGAGGATCAATACAAGATACTAGGGTATATAGAAGTGTTGTTATTGATATTAAACGTAAAAATCACCCTCTAGTAGTGTCTAGAGTTACTTTAAAGCTGAAATTACTAATACCTTAAGATTCTTATGACTGCTAGTACATTAAGCTTGTTATGATCTGCTGCATTTCTAACTTTTTGCTTGAATCACAGATGAATCTAAGCTATACATTAATATGTTAGTTATTAAAACTCTTCGCGATTCAAGACTTCAAATCATTTAACAATTGACTTACCTACAGGGGAATAATTTTACAAAGGTCAATGAAGTTATCCTATTTTCTCGTACTTACCCTTTTAGTTGATTATTGAAAAATTATATTAGTTCTTTTTTTTATTCTGATTTGAAGAAAATTACTTTTCTTAATTAAAAGAGTTGTACAGCCCCAATGATTATTGAAACACGTGACTCAATTGATATGCATAAAATGGGCGGTATAAGTATTTTATTCTGTTTTCAGTGAAAAACGGCCATTTTTGACATTTTTCACTCCACGATTCAGTGAGGCAATTAAGAACAAAATTTAAACGATCAAAATGATTTCAATATTTTAATAACCCCTATAATATTTGTAGAGAATCACTGTTTTGACGAATGGATAAATCTAAGATGGAGTGAGGGAAAAAATATGTTTTCGGTTTGATACCCTTGGCGCCCTAATCATATACTTCTCTGCCAATAAAATGCCCAACATGTTATCATCGCGATATACACTTAGAGTAGACCTTAGACATTTTTAAAATTTTCTAGTTGGTTTTTGGGGCAAGTCAGATGGGTTCTGGACTGAATAATAAGAACAAAAAATGTCCGAATACTCACTTTCATGATCACGAAAATTCGATCCAGGCTCAGAAGGCTTGAAATTACAATTAAGCTGTTCAGATACACCAGAAGAAACCACCAAAGGAATATCTTCATGTTTGGGTGACAAAATATTATACTTCCATCCAATAATATCGTCACTAAAATTTGGGAACGTTTCTTCAACTTCTAAAGAAAGTTGAAAGTAAATCAATATTAAAACCATTACAAAAGTAACCCTTCTAGTATTACAAATTATGAAGAACAAATAATAATTATTACATGGTGCTTCCAAAATGAGAAAAGAAAACTTAATAGCAAAAAACAAAATCGAAAAACAACAAACAAACAGAAACTGTCGTATTAACATTTTGACAGACAAATATAGACACGTCAAACTAAACTTGAAGGGGAAATTCAGAAACTCATATCCCAGGGTTAGGAAATACAAAGTTAGGGGATAAAGAATGTATTTACTCGTGGAGGAGGGATGGGGTAAATAGGCCTTGAATAAGGATACTACTAAGTCATATTTAATTAGGGAAGCTTATAATAATAGAATTCTAGTTGCTCATTTTATGACTAAAAACTTAAAGGTATCAGTCGTAGTAGTACACGCCTCAGTAAATCAAAGTAATGGAGATAGTGGTGACTCAAATGAATTTTACCCACAGCTGAATTTTGTCCCAGTTAGAAACATTGTAATTTTATTAAGAGATTTTACCACCCAGGTTACTAGAAATAGGGATAGATTGTATCCTGGCATGGATGATTTTTTTTTTTTTTTTTTTTTTTTTTTTTTTTTTTTTTTTTTTTTTTTTTTTTTTTTTTTTTTTTTTTTTTAATCCCACCTCCTCTCCTCTCGGTGACCTTCAAATTTTCTTTAAAAATATCTCATAATTTATCTAATGTCACCTACTCTTTTCTTAATAAAAATAACAAATGGCATGGATGAATTTGTTGTAAGAAAAGAAAACAGTAATAGTGGTTCTCCTTGCTAACAGAAAGGTATCCTAGCATACCTAATTTTTTTGAAGGCAAAGAAAACTATAAAGGTTACAGACTTCTGCACTTTGTTTAAGTATTACAATATAGTTACAACCAATACAATATCTTGTCATAAAATGGTCCATAATTTAGCATAGAATTGACATGATGGTAAGACAGCTACCCTTATTGATTATGACATTTTAAGCTAAAGACTGACAGTATCAATGCTAGGGAATATAGAAGTGCTGTTATTGACGCTAAAAGTTAACCTAAACTGTTATTGAGGATTAGGATTAACCTGAACATAAAACTTAGGAAGTCTAACTACTTTCCAGGAAGCTATGACGTTGGCAGACTCCAGTATGAGAATTGTAGAAGACAATGTAGAAGATAGATGAAATAATTTTAGGAAAATAGTTTGTGAACTCGCTGATGGTGTCTTTGGGAAGAAAGTTAGAAACACAACTAAGAATATCAGTGACAACGCTTTATGTTTAATAGAAAAGAGGGACTTGTACAAGAATTATTTGAGTAATAGATCATTTGAAAATAAGAAAAAATTAAAGAAAGTGGAATGCATTAAAATATGAGTTAAGGAAGTTTAAAGTGGAGGCCAACGCTAAATTGCTGAAAAAAAAAAATGGTGCTACTTTGGATGTGAAGGATAGTTTATTTTTTGCAAATGACCCACTGACAAAGCAAAGAGGATTAGAAAATAAAAAGCACCTGATTGCGCAGTAATTAGAGCAAAAGATCCTCATAATGGTTCTGCTTTGTCGGTATATCAACTTTCCTTGCTACTGCAGACAATTCGTGCTAGTTATTATTGTTATTTTTATTCTATTGTTATGTTGTATTTGTATTGATATTGTTATTTGTTATTATTACCTGTTATTTTCGTGTTTTGTGTAATTGTTCATTTAGAATTTTGGTTGTTCCGGGCTCCAATTATTCATTGATAATAGTTTATGTTCGTTACAAGTTTGGATTATTGTCGATCATTATTTCCACTCGTCATGAATTCAATAAATTTTCAGACATTATTTCCACTCGTCTTAAATTTAATATGACTCTTAATTTCTATTTGAAAAACTTTTTCAGAACCATATTTTAGATCAATCTAGAAAATAGAGCGATTATTCCTAGCATTCTTCCCATCTAACAATCTCGCAGCACAGCAAAAATCTGAAAAACAGTTCAGAACACAGTTTAGTTGACCAAAATCTGTTTTGTGTCTATATTTAGCAAAATGGCAAATCAGGCACATAAAACAACCTGAATTAACTTCCAAGTATTAACGCTTTTGCTGCTACAATATAATGAATTTGTATTCTAGTAGCTCTGTTTATTATAAAGTCTCGGACAGATTACTGTCATCAGTTGATTCAGTAAGCAAAACTTTAAGCAGCCAAATTAAATTAAGTTATTTATTAGTACTCCTGTCTAAGTGTATCTTGGATATTCAATAGTGACTGAACTAAAAATTATACAATTATGCATTTATGTGAGAAAGTAATGACCCTTACCACTAGATGGAGGATACCTAGAACTATATCTAAACAGACTCTATCTAGAATAACACCATATAGAACATAATATTTAAAGAATACAAGGATACCTATAAATAAAATCAAAACAAAGTATTATAACTAGTTGTGGATCTATATCTAGACATATTCTATCTAAAACTATATCTACATATTGATAAATATCTAGATAGAAACCTAAATGAAATAAGAAAAACCAAAAATATTCGAAGCAAGAGTGGATGTTCACAGTTAAACTTAAAGCAGGATTTTGTCGTCTTAAGCAATAGACGTGTCGATATTTGATAAAGTAGACAATCGATAATCATGGGACACAAAATTATTGCACAATTATGATTTTTTTTTTCAATAAAAAAAAATTCTCTTTTAAGTCAAAGAGTGCATAATTTTATTATAATGATAAGCAAATGTGATATATAAAAACATAACGCCCAATGTAACCCCCTTTGGTTGTATAGTGCATAATATTTTTATTCAAAATGTGCAAAATCTTTATTTCTTATATTGATTCCTCCAGGAGCCTCCAGTGTTCCTTGTAGTACCAAGTGAGATAAGATTTGACTAAAGAATTAGGCTTGATAAAAGAGTTTAATGGTTTTAATCAAGTCATTTCTCTTGTTTTTCATATTCTAATCAAAATACATAAACAAAAAAAGGGGAATAACAAACAGTACAAACTGCTTCCCTTACTTTTTAATTAATTAAAAAACTCTTTCCACAAATAAGTTTTTCAAAGAACAGTGAAGAACTCCTTTAAACAACAAATGAGCAGAAATAGAATTAAATAATCTACCAAGCTTAAAAACTACCACATATCAGCATAAAAAAATAAATGAAACCCAGAACGAACAGAAATTTAAATAAATAACCGAGTCAAACTCAAAACGAACAGAAATTAACACGAATATGGCTCACAACCCTTATGCCTAATCAAGGCCAGAACATAATTTGCACTTTATTGAGAAAAAAAATTTATGTTTTCACTTTTATGAATTTAATAAATAAAAAATTATGAAGATTTTAAGGAACAAATCTCAGCACATGTATATTAAACTGACAGTGCACATTGATTTGTATTTATTCAAATCAAATTAGCCCCATGTGAAGTTTATACAACCTCCCACTCTATAAAACCTTATATGCCCCGAAGGGATAACTTACAGCTCTTGCCCCACGGCTCTGGGGTTTTGTAACCCTAGAGGCATTGTTATATGTTCTTTGGACTATTTTGAACAAAATGGCAATCTCACAATTTCAATCACATGCGTTTGGTGAAGATGGGTAGTTGGGAGGTGGGGTTAGTTGCTCCATCACCTTCGAATCTAAAAAGAAACCTAGAACTTTCAATTCTTAACCAAATGAGCCGCCTCTAAAATTAATACAACCATCCCATCCGTAAAAACCTTAAATGCCCCTGGGGCATAACTTACAACCCCTTGCCGCCAGGCTCAGGTGGTTTGTATCAACCCCGATCTTTGGACTATTTTGAATAAAATGGCTATTTCAGAATTTCTATTGGATACTTTTCGGGAAAACACAACAAGTGTGTGTGTGTGGGGGGGGGGGGGGGGGAAATGCCCACTGATCACTTTGACTCTTAAAAATTCACTAGAACTTCTGACCAACAATCCAATGAGCCCCCTCCGAAGTATATACGACCACCCTTTCATTCAAAATCTTATATGCCTCAAGGCATAACTTACAACCCTTGCCCTGAGGGCTGGGAGGGAGGGATGTTATCCTCAAAAACCTTATTTCTGGACCTTTCAACAATGTTAAAAAAATTGCTATCTCAAAATTTAGATTCGATACGTTTGGGGAAATGATTGACGGGGAGGGTGAATATCTACTCTCCAACTCCTTCTACACAAAGTGCTCTGGTTAAAAACCAAAAAAAAAAGAAAAAAATAACACACTGTGCCAACATTGTTCATTACTTGCGCAGCGCTATTGCGCTGCATATGATTACACAATAAAAGACTAACCTGAAAAATTTAAGCTTGCGTTTGGCTTTCTCTCTGTTCTTTCCAAAATCTGATTCCCATTGTGCTTAAAAAAAAAAAAGAAAAACTACACACAGATACATGGACAAATCTTTAGTTGGGATAGACCTAAGTTTAAAACGTGTAACCACACACATTTAGTAATGTCAATCCTGCTACTATTTATGTCAATTTAATTGATATTATCAAAAAATGAACAATATAAAAACCACAACCCTGAAACTACCAGGTTATAAAAAAAGGAAGGAAGTGGCAAATACATCCATAATTTTTTTTTCTTTCACATCAGAAGCGAATTCATCAAACAGTTTATTGAAATATCATCAGATGCACTTTTACATTTACGCACAGAAAGAAGCAAGGGGTATCTCATTGACTGTGCGTAAATATGCATGCTTTTGGGGCTCTTTATCCCCTTTCCTTTGGTGAGAAACGCTCTAAGGAGTCCACTAGACGCAAAATTCTACTGTATGTAAATAGAGCAAAAGAACATACATAGAACTTCCATTTGAGGCAGTTGAAGAGCACAACGCGCTTGCAAAGAGCTTTGAATAAGTCTCTTAGTTTTAAAATAAGAGGTACAAAACAAGAATAAAAAAGAAACTAATAAGAAATTTAAATAAGAATTAAAATAAAAGTTCAAAATAGGGATAAAATCCTTTTTAATAGACAGTGTATGAAAAATTCACAAAAAAATACCAGATATTTCGGTCACCTATACAGTGACCGTCATCAGTAGTGGTCATCAGTAGTTTTACTACTGATGACGGTCACTGTATATGTAACCGAAATATCTGGTATTTTTTTGTGAATTTTCTACACACTGTCTATTAAAAAGGATTTTATCCTTATTTTGAACTTTTATTTTATCGTCACGGAAAGGCAGCGTGGTCTCCGAAATTATCTAAATAAGAATTTTAATAATCATTACTGTAAATATTAATAAAAATAATAATAATCAAGTATACACTACATGTTTTAAGTTGAGCGAAAAACGAAGATATGGTTTTCACTTGTACTAAGACATGGAACAGCAACACCTTGCATAGCAAACAAAAATAAATACAAAATTCACAATAGTAACATTGGGACTGCCAACCCACTTAAAACTATTGGCCTTATTTGCTCCTTACAGTTCATTAGCACAAATTATTTCATGAAAAACCTAGAGTTAGGTATTTTATTTGCCATAAAATCAACAATCACAAAGAGAAAAACATTATCATCTAGAAAATACATTTAGCCATTTCTGAGATATTCTGATATGTCTATTTGACAACTTGGACTGGCACAGTGTTTTTTTTGTTTTTTTTTTTATTTAATTTATCATCCTGTTCAGCCTCCTAACATCATAAATTAATACTCTTAAATAGCATGTTCCAAGAATATTTCAGAAACACCCTTTTTACGATTTGGATGCACCATAAATTCTTTTAATTAAGCTGCATTTCCCCCCCACTAAAGTTTCCCTTGAAACTTCAACTTAAAACTTTATTCTATTTGTGAGATAATTGCATCTACAACATTTTGACACCCAGGATTCACTAAAACTCTTTTGGCTTAGTTCAATGTAAAAGGGCGCAGTAATAGCAGTAGCAATGGCAATAGCCTCAGTCATACATAGCATCACTCGCAGTTGCAAGTAGTCAAAGTTGTAAGTAGTTGCAGCCTTGGTCACAACAAGTTCCAATCAGAGTAATTAGTAGTTGTTGTATTAATCGATTTAGTAACAGTTGCGATTGCAGGTAATGGCAACCAGAGTTGAAATTAGTCAAAGTCTTAGATAGTGGAAGTCATAAGTAGTTGCAGCTGCAAGTAGTAGAAGTTACAATAAGTCATAGTTGCAATGGAGAGTAGTATCAGATACAGTCACAAGTACTCAAGTAGTCATAATCACAAGAAGTTGCAGTTGCAAGAAGTCACAGTTGCAAAGGAGTCGCAGTCGCAAGCAGTTGCAGCTGTACTCAATAGCTGTTGCTAGTTACTTTTGATATCCATTTTGCCCTTTACTAAGGCAGCACTGCAATACCTATGAGAACGATGTCAATCTGAAGTCAATCCCATTCAAGATTCAAATATACATACTCAAGCATAAAAATTAAAATTTTTTGAGGCAAGACCATAATTCTTATTCAGGCATAATGGGGGAGATATATAGTGAGAACCACTCTTATGGGCAATTGTTACAACCCATCACCATTTTTAGAGGTTTCAGGCCTTTTTTAAACATACCCTTAAATCTCTTCACAAAATAATATTTTACTATTCAAACTGATTTAGATGATAATAACTATCCATGAATTAGCTACAATTTTTTCTCAGTTACCAGTATTTTTTTTTAATATTTATTTTTAAATATTTTGGGTTACTATGGGCCATGAGCCATATGATGCACCCATGATTTTATATCACACAAGGAAAATCCTTCAGCTATTTTTTGGCTAGATATATAGTAAATAACACGTACCCCAGTTGCATTGCAACCTGTTGATGTTGAGGAGAAATACGTAAACTAAAGAGAACTTCAATATACCCCCTGGATATTCCGATTGATTTAGTAAAAGCACTTCCAGATAAATTATCAAAACCCTTATGAAATATTTCTAACACAATAACTAGAAAAGTTTCATTTACCTAAAAGCTGGAAAAAGAATACATTACCCCATACAGAAGAAAGGTGTTAGTTTGTAAACTGTATGAGAGCTTCGCAGCAGATTGCCTTTAAGAGACGATTCTTGAACTTACTGATGAACAACAATTCGGAAACAAGAAAGGTTTGCCAACAACACATTATCTGGTCAGTCTCTTTGTTACTGTATATAAACTACTTGAAGAGCCAGATACCTGGCTCAATCTCCTTTTCATTGACCTCCAAAAAGCTTTTGATCTGTTTAGTCATAACGTTTTAGTTTAAAATTTGTTGAGTGAATTTAAAGTACCTTATTTTCTAGTCAATATTATTGCATCTTTTCTGTCAAATAAGAGTAAAGTTGTTAAGTACATTCATGTATATTCTGATTCACTCCCTATTTCTTGCGGAGTCCTGCAGGGTACTCTTTTAGGTTCTTTACTATTTTGGTAATAATTAACAATTTTGCTAATGAATCACCCAATCGAATCAGCCGATGGAAGTTTGTGGATGACATGTCATTGTTCGAAAAGTAAAGAAGAAATATTAAGAGCAGTGCAATGGAAATTCTCTAAGACATGGCAAGTGAAGCAGCCCAGTCAAAAATGAAAGTGAATTTATCATATATCTAGTATGATGAACCTTAACTTTCTTAAATCAAAACCATAGTTTACAACTCCAATACCTAATGAAATAATCACCACAAAAACTAAACTCTTAGGGGTCACACTGACGAGCGACTTGAAATGAGGGGCTCACATTTGTTCTATTATTAAACAGGCTAGTGCATCCCTGTTGCTCCTTAAGCTGTTTTCTAAATTTGCACGCCCAAAAGCACATATCCTCCGCTTTACATATCTTTTATCCATCTACTGCTTCAGTATACTTGCCCAGTGTGGCATTTGGGCCTTATGGTGGATCAGTCCGATAGGCTATAAATTATCCAGAAGAGAGCCTGAGAATTATTTCTGGTTAGAACAAAGTATCTTCAATTTCCCTCCTCAAGGAATTCCGCCTCTCTACCTTGGCAGTCCGATGTGTTACTTTTTGCACTAATTTCGGGAATAATCTGCGTCGTAATCAATGCTTTCAATGTATACTCCCAGCCCCTTATTGCCCACCAAAGCCTCGTTTACCTCAATCAAAAGTAGAAGAAATCCCGGTTCTAAATCCTATTAATGCAAGAATTGAGCATTAAACCGTTAGATGGAATCATAAATAAATGAAAATAGTAATGTATCATGTTAATGTGTCATGTTTATTGTTAATGTGTCAGTTTGTTTATTTCATTTTTATTTGACAGGGCAGTCAGGGCCATTGCTGTATCTTTTATAATGCACTTATGTTCTTTTTTTATATAATGTAGGCTACGTGACAGAAAGCGACAAGTTTGGCTTTTTGATACTGTGAGTGTTTGTTTCTAAATAAAGTATCATTTATTCACAAATAATAAACCCCAGTGGCAACAGACATCATCATATAGTTTTACTGTAAAGTCATTTATGGTTGTAACCAGCCATTATGATGTAATTCATCTTCTTATATATGAAGATTGACAGTCAGTTTCCTTTGAAACGAGCCCTTGAACAACCCTCTATGATGTTCTAGTACCCCACCTGTAGTGAAGAAGGAAGAAGAAAAAGATACCAAACATCAACACATTACTGTTTGAGTTTCTTTTAAATTTGTTTTTAAAATAGCATTTTACTATTAAGTCTGATTTAGATAATAATTGCCATTCCTGAATCAGTTAAAAATGGCAATATTTGCTAACTTGCCAGTTTTCTCTAAAAAAGCATTTATTAATTTGTTGTTGTTATAGGCTGCAGTTTGTTCCCTACTAGGTTGCAACTAGTGCAGGTACTGACTTGTTCAAAGGTAGTGGTTAGTAGTGAAAACTTGGTCAAAGTTATCCAAGACTTGTTTGCAAATTAGAGTAAAGCCAAAACAGACAGTCTCTGTGAGAGGCAAAGACGGCATAAAATTTTCAGATTTGTATAAAAATGGTTATTTTCATCAGTGTCTATCATCCTAGGTAAGAACTGAGGCAGATAAAAAATATAGCAAGGGTAATTGAGATAGTCTATCAGTTCTGCCAGCCATTTGAAGTGTATGGGAGACAAAAATATTCACTATGTCCACAGGACTTTCAGCCAAGTGGGCAACTGAAATTGTTCATATTATAGGGACTTTATCTACTGGGAAGACCCACTAGAATTGGCTACTGCAGCAACCAAGATTATTTACAGCTACATCTAAATGTTTTTTCACTAAATGACTTAAAAAAAAAAAAAATGTAATTTCTTCTTTTCTGGCAAGTAGAACAACATCATTTTTCAAAAAAGATAACAAAAAACAAATAAATTTCAGAAAGACATTTCTGACAAACTGGACCTTGTTTTAGTCCTATGTTTGAATTGAATAAACAGCGTTTATTTGTGGTTTAAACAGGACAGTTAATATTAATGAACAGAAACACATAAAGTCATCCTTAACTATCCTTATTGCTGGTCTAGAGACAAGAAGAGAAGTACCAGTTAGCCAAACGGGGAAAGACCTGTTTAAAAATAAAAGCTATGATCAATCATATGCTTTGAAAAAAGCTAAATAATAATAAAAGAAATAAATGCTTACTTTGCCACTGCCATAATCAAAATATCCTCCATCATCTTCAAACTGACTAGAACTATTGTTCTTTTCTTTGTCTATACCTACAGCAAATTCCTTTTTGACTTGCTAAAAAAACAAAACAAAAAACAATGAATGTTATCAAAGGATAAATATAAAGAGCAGAGCAAACCTTAATTTCCCATTCAAATTAGGTATTTTATGGACTGATAGGTGAGTATTGTCCTGTGGGGGTGCAGTGAGTTTGACCTCAGCTTACTAATATGGGATCTAGATACCAAATCCGGCTGTAGTAACAAACAGCAGGGTTGACACATGGACCTTAGTAGTCAAGAAGTGTTGTTCATCCAATACAATAGATAAATATCTTATACATAATGAGAAAATTGGAAATCTCTCTCTACAGATTTTACTTGATCCTTTTCAGCAGAATACACTCATTCTGATAGCTCAGTAGTTTTTATTACAAGATATATAATATGAATATCTTTTACAAATTAATTATTGTGGATGAACCTAGTTATTCCAGAAAAATACTTGATGTGACTGTCTGTGCTAGAGCAAATCTGCCAGGACACATCTACCACAAAGAAGTAAATACGTAATTTAGACTAATCCTTATCTTACAAGTTAGAGGGTGTGAAATCTAAACCTTTGAAGATACAAAAAAATTACACATGGCCAGGAGCCTTTGTAAACAAAAAAGTTAAGGCCCTATTCCCATCTTAAATAAACAAGGAGTAACAATGACCTGAAAACGCTGTTTTTTAAAGTTTTAATCTATAGGGTAGAGAGATCTTCTGGCAGATTTCTAACAGTACTGGAAAAGACCCCAAATGTCAAATATGCTATACAGTAAATTCCTAAACAGCAAACAGTCTTTAAAGGAGTTAACACTGCAAACACATCAAGGCTTTCTAAATTGAAAAATCAGGAGTCTAAGAAGGTTTTTTTTTTATCTTGTATTCCTTTTAAACAAGTGTTCTGGATTTGTTTGTGTTCCTCAAAAAGTTTCAACAGATTATGCATAAAGATATTTGGCAATGCCTATTTCCAGCAGACATCAGCTCATCTTGTAATGAGAAAACATTGAGAACATTTTCTTCATTTAAACCTAATGTATGAGGATTCTAACCTCAAATTTTACATCTCAAATCCTTTCTCAATACATAAACGTTCATTCTATTTTATTAACTAGTCTAAGGAATTGATTTAAATATTACTAAACTGCTCTATCATTGTCTTGTAGGAGAAAAAAGAATGAACAGTTTTGGCAAAGATCAAGGAGCACTATGATAGCCTATTGGCACTTTGAACTAAACAAAACCAGAATGTGAGAAAAAAGATATGTCAGATCAAAGACAAAGTCTTAATAGCAAAACCAGACCTTGTGCTTTGTAATTTTTAACTGTTAAGTTAATCAATTTCTAACCAAAGGTGTTTTTCAGGTGGGATAGAAATTCTAGTGGCCAGGTATTACACAAGTATCATTCTATTTTAATCACAAATGGAATAAGCAATAGGCTGGTCTCATATAACACGGATTACATACTGTGAGAACACTTATAAACAACAACAAAAATATAAACTTCCTAAAAAAAATGTACTGAATTTACTGAACAGTTTGCAAAGGAACTCTGTCCAACTCTCCTTGATACTCGTGGCTGGTACAACTTTAAAGAGTTCTGCCACATAGATGGATAATGAATAAACTCAAAGAAATCTTCACAAGACACATGATCAATACCCTTTATGGTACAGAAAATGTTGACAAGGTCCATCCTGTCCCTTCTGAATTGCAGAGATGGTGAACTCAGGCTACTGAATCTCAACTCATAAGGTAGGTATTTCAGATAGGGGATGAGTTTGGATGCTCGTCTTTGCACTTTTTCAATAAACTGTGCATCAGATACCACACAGATGAGCAGTATCCAGCAACAGGGCACACAATTGTCTTATGCAATGTAGTAAAACTTTGCAGTTTAAACCTTCTGAATGCTCTTTTGATGCAAAGCAAACCATAGTTTGCTTTACACAAAACAGCAGATGCTTGCTTATCAAACCTCAGCTCATCATCAAAAACAATACTAAGATCCCTGATAGAGTTAACAGGGCATACTAACACATCACCAATAAAATACCAGTATGCCACATCTTTTGCAAAGTATTGCATTACATGACATTTATTCTGATTAACAAACATAGATTTTAAATTACACCATACAAATAATGCTTCTAAATCTCCCTGTAGAAGTGTCACATCAACCAGGGAAGTGACACCTCTGTATACCTTTACACTGTCTGCAAAGAAGGTAATGGTGCCATGTTGGATTACCTGCAGCAAATCCTTTATAAATAAACAGAATAAAACTGGTCCCAGGCAGCTACCATGTTATCTTTTGACTTCAACCTAGCCTAGTTCCTTCCTGAAATCATGATAAAATACATAACCATCCTTTGGTAACTAAATAAAGTGGACTACAATAAAAAAAACACTTACCAAAGAGTTGCATGCAGCAATATCTGTTTTATAAACAGAGGAACTAGTTTCAACAGGATAATTTTCCAACTTATTATTTGAGGTATCTGCTACAAGAGGTTCTACATTACTGGAAGAATCTTCATCTAAAAAGTTGTTTTCAGAGGCTTTATCAACTCCATTTCCTTTTGCAGCAAGCTCAGTCATTTGAGTGTTTTGAGAGAGATAGCTAGATTTCTGCATCTGGATAACTGTCTCATCAGGATAAGCAAGACCTTTTACTTTCAGCATTTCAGCCAATTTTATTAAAGAACCAGTTTGAGCTTGTGGAACAGTCACTTCACCTGTATACATAAACTTCATCAAAGCTAGCAGGTCATAAAATTTCACATCCTTTAGAATAATTATAGGATGGGGGTGTGAAAACCCTGGAAGCAGTGTTTCAAAGTAGGAACTACAAGATGAGAGAACAAGTCTGTGACATTTGATGCTTTGACTGTCACATGATAGGGTGACATCTGCAAAATGTTCACTGTTTAATACAGATAAAAAAGCTCCATGAAATACATCCATGTAGTTGTTCCACTTCAAACAAAATTGTTTTTGCTCCATTTCGGAAATAGTGACTAAATCCTTGAATAACACAAACTCACTGAAAAAGATTGAAACATATAAACAAAATTCCAAATCACAGGCATTATAGGCACTAAAGGTGAATATTAAGAGAGTACTCTACAATTAGAAGTTAAAAAGCAACTCAATATATGTATTTGTCTTTCAAACCTGTAACATTCCATCTCAATTTATAAATATGCCTAGCTTGA
The DNA here is from genome assembly GCA_027921565.1 of Artemia sinica. Lineage (NCBI taxonomy): Eukaryota > Metazoa > Arthropoda > Branchiopoda > Anostraca > Artemiidae > Artemia > Artemia sinica. The sequence continues at coordinate 934,672 of CM051263.1, read as the reverse complement.
TAAGAATTGTCTCTATGAATGTTGAACAAAATGCTTTCATAATTTGCAAGAAATCTTAAATCAACATTATCCAATTAGTTTGTGTATACGCCAAAAATGATCCAATTCTGATTACTGACACAATAGTTCTAAAGGAATTTATGTACCTACAAAATGAAATAATCTACTTGTCCAGACTGTATTTATCCTTGTATCCTTCATGAACATCATATACTCTTGTCAATCGCTTTCCTAGCTATTCCACTTATCATTGAATCATTCTGAACTACCTCTGAATAGAAAAACTGTCCATTTCATTGCAATACTTAAGAAAGGTAGATAGGAACTTCCTGAAAGTTATTAACCAATTAGCATGACATCAGGGGATATTATAGTTCTTAAAAGAATAATCAATTCTGCAGTTATTAGACATCTTTAAGCAAATAATATCTTGCACAGCTCAAAGCATGGCATTTGTTCTGAAAGATCAGTTGATATCTATTTCCTTGAATCATATGACCATATCACAAACTTACTTGATACTGGGATTATGCTACATGCAGTCAAGCTTGAAGAGAAATCCCTGCTCTGGATCCTTGATTTTCTTTACCTGCAATCTCAATATGTTCAGTTATTTGATGGCTCTGGTAACTGTATTCTTTCTACCTCGAAGCACGTTTTGAGTAGAGTTCCTAAGGGTAGTGTTTTGGGTCCTAAACTATTAAATATCTTCATCAACAATTCTCTTTTTCCTATACTATCAGCAGTAAACTAACACTCTATACTGACAACTTGAAGATTCTTGGACCAGCCTTGCCATGTGACAATAATGTCCTTCTACAAAATAATCTTGAAAAAATTGGCTGAACCTTGGCTTCTTGAATTCAATGTTGCCAAGTGTCATGTCATTCTCTTTGAAAAAATGAATCCTTGCTTCTTTTATTTTTTTTTTTAGGCAAACCAATCTACTCTGTAAATAGTGAATAAGATGTTGGAGTCACTATTTACAATAAACTAAAATTCAGTACTTATGTTAAAAAATCTAATGCTGGTGCTAGTTCAACTCTAGGGCTGATTAAGAATACCCTTTCCACTTGTTCCCCTAAAGTCATCAGTCTTCTGTACAAGGGACTTGTTTGTTCTAGGCTTCAAGTTAAAATGTCTCCAGCCTCCCCTTATTTAAAAAAAAAACATTTAAGTTTTGAAAGATGTGCCACCAAAGTGATATCTGGCATGCAGGAGCTTTTCTCACCTGCAAGACTAGAAAAGCTGAAACACCCTATACTTGTATACAGCACAGGAGAAATAGAGATGATTAGTCCAGGTGTAAAATGAAGCTATCTTGCTTATTTCCAAAAGTACACATGTTGGGTGCAGTTTTTCTGAGTGCATAGGTTTGTAGAATCAATATCAGTGATTTGGATTTGCTTGGGTGCAGCTTTCCAGAGGGTGGCATTATAGAAAAAACATGCTAAGAAATATATAGTCTTTTCAAATTTTTTGAATGATGAATTTGAAACATGGCCAATAACTTTGAGGTTAGACAGAACTCATGCAGCAAGAAAAGTAACTGGTTATTTACTTAAAAAGAAATCTAAATTTAGACTGTTTGGATAGTTTCCAAGATAAAGCTTTGTTAAATACTTCTGATAGAAATGAATGTTAGGCCTATATTTTGATTTCAAGTTGGGTAAATTTTTTGTTATTCATATTATTGACTGGCAAATAAAGTAAAGCATACCACTTGATGCCTTTTTTTTATGCTCTTTCCAAATATAATAATCATTTTTGTCAGAAATGAATTTTACCCCCACCCCTATATATACCAATTAAGGGTATACATTTGCACATTAGGAGGGTGGGGGTAAATTTTATTTCTGATGTAAATGAGAGGTAAGTTTAAACTTCCCCCCCACCCCCCTAATGTGCAAATATATACCTGAATTGGTATATATAGGGGTGGGGGGTAAAATTCATTTCCAACAAAAATGATTATTATATTTAGAAAGAGCATAAAAAAAGGCATTGAGTGGTATGTTTACTTTATTCATAAGTCAATAATATGAATAACCAAAAATTTACCTCAAGTTGAATTCTAATCCTAAAGATAAGTTAACCCTTTTCCGAGTAAGCAAAAAAAAAAGCTAAACTAGAATTTTACCAGAGTTGTATTTTCAGAACATTCTACTTGGGTAAAATTCTACTCTAGCTGCTTTTCACTATCTTGGAAAGGGGTTAGGTTAGAAAAATGTAACCAGTAATGAATCCAGGGACAAAACATATGGGATACCACCAGATGGCTAATTTGACAGTGTATATATATACAAATCTTTAAATTAGCCAACAGGCCAACCACTATTTTAAGCCTAGGAGTCCAGCTGGACATAAGGAAACATATTAAGAAAACAATTTTTACTCCATAATATGCAGAATAATTCTAGTTAACACATTTTGCAGGGGAGAGCCTTTATCTTCACTTCTTTCCTTGTTTTTTCAGTTTTTCTAAGAAATTCATGAATTTCTTAGAACCTATATATTCACAGAATATATACCTCCACCCCCCTAATGTGCAAATATATACCTAAAATTACATCCTCAATCTAAATATAAAATCCATTTCCATCACAAATGAACTTTACTCCCATATTAGTCATGTGGTGGATGCCCAAAACATACCCTGGGAAGATATTGCCAAGCTTCTATGTTAAACCATTTCTGATTTCTCAGTCTTATAAATTTGCCAAGTTGACAGATTTATACCTATTGAAATTTTGACAAAACAAAATTTTATCCTTTTCAATTTCTTTTTCTTTTCTTTAGATCCGAAAATGATATTCCTGTTATTTGAGTAGAATTTTAAGCCATTTGAGCATGTTTTTTTAAGACTTAGGAAATGTATTTGCATATCTTTGAAACCTTATAAATTGGGATTAAGCAAAGTTGTGAGGCTGAAAATAATTTGATGCACTTCATAAGCAGAAGATTTATTTTGCAAGGATTCACTTTTACAACACACAGATTTTTAAAGTTCAGGACCCTCTAGAGGGAGCAGTGGAGATAGGTACTTCAAAATATGTCTTCCAAGTCCTTGGAAAGGAGTGTTAGCTTGGCAATAGGCTACCTTCCTAGTTGTGTTTCAGACCTCAGATCCGTTCCTGAAGGCCTTATTCACCTAACCAAACTACTTCCCAATACACCTCTTAATTGGAACTTTACCAAAGGTTTACCTAAACTTCCTGTAGCATTGTTGTTGTTGTTTGGGGTTTGACATGTTCAACCAATAGGTCATATGTGTTTGTATCACTCAATTGTTCTGTGCCTCCTGTAATCACTAGCTTGCTTGAGTGTCACTTGGTCAATATTCACTGAACCTGATCATGTATCACTTATCTTGCTATTGGTAGGGAGAATTCACCTGCAGCTACTGCCTGCATTGAAGAACAGAATCAAAATAATGCATTGAAGAATCAAAATAATGCAACTGTGCTTTGTCATACAGCAATTAAAATACATATACAACACAATTATAATGAATAATACATTTTTACATTATAACATATTACATACCTCCATATATAGAAAATTAATCAGATAAAATATGAAAGGATAGATAAGGATAATAAAACAAATAAAATAAAATACTATGGGAGGGGCATCATGGGGGTGAGCAATGTTTGACTATTAAGTCATTGATTCTTTATACTCTAAGCAACAAATATTGTCATTTACTCTTATATAGAAAGTACTATAAAGTCAAACAAAAGACAATATTGTGTTTTCTTTAAACATGGAGAATGATATAAAGTCTTCTGTATGACTTTTTAAACAACAAATTATTATAGAGAAGCATGAATAAAGTTATACAGAAGACTTCTTGGTTTTCTTATTTCATATATGATCCACTAAAATGTCATATACAAGAAATTATATTAGCCTATCCTACTGATACATAGAGCAAACAACAAAAAGTCATACAGATGGCTTTTTATAGCCTAGGCCTACAGGATTTCATATAAATAGCAGCCTAAATAAAGTCATACAGATGACATTTTAATATATCATTCTACTATAAAGCATTATGAATAAAGTCATACAGATGACTTTTTATGCTGCCTGTTATTACAGAGTAAACATAAATAAAGTCATACAGATGGCTTTTTATACCTCATAGTATTATAGAGCAAACATGAATGAAGTCCTATATATGACTTTTTATGCCTTTCTTTTATAGAGCAAACTTAAATAAAGTCATACAGATGAATTTTTATGCCTCCTGCTAGTACATAGAGAAAACAACAAAAAGCCCTACAGATGGCTTTTTATAGCCTAGTCCTACATGATTTCATTTAAAGAGCAGCCTAAATAAAGTCATACAGATGACATTTTAATATATCATTCTACTATAAAGCATTATGAATGAAGTCATACAGATGACTTTTATGCCTCCTGCTATTACAGAGTAAACTTAAATAAAGTCATACAGATGACTTTTTATACATCTTGCTATTATAGAGCAAACAAAAATAAAGTCTTACAGATGACTTTTTATACCTCATACTATTATAGAGCAAACATAAATAAAGTCTTACAGATGAGTTTTTATAGGACATGCACCAAATGGCTAATATGAGAGTAAAGTTCATTTGTGATGCAAATTGATGTTATATTTAGATTGAGGATGCAATTCTATGTATATACTTACACATTAGGGGGGTGGGGGTATATATTCTGTGAATATATAGGCTCAAAGAAATTCATGAATAAAAAAAAAAAAAAACTGGAAAAACAAGCAAAGAAGTGAAGTTAAAAGCTCTCCCCTAGCAAAATGTGTTAACTAGGATTATTCTACATAATATGGAGTAAGAATTGTTTTCTTAATATGTTTCCTTTTGTCCAGCTGGACTCTTAGGTTTAAAATACTGGTTGGCTAATTTAAAAATTTGTATATATATATACACTCTCAAATTAGCCATCTGGTGGTATCCCCTTTTTATACCTCATAATATTATACAGCAAACATGAATAAATTCTTACATATGACTTTTTGTTGTTTTCTCTATGTATCAGTGGGGTAATATAATTTCTTCTGTATGACATTTTAGTGGATCATATATTAAATAGGAAAGCCAAAAAGTCTTCTGTATAATTTTATTTGTACTTCTCTATAATAATTTGATGTTTAAAAAGTCATACAGAAGACTTTATATCATTCTCCATCTTTTCTCTAGAAACAGAAATATATAATTACAAACATATAAGGTATAAAAAGTGATTTGTATGACTTTATTCATGTTTGCTCTATAAAAGTATGAAGTTTAAAAAGTTATCTGTAGGACTGTTCATGTTTGCCATATATAGTACAAGGTATAAAATGTCATCTGCATTACTTTATTCATGTTTGCTCTATAATTGTGTAAGATATAAAAAGTCATCAGTATGACTTTATTCATGTTTGCTTTATAATAGTGTAAGACATAAAAAGTCATCTGTTTGGCTTTATTTTGCTAGCTTTATAATGGCATGAGGTATAAAAAGTCTTCTGAATGACTTTATTTATGTTTGCTCTATAAAAGAATGAGGCAAAAAGTCATCTGTATGACTTTTGGTCATTCTACATAATAGGATAAAGCATGATATTGTCTTCTGTTTGACTTTATACTGCATTCTATATAAGAGTAAAGGTAAAGTTCTACAAAATCATGAGTTAGGACTAAAGTGAATACACCATTCAATGCCTTTTTTTGTGCTGATTACAAATATAATAAGCATTTCTATCGGAATTGAATTTCAGCCCCCCCCCCTATATATGCCAATTCAGGGTTAGGTTAGGTATAGCCTATATAGGGGGGGGGGCTGAAATCTATTTCCGATAGAAATGCTTATTAGGCTATATTTGTAGCCTAATCAGCATAAAAAAAAAGGCATTGAATGGTGTATTCACTTTAGTCCTAACTCAATAATATGATTTCGTAGAACTTTACCAGAGTAAATGACAATATTCTATTGCTCAGATATAAAGAAAAAAGTTTCTATATTGTCATAGGCCTATGTAGGTAACCCACCATCATGGCCATCAAGATTAAAATAATATATAGCCATCTACCGTTGATCTTGCTTAATTTAGGGGGTTAATCCCCATCAGCACCTGCCATCAATTATAAACAGGAACCATAATGATGCAAATACACTATCAAACTCCTGTAGCATTAACTGACATCCCAAAAATTGATTTTTCTTTCTTGGTTTTATCTATATGACTCGGGAATACTAAACCAGTGTTTTCATTTCCAATTTTTTGAAATCCCCAGAAGGCTAGTGGGTGGAATTAGTGTTGCCACTTGACCGATGCTAAAATGTGGTGCCGGTCGATGAAAAAAGCGGTATTTTTTGCGGTATCCTTTCTACCGAAACATGGTTTAATTTATGGTATATTTTGATACCCGTAATGCAGATACGTTGTCACTAGTTTCAAGAAAAATCTTACTTTTAAAAGCAATTAATTCCTTGCTACTGTTCTAGCAAACGGATACTATTCTTTATTATTTTGTTTTAGTGGTGGATTTTTCTATGGACTTAGAATAAGAAAGGTAAAATAAAATGAAAAGAGACATTCCCCAGATATTCACCCCACATAAAAAAAAGTAAAAGTAGTCCCAAATAATAAATTCATATCTTATTCCCACTTTCTGGCACTCTCACCCGTTGTTCATCAGTAATTGCTCGTCCAGACCACCAATTCTCAAGAAAATTGGAAGCAGGATAATCTACTCTTTTCTGTTTTAAACTAGATTAAATGTTTATTTACCAATATTTGTTTCATTTTCAGCGCTTTCTCCAGAAATACTGTGTATACTGTCGTTTTTGTCCTATTTTTCTATTTTTGGATCCTCATATATACCGGCCTTGAAAACGAAAAAAGAGACAAATGTGACAGTCTACACTTCCAGTATTCCGCCACATTTTTTTTTTTTTTTTTTTTTTTTTTAATAAAGTAGACAGTTTGATGCACTCCAAAAGACGAGAATGCTAGATTGAAAAGTTTTTACTGGCTCAGTAAATATGCTAAACGACATTCTCGAACCAGATACTCATTTTTTCCCCTTTTTAATTTTAGACGCTTTGCGCTACAAAAGCAGATTTACACAGCTTACTTCCTTAAAATATATTTCAAAAAATTAATGTAAAGAGTAATAAAATTTGTAGTGATGCTTTTCTACAATTTTCAACTTTTTGAGAGAGCATATTATCTACTTGCTATAAAAAAAATCCTCAGCATGATTCGGTTTTTAATTTGTCAGCATATTTCTATTCCTTCCCTCACCCCAAAACAAAGAAGGTAGTGACACCCTTGTCTACATAAGTGCCCAAGACATAATTGTTTGAAACTTTACTTCCTGAACCCCCCTTTCTTTACCGAAGCTTGACACCATCACCGGGACAAACCCTAGTTAAAATGACTGATCGAAAAAAAATGTTGAAGGTATTTGGAGACATGAGAACTAGGCTTGAAAAGATTGCATCTAGCTTCATGTGCACTTACGGGGTTTGTGGCTATCTTAAGGCCATTTGGTTTACCAAAAGTAACTTTTGCAGCTTTTATGGGAGAAATAATGTATTATGACCCTGAAATATGGCATTGTCTGAAAAAAGAGAAAAATAGAAAACGAAATGGCTGGTAAAAGAGCGTTACTACGATCACGACAAGATTTTAATGACAATTATCGTATTAAAGATACTAAAACGTTAAAAGGAATTATTTGCATAGACAGACAAAGGTCACTCGGTATCAGACAGCGTGGTCGTGCTCATCAAGACTTACATTGGCCTTACTATACAGAACATTTTGATTCACAGCAGTGCTGGCGCTTGAAGCTGCTTTACCGTTCACCTGAAGTATACGTATAACAAGTCTCAGTTTTAGCCCCCCCCCTTGTCATGGCTTGCCGTTCCTTTTTGCTGACGGTTCAGACCACATTCCGCATTTAATGTCAACGAAAGAGTTAGCAAATAAATCTGCTTGCGTTTTAATGAACTAAGATGATTTTGCTGACGTTTTATTAAACTAAGATGATTTTGCTGACGTTTTATTGAACTAAGATGATTTTGCATGTCAGTTTTGACTTACTCTAAAATTCAAAAAAGGCGCTCGGCAATGACATTTGATATTGGCAATGAAAAAAGTATTGTATCAATTTTGAAACGTTTGGAAACATTACTGCTCCAGCTGCAGATTCTAATGTAAGGATATGGCACCAATACAGCACTATGGCAGAGTCGTCCAAATTTTCCAAGATTCAAACCTTCAGATGAAGTTGCACTAGATATAAACTGCCATTCCTGGTCCATTTTGCCTTATTCCATATGCCAGAGGGATAGTACTAAAATAATAACTGATGACTAGGAAGTATTAGCTCATATCTAGAGGAGTCAGTAAATAGAGGAAGTCATTTATCTTTTCAGAGAAGCGAAAACGATCTAGAATTGGTTTGATGATCTCATGTGAGGGATCTTTAATAGCAAGAGTCCCAAGACAATGTGTGAGTATCCCACAACTCGAGAATACGCCTTGTCGAGTTTTCAAATGAAAGACAACAGGTGGGAGCCAAAGCAAGGAAATGTGTTGTTCCACCAGAGTGAAGACTCAGATATATTTATTCCTATATGCATCTTGTCATTTTGCAATGCGTTAAAAGTGATTGCAAAAATTTTTGCATAAATCTTCCAGACTCTTAGATTTTTTTTTACAATTATGACTTGCAACCAGTGCATATTAATGACAGCTAAATTTCACAACTTTAGCCTAAGGTTATTTTTTTCCACAAACCTCTTGACTAAGTGATTTATTCCCATTGGTGATGCAATCTCTAAGCTAGTTCTGTATGGGAACGCCCCTCTTCTTAACATAGTCCGTCCCTCCAACCAGGTGACTGAAAGTGACAGATACTGATCCATGATTACAGTCTAACAGAGCAAGTAAATCTGCCAGCAAATCCATTATGATATTACAGAAACTGACAGAGTTGTTTGTTTATAGACTGAGCTATTGTCTAGTCAATATTCAATGAGGAAAGGTTAATAATATCTCCAACCAGCTGACTGACAGTAACAGATACTGATCCATGATTACACTCTAACAGAGCAAGTAAATCCACCAGCAAATCCATTATGATATTACAGAAACTGACAGATTTGTTTGTTTATAGACTGATCTGTTGTCTAGTCAATATCCACTGAGGAAAGGTTAATTTTTAGGTTGACAAGAAGTTTTCATGAAAATGAAATGCCAGAGCCTGTTGAGCAATGTCGGTTGCTATTATTCTAAACAAACTATCATGGCTCAGCAAATTCGTCCATGGCACACGTTTCACGAACTTCAGCAAGTTGTCAGTGACCGCATAGGGTATATCATGTTCAACAAGAAATGAACCAAGCCTTGCTTCAATAGTGGTCTCCTTTTCGTTTTTGGAAAAAGTGATGAACAAGTGGCAAAATCTGAGAAGACGAAGCAATCCATGGTTTTCATTAACCCCTGACAATAAAGGTTACAGATGTACTACCCAATGGAACCACGAAACAGCCTAGGCTACAAGAAGACATAAGTTGTTTATAATCTGCTTCCTCTGGACAGCAACTCTGCAACTTTGCACTCATATTTGATTTGAATGAATGATATGCAATATGAAATCAGGTAAATATAAAAAAAAAGATAATTTTCTAAATTTTGGAAAGAATGTTCTACAGGAAATGAATATTAGCCTATTTTTGAATACAGTATTAAGTTCTAAATGAAATATCATTTTTATTTCTTAACCATTGTTCTGCATTCTGAATTTCACACATAGTTACAAGAACTTCTTTTACTGTATAGTGTTCAGTCTATTGGGCTGTAAAAGTGGAAAGGAAATGCCCAAAAGAAGCAAGATGGATAGCCCGCGACTACTTATTTACTTAATTCTACTATAGGACTTTCTCTGCTTTGCAGTGTCTATACATCTTTACTATCTTAATGATTGAAAATTACTTTCATTCTGGCACCTGACTGATATTTAAAATATTTTCTCTTGGAAGCACGTTTATTACTAGTTTGAATTTTCGCGAGTTCCGCAGTAACCTATCCAGCCATATGTCATTAGAAGTAGAGAGCAAATATTTGTCCCTTTTCCTGTACGATGACATTACTTAGGATAAATTCAGTGATAAAAGTTATTTCGCGGTATAAACACGCTGATCAAAGTCATTTCGCGGCATAATTACGGTATGTGGTATAGTCAGAAAAAAGTGTGGCATTTCTCTCCAAATTGCGATATTATACCGCAAAATGAGGTATAAGTGGCAACACAGAGTGGCATATCCTTAGAAATCCCGATTTTCAATACCGAAATCCCTATAGGTTTCCCCATTTTCTGACTTATTCCCAGGTCAATAGTAAAGCCTCGTTATGCTGATTTTTAATAGCATTTGTTAAAGACGACTTATTTTGCGACTCAAGATCTATTACTTGCACCAAAATACCTTCTTTTGAGGTTTAAAACAATACTTTGTATTTATTTACTAGTTAAGTTCGGTTTTGATCTACATAGATTCCGGTGCTAGATTTTTGATTCTGGACCATATAAATATGTTTTATTTATTTGCTTTTCTTTGCCATTATTTTTTTCGTCTCTATTACTATTTTTGCAACACCCAAGTTTTATTTGAATTAGTGCGATGGATTGGTATGAGTGATGTCCAACCAGTCGCTTTTTCAAGCATTATTTTTGTTTAAACATGTTTTGACTTGTTTTTATATCAAGTCGTGATAATGTTAAAAAAAATTGTTTGAAACAGAAGAAAAAGTTATCTGTCAACAGATCTGTCAAAAGGTGACTGAAAATATGAAACTTAAGGATAGAAAGTTGCTTAAAATGTACTTTGAGTAATACAGAAAAGGTAAAATATAAAACAATGCTTAGGCATTGTTCACATTCGTGTAGTAGGGTACAGTAAGACGAAATAGATTAAGTAACAGAAATAGATTCAATTCTTTTTTCTGCTACGCATGACCAATCAGAGGGCTTAATTTGTAGCGTCAGCAGCTCAGTGGATATGGCGGGGAAAATAAATAAAGATTTATTTTATATGGTTATTTTCGGTAATTTGGGTTATAAGGCCACACTGTTTGTCACACCAATGTGAAAAATCCATCAGTTACCTCAGAATGCAGTTATATTGGCAATAAAAAATCAAGAAAAATGTACTTTGAGTCAGAATCAGATTCAACATCTTCTTCCTTTTTTCCGATGGTAGCTGAAGCCTTGACTCTTTTCATGCTAAGCAGTAGCTGCTCGTCTCCATGAATCCATGGGGTACTTTCTTGGGTCCACTTCATACTGTGTTTTGTTTTAATAATCCTACGTATCGTTTTGGTTATAAGCTTGTTCCGTCTGTCGGTCTTTATGATTTACACTGCACTAAGTAACCTCTCGACGACAACGTTGGAGAAAGGAAAAGAAAGCAAAAATATTACTGCCAATTTTAGATTTTCGTATAGCTCGGTTTCCGAAGTTTTCTTTGAAAAAACAACTAAACACAAGTAGATAACCGCATCCATATTTTTCAATATTTACAACATTGATAAGACATTGCTTCATTCGCTCCTGTTCGGTTTTGTTTCAATCCCATGATAATCTCCCCTAATTTCAAATGAAGGGGTGGAGAGAATCAGGCCGTAGTGACTGAGCTGATACAGGGTTAACCATTTCTGCATATTTGTAAATGTCAAAATTGAAACGAAATTTAGTTTGGATATGGTGTACAGCTTCGATGTAAGAAGATTGTGTGGCTCTGAGGATCTTTTCAACTGCGTCTTGGGGCACACCAGGATATGATTTCAGCGCCAAGAGAGAGTTCTGCCCATTTGAATCCAAATAAATGGTTTCGAGGGGAAGGAAACACTTGGGTCATTCTCATTAAGTTGGAATGCATTTTTTGACTTTACGCAGTCCTTCTTCATGAAGCTCAAAGACAGTTCCTTGAAAAGACATTCAGTCTCTAGTTTCAGGCGATAAAACGGTGGCTTGTCAACCTGAAAAGCTACATTGAATTCAGTAAGAAATCCCAATGCAAAGGAAACAAATTCAAACATGCACTTCGTGACTGGGTTCGGATTTGTGTATACAAGCTCATTGAGCTGTATTAGATCATCAACTAGTAGAAGTCTGCAGTAGGCACTAAGAGCATTCCAAAGTTCTGTCCCCGGCAGCTTTGACTGAAAGCCATTGAGTCTTCCCAGACTGCAGAATTTTATGCATGTCAACTAGGCAGAACTTTTGAAATTCAAGGAAAGCATTTCGCCTCTTGTGACTAAGAAACTATAAGGAACAAAAGAGACTGCCATTTTTGGAAGACTTTTACATACAGTAGCTGTCTTTTCTCAAGTTTTTTTTAAGCAAATTAACGTAACCTAGTTTCATATGACAACTTTACAGATATACAGTACAGCAGGCAGGGGGCTATCAATAAGTATCAACTGGCTTTCAATCACCTTAAAATAACCATCTTGTAAACGGAAACATTCCTTATTGACAAGAAAATCATGATACTATTGAAAGAACAAAATGTTTGAAATGTCAGTAAAAGGTGACAGATCACCTGGTATCCCAAATTTATTCAATTTTTGGTGTCATTAGAGGGTAGCAGCAGCTATTGATTACAAATCAATTACCAAGAATCAGAATGAGGCAGGGACGCTGTGGAAACAGGAGAAGGCAGAAAAGTTTAAATGAAAATAACACACAAATTGCTCTTATCTGGATAACTAACCGAGTTTTGGGTAAAGCTGCAGAAAAGGGCAGGAAAAGGGATTTCTGACAAAAACATCTTATTTATTACTATACATTATTCAGCTCTAGAGGTAAAGAGGGCTGTCGAGTAGAAGTAGAATAAAAAAAATTATTTTCTTACTGCATGTCGGTGGTTTAATTGAGCAGTACTTCTGCAGGGGCCCCTAATTTGCACATTTACCAGGTTTTTTCAAATTATTAGTAGTGTTAAAAGAATTTCGGACCCCTCTTCTCTTGACTTCTAGGTTAATTTAAATGTCATCGTCGTCGTCTAGAACACTCCATTTACCAGAGGCAATCATTCAAACATAATGAACTTCCAAATTGACTTTGAAAAAGATCCTTAGCTCACTTTATGGCGTGTTCAGACTATCAGCTTTCTGGAAAAGAGGGATAAAAAACTACTTCCATCCATCTTCTATTTTTGGGTCAGAAGAGAATCTTCTAGGGCCGAAAACCTAGAAATTCCTTAAAAAATCCAGAAGACTTGTTAAAATCCCTAAAAATCCCCAAACCCCAAAATGAAAAAGTTTGCCCCTAAAAGATCTCAAAAATCCCCATAATAGGTTGAAAATCCCTAGAATGGAAAAACTGTAGCCTACTAAACTCCATAAGATTAACGAAGCAATTTTAAGCTTTCTTTGCAGACAGTAAAAATAGGGATTACAATTTTGAAGGTTTTAACCGCATAAAACTCTCTTGATTGGCTAGAAATGACAATTTGAAATTCAATTTGTAGTTTTAGCTAAGCACCGAATTTTACTTGTGAACGGTCGTTCCCTAGACCAAAGAGTATGGGAAACTATCATTAAATTTTCAAACACATCCAATCAAAATTTTGTGACAGTATTTTGTTCAGCATAGTTGAATGGTTCAGTATCTATGTCCCTAATGATATTGGGTATGTCTACTGTTGTAAAATTAGTGTAAAATAAAAATCATGTGAGTAAAATTGATAAAATATGATAAAATTAGCCAAAATACAGTAAAATAAGGCATTATCTAGGAAATATGGGGTAAAATTGCTGTTTTAGAGTTGTCCTGTAGTTAGAGTTAAAGATAATCTACAGTCTTAAAACGTGTGAATTAATTTTACAGATTATGGAGGGACGTACAGTTTATTTTCCAATATTTAGGGAGTGGAGGGCGAATTGTTATTTTTTCAATTGTTTTCATTGGAAGCACCATAAGACTTATGATCTATTATGATCCACTGAGATTGCAATGGTAGAATGTTTACCGCCTTCTGTGTCTGCGTTAGAGTAGCAGCAGCAAAAAAATGCTTGGCAAATAACCCTAACTTTTTTCTTGGGTCTTAAGCCTAGAAAACACGTAGCCTTTTCGGCCACTCCTTTCAGCAGCTGAGTGGGCAAACGATAGTGGCACAAAAAAGCCCTTTCCAAATTAAAGATTTTCATAACTAAAAATCTTGTTCGCGGACACTATTTGTCAACTGCTGCTTATCACTAGTTTCTCGATTGATTTCAACTTATTATTTAGTTCTTTTATTCTTAAAACTTATATATTTTTTAAAATATTTATTTCATTAAAAAATTTAATTAAAATTTAGATTCCTTTAATATTAAATACTGAACTATTATTATTATTCAGTTCTGTTGATTTTCATGCTGAAGAGAAGGAAACGACTGAGGATTACTTTTTCTATATGCCCCCAGGGCATAACTTACAACCCTTGCCGTGAGGGCTGTGGGTGGAGTGTCATCCTCAAAAACATAATTTCCGGACCTTTCAACTGCGTTGAACAAAATGGATATCTCAAAATTTTGATTGGATGTGTTTGGGGAAACTATTTAAGGATTGTGTTTCGGAATTTAAGGATTTAAGGATGTGTTAAGGAAACGATTGAGGATTACTTTTTTATGATCTTCGATGACATTTAGCAGTGTTTTTTCGAAAATCTCTACCAAAAACTAGGAAAAATTTTAAGCTCAAATAAAGTCTGTTTTCTTTGCATATCGACACCAATCTATCGAGTTGGTGCCCAAAAAAGGCTATCTATGTTCTAGGCTTTAGACTGCGTAACATTGTTACAGAACAACGGGTTAAATAATCATGTTTCGAGTAAGTTTTTTTTAGTGCAAAGATTTTTTTACCGAAAAGGTAAAATTGCTGCTATAGGCTTAACTTTTTCTAATGTTTTGCATGCATTGTGAACTATAAAGGAAATTAGATACTTAAAAACGAGGAAACTAGTCAACCCATCACTTATCTTAAAATCAAGGGGTAGGGGCTAGCTCTCAATTTGATATAATTTCTGGTAACTTCCCTTTAATTAATCCAAAGGCAATATCAAGCTAATTATTTTTATCATTAAGCCAGTTACTATGTTTTAGCATCATTAATTTTGAGTTTAAAGGTATCTTAAGCAATGTAGACAATTCCTGAAAAAACTTCAACAGTTTGTTAGCAATTCTAGCGACTACTTGTTATCATTATTGGAAATTCCAGTTTATTTAGAAATAGGGTATGCATGTTCTTTCAAGCTGTACATGTGGTTTCTTTTCCTATTAAATGGAAATGTCAACTAAATTTAGGATATTTTTCCTAAGATTTCAAAATAAATAAAAAGCTAAGGTTTCTAAACGAGGTTTCTAAGACTAATTTTAATGGTAACTAAGAATTAAAAAAAGAAAACGTTGAAATAGAAAATTTTGTCTTACACCCTTGGTTATAGCGTATTTATATTTCCTAGTACTCTTAAAATAAAGGACTTTTTAAAATAGAGTCTTAAAAACATTTTCAGAATTCGGACTATTGACGTAATGCAAAATTACCCTTTCTTATGCTCCTTGAATATCAAGCATTCCCCGAAGTCTCACTTAGCGACAGTGAAAAGTTTTATTTTTCACCTTGAATTTTGGAAATTATGATGGAGGCAGAAGGGGATGTTTCCTTTTCACTTGGGTTGGATATGAATACCCTAAATTTAAAGTGTCAAGAAGAAGTGAGCTTACCAGATTATGGATTTTATCTGAATTTCACCTCTTCAAAAAACGTGTCCGCAGAGGCAAGATTTGTTTTAGCGCTTTATATGTTTCTTTTGTTTTTTAAATTCAAATATTTTGTTTTATGCACTCGAGAAATACAGGGCAGTTCATACTTTGACCTCTATTGTTTTAGTAAAGCCTTGGAAAGGCCCGATAAAACTCTCTGGATTTAGTAACTGCAGATGGAGAATCACTAATTCATCGGAGTTATTCGGGTCGGGCTGCGTGAGTTGTTGCACCCCTCCGAAACAGAGCCTCGGGACCAGAGCATACTCTGCCGGTCCCATGAACTTTGTGGGGAAAAGATTTTTTCAACAAGCCATGGGAGGCCTTTGTGAAATAACTGAAAAAGGGCACATTATAAGAAAAAAAAATCTACAAAAAAATAAAACAACATAGGGAGTTCACAGGGTCCGGAAACTATTTACTACATATTTATCTAAAATGGCTGCACCCCTTTGAAAGAGAACCTCGGGACCAGAGCATACTCTACCCCACCCATCAACTTTTTAGGATAAAGGGTTTTTTCAACAAGCCAATGGAGGCCTTTGTAAAATAACCGAAAAAGAGCACATTATAAGAAAAAAAAATCTACAAAAAAATAAAAACAACATAGGGAGTTCACAGGGTCCGGAAACTATTCACTACATATTTATCTAAAATGGCTGCACCCCTTTGAAAGAGAACCTCGGGACCAGAGCATACTCTACCCCACCCATCAACTTTTTAAGGTAAAGGGTTTTTTCAACAAGCCAATGGAGGCCTTTGTAAAATAACCGAAAAAGAGCACATTATAAGAAAAAAAAATTTACAAAAAAATAAAACAACATAGGGAGTTCACAGGGTCCGGAAACTATTCACTACATATTTATCTAAAATGGCTGCACCCCTTTGAAAGAGAACCTCAGGACCAGAGCATACTCTACCACACCCATCAACTTTTTAAGGTAAAGGTTTTTTTCAACAAGCCAATGGAGGCCTTTGTAAAATAACCGAAAAAGAGCACATTATAAGAAAAAAAATCTACAAAAAAATAAAACAACATAGGGAGTTCAGAGGGCCCAGAAACTATTCACTACATATTTATCTAAAATGGCTGCACCCCTTTGAAAGAGAACCTCGGGACCAGAGCATACTCTATCCCACCCATGAACTTTTTAAGGTAAAGGGTTTTTTCAACAAGCCAATGGAGGCCTTTGTGAAATAACTGAAAAAGAGCACATTATATGAAAAAAAAAATCTACAAAAAAATAAAACAACATAGGGAGTTCACAGGGTCCAGAAACTATTCACTACATTTTTATCTAAAATGGCTGCACCCCTTTGAAAGAGAACCTCGGGACCAGAGCATACTCTACCCCACCCATCAACTTTTTAAGGTAAAGGGTTTTTTCAACAAGCCAATGGAGGCCTTTGTAAAATAACCGAAAAAGAGCACATTATAAAAAAAAAATCTACAAAAAAAATAAAACAACGAAGAGAGTTCACAGGGTATGGAGACTACTACCTACATAGTTATCTGAAATGAAGAACAAAGAAGGAAGAAAGGAAGATACCTTTGCTTGAATCATTACATTTACAAAAAGAGTTTGTTTTATTTTTCTCGTTGTCGTTTTAAATACAAGGGAGAAAAACAGTCTTTCGCTGTGGGGAAGAAACGTATCCCTGAATATGTGTAGTGGTGTCTATTTGGAGGGGGTGAGGAATTGTCCCCAAAATTTCGAAAAATACTTTTTTTATTTTCATTTACCCCCCCCCCCTAGATTTTGAAAAATAGTCTTGTCCCCCTCCCCTCCCCCTGCAACATAATGCAACAGTACCCATCTAGTATATCTTCTTCAGCTTTTCAAAGCGCCACCATTGCAGAATCATGCTTAATAACTATTTTTCGCTTATTACCTTGGATTATACGCAAGCATTAGCCGGGGCCGGGCACTAAACAATTGAGCTTGACGGGTATATATTTCCACATTAGGGCGGGGGAGGGGGTAAAGTATAGTATATATTAAATACGTAACCTAACCTAGGTACCTTTTTTTAACCCTTCAACCCCAAAAACTAAAGATTATATAGTTTCCACGAAGTGAACAACAAATCACTAGCTAGCGGAAACCCGGTTTTGAATAGCATCTTTGAAATTCAATATGCGTTTCTGTTCGCGTGTTTACCCAATTCCATATAAGCACCCAAACTTACTGTCACCTAAATTATAATGCACTGTGCATCTTATAATGCCTCATCTGAAAACAATTTCTTATAATGTTTATCTGTATTTTGCATAATAATATATGTAATCTTTTTAATCGAAACGCAATCTTTTTAATTAAAATCAAGTAGTTGCAGGCATCAAGACATGGCTAATTGTAGAAAAAGCCAAGACAGATAGTCCGAGTGAGAGGCAAATCTGGCATAAACCCTTTTTAGAATTATATAAAAATCTCCAGTAACTGTGCGCATTATACTGAATCCATCTGAACTGTTATATTATTTTCCCTTCGCACTCCCTTGTTTGATCAAGGTGATAGTTCGATAAAATCCTGAACAGATCAATTACCAGTGCTTCAATATTACAGTACATATTTATTATTAAACATAATTTTTATAAGAATTGGAATGGTATAAAAAAGGTAAAGTTTAGAAAATCTCTACAGTTTGAGTATACTTATCAATCAATTTATTAATTCTAAAAGACAATAATTACAAAACGTAAAAGAATTACAAGCCCAAGAAGCTTAGCTTATAATGGGCCAACAAAGAAAAAAATAAAACACTTTTATAAAGCAAGTAAAAAAAGCACATACACATACAAGCACAAAAAAAAATAAAAAAATCTAAGGCTTCATACACGATATCCTTGTCAATTTTATAGTTTACATGGCAAAATACACTTATTTTCTGTCGTACAAGCACTAAAAAAAAAAAAAAAAAAAAAAAAAAAAAAAAAAAAAAAAAAAAAAAAAAAAAAAAAAAAAAAATTCTAAGGCTTCATACTCGATATCCTTGTCAATTTTATAGTTTACATGGCAAATACACTTATCTTCTGTCGACGTTAGCTCTTGATAATAGCTTGGATATATTTCGTACTTCCTCGTTGATAGGCAGGAATCAGAAAGTAGAACTCTATCCTTAAAGACTCGCCTTATTTGGTAGCATATTGTGGCTTTTATTGACCAGTCTGGTGTAGAACTTCGACGAGAATCACTGAACATTGATTCATAAAAGTAAATCATTTCAATTTGATTGGCACAGCTTACTATTTCGGCCTAAATTAAGAAGACCGTAAATAATTAAAGCTTATACCGTTTTTAGACAAATTCTATCCTAACAAATTCTAACCAGTCAAATTTTAACACTGGAAATCCGGCAATTCTGTAGAAGAGAGTAAAGGGTACAGCTCTGAGTAAAATAAGGCAAAATAAGTTCTCTTAGAGCCGTGTTTGCCAAAAGTGGCTTGGTGTGATGGTGATTTATTATTAGCGAGAAAAATTACATTATTTATCAAACAGTTCGTGGTAACGAACTGTAAGTAAGGAGCGACCCGACTCAATAGTAACCGAAATTCTAAAAGCCGGAATTTTGATACCAATAGATACATCAAAAGAGTCAGATTTTTATGCTGATTTCAAATATATCAGTTTTATCAAGTTTAGTCTTACCCATCAACAGTTACGCACCTGAGAAAATTTGCCTTATTTTCGAAAAAAGAAAGAAACATCCCCTAAAAGTCATAGAACTTTAATGAAACTCCCACCATCAGATTTAGTGCATTAGAGAACTATACTGTAGAAGTTTCAGGCTCCTATCTGCAAAAATGTGGAATTTTGTATTTTTTGCCAGAAGAAAGATCACGGATACGTGTTTATTTGTTTGTTTGTTTTTTGTTGCTTTTTTTCCCAGGGGTAATCGTATCGACTCAGTGGTTCTAGAATATCGCAGGAGGGCTCATTCGAACGGAAATTAAAAGTTCTAGTGCCTTTTTTAAGTGACCAAAAAATGGAGGACGACTAGGCCCCCTCCCAATCTCATTTTTTCCCCAAAGTCATCTGATCAAAATTTTTTGATAGGCATTTTGTTCAGCATGCTCGAAAAATACAATAGCTATGTCTCTGAGGACGACTTAATCCCCCACAGTCCCCGGGGGAAGGGCTGCAATTTATGAACTTTGCCCAATGTTTACACACAGTATTGATTATTGGGAAGTATACAGAAGTTTTAAGGAGGAACTTCTATGTTGTTTTTTTTTTGGGGGGGGGGGGGGGGGTTCGGAGGTTACGTGGGAGGATCTTTCCACGGAGGAAGCTTTCATGGGGGAAGGGATATTGTTATAAAGGGGGCGCCGGATTTCCCAGCATTATTAAAAAATAAAGAAATAAAAAATTAAATAAAAAAAACAATTTTTTCAACTGAAAGTAAGGAGCAACATCAAAATTTAAAACAAACAGAAATTATTAAGTATATGATTGGGTTCTCCCCTTAGTCATTGCCTCGCTTTTTACGCAAAATTGATTTTTGGACTTTCATTAGAGTTATTTATGCTAATTAACGACCTTTGTGATTAAGAGGTCATTTTTTTTTTTGGGGGGGGGGGGGTCGGCGGTTACGTGGGAGGATCTTTCCACGGAGGAAGCTTTCATGGGGGAAGGGACATTGTTATGAAGGGAGCGCCGGATTTCCCAGCATTATTAAAAAAAAATAATCAAAAATTAAATAAATAAAACAATTTTTTCAACCGAAAAAGGAGCAACATTAAAAATTAAAACGAACAGAAATTATTACGTATATGATTTGGTTCTCCTCCTAAACATTACCTCGCTCTTTACGCTAAAGTTTTCTTTGTACTTTCATTAGAGTTATTTATGCTAATTAACGGCCTTTGTGATTAAGGGGTCATTCTTAAAGAATTGGAACAAAATTTGAACTTTAGCGTAAAGAGCGAGGTATTGACTAGGGGCGAACTCCCTAGTATACGTAATAAAAATATGCGAATGTAGAAGTTCGTTACGTAAGTTAATTCGTAAGTTGTGTCAGAAAAAAATTTTGAGAAAGCCATTTAACCAAAAAAAAGTATAATGAATATACAAATTTCGTTTCAATTGTTTATTTACAGTGAGCCAAAATCAACAGAAATTACTCCGTATATAAAAGGGGTTGTCCCCTCCTCAACGCCTCGCGCTTTACGCTAAAGTTTGACTCTGTCTCATTACTTTATTTTTTAAAACAATAAAAAGCTTTAGCATAAAGAGCGAGGCGTTGAGGAGGGGACAGCCCCTTTCATATACGGATTAATTTCTGTTCGTTTTAAGTTTTAATGTCGCTCCTTACTTTCAGTTAAAAAAATTTGTTTTTTTTATTTAATAAGAGTCAAGATTCATCCTTACAAAAAAAATTGTGGGTGCAATGAAAAGATATTGACAGGATTTTTCTCAAAGGTTGAGTTTTTTAGGCTTGCACTGTATGCATACTTAACCTATTTGTATAGGTTATGTATTCGGTGGCCGGCGTTAAACCCCCTCCCCCCAGTGCGGAAAATACCGCCCTCCGTGGAAAATACCCCCCTCGAAAAAAATAAGGCTTTTCAAATTTGAAAATTTTATTTGAGTTTTATTTTTCTAATTTCCGTTGGGGGAAGGAATTTCGGTACTCGTGAATTATGCGCCACTCACTCAAGTTTACGCTGTGTAAAATTCAAGAACACACCGGTTTTTTCGTTAGTTTCTTCGTTACTTTAGAAACAAATTTGGGCTATAGATTTGCATCTTCGGGGGGGGGGGGGGGGAGGGAGGGGTAATGTATACCGGGTCTGCATGCAAAAGGTGTTTGGTACAATTATTCTGCATATTAGATAGATAGATAGATAAGTGTATTTTAAAGCCAAATGCAAGGCCATGAACACAGTAAAATAACATAAATGAAAGGCACAAATAACATAAACGTTGATCAGCGATCATCATAAAACACTTAAATGAAACACTACATTAACCTAATAATAGTACTTAATACTTGGAAAAACTGTCATTGAAAAAAAAAAAAAAAAACAAAAAAAAAACACTTAATACTTGGAAACGACACTTAAATGAAACATTACATTTACTTTATATTGGGATTTTTTTTTTTTAGTTAAAAATTTTTTAAGATACCTCGCTATTCTTCTGTAATTTTTTAGTGGCCATATACCTAAAAAGAATTGTTTTCTGACTTCAACCCCCCCCCCCTCTTATGTGCAAATATATAGCTCGGATTATGTATTTCCCATATATTTTGTCCCACTATACTTTACCTCCCCCCCCCCCTAATGTGCAAATCTATAGCCCAAATTTATTTCTAAAGTAACGAAGAAACCAACGAAAAAAACCGATATGTTCTCGAATTTTACACAGCGTAGACTTGGGTGAGTGGCGCACAATACACAACTACCAAAACTCTTTCCCCCTACGCAAATTAAAAAAATAAAACTCAAATAAAATTCTCAAACTTGGAAAGCCTTATTCTCCACGGGGGGGGTATTTTCCGTAAGGGGTATTTTCCGGGTTTTTTCTTGGGGGGGGATCGCCGGAGGGGGTAAACACCTAGAACCAAATATTCATCCCTTTTTTTTATAGATAACGATTCCAATATATGTCATAAAAAATATGTAAGTAACGAATTTTCTTCCCAAATTCTAATAAAAATTTCCTAAAAATAAATGTCACCAACCTGCGAAGGTCAGTTGAGTACTGACCACAGATGGAACAAAATGGTTTCAACTACCTCTAGGTAAAGAATTAGGCTTGCTTTCACGCATGTGGCTTATCCCCAAAATGAAGTTATTTATTTAAGTATTCTAACAGAAAAACTCCTCCAAAAAGCTTAAAGCGTGATAAAGCGTGGCCTTCCCAAGGCCAGAACAAAATTTGCACTTTACTGAAAAAAATATAAATGTTTTTACTTTTATAACTTTAATAAATCAAATAATATTAACATTTTGATTACTAAATATCAGTATATGTATATTAACTAACAATGCACATTCATTTGTATTTTTTCAGTAAAGTGCAAATAATGTTCTGGCCTTGGGAAGGCATAGAGGTTTTGAGCCCTACTCATGTTAATTTCTGCTCGTTTTGAGTTTGACTCGGTTACTTATTGTAATTTCTGTCCGTTTTGGGTTTCACTTATTTATCGATGCTGATTTGTGGTAGTTTTACGCTTGATAGATTATTTGATTTTATTTTTGCTCATTTTTGGTTTAATGGAGTTTTTACTTTTCTTTCAAAAACTTATTTTGTGGAAAAAGTTTTTTAATTAATTTCTGTTCGTTTTATATTGACATAGTCTTTTCACGGAAAAAGAAAATAATAGTTAAAATATTTTCGTTTGTTTTAAGAATTTATAGTTTGGCCTGCTATTTGTAAGCCAGAGAAAATTTTTCAGCAATTTTTAACAGCATGCACCCTTTTAAAAACCTGTACACAAAAAGTAGTGTTTAATTTAGTTTCATACCTCCTCTAGTTGACCTGAAATTAAATACTTGATACCATTCGCAAAAAAAACTATTTACTCTCTTTGATAGCTTGGATACACTTACGCTATTTTGATTTGGTTAAATTTTAAGAGCAGAAGTAGCCCCGAAAGTTTGAACACAATACCCTCAGTCGTTCTTGGGATACTGCTGATATGCCTCATTGGGAATTAGCATTAACACAGTGCATTTTGATTTAATCTTAAGGCAACATTTAGTTTTTAAACATAATGGGCAAATGGGAGGGGGTTAGTTGCCTCCAATCACTTTCAACTATTAAAAAGGCACTAGGTCTTTCTATTTTTAATCGAATGAGCCCTTTTCAAAGTTTTACGACAACTCCTTCGATACAAAGCGCCCTGGTCTAAAAAAAACGTTCTACCCACATCACTCTTTACTATAAAAACGTCAAGCCTTCCAATCACTTTCGACTATTTAAACGGGCACTAGCCCTTTCAATTTCCTTTGAAATGAACCCTTTTTGAAGTTTCTACGACAACGCTTTCTATAAAAACCTTATATACCCCACGGCAAAACTTACAACCCTTGCCCTGATGGCTGTGAAGGTAGGGTCATCTTAAAAGACATAATTTCCGGACTTTTTAACTACGTTGAACAAAATGGCTATCTCAAAATTTTGATTCGATGTGTTTGGGGAAATGGTGGGCGTGATAGGGGGGTTACTTTCCCTCCAATAGTTTTCGACTATTCAAAAGGGCACTAGCCCTTTCAATTTTCAATCTAATGAGCCCTTTTTGAAGTTTCTACGACAATACTTTCTATAAAAAAAACTTATATGCCCCTGGGCATAACTTACAATCATTGCCCTGAGGGCTGTTGGGGGAGCGCCATCCTCAAAAACATAATTTCCAGACTTTTTAACTACGTCGAACAAAATGGCTATCTCAAAATTTTGATTGGATGTGTTTGGGGAAATGGTGGGTGTGAGAGGGGTGTTAGTTATCCTCCAATCACTTTCGACTATTAAAAAGGGCATAAGCCCTTCTAATTTCCAAATAATGAGCCCTTTATGAAGCTTCTACGGCATAACTTTCTATAAACACCTCCCAGGGCAAACTTACATGCCCCCAGGGCAAAACTTACAATCCTTGCCCTAACGGCTGTGAGGGGGTTGTCATCTTCAAAGACCTAATTTCCAGAACATTCAACTACGTTCAACAAAATGGCTATCTCAAAATTTTGATTGGATGTGTTTGGGGAAATGGTGGGCGTGATAGGGGGGTTACTTTCCCTCCAATAGTTTTCGACTATTCAAAAGGGCACTAGCCCTTTCAATTTTCAATCTAATGAGCCCTTTTTGAAGTTTCTACGACAATACTTTCTATAAAAAAAACTTATATGCCCCCTGGGCATAACTTACAATCATTGCCCTGAGGGCTGTTGGGGGAGCGCCATCCTCAAAAACATAATTTCCAGACTTTTAACTACGTCAAACAAAATGGCTATCTCAAAATTTTGATTGGATGTGTTTGGGGAAATGGTGGGTGTGAGAGGGGTGTTAGTTATCCTCCAATCACTTTCGACTATTAAAAAGGGCATAAGCCCTTCTAATTTCCAAATAATGAGCCCTTTATGAAGCTTCTACGGCATAACTTTCTATAAACACCTCCCAGGGCAAACTTACATGCCCCCAGGGCAAAACTTACAATCCTTGCCCTAACGGCTGTGAGGGGGTTGTCATCTTCAAAGACCTAATTTCCAGAACATTCAACTACGTTCAACAAAATGGCTATCTCAAAATTTTGATTGGATGTGTTTGGGGAAATGATGGCGTGAGAGGGGGGTTAGTTGCCCTCCAATCACTTTCGACTATTAAAAAGGGCACTAGCTCTTTCCATTTCCAACTGAATGAACCCTTTTCGAAGTTTGTACGACAACGCTTTCTATAAAACATTATATGCCCATAGGGCAAAACTTACAACCCTTGCCCTGAGGGCTGTGGGGGGAGTGTCATCGTCAAAGACATAATTTTCGGATCTTTCAAATACGTTGAACAAAATGGTTAACACAAAATTTTGATTGGATGTGTTTGGGGAAATGGGGGGCGTGAGAGGGGGGTTACTTGCCCTCCAATCATTTTTACTATTAAAAAGGGCACTAACCCTTTCAATTTCCAATCGAATGAGCCCTTTTTGAAGTTTCTACGACAATGCTTACTATAAAAAAAAAACTTATATGCCCCCAGGGCATAAATTGCAACCCTTGCCCTGAGGGCTGCTGGGAGAGTGCCATCCTCAGAAACAAATTTCCTGACTTTTTAACTCCGTCAAACAAAATGGCTATCTCAAAATTTTGATTGGATGTGTTTGGGGAAAGGGTGGGTGTCAGAAGGGTGTTAGTTATCCTCCAATCACTTTCGACTATTAAAAAGGGCATAAGCCCTTCTAATTTCCAATCAAATGAGCCTTTTTGAAGTTTCTATAACATCACGATCTTTGGCCTCTAGTTCTAGACCTCCGTTCACAAAACTTAATAAAGTTTCTCTTGTGTTAATAACGTTACCACGGTCTTATTTTTATTTAAGTGCAATTCTTTCATTTTATGTACTCGTTGAATGAATTTATGAAACTATGCAGTAAATACTCTACGTACTTAGTGGTAACAAAAATCCTCCATTTTATCTGAAGCGGCTGAAGATTGTTTAAAAAAAAAAATACTTTGATGATAAAATATCACCCTGTGTTACTCCCCTGTTGCTGGAAAATCTCCCAGCGAAACTTTTCTTTCCGACATATGTAATCCAATTCAATTCCTTCTAACCAATTTGATTAGCTCATTTCCAAAACTTTTTTGGTAATGAATTTAATGTAACATGTATGTTTTGTAGCATTATCAACAAAAATATCATTTTGTCTAAAACTTGCTTTTTCATTTATATTCATCCATAGAGAAGTGTGGATTATCATTAAAATAAGGAATCAATTGATTTCTTCTAACCTTTAAATTCCTTGTATGATGGTCAATTCTTCATCATTTTTATCTGCAAATACATCAAGAACGTAAAAGCATGAATCAAAACCAAAACAAATGAGTGGAGAATATCCGAATAAAACCACTAGAATTTTTTTTGCAACTATCGAAATAGCTGCGATAGATGTTGAAAGTTTAGGATGGTATCCTACTAAGAGAGATAGCTTAAACGAGGCCAAAATCACCGCTATAGCTCCACAGTTCACTGAAAAACGTATGTAATCAGTTACACTTAGTGTCCAACACTGAAATAATTAGGGAGATTACAACCCAACTCCCAAAGCTGCATAAATATCTTTTAAAGTCATTTCTCATTTGAAAATTCCAAAAACAATAAAGACCAATTGCCAAGACACAAAGACAATTGAATATCACTCCCTGAACTCTCTCTATAGTCGTATTTTCATCGGTAACAATGGTAGACACTATGGTATAGTCCAAAGTCGTATTTTCATCGGTAACTAGGGTATACAAATTCATATAATTACCAGCTCTATATTTAAGCAGCACCACAGCACCTGTAAGCATAACATTCATTATTAGAAACAGAATGAAGTGCAGCCAAAAGGCCCAACTGATTTTATACCATTTATAAGATACAAAACTTCTTATGATTGGGTGACAAAGTAGTGGAGACGCTTTACTGATGCCATTTCTCTCAAAATATTAATTTTGGAGCTTCTGAAAAGTCTTGTTCCTACAGCCTCATATTCTATTTCCGTTCCACCTGTACTGGAATGTGCAGGAGCAAGACAAATGAATAGTCAAAAGACAGCCTGAAATTCCTGAAAAGAAAATTGAAGTTAAAGTTGACTAAAAAAAAGAAGGATAAACCAGTTGAATTCCCCTGGGCATTGCACTAATGGTGTTACAAGCTTACAAATTGGTGAAATTTCTTAATTTGTTCCTATTAATCAGACAGTAAATCATATCTTAGGTCAAATAAATGCAACTGAATAATACCGGGTAACCCCACAAATTTGTTGGTAAAATAAATCCGAGCATTGAAACGAGAATGCCA
Source organism: Artemia sinica (assembly GCA_027921565.1). Classification (NCBI taxonomy): domain Eukaryota; kingdom Metazoa; phylum Arthropoda; class Branchiopoda; order Anostraca; family Artemiidae; genus Artemia; species Artemia sinica. The sequence goes on along the minus strand of CM051263.1, from coordinate 907,354 downwards.
GGCTGTGAGGATTGCCAGAGTTATACATTCCTTAAGTCCCTTATATAGCTTAAAATATTCTAATTCAGAGAATTCTGGTGAATTACTTGTTTTAAGTTTTTTTAAGACTGAGTGTTTTCAAATTTACCTTGCATAATCAACACAGGTGCTTCTACTTCTTTAATTAGAGAGACGATTCTTAGAAAGTTTCCTAGCAATGTGCAGAATCAAATTAGTAAATGTCGAAATACACTGACTTCTCTTACAGATCATAAGCTTACAATTTTAGTAGAATGTAGCATAAAATTTGACACAGGAAATGAATTCAATATTAGAAACGACTATCTTTCCCGCGCGTTCTAGGAGTATAAGCATTAATAAAAAATGGAATTCTGTGGGACAAAAGAGCAAATAATATGATCATAGCTAAACCCAACCCAAATACTATGTTTGGCATCACAAAATGCCTTAGACCCAGAAACTAGCCAAAGAGCAACAGTGATCCAGGATGACAGATGATCCCTTGTGCTCAAACGCATGCATTTTTGCATATCTTTTAGCACCAACTTGCATATCTTTTAGCAGACTCAAGAATTTAGCTCTAAAAGATAATAACCTGAGAAAAACACAACATCCAGGACACGAAAAAAACAACAACAAATATATCATTTAATTTAAGCAATGGAATTTTATTCACCGAGAAAATAGAACACCATTTAAATGGACTTAAAAGGATACTAGTAAGACTTGCTTGCAAACAGACGTGTCATCACAAGGGATTGAAGCTGAACTGCTGAATATAGCCCCCGATGAACTTGAATCAATAATTCAATATGCTAGTTGTGCTTTGAACGAAGCCAGAATGAAATAATCAAATGTTGAAAGAGAATGTTTAGCATTGGTAGTATACTCTAAACATTTTCACCAATTTTACCTCACCACAAAGTTCAACTCGAAGATGCCCTTACCAGACTGCCAGGAGAGGCATCTAAGCTGGGCCAGAAAATAAGCTAGCAAAAGACTGAGATAATTATCTTTGATCCGGCAGAGACAACCTCGAACTCATCTGCATTATCGAAGCTGAAATTTAGTCCCACATCAAGAAGGTCACCTCAATCATGGCCCGACTCTTTTGCTTAGTCTGGTTGAACCCCAGCATTACCAACAGAACAAAGATCCGTCTTTACAACACCACTATAAACCAAGTTCTTCTCTACAATGCTGAAACCTGGCCGGCTGCTGTTTTGGTCCGAAATGCCATACACATGGCTCAAACATAGTTTCTCAGATGACGCCAGCCAAGATTGCCTTTAGTTTTAATCCTCCGAAGCACGGCTATAAGTATCCGCATTGAAGCTTTTGTTCTAGATGGAAGGACCGCCTTGATCACCTCCTGTCATTGATCGATGTTACCAAGACGAAGCTATCATGCTAGCTCAAGACTGTGTGGACTGCAAGTGACAAGTGACTTCACTCTCGTTCTTGGACAAACAGGAGCAATAAAGTTAAGTAAGTAAAAAAGTTCACCCTACTAGAGAACGAAAAATCGCTATTTGCCTGCATGCTATGATCAATAGTATGTATAAACAAAAGATAATTAAAACATCATTTAAGAAACCAAATACAAATTCTAATTTCTAATTTAAGCCAAAAGGTTGGATTTTTAACCCAAAAAGCTAAGTCTTGGCAACCAAATGTATTTCCTTTACTCCTAAAATTTTGGGGAAATCCCAAATTAGGTGAAGAGCTCATTTTTAACCACCTCTATTGTTATAGCTTTGAAGAGAACTATTGAAGCAAGTAAGGCTTTCCCAAGCAAACTTTAGTTTTAAAGGCAGGAAAGAGCTTGAAATCGTGTCGTTATAGACTACAGATATAGGTCAGCTTGTGGTCTTTTGTTCTTTAAAGAAATAGCCTCAATTATAAATTGGGAGAAAGGAAAAAAAAAATCTCAATGTAACCAACACTAGTAGAGACCATTTTCCACAGATTGGTCTTGCCAGGGAACTAATCCAGGAACAGTAAACTGTTCCTTGAACATATTTCGAATACGGATTGCATTACTGCCTGCATTATTGCTAAATAAGTTTCCGACTGAATCCAGACTAGGGTTATTGCGCCACGTGCCTGGAAGTATTTGCCGTGTTATATCTTGATGAATTGGATACCCAAAATTATTATTTTGGATTTAAAAGAAGAAAAAAGCTAGAGATAAGAGCTTCAAATCATTTTTAATAGATGAAATTGAGTGTGGTATTTCAGAGATGTATTTGAGAAACTTTTGTGGACTGTACACTTTTCATAATGTTGAAGCAACTAAGCTGTAAGCATTGTTAATTAAACCTTAAGAGATTAATCTTATGTCAACTTGGCTTCAGGAGGAAATTTGGGACAAGATGTTAGTTGCTGAAATATACTAGCAAAAGTTTGGATTTAAAAGCAGAAAAGAGCTAGAGACAAGAGCTTCTAACCATGTTTAAAAGAAGAAATTAACTGTTACATTTATTTTAATCATTTAATAAACTGTGCTATATCAATAATGTTGAAGTGACTGAGCTACAAGACAATTTAATGAAATGTTAAGATATTCCTTATTTGCCCCCACTATGCTTTTGGAAGGGGTTAAGGACCTGAACAAATTCTGTGCTATGTAGATAAAACATTACAAAATTTATCTACAGCCCAAATTTGGGACAACTTTAGTATTGATATTTTTATGTAAAAAAAAAATAGGGACCACCATAGTGATTTACAACCTTATGTCAAAAAAAGGACCACCAGAGTGTGGTGGTCCACAAATGTTATACCAACGATACTTTAGTGACCAGTGCCCAAGAACCCAAAACATTTACTTTAGCGCCCACAGCTCCCAACTTGAAAGATAAATACAAGCACACCCATGTATCAATTCATAAAACCAAATATTAAGTTCTTCTTCTTCTAATTCACAGCAGGCGGGCTATTCAGTTGATACTATTTAGCCCTCTTCTTTTTGCTTCACTCTGTGGGCTACAGAGCTACTGTCTTGGTTGTCTCTTATTTATTAGATATTCTCAGATATCTTTCAGTACATCTTTTGACTCAAGGAGTTCAAATATAAGATGATAGATATCGATTTCTGTGCTCTGTGTGCAGGTATAGTTGGCTAGGCTCTAGGCTGATAATGAGATTTTGTGGTGTTTGAAGCATTTTAACAGTTTAGAAAGCAAGGTATGTTGTGCAGACGTCAGCATATTACATTCAAATAGGCAATGGTCAATTGTTTAAATATTCATATTACAATGCCTGCAAAGAGGGGACAGGGGAATTGAACCACTTGAATTAGAAAACTTATATGAGAATGCAAGGAAATTTAGTCCATTTGTTCCAGAACGAATTCTATGATAAATTTTAGAAAGATACTTATTGGGAAAGGGGGAAAGGATAGGATTAATCTTATCAAAATTAATATCTGATATCCTCCATCGGTAAATATCTCTAATTGGGATTGGTCTCCCACTTGGCTGGTCAATATTTATAGCATTTTTTGCTAGTTCATCAACCTGATGATTACCACTTATGCCAGAGTGGCTAGGAATGTACTGAAAATAAGTTTTTATACCACTTGAAGCAAGATTGTCAATAATACTGAGACAATGATAAGTGTCAATGTCCAACTTATCCCTTTCAGTCACGAATTTTAGCCTGGAAGGTCAAAATTATGAGAGTAGCGAAAGTCAACCATGTGATGGATAAGTACTTACCAGGAATTTTTTCAGATTTTTTTCTGAACGTCTTCTTTCTTTTCCACCATGTACTTGAGCAAGGACAGTGTGACCAAATTTATTCAAATACAGTATAAAACCAATGAAAAACTGAGACTTCAAATATAGTACAAAAAACGAGAAACTGAATTGACAATGATCCTTTTACGTTTCTTTAGGTTTGTGAAACTGTGCGAAACAGTTTCGCGATTCTTCCAGGCAAAGTGGGACGTTGCACTTGGTACACATGAACCTAGTCTTCATGATACAGGGGGCATTTTTACACCTGTTTTGGGCGGCAAATTTTTCTGGCCAATGAGCAAAGGAATCTTTCTTCACGGCGGAGCAGGGCCTACGAAATTTGAGTTTTCGTTTCCTACGATTTTCGGCAACCGAGTCTTCTTCATCACTCTCCTCCTCTTCGCTTGAAGGAAGAGATCTGGGTCGGCCTCTTCTTCTAGGAGTGTCTTCAGACATAATGAGAGTCTCTGCTATGTCGAGTCGGAAGGTGAACGAATCGACAATGTTCTTTTGTCTCATATTCTGTGCCTTGCAAATCTCGACATATTCAAGCCAACTGTTGACTACAGCAAGATCGATCAAATGGAATACGAGTCTCAAAGTCCATTTTTTTGATCGAATGAGGGTCCTATAGTAGGATACCATCTGGTCAAGCTTATCAACCCCACCCATACTCAGGTTATAAGCCGCAATAGCTTCCGGCTGCGTCACTTGTACCTCTGTCTTCGTTTTCTTACACCACTTCATCACGTTTTTTACGTTGCCGCTTCCAATCATGTTAGAAGCGACTATCACCGATCTACAGTCCATCCACTTGATCAGACATACTTCTCCACTCACTAGCTCGTGGAACGCCCCCCTTCCTTTCTTTTTCAGAGACGTATCAGATTCCAACTTTGCGCCAAGAACTCTATTCGCTCTGATCGTGCCGGTGCCATACATACTTTTCCGTTCAAGCTCTTCAAGGAGCGGAATACTCGTAAAAAAGTTGTCAAAGAATATTTTCGTATGCGGGCGAAGCTGGACGCGACCAGCAAGAGCTAGTACCATTCCAGGTCCCAGTCCAAACTGCTTCTGCTCTTCCGTCAGGATAGTTTTCTTACCCTGGTAAACATCAAAAGTGAGTATGATGCCGTTACTGTTACAAAGCATAAAGATTTTTATGCCCCACGGTGTTGGCTTCCCCCTGATATACTGTTTTATGTCCAATGCACCGGTGTACGGCACCATTTGCTCGTCGACTGATACATACTCAGAAGGTACGATGCTTTCTGTCTTTTTCAGGACCCGGTCTATAACCGGACGAACCTTCCATACGCGATCGGTGTTCTCCGGGTCTTTAGAGAGGATATCTACCAGATGAAACAAATTTCGGAGACGCGAAAACCTATTGAAGTTCATGGCGTCTGCTATTAGAGGTATCCGAGTCCGACTACCCCAGTACATGCGATACCTTGGGAATTTAAAAGCACTCATCGCTATATGAATACCTATGAACCTTCTTATTTCAGAGGCTGTTGTACCCAAACTTGAGCCGGTTTTCTGTACAGAATAAAGATTGGTCATCTCGGCGGCTAACTCATAAAATTCACTATCAAAATATTCTTTGAAGTAGTCTATAGGCTCCTCGGGACCAAGTGGCGGCGGCGCCGGGTCGGCATTGTTGATAACTTTCGAGAAGATCGCATTCTTCCATACGAGTCTGCGTTTTCGATTTTTCGGAGGCGGGGGGAGGAGCGGCTCATCATCCTCAACTTCCGATAATGAATCTTCATCCGTATCGTGTGGCTGCGATAGATTTACTGACGCCCAATCTTCACCTTCGTCATCTGAGTTTGGTAGGTCCGATAACTCTGAAAGGTCTGAGTCGATCGCGTCCAAGACATTCAGTATGTCAGCGTGACGAACTCGACGTGGTCGATCATTGGATGGACCTGGAAAAGAAGATAGTGAGTCGCTTTTCCAGAATAGCGACTTGACAGGAAAAAGTTATCACTGATGTTTTCAAATAATACTACCAAAAGTATGTTCCTCTGACTGTACCATATATGCTGCTATTGAACTAGAAAAGTTAGTATCAAGTCACACTGTCCTTACCCAAGAACACGCTACTTCGAAAAAATCTGCGGCATCTATCCAACGCACTAGCGAGGTAAACTTTTTTAATAGATGGGGTAACTAACTGAAAAGGACAAATGAACCCCTTTTTTCGCGTATTTTCATGGTAAATCTGGTAAAAAAAATGCATGAAAACATACCTGGTAGATCCATTCTTTCGAGTACGGATGTGCAACAACTTCAAAATACTGCTAAAAATCAGAATTTAGCATCATCGGTTTGAAACTTCGCCAGTGTCTTTTCGCATTACTTATTATTATGGAGCGCATACTCGAGTATCACTGCCACCTACAGGGTCCAAGAAGACCAAGCGAAGCTGTGATGTTCTCATGTGAGAACATGGTGACTGAAAGGGTTATATTGAGGAGCTGAGGCCAGCAACTCAAGGCTTGATAGAGAGTCGGAATATATGATAATATTATTTGAATTTGCAATCAAAGGTTGGTTTTCTTTAAGGTGTTCTAATGCCATGATTATGGCATTTAACTCAGCAGACATTATAGATAAATTATTATATAATCTCTCACCCATTGCAATTTTCAGGTGAGGAAGGAAAACACCACTGGCAACCTTCTCATTCATTTTTGACCCATCAACAAATATTTGGAAGTGATTTTTATAGGTAATTGTATTAAGTTCTGCAAATTTTTTCTGGACAAAACCAATGGGGGTTAAATCTTTATTCCACTTTGAGAACTCATTATTTATTATGGGACTTGACCAATTCCATGGGGGGGATCGGGGGAAAGTGGGTGCAATAGACTTTGCTGGTATGGGGAACTTCTTCTGGATATTGGCATACTCATCTGCAATGCCTCTATACATGGCTGGATTTCTTCATGGCATGGCTTTCTTCATATACATGGCATGGCTGGAGTAGTATGATTAATGATTTAAGAAAGTCACTAAATTTATCTGAAATTATTATTATTAATTTGTTCAATAATATAAAAATGTATATGTATCTTACTTATTGGTATGATTATTGTGATTTTATTTATTTATTTATGTCGTTAACCTTTGGTCTGGTGAGTTTGGTCGCGGAGCGGATCTACCATCCACCGTAAGTAAAATGATTAATTCTTTTAGTGACCAGGGTGATGTTAACTCTTTGGGGGAACGTTTTGTTGAGTTACAAAATAATCCTTTAGATATTGAAAGTATAATTAATAATTCAGTTGGAAGTAGAAATAGGAATTATAATGATCCTAAATCAGTTATTGAAAGTAAATATGTTTCGCAATTAAGTGTTTCTGCCTCTTCTAAACAAGATGGTATTTTCTCTGTGCTTCACCTAAACATTCAGGGACTTTGTTCCTCTTTTGATGAGCTGAAACGGATCGTCAGTGGTGGAACTCCGGATGTTATTGGTTTATGTGAAACTTTCCTGGATTCAAAAAAGGATATGCTTTTAGATATCCAAAGATTTAGGATGGAGAGGATGAACCGGAAACAGATGGCGAAAGGTGGCCTTGCCCTGTATATTGCCGATCATCTTGTATATAATTTCCGAAGTGATTTGAGTAGAAATGAGGAAGAATCTTTGAATCCCTTTTTATTGAGATTAAGTCAGGTTGTAAGGATTTAGTTGTCGGTTTGGTTTACAGATCCCCTAGTGGATCTATTCCTTCGTTTATGAAAATTCTGGAAGAGGCTCCCATTTTTCCGTTTTGGTGTCAGTGAGATCAGTCTACTTAAATCTCGTTTGACTGATCAGCCATGGGATAGTTTGGATTCTGAATCGGATTTTAACCGCTCTTTTGATTTCTTTTATGATTCAGTAAAAGAAGGTATCCTAGAAGTTTGCCACCAGAATCCAAAGCCTCATACCTCGAAAAGGATAGTACTGCTGAATCCGTGGATGACTCCAGGTCTCCATAAAATTTGGAAAAGGAAAAATTATCTGTGGAAACTATACAAGGCTTCGTCATCTGCTTCTCATCATCAGCGGTTCAAGGCCTATAGGAATATATTTAATTCTCTGTGTCGGAAGGCCAAGTCTCAGTATTTGCACAGGAAATTTTCTGAGTGTGGAAAGGATGTTGGGAAGACATGGAAAATTATTAATCCTGTACTTAAACCTACTCCCCCTCCGCCTTCAGTTCCAACAACGCTGATAGTTGACGGTATAATTGTCCAAGGAGAAGAAAATGTTCAGCTAGAGCTTACGTCTTATTTTGCTAATATAGGAAAAACGACTGCTTCATCTGTGAGCTCTACAACTCCTCGTTGCGATTTCAGAGCCTATCTTGGACCCCCATGTTTAAAGTCAATGGTCTTGAACCCTGTTTCTGAGTTTGAGGTAGCTCGGATCGTAAATGCACTTAAAGGTTCATCGTCTTCAGGGCCAGACAGAATTCCTACAAGGGTTATCCGTGCCGTTCTTCCTGCTATTCTGTCACCATTGACTAAGCTTGTCAATCTGTCTTTCGTGAATGGAATTTTCCCTGAATCACTCAAGCGAGCTAAGGTTATAGTGCTGTATAAAGGTGGGTCCCGGATTGATCCTGCTAATTATAGGCCAATTTCTCTTCTATCTGTTTTCAGCAAAATTTTGAGAAGGCTATGCTATCCAGGCTTCTTAGTTTTCTGCATGTCAAAAATTTTTCCCATGATTTCCGGTTTGGATTCCGAGCAAATCACTCTACAGAGCATGCTTGCGCATCTCTCTTGAATTTCATTCATTCGGCAATAGATTTTGGTCTTATCCGGCAGCTTTATTTTTGGATGTTCGTAAAGCTTTTGATTCTTTGACTCATCAGATTCTTCTTTGGAAATTATCGCATATTGGTATAAGATCAAATGTTTTCTCTTGGTTTGAATCATATCTTTCTGGTAGACTTATTTCAATTGATCCGCTTTTACGGAGCCCTTCTGAAGTAGAATATGGTGTCCCCCAGGGATCTGTTCTTGGCCCCGTTTTATTTCTGATTTATGTCAATGATCTGATTTCAGCAATCAAGAACACCAGTCCTCTAGTATGCTGCAATCTTTGTCATCCAGATGTTCCTTCGTGTCCCAATGCTACTTCTAATGAAGATTGCCTCGTAGCTTTTGCTGACGACAGCACTTTTGGGACTCTAGGGAGGACGGAATGTGATGTCAGGTCTAATCTGGTGGCAATATTTGAGAGTGTAGTTTCATGGTTTGAGGCGAATTACTAGGCCTTGAATGTTACCAAGTCACATTTTCTTATTTTTTCTCGAATTGGTGTAGCTTTCCCTCAACTGACACAGCTTCAGGTGTCACAAGGCTCCTTGTGTAGACCAAAGAATCGGTTGGTCCGGTTTCTTGGTATCCTGCTTGATGAGAACCTTTCGTTTAGACACCATATAGCCATGATTAGGGTTAAGGTCTCACGGAGTTTGGGTGTCATTCGAAAACTCAAACACACCTTTCCTGGATCTATTCTGAAGCTTCTTTTTTTTCTGCCTTGTCCAGTCATGTGTCTCTTATTGCCCCAAAGTATGGATGTCTACTTTTCCTTCTACACTGCGGTCGCTTTCTGTCATGTATGATAGAACACGGCGTCTGGTTATGGACACCAACCGTTCTTCACCAAGACCGCTTCTAAATCTACAGTCTATCTACATTCTTTCTTGTGCTTCTTTTGTTTTTCATCAGCTTCATGACAATCTTCCAAAATCTCTTCAAAAAACTCCTCAGTTTATTTCTGATTCAGCTCCATATAACCTTCTTTCGTCACATAATATCTGCATTCCTCCTACTCCCACTGTGCGGTCAGATTTCAATCCCCTCATCGCTTGTCATCAGGTTTGGAACTCCCTGCCTTCTTCAGTACAGAAATGCCACTCGTTTGGCACTTTCAAGAGGATTCTTAAGGACCATTTAGTTAAGAATCAAACTGAATAATTTTTTTTTTTTTTTTTTTTTTTTTTTTGTGGAGTTGATGTCCCCTGAATGTTTAGTTCTGTTTTATGGTGGTCTTCTCTGCGCTATGACTCCCAGGCCTCAGGTATGACTATCAATATTTATTGCTGAAACTTGTATAGTTCACTAAGGAGTAGCATTCAAGAAGACGGGTTAAATTTTATTGCTTTTGTACCATTTTATTACAGTCCAATAATTATAAGCCTTATGACTGAAATAATCCATAAACGTCAATTTTGCTACCTAGCCAAGAAATAAGCAGAGCTGATTGAATTGGAATTTATATAGTTTTAAATTCAAGCTTAAAAGGGCTGTACATGGCTTAAGTTATGATATTTTAATATCTTGGATAAGAGTTATGAATAATATCGTAACAGCTATTGTGATGTTGGTTCTACCTGACAATACACATAATTCTGTTTCGACGATAGGAATTCGCTTATAGTAGTAATAATATATATTTTTTTTTTGAGTCTATTTAATATAATTAATAAATTCAGTTTATTTATTCTAATTTTTTCTATAGTTTACATTTTATCTATATTTTCTTTTCTTCTCCTTCATATGTGAGCAAGTGATCATTTTAAATTTTCTTTTGTTTTTATCTATGAGTATGTAATTCATATGTCGTCCCTCTTTGTACAGGCCAATGAGCCTTTGAGGGATTAATAACATGTAATATTGTATGTGTATTTAATGAAAAATAAAACTTATCTTATATATATATATATATATATATATATATATATATATATATATATATATATATAATATATATATATATATATATATATATATATATATATATATATATATATAATATATATATATATATATATATATATATATATATATATAAGATAAGTTTTATTCTTCATTAAATACACATACAATATTACATGTTATTAATCCCTCAAAGGCTCATTGGCCTGTACAAAGAGGGACGACATAGTTTATAGTTTATTTATTCTAATTTTTTCTATAGTTCACATTTTATCTATATTTTCTTTTCTTCTCCTTCATATGTGAGCAAGTGATCATTTTAAATTTTCTTTTGTTTTTTATCTATGAGTATGTAATTCATATGTATATATATATATATATATATATATATATATATATATATATATATATATATATATATATATATATATATATATATGAGTATGTATATATATATATATATATATATATATACATATATATATATATATATATATATATATATATATATATATATATATATATATATATATATATATATATATATATTATATATATATATATATATATATATATATATATATATATATATATATATATATATATATATATATATATATATATATATATATATATATTAAAGTTGCCTCCTCAAAAAGTACCAAATGTGTAGGATTTTCAAAGATATGCAGGGCCAAGGCGGAATCAAAGCTGTTATTTTTATTTTCGAATCTCAGGGACTATTCTATTGAGATTTTGTGTTCATGCAAACGCTCACCAAGTTGTTGATGGGTTCTACCTGTGTAAAATTTCCCACATGAACACGGGACTCTGTAGACACTACCATGGGCGCCCATAAGGGTGGGGGAAAGGAGGGGGCACCTGCCCCCCTGGCTGAATGACGGTGGTATATATTTTTATTAATTTAAAAAACTTTCCACAGATTATGTTTTCAAAGAAAAGTAAAGAGCTCTATCAAGCCAAACATGGGCAGAAATAAAGTCAAATAATCTTCCAAGCGTAAAACTATCACAAATCACTATCAACAATTAAATGAAACTCAAAATGAACAGAAATTATAATAAATTGCCGAGTCAAACTCAAAACGAGCAAAAGTTAACATTACCAGGGCCGACAACCCCCATGCTTTCTCAAGACCAGAACGTAACTTAGACTTTACTGAAAAAAAAATGACCGTGGATTGTCAGTTTAATTTACCTATACTGATGTTTATTCCTTAAAATAAAAAATGGGTAAAAAAAAGTGAGGAAAATTTTTTTTTACTTATTTAAGTAAAAAAAGGTGAAAACATTTAAACATAATTTGTTTTCAGTAAAGCGCAAAGCGCAATTATGTTCCGGTCTTGAGAAGGCATGGGGGTTATCAGCCCTACTAATGTTAATTTTTGCTCATTTTGAGTTTGACTCAGCTATTTATTCTAATTTCTGTTCATTTTGAGTTTTATTTATTTATTGATAGTGATTTGTGGTAGTTTTACGCTTGGATGACTACTTGACTTCATTTCTGCCCTTTTTTGGCTTATGGAGCTCTTTACTTTTCTATGAGAAGCTTGTTTTGTGGAAAAAGTTTTTTTTTAGATGAATTTCTGTTCATTTTTTATTGACAAAGTCATTTTCATGAAAAAAAAATAATAATTTATAACTTTTTCGTTTTTTTTTCTATACGAATCCATAGTTTGGCATAATTGTGGGGGTTTGACATGCTCAATATTCCTAAAGACATAGTTGCTGGACCGTTCTACTACGCTGAACAAAATAGATGTCTCAAAATTTTGACTAGATGTGCTTGGGAAATAAATCGGCTTGAGAGACGGGCTGATTTCCCTCCAATCTCTTTTTACTCTTAGAAAGGACCCTATAACTTCTAATTTTGAATGGAATTAGCTTCTTTAAATGTTTCAATGATATTTCTAGATATTATAGAGTGGTGCTGCCTATGATATTGCTTATATGCCTTTTTGAAAACATGCATGTATACAGTTTTTCCGTTCAATTGGAAATGCTTCCTAGAAGTTTCACCTTAATACTCTAAGCGTCATTAGTTACAGTAACTGTAGTTGTAGTACTTAAAGTATACACATAGTGCTTTCTGGCTAGTTCAAAATCCCCGACAACTTACTCTTAAAGATCTAACTTAATAATATAAATTGTTCTCGGGATATTGCTTTGTGACCTTTTTGAAAGTTCGAATGTTAATAGTTTGTTTTGATTTTGTTCAACGTCCACCTAAACATTTCTTATGTTTGATTACTGAAGATATTGTTATATTCTCTTTGAACTATTGGCTACAAAATGGCTGTCTCACAATCTCGATCGAATGTGTTTGGGGAAAAGAGGATATCAGGGAGAGGGGGGGGGGGGCTATTTTCGCTCCATTACGCTTGACTCTTAAAATGAAACTAGAAGTATGCATTTCTAATCAAATCAGCCTCCTCTAAAGTTCACAAGACCACCTCTTCATAAAAACCTTACATCCCCGGGCCATAACTTAAAACCCTTATCCCAATACTTTGGGGGGTTGTGTCAACCCCAAAGACCGTGTTATGAGAACTTTGGACTATTTTTGAACAAATGGCTATATTAGAATTTCTATCGGATGCATTGGGGGAAAATATGACGTGGGGAGGGGTATAGCTGCCCTTCAATAAATTTGACTCTTGAAAATGGCTCTTCAACATCCGATTTCCAATCCAATGAGCCCCCTCCGAAGTGTATATGACCCCCGTTTCCATAAAAATCTTATATTCCCTCGGAGCATACCTTACAACCCTTGCCCTGAGGACCATGAGGGGGTTCTCATCCTCAAACACTTAATTTCTGGACTTTTAAACTACGTCAAACAAAATAACTATCTCGAGATTTTGACTGGAAGTGTTTGGGGAAATGATGGGCGTAGAGGGGATGTTTGCCCCCCAATCACTTTTGACTATGGAAAGAGATACTAGCGCTTTCAATTACCAACCGACTGAGCAAAGGACCAAAGGACCATGAGGGGGTTCTCATCCTCAAAGACATAATTTCTGGACTTTTAAACTAAGTCAAACAAAATAAGTATCTCGATATTTTGACCGAAAGTGTTTGGGGAAATGATGGGCGTGGGGGGAGCGGTTGCCCTCCAATCACTTTTGACTATCAAAGAAGGTACTAGCCCTTTCAATTACCAACCGACTGAGCCCTTTTCGAAGTTTCTACGACAATAAATGGGGGGTTCTCATCCTCAAAGACACAATTTCTGGACTTTTAAACTACATTAAAAGTCCACCCCCAGCAAAAAAATCCCTCCTGAAAATGTCTATATACTTCCCTATAACCAATACTATATGTAAACAATGGGCAAAGTTCATAACTTGCAGCCCTTCTCCCGGAAACTATGGGGGATTAAGTCATCCTCAAATACATATTTATGAAATTTTCGACTATGCTGAACAAAATGGCTATCTCAAAATTTTAATCGGGTGACTTCGGGAAAAAATGAGCACGGGAGGGGGCCAATTTGCCCTTCAATTTCTTTGGTCACTTAAAAAGGGCACTAAAACTTTTAATTTCCGTTCGAATGAGCCCTCTCACGATATTCTAGGACTACTGGATCGATACGATCACCCCTGAAAAAAACAATTAAATTTGCAACCGTAATCTTTCTTCTGACAAAGGGCCATGAGGGGGTTCTCATCCTCAAAGACATAATTTCAGGACTTTAAAACTACGTCAAACAAAATAACTATCTCGAGATTTTGCCTGGAAGTGTTTGGGGAAATGATGGGCGGGGGGGGGGGGTCACCCTCCAATCACTTTTGACTATTAAAGAAGGTACTAGCCCTTTCAATTACCAACCGACTGAGCCCTTTTCAAAGTTTCTACGACAACAAATGGCCATCTTAAAATGTCTATCAGATGCGTTTCTGGAAAATACGACATGTATGTGTGTGTTGGGGGGGGGGCTATTTGCCTTCTGATCACTTTGACTCTTAAAAAGAGCACTATAACTTCTGATTACCAATCCAATGAGCCCTCTTTGAAGTTTATACGACCACTGTTTCTGTATAAACCTTATATGCCTCCGGGGCGTAACTTACAACCCTTGACCTAAGGGCTATATGGGAGGGGGGAGATATCTTCAAAGACATAATTTCTGGACCTTTCAACTATACTGAACAAAATGGCTATCTCAAAAATTATGATTGAATGTGTTTGGGAAATGATTGGTGTATGGGAGGGGGTTGGATGACCTCCAATCACTTTTGACTGTTAAAGAGGCCAGAAGAACTTCTGATTACCAATCAAATGAGTCCCCTTCCTAAAAATAACCATATATCCCCACAGGGCATAACTTACAACCCTTGCTCTGAGGGTTGTGGGGGAGGGAGGGTGTCATTCTCAAAGTCATAATTTCCAGACTTAAAACTACACTGATCAAAATGGCCATCTCAAAATTTTGATTGGATGTGTTTGGGGAAGTGATTGACGTGGGGGAGGGGGAGCTGGATGCCCTCCATGAGCTCATTTGAAGTTCCTATGCCATTTCTTTCTATAAGAAATGCCCTGGTTAAAACAAAACAATATATTGTGCCCAAATCACTCTTCACTTTGGCAGCGCTGTCAGTAGTAAGGCATGGATTGATTGAAACCGTACATTCAACCGTACATTCACGCCTACAAGAATATACAGTGTGGTTTCACGTGGACATTGCAAAAAGCGACCAATCCTTTACCTACAAAGTGGTCAAACATGTTTTGAGAGTATGGTTGTGATTGTATAAGACAACCGGACTGGTTTTTGAGGCAACACCCATTTTTAGGCTCAATCAGAGAGAGAGCGGAGGTTACTCTATATATGATAACTTGATTGGTGATTGGATTTGAATAAAAGGAGTGATTTTCATTGCAATTCATATTAGTAATAGAATTGAATTCAGAGAGAATAGTTTATTTGAGAGGATATTAGTAGAGAAAATGAGTGGAGCATTTACATTATTGGAGATTGATGGTGGAGCCGGCAGCAGCAACGATATACGAGTACCAAATGTGGCTATGGAAATAACCGGAGGCTGTAGACTATGCCTTGAATGGGACGATATGTATGCTAGATACGTGATCTCATTAAGCAAATTTAAGCAGGAGGAGCAATTATGTTTTGCTGCGAAACTGAATATTGTGCATATAAATAGACTTCAGGCAGCATTAGATGTGCTAGTGAAATATATGATGAGAACAGAATGCATCAGTGAATATTATTGTTGTAATTATGCTCAATAAAACTGTTTCTAAATCAAAGATATTTTTCTTTCTATAGTAGACTAGCGTATATTTTTTAGAGTAGAAAAAAAAGAATTCTGGTTAGTCTGAAGTTGGTTGTTAGAGTGTTAGGACTCTAAAAAATGGATAGATTTGAGAAAGAGCGAATCATGGGGAATCTACTGCTTATGGAAAAACGTTTGATTCTAGATGATGATTTTCTAGAGCTGTCTATTCAAAGGAAGATATTTTCTCAGGGAATGCTTGTCGATATAATGAAAACTGATTCTCCATCATTAGACTATTGCATGAAGCTTCTACGTCGTGGTTCAAATGCATTTAAACAATTTATTAATATATTAATCACGACACGGCAAAATGATATTGTGGATATGCTTTTAAACACTAGTTTAGAAATTTAGGACTTTTTTTCATGAGAAAGATGGTGTTCAAGGATGATTTACTCCTCTCTCTCTCTCTCTCTATCCAACTCAATTTGTTGTTGTTGTTGGTAGCTCAGTTTCATTGCGGCAGTGAGAGTGTCAACACATGAAAAAATGTTCCATACATGTCCAATATGTATGTACACACGGGGCAGCTGGTCATCATGTGAGAATTGCACAATGATTGATGAGTATGATGAAAAGTGTAGATTATGCAACCCGTGTCAATTGCATAGAGGATATGCTGTACAAATTAAAGGTTGTAATTCCTGTCTTGAAGAGGTGTGTGACTCTCATCCTAGAGGACACCTATGCTCCAATTGCCACTAAGATAAATGTAATCAACGGGAGAATGCATATCCCGGTATGATTGGAAAGAATCCTAAGCGTGATATTAGTTTATTGCTACGAGATTGGTATCGTCGTGGTTTTAGATTGTTCTGGGAGGAGGAGCAAGGTCAGCGATTCAACTGTTGGAACAACAAAAGAATATGGTTTCTACGTCAGCGTTGTGAAGACAATAGCTACTATGATTATAAGCCCACTGATTTTTATTTGGCTGTGACGGAATGTGATTCGCCTCTTGAGGACACTGTTTGTGACATTACTTCAAATAAACAAATTGAAACATGTGAATTCTATAGAATCAATGAGAATAGTAACATTGACTATACAAAGAGGTATGACAAGAGTGAAGTTACACTCTACTGTAGAAAACGTGACCCTGACATTGCAGTACATCAGGATCAGTATACTGTGAATTCGGATAATCTACCTGCATTAATTGTTGTCGACAAATACCTATACCTAGTAGAAGATGAAATCTAAAGAGTAGAAAAGTCGTTTTTTATCATGTATATACATTTTTTTCATTTATTAATAAACAATTTCACATACATTTTTAGAACATTTTATTCGTAGGGCACTAAAATCAATATCAAACACGCTTGTAAGTATATTTTCCACTAGAAAGTCGTTCAATCGAGGTAAGTCAACGTAGATGTCGAGAAACTGCTTGTAGGTATAGCCACGACATCTGAACATGAAAAAGAGTAGTGCATGAAAACCACATGTCTTAGTTGTTAAATCCTGTACTCTTTGTTGATTTTGAATAATAGTTTTCCCACTGCTTTCAATAAAGTTGCTGATGTATGGAGTGTAGAATTTATATGATAGACCAAGAGGATCAAAAATTCAATATTCTTCGCTGTTTGAAAGATGCATAGCCAATGGCCTGTCTTCAAAATCGATGGACTGCTATTAACAAGGATTAGGGTATTGTTAACACTTGGAATTTTTTCAATGAAGTCCGATGGTATGCAATAGGACTTGTACTGGGACATGTATGGATCCATACTAATACGGTGATTATTTGGTTTGTGTTCATGGTGCTAGGTCTAGTAGAACACTGCCGTCGGGTGTGATTTACCAAAAGGTTTCAAATTGACTCAATGATATTAGCCTGATACTCTCAGTCAAAGCATCGGCAAATGTACACTCTAAACGTACATTCCCTGTTCGTACTATGCTCATATCCTGAGTCCCCGACAAGTCCAAAACAATTACCCCATGATTTTTTGAAACATTTAATCGGTTATTCCATTTTCAAATAGTTGAGAGTCATGATCTAGGGATTGCATGGTTAACTCGTACAGAGTTCTATAGGATTTTTTGTCAAATAATAGAGTGTACAGTGGAATACCATTCACTTTGCATACAAGGCTAGATAGATCAAAAAAATTAAAATCGTGGGGGGATTCATTCCAGGATCCAACGGCACTGCCACTCTTCACAAAGGCCAAAGCCAATTTCGATGGGATTTCTCCATTCATAAATGATGAATCGCTATAGCTACGAGAGCCTGGCAATGTGACGTTGATTGGTGATCGTATGGGGGACAAGAAGTTAAATGTTTTTGCCATTGGCTCTTAGCTTTTCCACTGCCAATGAAAAAGAGCTCATAACATGTTGTTTTCGGACGTGGAGAATTGCCACTGTGATAATGACATTTGCATCGGGTGCTGCAGGAAGTGTTTTCCTCAAAATGAAATTCGATGGGGGCCAGTTGCAAGTTTATGTCAATCTTGACATTGGGGGGTAGCCATTGGAATATATTGAATATCTCATGATTTAATTTTCCAACCAGATGATACTCCTGGCTCACTGCAGTAGTCAACTCGCCGTCAGTATCAACACCTGATCGATATTCATAGTCCAATGATTGTCCTCTCAACTCCTTGTATGCCTTTGGTGTCATCATCATAAATTGTATGTAGCTTGCATAGTTGGATAAATTATTGCTAGTGCTCACCAATGTTCCATTAATAAATACATTTAATTTGTTTGAACAGATTGTGTAGAATACAGTTTTCGTAGGAGAGACCATCGGCAACAGTTGGAGTTGTATTATCTGACTTTTTCTTCACCGCAACATTTAAATCAATAAATGTTGATGACAAATCAATGGAATAGTCTTCATTGGAAAATATTTGAAAGTGTATATTTTCCGAGAGGGGTTGTTGGGGGTGAAATTGTTCATAGTAGCCATACTTGACACTGACATCAACATTTTCAGTATTGAATAGATTCAATGAGGAACTGATTGATGGATATGATTCTTTGTGGTGGAGATAAGTAATCTTAAGAGAAGAAATCCTTCTTTGATCTAACAGTCTTTTTTTTTCTTCTTATACTAATTGGCCTTCCTTGTTTTATTCCTCAAAGTCCTTGTTGATGTCCTTCGCTTCCCGCCTGGGTGGAGACTGATGAGTGAATGACGCACACGCATCCTTTTCAATCCCTCCCCATTTTGCCGAGATTTTAATTGCTCACCAACGGCTCTTGCTGAAGATCTAATATTTTCATTAACACTCTCCTTGAAATTCTTGCCCGACCCCCAGTCCTGTAGTGTTGAGGTAGCAAAATTTGATGCAGCAGGTACAAGATATTTTCTGGCAAGGGGTAGTGCAGAACGAAATAGCCTAGCAAACCAGCTACCAAGACCATTGCCAGACATTGTAGTACGCCCCTTGTAGTAGTCCAATCCATTGCCTATTTGACGTGGACTCAGAGCACCAACATATTAATCGATATCGGGGCAGACAAATGGAATTCTTCTATTGTTCATTTTAGGTGATTGTGTCGCCGACAATGGGTCGAAAATGACATGTAATCACTGCTAAGCCTTTTGTTATTGCTAGAGGATCACCCAATTCACTTCTTAGTGTTAACTGACAGAGTTCCAAATAAGAAGTGTTTACAGGAAAATACTGAAGATGCTTTATATTATAGTGATGAACAAGTTAATGAGTTGTTTTTCGTTCAAAAACACGTAGAAGGGGGACATTAGAATTACCAACTCTCGATGTTTCCACAAAGGATGCATAGAGAAATATGCAAGAGTCCGAGGCGAAACCAGGCAGATAATCAGCAAAAAAAACTTGATCCATCCCGTAAACGGTGCCAGCATTTTTCCCATTGATCATATTCTGTTTAAAGCCAAGAACGTCTCTCAGATTATCATTGAGAATAATTATTTCAGTGTCAACAGGTGAGGTAATGTAAATCCTATCGTGTTCCAATGAATAATTAAAATGGAATGTACCATTCCTACGATATGAGATTTTTCTATTGATTGTACGACACAAATCTGTCATATTATCGTATTCAATATATTTTAATTTAACATGTGGATATTCGCTAGATTTAAGTGCTTCAACCCATTCATAGTCGACAAAGAGTGACCAATCGAATGGTATAACTTTTATATCATACACACGATCCTTTCTCAGGATGTCATATGTATTTTTTAGAATACAGTGGACAAGAGCAACTTCATACGCACCGTCAAATTTGATGGCGGGGGAGAGTTTTGTCCAAAAATCACTTGTCTTATTCAAGTCGTTGTAGAGAGGATCGGTAACGTTGGACATAAATGTTACATAGAAATCATTGGGCATTGTCAATACCTTCAACACCGATCCAAGAATCAAAATCAGAGTTGTATCCTAGCCACCGAACAAGTAACTGTTTCCTACCCCTGTGAGTACGAGTCTTTAATATCTTTTCAATTTGATAGATTTCACTATTATTTTTAACCTTTTGTAGTTCATAGTCATAACAGCCGCCGAGAATCTCTTCATCTTTGGTATCGCACAAACGATAGGTTATGGGTTTAGTGTCTAGGATTTTTGCCACTTTAAAAAGTTCTTTGGTCCACAAGTAATTGCCCTTTTCAAAAACATTAGTTGTTCTATTAATTCGAACAGTATCACCAACATTGAATTTTTTTCTTCTTGACAATCGTTTCATTGGAATATTGTTTAAGAAAGGTGTCAATTGTATCATGATCAGAATGATGAACTTCCGTTGGGGTTGAGTTGGACAATGATCGATGAGGTCGTTGATTATAGATCAACATGATTTTATCTAAATCATGAATAAAAGCCGGTGTATTTTTCAATGTACAATATCTTGAAATTAAAAGTCGAATAGTTCTTATCAATCGTTCGGCCAATGCAGCCTTTATAGGACTATGACTATGATAGAGCAGTGTACTATATTTCACTAGTACTTTTGCAACATGGGGATTAACAAATTCACTACCGCGATCCGTTTGAATTTTTTTTTATACGAATCCTGTTCAAGAATACTTTCTATAGCCTGAGCAACTTCAACGCCTCTCTTTGATCGCAATGGAATCGCATATGCATAACGACTATAAACACTGATTGCAAGTAGAATGTACTTGTACGGTGTATTGTGACGTTGTTGAATCTAATCTAGAGTTAGGAGATCTGCTTGCATTATATGCAATGGGAAAAAGGCTTTAGTTTTTCGATAATGATTAGCACGAAGTCTATGATTTCTATGCAGAGTGTAACTTGATTCATTTTGTAGATAGTCTTGTACACTTTTAGTGTGAACACCAGTGACTTTGGAAAGAGTGGTGGGGGAACTTAAACTCCCCACTTCACCAATATTTTCATAAACACCTTTCAGAACTTCAACCATTTTGAACGTAAACACGCAGTGTAACATCCGCTACCCTTTTGTATACTAGTTGTGGTTGGTGATGGGAGTGATGGTGACTTGAAATGTTTTTGCTTTTGTCTAGCTATCAATGGTGTGCTCCTCCTTATTGTCAAGTTTCCACTAGGTGTGCTAGTATTTTCCAAGATTGATTTAAAATCTTCTTCTTCTTCTTCTTCCTCTTCATATTTTAATGGTGTTGTTGTTGTTGTTGATGCATGTTCATTTAATTTTTTTAGAATTTGTCTATTGCTAATAAGACTTTTGTGGAAGTTTAATGTATTTAGAAAGTTGTATAGATGAGCGTCAAATGATAATAGTCCTTTACGACTTGTAACCATATCATAGATTAAATCAAGTAGATTACCATGTTTGAGTATGGCTTTCCTAAGCGAGGGTTTTGAAGTGCTTAGAACTGAAAATAAATGTCTATTTTCATGTAGTTTCTTCAGTGTCATGATAGCAACTAATAGCCTTTTTTGGGTTCACGGGGAGATATACTGTAATTTCAATGTCAAAAATATCTGTGACTGCATGCAGATCCTCGGGTGTATTTTGATTAAGATCCAATAGGATATAGCCGTAGGGTTTATTAGTTGCCTGATTGTATGCTGAGAGCAGAAATTTAGGGGCGCCGGGGTATATCTGTTTATTGAGAGTTATTAGCGAGCTAGAAACACGAACAACTCTGTAGATGATATAGTAGGTGCAGTTCAATGCAAGTGTTCGCATACATTTGCTCTGATGAAAGAGATTGTGTAGAACCAGAGTAACGAAAATCTGTTCATGATGAGATTGAACAGTGAACAGTTGAAGCATTTCCTGAGACCATTGTTCAATAGATTCAGCCAGATCGTCAATAATCAGCCAAGAGTTTGGTTCAATAATGCTGAAAACATCAAGTCCCTGTATGAATTGTATCTGCACCAATCCCGTCGTGCCAATTGCTTTTATTTTATCGTATGACTCCTGCCAAATACTGTAACAATAGTAGATTTTTTTTTCCGCTTTTCCACAAACATTTTATCGCAATTTTTAATTATTTTAGTTAAGAGTGTTGTTTTGCCTGACACTGACGGCCCACACAGAAACGATCTGAATGGTGTTTTAAATTGATACATGTTCCCTTCAACAGTTCACATAGACAACTAACTGTAGACTATAGCTGTCTAATGACTAAATAATTTTCCTACTAGTCCGTTCAAGAATAATAAGAAGACGAATAAAGAATCATATTTTCTTTTATTATACGAATAAAAGTAACAACACTTTACAAATACTACATTGAAAGCACATTAAACATGAAAAAATACACTTTTTTTAATTTATTTATAATAAAAAATACAACATTTACATAAGCACTAGAAAAAACACTTTAGTAAATACACTTTTTTTTATTTATTTATTTATTTATAAAAAATACAACATCTATTAGAATATGCACGCACACACACACACAAACACACACACACACACTTAAAATAATATAACTTTTATTTACAGCATTTGGTATGGGGCCCACCGGGGGGCGGCCGCTGCGGTGGCCGGGAAGCGCCACGGGGCCCGCTGCGGCGGGCCGGGAAGCGCCGCGGGAAGCGCCGCGGACCGGTAAGTGGGGCCCGCTGCGGTGGGCCGGGCCGGAGGGGGCATTAAATAGTGGAAATTGCTCTGCCTTGCACACACACACACACATTGAAAATTGTTTGTGATATAGAAAAAAAAAGAATTTAAAAACACCCATTACCCAAAAAAAAACCTCCCACCCAATTTGTACTTTTTTAATGAATTTAAGTTAATTTTTCTAGACCAAGTTGTTTTCTGTACTCTATACATTCAACTCGGTCTGAAATTAAATAATGACCGTGTGATAGTACATTCACACCATCCTCAAGTACATAGAATTTGTCCGATATGGCCGACATGGCGTTTTTCTAAACTCTATCTGTGCAGTTTTTAAATTGTAAAGAGCGAATCTCCATGACTTTCGCTCTTGGGACTAAACTACGTTCCACACAGTTTCTATACACACTCATGTCGAAATTATTTTTTACAAAGTGTGTAGGTACCCCTTGCAAACTTGTTTGATATCCTTGTTGTGCGTTTCCACACAGTATACCTTCGGTCCAGGAAACACACCACTAGATATAAGATCGCTACCCGTTTCAGATTCTAACATTAACAATTGATTTGGGGCCTGGCGTTTCACTAGCTCTGGATAGTGGGATTCATCCCAATTAGTGTAGTCTATTTGTGAGCTAATGTACTCGCCATTTTCCAAATCATTCAATAGGTTTTCAGTTTTGACTTTTAACAGGAGTGAATCAGTGTCCCCGTAATACACTTGAACTTGTCCCTCAATCGGCCACTGTACCTTGCATACATTATAATAAAATGACAACATGATTTTCTTAGATATTTCAGTTATTGCACTCCCGCCTGCAATATTTTTATTTAAAACAATGTTTATTTTCTTGCGGTGTAGGAGCACCATATCAGAGTATATGATTGTGAACGATGTGAAGTTTGGATCCGCAATGATTCGAGCACAATCCTTGGGATTGGTTACAATGTCACATCGACTTCTGTTTCGTACGCTTTCGCATATTTTACCGAAAGCTGAGTTCAAAATGAGTTTATAGACTTCTTTTTCAACTTTCGTTTTCGCTTGTGAACGCTTACTGAGAAAGGTGTCAATAAACGTTTTCATGTAAGGCTTTTGATCAAATTGGAGGGCTCTATGAATCTTTGTGACCTTGAAACCATTGGACACCATCCATTTCAATAGCACGTGATGAACAACGATATTCTGTTTCGGGTTGAGGTCGGCAATTAGTTTTTGTTTTGAAGGTACCCAGTCCATACTCCCATCCTCTACTAAAGATAAATTGTAGGGGCTCAGAGAGTCCCTACCCACCGGTCTATTTATGCACGGAAAAACAAAGTCTTTTACCGAGTCATGGATTTCCATGGGTATTTCACCGGCAATTTCAAAAAACCATCCCTGTGCCCCATTCTCCTCAACACTAGCAATGTCGGGGAAATTCGAAGCACACAGATTGTCAAGCCATTTATAATTGCCACACGGCAAACAGTAGCGAGACATTGCCGATGGGTAAAGAGAATTCATATCCAAAAAAACTGCGTCCGACTTTTCATCAGTGTGCTGTCTTGTCGGATCAGTTTTCATGATACGGTCCCAATGAAAAACATACCCACCCCTCATTGATCTATCTACAAACAGATGCTGATCCACATCGGTGATCAGACCTATTTCTTCTTTGCTGATTTTAAGTATCAAGTCCATCACCAGATGAGGAGTGGAAAAGTAATAACCTAAATCCAACCCAAATTCCCCATAGATTTTATCCGTATTTTTGCACACAATGTCCAGAAGAGTGAGTACGTCACTGGCCAAGTATAGTTTACAATAATCCCACCCATTTTTACATTCGCCTTTTGCCCAAACGCTCTTAGCAAATTCGTAGTCGCTAGTGGTGCACTCTATCCCAGTAAGAGAATTGTAAAAAGCTTCAATGGGCGGTAATGACACCTCATCTAGCCTCGAGCCAGAGTTGTAATAATCATATGGATATATACCCTTACACGTTAATAAATCATACATTTCATCATCGAGGAAGCGCTGTTTGAGGAGGGGGAAACTATCAAAATTGTCACTATTCTGTACCTGAATCAATTGACTTAAAGATTTGGGGAAGAAGCTGAAAGAGTCTAAAAAACGGATTTGATTCAGGCACGTGTTACCCTTGTCAACTGTTTTCCACATGAATTCTAGCATTAGTAGCTTCTCCGATGATTTGGGTGTGATATTATATGAAAAAGAACCATCTATCCATGCATCATCTACAACTCCACCCTTCGCAATGCGGGCCAACGCCGGTAGAACAAACTTTAAGTCGTAATTGGAATTGTGTATAAAAATAGGTACGAAATATTGCTGTCTAACGTTTAAATTGCACGACTGATGTGCTATCCCCTAAAGTTACTCCCCCCCGATGTAATTTCCTGCCACAAATGATAATGGTCGATCACCTTCCTCCTCCCCCATTCCCAACACCATCATAAAATTCTCCCTTGCAAACCCAACACATTTTACGATTTTTAATAGCCAATATGTCATCTGGTGATAGGAGCATAGGATAGTTTGTGTAACGAAGGCGCGAAATTGCACCGTTCGCTGTTTTGATTAGACTGACCAATGCCATGCGAATGCAGCCTTCACCGTCAACCAACATCTCAACTACATCCAGCACTTGCATGGTATTGTTGGAATCTCGTTGCGCGTGAGCGTAAGAGACCCCTATGGCTTCATGTATTTTAACACGATTTGGATTTGACGAATCGTACACGTCTGTGAGTTTCGCTTCGCAGTCTAAAAAGATCTTATTGCTCGGTAGGAGCGTGTTTTAAAAATTTTTTAAATGTAAGATCGATCTATCTCCGCTTACCGTCTCCACAGCCTGGTATCCATGACGTTTACAGTGTTTCATGTGATGCTTTAACTTTAAATCAGAGCAAAATCTTGAGAGGCATGTTGGACAGTAATGACGTGCACACTGTTTCCTACCCTCCCCCAAAACCCTACTCATATCGGTAATTTGATTAAAATGTCCAATTGAATCGGGGTCTGTGGGTGGTGTGTATAGAAGCCAAACACAATGTTCCACTGATTCAATTGAAGGAGCCCTCACTGGAAATAATACGCCCTTCTTATCGGATTGCTGGCCCTCCTCAAAATCGGTTTCATACTGTAACATCGTGACACCAATCCTTAAATGTGCATTAGCCCTCTCGAAAATATCTATTCCTTTTAGTGTCACGGGAAATTGACCAGTTAAACAATTAAAATCTACTATGGGGAACTTTGAACCCTCCCTACCATTAACTGCCGAATCTGGCGCTGTAGACCTTTCTGTGGTGCAAGGCAGAGTTGGAAAGAAAAAAATATGGAAGAGGGGTACTTGTGTTGTTGCTGTATCTTTATTACTACTAATACTACTACTACTAGATGTAACATTAAGCGGAATGGTGGGGGGGGGGGGTGACAGAGAATTGTCAATAGCACCACCCCCAGTCTGTTCAATTGCAATGGATGGAGATGGCATGAAGTCCTCTAAGCCTGTTAGTATGTATTCCAGGGTGTTTGGGGATAGCTGATGAAGCCAGCCTGTATTGTCCTGTGACGGAATTTCTTTATGAGGACCCGGTTCAGATGCACTACTACTACTAACTGTCCATTCCAGGTCCTCCACCATGTCAATGTCACGTGTTAAATCGTCTAGGCTAGCCATGTCCCCAAAACAATCATTTAGAAAACCCCTATGCCATTCCATATTGTCTAGAACTAGCGTAGGTTCATCTCTAAACTCCATTGGTGGTGCTAGAATTGGTTCAGGTCCACTAAATGTTGATCTTATGAAAGATCTTAAGCCGAACCGGCCAGCCATGACAAAAAACCAACAAAGAGAAAAATCTCTAAAAAAAACAAACAAACGAGACTGTGGCCAGTGGAGAGAAAAGGAAAACAACAGAAACAAAACAACGCGGATATTTCGCCTGTATACAAACAAGGCGTCTTCAGCACGAAAGACACAAAAAAAAAAAAAAACAAGATAAAACTAAAAACCAATAAAACCACCACCAAAAAAAAAACAAAAATGTACAATCGGCGCAAACTAATCCACGTAGGGAAAAGATGCTAAAATAGAGTTACTTCAGTGAGGACACCAGAGTAACTGAGGAAAAATAAAAAAACTGTAAATTACTTTAATTATTCAGTTGCGAAATAATCCTTTTGTTAGCTATTACTGAAGCAAATCGTTTTGGTCTAACAGGTAAAATAGTCCCCTGGTGATTATTTAAAATCTTTACTCCCTTATTGACAATTTATGTTAGACCAAACGATTTGCTTCAGTAATAGCTAACAAAAGGATTATTTCGCAACTGAATAATTAAAGTAATTTACAGTTTTTTTATTTTTCCTCAGTTACTCTGGTGTCCTCACTGAAGTAACTCTATTTTAGCATCTTTTCCCTACGTTGATTAGTTTGCGCCGATTGTACATTTTTGTTGTTTTTTTTTGGTGGTGGTTTTATTGGTTTTTAGTTTTATCTTGTTTTTTTTTTTTTTGTGTCTTTCGTGCTGAAGACGCCTTGTTTGTATACAGGCGAAATATCCGCGTTGTTTTGTTTCTGTTGTTTTCCTTTTCTCTCCACTGGCCACAGTCTCGTTTGTTTGTTTTTTTTTAGAGATTTTTCTCTTTGTTGGTTTTTTGAAATGTTGATCTTTCATGACCCAATGAAGATGGCGCTGCTAATTTATTAATCTATAGAAAAAAGGGTTTATTTTCTATGTGAAATAACCATTATTTTATAAAGTTAAAAAAACATGTTCATTTTTCCACCCCACCCACAAAACTCAATTTCCCCCCTCCTTGCATTATTTAAACTAAATACTTGCCTCCACCCCACCCCCTCCCCAGGAAGTTCAGAAAGACGCAATACCCTATTTATCCTGAAGCATTTCTAGTCAGATGTTTACCAGGATATCATATAAGTACCATTTTTCACCCCATCCTCAAGACTCAATTTCCCCCTCCTAGCATTACTTAAGTAAATACTTGTCTCCACCCCCTCCCTCAGAAAGCTCAGAAAGAAGCAAAAGAGTGCTTTCTTTGACAATCAAAAAAATTACATTATATTCAGCTATCTCTGAGGGGAGCAGAGAAATTTAAAACAATGGTTGGGGGTGAGGGATTAATATTTTAATATCTCTGACATACACTCTTAGAGTGTTGAAAAAAAAGGCGAAAAGAAAAGACAAGAAAAAAGTTGGAGAGAAATAGGTAGATATTTCTATAACCAGGTAGAAGGTAGAGTTAAAATACCTACATTTCCAAATTCAGACCGCACTTGTATGCCTGAAGCCCCTGGCAAAGCATGAAGGGGGGTGACCTCACCATCTTGACTAGACGGGGCTGATGCATTATGAGAAGCCATCCACTCCCTCTTGAATTTTCTGCCAGGTTGCATAGAGGTTTGTGCAGAGCTGACACTGGCGTGAGAGGCTCCTGGCATCAAAAGTTGTGTGGTCATTGGCTGGTCCAGAGCATTTGTAATGGGACCAGCATATCTGATGATGGAAGGCCTTGCAGCTTGCATCGATGTGGTATCGTTCCATCTTGCTCTCTTTTCAGGGGGAGAGTAATTTTAGGAATCCTCCTCCTCCTCCTTAAAAAAGAAGAAAAATTTAGATTGAAATAATGACCCCTCTTTTACAGATAAATTGCCCTCTAAAGTTGATTCTGATGTTTGTAACGCTATATCTATTAGTGCTTTAGAAATATTAAAAAAAGTTTCTAAACTAGAATTTTGGAAAATTTTGAGTTTGGGGGGAAGGGGGATTTCAAAAATATCTTCCCATAATATAAATTATCCCCTAAAGTCGATTCTGATATTTGTAACGCTATATCTATTAGCACTTTAAAAATATTAAAAAAAGGTTCTATAGTAAAATTTTGGAAAATTTTGAGTTTGGGGGGAAGGGTGATTTCAAAAACATCTTCCCATAATATAAAATACCCCCCTAAAGTTGATTCTGATATTTGTAACGCTATATCTATTAGTACTTTAGAAATATTTAAAAAAGGTTCTAAAGTAAAATTTTGGAAAATTTTGAGTTTCGGGGGAAGGGGGATTTCAAAAACAACTTCCCATAATATAAATTATCCCCCATAGTCGATTCTGATATTTGTAACGCTATATCTATTAGCACTTTAGAAATATTTAAAAAAGGTTCTAAAGTAAAATTCTGGAAAATTTTGAGTTTGGGGGGAAGGGAGGTTTCAAAAACATCTTCCCATAATATAAATTATCCCCTAAAGTCGATTCTGATATTTGTAACGCTATATCTATTAGCACTTTAAAAATATTAAAAAAAGGTTCTATAGTAAAATTTTGGAAAATTTTGAGTTTGGGGGGAAGGGGGATTTCAAAAACATCTTCCCATAATATAAATTACCCCCCTAAAGTTGATTCTGATATTTGTAACGCTATATCTATTAGTACTTTAGAAATATTTAAAAAAGGTTCTAAAGTAAAATTTTGGAAAATTTTGAGTTTCGGGGGAAGGGGGATTTCAAAAACAACTTCCCATAATATAAATTATCCCCCATAGTCGATTCTGATATTTGTAACGCTATATCTATTAGCACTTCAGAAATATTTAAAAAGCTTCTAATGTAGAATTTTGGAAAATTTTGAGTTTGGGGCAAAGGGGGATTTCAAAAATATCTTCCCATAATATAAATTATCCCCTAAAGTCGATTCTGATATTTGTAACGCTATATCTATTAGCACTTTAGAAATATTTAAAAAAGGTTCTAAAGTAAAATTTTGGAAAATTTTGAGTTTGGGGGGAAGGGAGGTTTCAAAAACATCTTCCCATAATATAAATTATCCCCTAAAGTCGATTCTGATATTTGTAACGCTATATCTATTAGCACTTTACAAATATTTAAAAAAGGTTCTATAGTAAAATTTTGGAAAATTTTGAGTTTGGGGGGAAGGGGGATTTCAAAAACATCTTCCCATAATATAAATTACCCCCCTAAAGTTGATTCTGATATTTGTAACGCTATATCTATTAGTACTTTAGAAATATTTAAAAAGGTTCTAAAGTAAAATTTTGGAAAATTTTGAGTTTGGGGGGAAGGAGGATTTCAAAAACAACTTCCCATATTATAAATTATCCCCCAAAGTCGATTCTGATATTTGTAACGCTATATCTATTAGCACTTTAGAAATATTTAAAAAGCTTCTAATGTAGAATTTTGGAAAATTTTGAGTTTTGGGCAAAGGGGGATTTCAAAAACATCTTCCCATAATATAAATTACCCCCCTAAAGTTGATTCTGATATTTGCAACGCTATATCTATTAGTACTTTAGAAATATTTAAAAAAGGTTCTAAAGTAAAATTTTGGAAAATTTTGAGTTTGGGGGGAAGGGGGATTTCAAAAACAACTTCCCATATTATAAATTATCCCCTAAAGTTGATTCTGATATTTGTAACGCTATATCTATTAGCACTTTAGAAATATTTAAAAAAGGTTCTAAAGTAAAATTTTGGAAAATTTTGAGTTTGGGGGAAAGGGGGATTTTAAAAACATCTTCCCATAATATAAATTATCCCCTAAAGTCGATTTTGATATTTGTAACGCTCTATCTATTTATGCTTTATAAATATTTAAAAAGGTTCTAAAGTAAAATTTTGTAAAATTTTGAGTTTGGGGGGAAGGGGGATTTCAAAGACATCTTCCCATAATATAAATTACCCCCTAAAGTCGTTTCTGATATTTGTAAAGCTATATCTATTATCACTTTAGAAATATTTAAAAGGCTTCTAATGTAGAATTTTGGAAAATTTTGAGTTTGGGGCAAAGGGGGATTTCAAAAGCATCTTCCCATAATATAAATTACCCCATAAAGTCGATTCTGAGTTTAGTGTACTATTCTTTAATTAAAGATTTTAATATCAACTTTTTTTTAGTATACTATAACGATAGACCCTATTTTAAATTGACAACATTGTTCAAACATCACTTATGCTTTGCATTTCAAAAGGATTTACTCTCGTTTAATTTGACCCCCAAAAAAATCACTTTTTCAATTGTCCCTAACCACATGTGGCATTAATCCATGCCGATAAGACATCCGTCTGACGTCTGTTTCTGGAACCGTCCTTTTTCTAACAGAATTAAAGACAGTTGGTTTTATTTAGATCGGAAAAGTTTGCACACTCTATTGATAATTGATAATGGGACAAGGGACATTTTTTGAAGGAAAGAACTATTTCTAAAGAATGAATTAAACTTGTAAACAGAGGGGTGGGGGAGATGGGGTTACATAATAGAAAAAAGAGCATAATTTACGTTTTCTATCGACTATAATCATCATATTGAAGAGTTTGTATTGTTGGGGGGAGGGCTCTGCCCCCTGAAATTTGAATTTACTGGAGGGATAGTAAAATTATTCTATTTGGAAATAAATTAAGAAATTTACTAAACTGTACTCACATTATAAATCGAAGTTGGCATAGCTTCAAAATCAACAATATTTAGTGTATTATCCATGGTATGTTAAAACATTATGAAAACTTAATCGTAATGCATGGTCATTATATACAAAATCTCAAGGACGAATGAAAATCACTCTTTTTTATTTGAATCCAATCCCCAATCAAGTTACCGTATATTGAGCAACCTCCGCTGTCTCTGATTGGCCCAAAAACGGGTGTTGCCTCAAAAACCACTCTGGTTATGTTATATAATCTCTACTATACTCTCAAAACATGTTGGACCACTTTACAGGATGTGCACGTGAAGCTACGCTGCATATTCTTGTACAGTTGATATCAAACAGTTCAAGGTAACGAACTCTAAGTAAGGAGTGACCCGGCTCAATGGTAACCGAAACTCTAGAAAACGGGTTTTTTGATACCAATAGATACATCAGAAGAATCAGATTTCAATGCTGATTTCAAATATATAACTTCCATCAAGTTTAGTGCTACTTATCAAAAGTTACGCGCCTGATAAAATTTGGCTGATTTTCAAAAAAAGGGCGAAAGACCCCCTAAAAGTTATAGAACCTTAATGAAAATCACGTCATCATATTCAGCGTATCAGAGAACCCTTTTCAAGCTCCTATCTACAAAAATGTGGAATTTTGCATTTTTTGCCAGAAGAAAGATCACGGATGCGTGTTTATTTGTTTTTTTGTTTTTTTTTTGTTTTTTCCCCAGGGGTGATCGTATCGACCCAGTGGTCCTAGAATATTTAGGGAGGGCTCATTGGAACGGAAATTAAAAGTTCTAGTGCCCTTTTTAAGTGACCAAAAAAATGGAGGGCAACTAGGCCCCCTCCCACGCTCATTTTTTTTTCCCAAAGTCACCCGATCAAAATTTTGAGATAGCCATTTTGTTTGGCATGGTCGAAAATATGATAACTATGTCTTTTAGGATGACTTAATCCCCAAAGTCCCAGGGGGGAGGGCTAAAAGTTATGAACTTTACCCAATGTTAACATATAGTATTGGTTTTTGGGAAGTATACAGACGTTTTCAGGAGGTTTTTTTTTCTGGTAGTGGGGGGGGGGGGGTAAGGGGTTATGTTGGAGGATCTGTCCATGAAGGGAGTTTTCATGGGGGAACGGAAATTGCCATGAAGGGGGCGCTGGACTTGCCAGCATTATTTATCGGATATTGGGAAGTATACAAACATTTTCAGGAAGGATTTTATTTTCTGGAGGATGGGGCTGAAGGAGGGGGTTACTCGGGAGAATCTTTCCGTGGAGGATGTTTCTTTGGCGTAGGGGACATTTCTATGAAGGGGGCGATGGATTTCCAAGCATTATTTAAAAAACAATCAGAAATTAAATTTTAAAAAAACAAGTTTTTTTCAACTGAAAATAAGAAGCAACATTAGAACTTAAAACGAACAGAAATTATAACGTATATGAGGGGGTTCTCCCCCAAGTCAATACCTCGCTCTTTACGCTACAGTTTTTTTAGTGCTGTCAAAAGAGCTGTCTATTCTAACTAAACAGCCTTTGTGATTCAGGGGTTTGTGAATTAAATTTTTTATTAACTTTTAACGTAGAGAGCGTGGTATTGACTAAGGGGAGAACCCCCTCATATACGTAATAGCATATACGTAATAAAAAAAAAAACAATAAAAAACAAGCGATACGGCTCAATAGCTATCGAAACTTTTAAAAACGGAATTTTGATTTCAATAAATGTATCAAAAGAATGGGTTTATAATGATGATTTTAAATATATAAATTTTATTAAGTTTAGTATTACTCATCAAAGGGTACGATTCTGAGAAAATTTACCCGATTTTTTAAAGAGGGGGGAAACATCCCCTACAACTGAAAGAATTTAAATGAAATCACACCGTCAGATTCAGCGTATCAGAAAACCCTATTACATAGGTTTCAAGCTCATATCTGCAAAAATCTGCAACTTTGTATTTTTTGCCATGAGAAAAATATACGAATATAGAAGTTAGTTACGTAAGTTAATTTGTAAATTACGTCATAACCAAATTTGGAGACATCCATTTATCAAAAGAAAAGTAAAATTTTTATGCAAATTTTGTTTACTTATTCAATGACGGTGAGCCAAAATAAAAGCTGCATTAACTAAAAAACGTGCACATCCTGTAAAGTGGTCCAACATGTTTTGAGAGTATAGTAGAGATTATATAACATAACCAGAGTGGTTTTTGAGGCAACACCCGTTTTTGGGCCAATCAGAGACAGCGGAGGTTGCTCAATATACGGTAACTTGATTGGGGATTGGATTCAAATAAAAAAGAGTGATTTTCATTCGTCCTTGAGATTTTGTATATAATGACCATGCATTACGATTAAGTTTTCATAATGTTTTAACATACCATGGATAATACACTAAATATTATTGATTTTGAAGCTATGCCAACTTCGATTTATAATGTGAGTACAGTTTAGTAAATTTCTTAATTTATTTCCAAATAGAATAATTTTACTATCCCTCCAGTAAATTCAAATTTCAGGGGGCAGAGCCCTCCCCCCAACAATACAAACTCTTCAATATGATGATTATAGTCGATAGAAAACGTAAATTATGCTCTTTTTTCTATTATGTAACCCCATCTCCCCCACCCCTCTGTTTACAAGTTTAATTCATTCTTTAGAAATAGTTCTTTCCTTCAAAAAATGTCCCTTGTCCCATTATCAATTATCAATAGAGTGTGCAAACTTTTCCGATCTAAATAAAACCAACTGTCTTTAATTCTGTTAGAAAAAGGACGGTTCCAGAAACAGACGTCAGACGGATGTCTTATCGGCATGGATTAATGCCACATGTGGTTAGGGACAATTGAAAAAGTGATTTTTTTGGGGGTCAAATTAAACGAGAGTAAATCCTTTTGAAATGCAAAGCATAAGTGATGTTTGAACAATGTTGTCAATTTAAAATAGGGTCTATCGTTATAGTATACTAAAAAAAAGTTGATATTAAAATCTTTAATTAAAGAATAGTACACTAAACTCAGAATCGACTTTATGGGGTAATTTATATTATGGGAAGATGCTTTTGAAATCCCCCTTTGCCCCAAACTCAAAATTTTCCAAAATTCTACATTAGAAGCTTTTTAAATATTTCTAAAGTGCTAATAGATATAGCTTTACAAATATCAGAAACGACTTTAGGGGGTAATTTATATTATGGGAAGATGTCTTTGAAATCCCCCTTCCCCCCAAACTCAAAATTTTACTTTAGAACCTTTTTAAATATTTCTAAAGCATAAATAGATTGAGCGTTACAAATATCAAAATCGACTTTAGGGGATAATTTATATTATGGGAAGATGTTTTTAAAATCCCCCTTTCCCCCAAACTCAAAATTTTCCAAAATTTTACTTTAGAACCTTTTTTAAATATTTCTAAAGTACTAATAGATATAGCGTTACAAATATCAGAATCAACTTTAGGGGGGTAATTTATATTATGGGAAGATGTTTTTGAAATCCCCCTTTGCCCCAAACTCAAAATTTTCCAAAATTCTACATTAGAAGCTTTTTAAATATTTCTAAAGTGCTAATAGATATAGCGTTACAAATATCAGAATCGACTTTGGGGGATAATTTATAATATGGGAAGTTGTTTTTGAAATCCCCCTTCCCCCCAAACTCAAAATTTTCCAAAATTTTACTTTAGAACCTTTTTTAAATATTTCTAAAGTACTAATAGATATAGCGTTACAAATATCAGAATCAACTTTAGGGGGGTAATTTATATTATGGGAAGATGTTTTTGAAATCCCCCTTCCCCCCAAACTCAAAATTTTCCAAAATTTTACTATAGAACCTTTTTTAAATATTTGTAAAGTGCTAATAGATATAGCGTTACAAATATCAGAATCGACTTTAGGGGATAATTTATATTATGGGAAGATGTTTTTGAAACCTCCCTTCCCCCCAAACTCAAAATTTTCCAAAATTTTACTTTAGAACCTTTTTTAAATATTTCTAAAGTGCTAATAGATATAGCGTTACAAATATCAGAATCGACTTTAGGGGATAATTTATATTATGGGAAGATATTTTTGAAATCCCCCTTTGCCCCAAACTCAAAATTTTCCAAAATTCTACATTAGAAGCTTTTTAAACATTTCTGAAGTGCTAATAGATATAGCGTTACAAATATCAGAATCGACTATGGGGGATAATTTATATTATGGGAAGTTGTTTTTGAAATCCCCCTTCCCCCCAAACTCAAAATTTTCCAAAATTTTACTTTAGAACCTTTTTTAAATATTTCTAAAGTACTAATAGATATAGCGTTACAAATATCAGAATCAACTTTAGGGGGGTATTTTATATTATGGGAAGATGTTTTTGAAATCCCCCTTCCCCCCAAACTCAAAATTTTCCAAAATTTTACTATAGAACCTTTTTTTAATATTTTTAAAGTGCTAATAGATATAGCGTTACAAATATCAGAATCGACTTTAGGGGATAATTTATATTATGGGAAGATGTTTTTGAAACCTCCCTTCCCCCCAAACTCAAAATTTTCCAGAATTTTACTTTAGAACCTTTTTTAAATATTTCTAAAGTGCTAATAGATATAGCGTTACAAATATCAGAATCGACTATGGGGGATAATTTATATTATGGGAAGATATTTTTGAAATCCCCCTTCCCCCCAAACTCAAAATTTTCCAAAATTCTAGTTTAGAAACTTTTTTTTTAATATTTCTAAAGCACTAATAGATATAGCGTTACAAACATCAGAATCAACTTTAGAGGGCAATTTATCTGTAAAAGAGGGGTCATTATTTCAATCAGTAGTAATAGTAAAGATACATAAAACAAGGTCAATGTTTAGCAATATAAAAGTGATTTATCAAAAAAAACATGGAGACTACCCCCTTCCCTCTTCTGTGAATGAAGGTTATTCTTCTAAAATTATTTGAAGAAAGCTACGTTTTCTAAAGAGTTAAAATGGCTGAGTTACAAGGTCGAACCTTAAGACGTACAGGGATTAGGAGGCAAAGTTGGGGGGCTGCCGCCCCCCAAACCCCCCGCTTTCGCAGCCTTTAAATAAAAAAAAAAGAGTTTTTTAAACTGAAAGTAAGGAGCGACATTAATTCTTAAAACGAATAGAAATAATTCCGTATATGAAAGGGGCTGTGCCCTCCTCAACGCCTCGCTCTTTACACTAAAGTTTTTATTGTTTAAAAAAAAGCGTTGTGAGAAAGTCAAACTTTAGCGTAAAGAGCGAGGCATTGAGGAGGGCACAGCCCCTTTCATATACGGAATAATTTCTGTTCGTTTTAAGATTTAATGTCGCTCCTTACTTTCAGTTTAAAAAATTTTCTTTTATTTAAAGGCTGCGAAAGCGGGGGATTTGGGGGCCGGCAGCCCCCAAACTGTGCCTCCGAATCCCTGTATGTTTTAAGGTTCGACCTTGTAACTCAGCCTCTTTAACTCTTTAGAAAACGTAGTTTTTTTCAAATAATTTCTGCACGTTTTTATACAGTTTATTACTTATTATTGCTTGACTAACTGTTAGCTGATTTGACAGCTTGCGGGCTTGCGGGCTCTTATAGGAAAGCGAGCCCGTGTCTTCGCGGGCTCTTATAGGAAAACGATAAGAGCCCGATTATAGCGGGCTCTTATAGGAAAACGAGGTTTTTCGTAAATGTAAATTCGGGGGATAATTTTTTCGGTCTGAAAATATCAAAAGGCCCTAACAGGTCGAATTCTGCTTCGAATGAGTCCTCATTCACCCGGATCAGTTGTCTCGTTGCGCGTGAGTGTAAGAGACCCCTATGGCTTCATGTATTTTAACACGATTTGGATTTGACGAATCGTACACGTCTGTGAGTTTCGCTTCGCAGTCTAAAAAGATCTTATTGCTCTGTAGGAGCGTGTTTTAAAATTTTTTTAAATGTAAGATCGCTCTATCTCCGTTTACCGTCTCCACAGCCTGGTATCCATGACGTTTACAGTGTTTCATGTGATGCTTTAACTTTAAATCAGAGCGAAATCTTGAGAGGCATGTTGGACAGTAATGACGTGCACACTGTTTCATACCCTCCCCCAAAACCCTACTCATATCGGTAATTTGATTAAAATGTCCAATTGAATCGGGGTCTGTGGGTGGCGTGTATAGAAGCCACATCCAATGTTCAACTGATTCAATTGAAGGAGCCCTCACTGGAAATAATACGCCCTTCTTATCGGATCGCTGGCCCTCCTCAAAATCGGTTTCATACTGTAACACCGTGACACCAATCTTTAAATGTGCATTAGCCCGCTCGAAAATATCTATTCTTTTTAGTGTTACGGGAAATTGACCATTTAAACAATTAAAATCTACTATGGGGAACTTTGAACCCTCCCTACCATTAACTGCCGAATCTGGCACTGTAGACCTTTGTGTGGTGCAAGGCAGAGTTGGAAAGAAAAAAATATGGAAGAGGGGTACTTGCGGTGTTGTTTTATCGTTACTACTACTACTACTACTACTACTACTACTACTAGATGTAACATTGAGCGGAATGGTGGGGGGTGACATAGAATTGTCAATAGCACCACCCCCAGTCTGTTCAATTGCAATGGATGGAGATGGCATGAAGTCCTCTAAGCCTGTTAGTATGTATTCCAGGGTGTTTGGGGATAGCTGATCAAGCCAGCCTGTATTGTCCTGTGACGGAATTTCTTTATGAGGACCCGGTTCAGATGCACTACTACTACTAACACCACCTAAATGCTCTCGCATAAATTTATCTGTCCATTCCAGGTCCTCCACCATGTCAATGTCACATGTTAAATCGTCTAGGCTAGCCATGTCCCCAAAACAATCATTTAGAAAACCCCTATGCCATTCCATATTGTCTAGAACTAGCGTAGGTTCATCTCTAAACTCCATTGGTGGTGCTAGAATTGGTTCAGGTCCACTAAATGTTGATCTTTCATGACCCAATGAAGATGGCGCTGCTAATTTATTAATCTATAGAAAAAAGGGTTTATTTTCTATGTGAAATAACCATTATTTTATAAAGTTAAAAAAACCATGTTCATTTTTCCACCCCACCCTCAAAACTCAATTTCTCCCCTCCTTGCATTATTTAAACTAAATACTTGCCTCCACCCTCTCCCCAGAAAGTTCAGAAAGACGCAATACCCTATTTATCCTGAAGCATTTCTAGTCAGATGTTTACCAGGATATCATATAAGTACCATTTTTCACCACATCCTCAAGACTCAATTTCCCCCTCCTAGCATTACTTAAGTAAATACTTGTCTCCACCCCCTCCCTCAGAAAGTTCAGAAAGAAGCAAAAGAGTGCTTTCTTTGACAATCAAAAAAATTACATTATATTCAGCTATCTCTGAGGGGAGCAGAGAAATTTAAACAATGGTTGGGGGTGAGGGATTAATATTTTAATATCTCTGACATACACTCTTAGTGTTGAAAAAAAAGGCAAAAAGATAAGACAAAAAAAAAGTTGGAGAGAAATAGGTAGATATTTCTATAACCAGGTAGAAGGTAGAGTTAAAATACCTACATTTCCAAATTCAGACTGCACTTGTAAGCCTGAAGCCCCTGGCAAAGCATGAAGGGGGGTGACCTCACCATCTTGACTAGACGGGGCTGATGCATTATGAGAAGCCATCCACTCCCTCTTGAATTTTCTGCCAGGTTGCATAGAGGTTTGTGCAGAGCTGACACTGGCGTGAGAGGCTCCTGGCATCAAAAGTTGTGTGGTCATTGGCTGGTCCAGAGCATTTGTAATGGGACCAGCATATCTGATGATGGAAGGCCTTGCAGCTTGCATCGATGTGGTACCGTTCCATCTTGCTCTCTTTTCAGGGGGAGAGTAATTGTAGGAATCCTCCTCCTCCTCCTTAAAAAAGAAGAAAAATTTAGATTGAAATAATGACCCCTCTTTTACAGATAAATTGCCCTCTAAAGTTGATTCTGATGTTTGTAACGCTATATCTATTAGTGCTTTAGAAATATTAAAAAAAAAAGTTTCTAAACTAGAATTTTGGAAAATTTTGAGTTTGGGGGGAAGGAGGACTTCAAAAATATCTTCCCATAATATAAATTATCCCCTAAAGTCGATTCTGATATTGGTAACGCTATATCTATTAGCACTTTAGAAATATTTAAAAAAGGTTCTAAAGTAAAATTTTGGAAAATTTTGAGTTTGGGGGGAAGGGAGGTTTCAAAAACATCTTCCCATAATATAAATTATCCCCTAAAGTCGATTCTGATATTTGTAACGCTATATCTATTAGCACTTTACAAATATTTAAAAAAGGTTCTATAGTAAAATTTTGGAAAATTTTGAGTTTGGGGGGAAGGGGGGTTTCAAAAACATCTTCCCATACTATAAATTATCCCCTAAATCAATTTCCGGTAATTTCCGGCAACGGCAATTTCCGTTCCCCCGTGAAAACTTCCTTCATGGACAGATCCTCCAACATAACCCCTTACCCCCCCCCCCACTACCAGAAAAAAACCTCCTGAAAATGTCTGTATACTTCCCAAAAACCAATACTATATGTTAACATTGGGTAAAGTTCATAACTTTTAGCCCCCCCCGGGAGCTTCGGGGGATTAAGTCATCCTAAAAGACATAGTTATCATATTTTCGACCATGCCAAACAAAATGGCTATCTCAAAACTTTGATCGGGTGACTTTGGGAAAAAAATGAGCGTGGGAGGGGGCCTAGTTGCCCTCCATTTTTTTTGGTCACTTAAAAAGGGCACTAGAACTTTTAATTTCCGTTCCAATGAGCCCTCCCACGATATTCTAGGACCACTGGGTCGATACGATCACCCCTGGGGAAAAAACAAAAAAAAAACAAAAAAACAAATAAACACGCATCCGTGATCTTTCTTCTGGCAAAAAATGCAAAATTCCACATTGTTGTAGATAGGAGCTTGAAACCTCTACAGTAGGGTTCTCTGATACGCTGAATATGATGGTGTGATTTTCATTTAGGTTCGATAACTTTTAGGGGGTCTTTCGCCCTTTTTTTGAAAATCAGCCAAATTTTATCAGGCGCGTAACTTTTGATAGGTAGCACTAAACTTGATGGAAGTTATATATTTGAAATCAGCATTTAAATCTGATTCTTCTGATGTATCTATTGGTATCAAACACCCGTTTTCTAGAGTTTCGCTTACCATTGAGCCGGGTCACTCCTTACTTACAGTTCGTTACCTTGAACTGTTTGATATCAACTGTACAAGAATATGCAGCGTAGCTTCACGTGCACATCCTGTAAAGTGGTCCAACATGTTTTGAGAGTATAGTAGAGATTATATAACATAACCAGAGTGGTTTTTGAGGCAACATCCGTTTTTTGGGCCAATCAGAGACAGCGGAGGTTGCTCAATATCCGGTAACTTGATTGGGGATTAGATTCAAATAAAAAAGAGTGATTTTCATTCGTCCTTGAGATTTTGTATATAATGACCATGCATTACGATTAAGTTTTCATAATGTTTTAACATACCATGGATAATACACTAAATATTATTGATTTTGAAGCTATGCCAACTTCGATTTATAATGTGAGTACAGTTTAGTAAATTTCTTAATTTATTTCCAAATAGAATAATTTTACTATCCCTCCAGTAAATTCAAATTTCAGGGGGCAGAGCCCTCCCCCCAACAATACAAACTCTTCAATATAATGATTATAGTCGATAGAAAACGTAAATTATGCTGTTTTTTCTATTATGTAACCCCATCTCCCCCACCCCTCTGTTTACAAGTTTAATTCATTCTTTAGAAATAGTTCTTTCCTTCGAAAAATGTCCCTTTTCCCATTATCAATTATCAATAGAGTGTGCAAATTTTTCCGATCTAAATAAAACCAACTGTCTTTAATTCTGTTAGAAAAAGGACGGTTCCAGAAACAGACGTCAGACGGATGTCTTATCGGCATGGATTAATGCCACATGTGGTTAGGGACAATTGAAAAAGTGATTTTTTATGGGGTCAAATTAAACGAGAGTAAATCCTTTTGAAATGCAAAGCATAAGTGATGTTTGAACAATGTTGTCAATTTAAAATAGGGTCTATCGTTATAGTATACTAAAAAAAAGTTGATATTAAAATCTTTAATTAAAGAATAGTACACTAAACTCAGAATCGACTTTAGGGGGTAATTTATATTATGGGAAGATGTTTTTGAAATCCCCCTTTGCCCCAAACTCAAAATTTTCCAAAATTCTACATTAGAAGCTTTTTTAAATATTTCTAAAGTGCTAATAGATATAGCGTTACAAATATCAGAAACGACTTTAGGGGGTAATTTATATTATGGGAAGATGTCTTTGAAATCCCCCTTCCCCCCAAACTCAAAATTTTACAAAATTTTACTTTAGAACCTTTTTAAATATTTCTAAAGCATAAATAGATAGAGCGTTACAAATATCAAAATCGACTTTAGGGGATAATTTATATTATGGGAAGATGTTTTTAAAATCCCCCTTTCCCCCAAACTCAAAATTTTCCAAAATTTTACTTTAGAACCTTTTTTTAATATTTCTAAAGTGCTAATAGATATAGCGTTACAAATATCAGAATCAACTTTAGGGGATAATTTATATTATGGGAAGTTGTTTTTGAAATCCCCCTTCCCCCCAAACTCAAAATTTTCCAAAATTTTACTTTAGAACCTTTTTTAAATATTTCTAAAGTACTAATAGATATAGCGTTACAAATATCAGAATCAACTTTAGGGGGGTAATTTATATTATGGGAAGATGTTTTTGAAATCCCCCTTTGCCCCAAACTCAAAATTTTCCAAAATTCTACATTAGAAGCTTTTTAAATATTTCTAAAGTGCTAATAGATATAGCGTTACAAATATCAGAATCGACTTTAGGGGATAATTTATAGTATGGGAAGATGTTTTTGAAACCCCCCTTCCCCCCAAACTCAAAATTTTCCAAAATTTTACTATAGAACCTTTTTTAAATATTTGTAAAGTGCTAATAGATATAGCGTTACAAATATCAGAATCGACTTTAGGGGATAATTTATATTATGGGAAGATGTTTTTGAAACCTCCCTTCCCCCCAAACTCAAAATTTTCCAGAATTTTACTTTAGAACCTTTTTTAAATATTTCTAAAGTGCTAATAGATATAGCGTTACCAATATCAGAATCGACTTTAGGGGATAATTTATATTATGGGAAGATATTTTTGAAGTCCTCCTTCCCCCCAAACTCAAAATTTTCCAAAATTCTAGTTTAGAAACTTTTTTTTTAATATTTCTAAAGCACTAATAGATATAGCGTTACAAACATCAGAATCAACTTTAGAGGGCAATTTATCTGTAAAAGAGGGGTCATTATTTCAATCTAAATTTTTCTTCTTTTTTAAGGAGGAGGAGGAGGATTCCTACAATTACTCTCCCCCTGAAAAGAGAGCAAGATGGAACGGTACCACATCGATGCAAGCTGCAAGGCCTTCCATCATCAGATATGCTGGTCCCATTACAAATGCTCTGGACCAGCCAATGACCACACAACTTTTGATGCCAGGAGCCTCTCACGCCAGTGTCAGCTCTGCACAAACCTCTATGCAACCTGGCAGAAAATTCAAGAGGGAGTGGATGGCTTCTCATAATGCATCAGCCCCGTCTAGTCAAGATGGTGAGGTCACCCCCCTTCATGCTTTGCCAGGGGCTTCAGGCTTACAAGTGCAGTCTGAATTTGGAAATGTAGGTATTTTAACTCTACCTTCTAAGTGGTTATAGAAATATCTACCTATTTCTCTCCAACTTTTTTTTGTCTTTTCTTTTTGCCTTTTTTTCAACACTCTAAGAGTGTATGTCAGAGATATTAAAATATTAATCCCTCACCCCCAACCATTGTTTAAATTTCTCTGCTCCCCTCAGAGATAGCTGAATATAATGTAATTTTTTTGATTGTCAAAGAAAGCACTCTTTTGCTTCTTTCTGAACTTTCTGAGGGAGGGGGTGGAGACAAGTATTTACTTAAGTAATGCTAGGAG
Organism: Artemia sinica; assembly: GCA_027921565.1. NCBI lineage: Eukaryota > Metazoa > Arthropoda > Branchiopoda > Anostraca > Artemiidae > Artemia > Artemia sinica. The sequence continues at coordinate 864,037 of CM051263.1, read as the reverse complement.
GGGGAAATTGAGTCTTGAGGATGTGGTGAAAAATGGTACTTATATGATATCCTGGTAAACATCTGACTAGAAATGCTTCAGGATAAATAGGGTATTGCGTCTTTCTGAACTTTCTGGGGAGGGGGTGGGGTGGAGGCAAGTATTTAGTTTACATAATGCAAGGAGGGGGGAAATTGAGTTTTGTGGGTGGGGTGGAAAAATGAACATGGTTTTTTAACTTTATAAAATAATGGTTATTTCACATAGAAAATAAACCCTTTTTTCTATAGATTAATAAATTAGCAGCGCCATCTTCATTGGGTCATGAAAGATCAACATTTAGTGGACCTGAACCAATTCTAGCACCACCAATGGAGTTTAGAGATGAACCTACGCTAGTTCTAGACAATATGGAATGGCATAGGGGTTTTCTAAATGATTGTTTTGGGGACATGGCTAGCCTAGACGATTTAACATGTGACATTGACATGGTGGAGGACCTGGAATGGACAGATAAATTTATGCGAGAGCATTTAGGTGGTGTTAGTAGTAGTAGTGCATCTGAACCGGGTCCTCATAAAGAAATTCCGTCACAGGACAATACAGGCTGGCTTGATCAGCTATCCCCAAACACCCTGGAATACATACTAACAGGCTTAGAGGACTTCATGCCATCTCCATCCATTGCAATTGAACAGACTGGGGGTGGTGCTATTGACAATTCTCTGTCACCCCCCACCATTCCGCTTAATGTTACATCTAGTAGTAGTAGTAGTAGTAGTAGTAGTAACGATAAAACAACACCGCAAGTACCCCTCTGCCATATTTTTTCTTTCCAACTCTGCCTTGCACCACACAAAGGTCTACAGTGCCAGATTCGGCAGTTAATGGTAGGGAGGGTTCAAAGTTCCCCATAGTAGATTTTAATTGTTTAAATGGTCAATTTCCCGTAACACTAAAAAGAATAGATATTTTCGAGCGGGCTAATGCACATTTAAAGATTGGTGTCACGGTGTTACAGTATGAAACCGATTTTGAGGAGGGCCAGCGATCCGATAAGAAGGGCGTATTATTTCCAGTGAGGGCTCCTTCAATTGAATCAGTTGAACATTGGATGTGGCTTCTATACACGCCACCCACAGACCCCGATTCAATTGGACATTTTAATCAAATTACCGATATGAGTAGGGTTTTGGGGGAGGGTATGAAACAGTGTGCACGTCATTACTGTCCAACATGCCTCTCAAGATTTCGCTCTGATTTAAAGTTAAAGCATCACATGAAACACTGTAAACGTCATGGATACCAGGCTGTGGAGACGGTAAACGGAGATAGAGCGATCTTACATTTAAAAAAATTTTAAAACACGCTCCTACAGAGCAATAAGATCTTTTTAGACTGCGAAGCGAAACTCACAGACGTGTACGATTCGTCAAATCCAAATCGTGTTAAAATACATGAAGCCATAGGGGTCTCTTACACTCATGCGCAACGAGACAACTGATCCGGGTGAATGAGGACTCATTCGAAGCAGAATTCGACCTGTTAGGGCCTTTTGATATTTTCAGACCGAAAAAATTATCCCCCGAATTTACATTTACGAAAAACCTCGTTTTCCTATAAGAGCCCGCTATAATCGGGCTCTTATCGTTTTCCTATAAGAGCCCGCGAAGACACGGGCTCGCTTTCCTATAAGAGCCCGCAAGCCCGCAAGCTGTCAAATCAGCTAACAGTTAGTCAAGCAATAATAAGTAATAAACTGTATAAAAACGTGCAGAAATTATTTGAAAAAAACTACGTTTTCTAAAGAGTTAAAGAGGCTGAGTTACAAGGTCGAACCTTAAAACATACAGGGATTCGGAGGCACAGTTTGGGGGCTGCCGGCCCCCAAATCCCCCGCTTTCGCAGCCTTTAAATAAAAGAAAATTTTTTAAACTGAAAGTAAGGAGCGACATTAAATCTTAAAACGAACAGAAATTATTCCGTATTTGAAAGGGGCTGTGCCCTCCTCAATGCCTCGCTCTTTACGCTAAAGTTTGACTTTCTCACAACGCTTTTTTTTAAACAATAAAAACTTTAGTGTAAAGAGCGAGGCGTTGAGGAGGGCACAGCCCCTTTCATATACGGAATAATTTCTGTTCGTTTTAAGATTTAATGTCGCTCCTTACTTTCAGTTTAAAAAACTCTTTTTTTTTATTTAAAGGCTGCGAAAGCGGGGGGTTTGGGGGGCGGCAGCCCCCCAACTTTGCCTCCTAATCCCTGTACGTCTTAAGGTTCGACCTTGTAACTCAGCCATTTTAACTCTTTAGAAAACGTAGCTTTTTTCAAATAATTTTAGAAGAATAACCTTCATTCACAGAAGAGGGAAGGGGGTAGTCTGCATGTTTTTTTTGATAAATCACTTTTATATTGCTAAACATTGACCTTGTTTTATGTATCTTTACTATTACTACTACTAACAACTCACCGCAGCACCAAGCCGCCTGAGGCCAACAGAGCTACGCAGGCTCTTCCTCCATCCCAACCTATTCAAAGCCTCTCTTTTTACACCCGCCCACGAAGTTCCATTTTCCTTTAAATAATTTCTTTATGACGTCCTCCCACCCCAGACGAGGACAACCTGCTTTCCGCTTAGCCCTAGACAGTTGGCCGAAAAGAACAATCTTTGGCAATCTGTCATCCATCCTCCACACAACGTTCCCTAGCCACCTCAACCTTTCTTTCATTATAGCCCTAGAGGGCGGTATTGAACCACGTTTTTCGTATAGCCTATTGTTTGAAATACGGTCAGTCAGCCGGGTACCCAGAACAACCTTTAAGCAATTTCTTTTACGTATTTCTTTTATGATTATGTATCTTTGGTATATAATTAAATTAAAAAAAAAGTTTTTTCAACTGATAGTAAGAAGCAATATCAAAATTTAAAACGAACAGAAATCATCACTTACATGAGGGGGGTTACTCCTGCCTCAATACCTCTTTCTTTACGCTAAATTTTGACTTTTTTAGAATTTTTTAAAAGGGTTATTATTCTAATTAAACGGCCCTTGTGTTTTATGAGTAGTTTTAAAGAACTGGGACAAAAAGGCAAACTTCAGCGTAAACAGCGAGGTATTGAGGAGGGCACTACCCCCCCCCCCCCCTCATATACGTAATAATTTCTGATCTTCTCAAGTTTTGATGTTCCTCCTTACTTTCAGCTGGAAAAATTTTTTTTTTTATTTGATTTTTGATTGTTATGAAATAATGGCGGGAAATCCGGCTCCCCTCCATGGAAAGTTCTTCCCATGTAAAATAGCCCCCCCTTCCACCAAGAAAAATTCTTGCGGTCAATTTCGGACGAATTTTTTTTTGTAGCGCACTTTCATATGAAAGAATTTCTGTTCGTTTTTAAATCATGCAGAAAATCCCCTTCTCTGTGGAAAATTTTTCCCGCAAATATCCCATCCCTAATATAAAGTTGATCCCGCAGTAAATCCCCTGAGAGAATTTCTCCCGTGGACCCCCCCCCCCCTATGGAAAGATGCTCTAGACAATTCCAACCCGGTGAAAATTCTCCTTAAAATCTCTACATCTAAAATAATATCAGAAAGAAGTATCTTATAAAAATAATATACCTGTGGAAGCACAGTTTTTTCTTGCAACATGAAATAATAATTCTCAAAATTTCAATGAAATCACTTTAAAATTAACGCGTTTACATATTTTGAATATTTGTAACACCCAAGGTTGATCTTTCCTGTAACTTGATGCGTCTCTGTGACATGCGTTTGCCGACAGAAGTCAAATCTCCCTTCCTGTAACTTGATATGATCTCTCTTTGTTTTGGGTTCTTGGGTGCTGGGCAACTGGTTTTGTTTAATAAAAAAGTCACAAAGTCTTTTAACAATGGGGCACCTATTGTATTTTATGGTAAATTCTTGGGACATTGTTTTTAGTTTAATAAAAACACTGTGTATGGCACAACAAGCCCAAGCGGGGCCAAAGCCCGCATGTATGTACAAGCAATTTAATTTGTCAGGACCCAACACAGAATGACATATCTAAAATATTTGTAACACGCAAATTGTCTCTTTGTGAAATGCATTTGCCGAGAGAAGTCAAATTGCCCCTCCTGTAAATTGATAATGATCTCTCTTTGTCATATTCACCTTGCCGACACATTGGCTTGCTGACATAAATTGAATATATCTTTGTGACTAGTAGAATTATTTTGTGTATGCCCGCACCATCTGTGATTTGCGACCTTAAGTTGTGATACTTTTTAAAATCGCTATTTAAAGAAGAAATGGACTATAAATTTGCTGTGCTAAAGGTAAAATACATCCCAAGTCACATGTCACATGGGTATATCACATGTCACATGGGTATATCCAGTACATCCCAAGTCACATGGGTATAAAAGGGAACCACAAGGCAGATGAAATAGCTAAATCTGCCCTTCAGCTTGAAATAATTTCTGGAAGACCTATCCCAGTAAGAGATGTAAACCATTGGCGCCTAAAAATTTATCTAGCAAACCAATGTCCACCAAACCTTTCTCCATTTACATCCCGGAAAGACTCAAAGATGTACCACAGAATACGATCAAATGCTACTGGCCTTAACAGCCAAACTTATCTCTATCAAAACACAACCATTCCAACAGTAATGAGCCCTCTTTGCCGCCTATGTCAAACCTATGATGAGACCATCAACCATGTTCTTTTTGATTGCCCTGTGGCAACTCTCAACCATAAAAAAGAATGGCTAACTTTATCTGCTATACTCAAGCGCCTCAAGCTAACCCCTAATATTGACCAACTAACACAAAGGAGACACTCTTCAACTGATGATGCTGAATTGTTCAAAGCTGTCTTTAACTGCCTAAATATAGGTGGTTTCATCAATGATGTATAAAGCCTATTATTGAATAATAATAGTCTAATCTCTATATTTGATTTCCCAGGACACCCCTGACATAATCATACAATACGAAAAAGGTTAAATGGATTCATCCGAAGCCTATAATTGAAGAAGAAGAAAATAAACTTATATTTAGTTTTATGAATTGAGGCTTGGATATGCTAGTACTTATTTTTCAAGTTGGGAGCTGTGGGTTCTGGGCGCTAAAGTATTAATAAATTTGGGTTCTTTGGGCACTGGGCTTTAAAGTTCCGTTGGTGTTACTAGAACCATCTAATAACAGAACATAGGCTATTGAGATTGCAGATAAAGAAAATCAAGGATCCAGAGCAGGCATTTCTCTTCAAGCTTGACTGCATGTAGTGTAATTCCAGTATCAAGTAAGTTAAGTGATTCAAGGAAATAGGTATCAACAGATCTTTGAGAACAAATGCCATGCTTTGAGCTGTGCAAGATATTATTTGCTTAAAGATGTCTAATAACTGCAAAAACGATTATTCTTTTAAGAATCATAATAACCACTGATGTCATGCTAATAGGTCAATAACTTTCAGGAAGGTCCTATCTACCTTTCTTAAGTATTGGAATGATATGGGTAGTTTTTCTCTTCAGAGGTAGTATAGAAAGATTCAGTGATATGTGGAATAGCAAGGAAAGAGGTTGGCACAAGAGTATATGACATTCATGAAAGATAAAAGGATAAGTACACTATTTCATTTTCTAGGTCCATAAATTCCTTTAGAACTATTGTATCAGTAATCAGAATTGGTTCCATTGTGGAGTATACACAAACTAAATTGGATAATGTTGATTTAAGAGTTCTTGCAAATTATGAGAGCATATTGTTGAACATTTATAGAGATTCTTATCAAGCTAGGCATATTTATAAATTAAAATGGAATGTTTAAGTTTTGAAAGACAAATACATGCATTTAGTTGCTTTTTACTTTCTAATTATAGAGTACTCTCTTAATTTTCACCTTTAATGCCTATAATGCCTGTGATTTAGAATTTTGTTTATATGTTTCAATTTTTTTCAGTGAGTTTGCTATTCAAGGACTTAGTCACTATTTCTGAAATGGAGAAAAAAGAATTTTGTTTGAAGTGGAACAACTACATGGATATATTTCATAGTGCTTTTTTATCTCTATTAAGCAATGAACATTTCACAGATGTCACTCTATCATGTGACAGTCAAAGCATCAAATGTCACAGACTTGTTCTCTCATCTTGTAGTTCCTACTTTGAAACACTGCTTCCAGGGATTTCACACCCCCATCCTATTATTATTCTAAAGGATGTGAAATTTTATGATCTGCTAGCTTTGGTGAAGTTTATGTATACAGGTGAAGTGACTGTTCCACAAGCTCAAACAAGCTCATTAATAAAAGTGGCTGAAATACTGAAAGTAAAAGGTCTTGCTTATCCTGATGAGACAGTTAACCAGATACAGAAACCTAGCTATGTCTCTCAAATGACTCAAGTGACTCAACTTGCTGCAAATACAAGTGGAGTTGATAAAGCCTCTGAAAAGAACTTTTTGGCTGAAGATTCTTCCAGTAATGTAGAACCTCCTGTAGCAGATACCTCAAATAATAAGTTGGAAAATTATTTTGCTGAAACTAGTTCCTCTGTTTATAAAACAGATATTGTTGCATGCAACTCATTGGTAAGTATTTTTAGTTCTCCTATGTTAAATGCACTCTTTTATATAGTGCTAGTTTGGTTAATGTTAATGAAATAAAATAAAATAGGATGAATATATAATAGTTTAGAAACAAATTTGGGCTATATATTTGCACATTAGGGAGGGGGGGGGTGTTGGATACAGCATAGCATATATTATTAGTAACCTAACCTAGGTACCCTTTCCACCCTAAACCCCCCAAAACAACAGTTTAGATATTGTGTACACAATGAAAACCAAGCTATACATTGTATTACCCTATAACAGTGTCTTGAATTAAACCTGTTTTTGTTACTGGTTTCCATTGCAGTATATAAAAGAGTGCATTGATATAGGAGTACCTTTTTTTTATTGAGGTCCACTTAATTAAATGACCAAATGATAGTTATGTATGTCAAAAGGATACTTCTGTAATACCTAGCCACCAGAATTTCCATCCCCCCTGAAGAATACCTTTGGTTAAAAAATGATTATCTTAACAGTTAAAAAGTACAAAGCACAAGGTCTGATTTTGCTATTAAGGCTTTTTCTTTGATCTGACATTTCTTTTTTCTCACATTCTGGTTTTCTTTAGTTCAAAATGCCAATAGGCTATCATAGTGCTCCCTGATCTTTGCCAAAACTGCTTTTTTTTTCTCCTATAGGACAATGATAGAGCTATTTAGTAATATTTAAATCAAAGTCCTTAGTCTGCTTATTTGATTAGAATGAACATTTTTTTTATTCTAAAAGCATCTGGGATGTAAAATTTGAGGTTAGAATCCTCACACATTTGGTTTAGATAAAGAAAATTATTTCAATGTTTTTTCATCACAAAATAAACTGATGCCTGCTGGAAATAGGCATTGCCAAACATTTTATGCATAATCTGTTGAAACTTTTTGAGGAAAACAAACAAATTCAGAACACTTGTTTAAAATGAATCCAAGATTTAAAAAACCTTCTAAGACTCCTGATTTTTCAATTTAGAAAACCTTGATATGTTTGTAATGTTAACTCCTTTAGAGACTGTTTGCAGTTCAGGAATATACTGTATGGCTTAGTCAACATTTGGGGTCTTTTTCCAGGTCTATTAGAAATCTGCCAGAAGATCTCTCTACCCTATAGATTGAAATTTTATGAAAACGGCATTTTCAGATTGTTGTTACTCCTTGTTTATTTAAGATGGGAATAGGGCCTTAAATTTTTTTGTTTACAAAGGCTCCTGGCCATATGTAACTTTTTTGTATCTTTAAAAGGTTTTTAATTTCACACACTTGAACTTGTAAGATTAGTCTAAATTATGTATTCATTTCTTTTTGGTACATGTGTCCTGGCAGATTTGCTCTGGCACAGACAGTCAAATCAAGTATTTTTCTGGAATGACTAGGTTCATCCAAAGTAATTAATTTGAAAAAGATATTCATATTACATATCTTGTAATAAAAACTACTAAGCTGTCAGAATGAGTGTATTCTGCTGAAGAGGATCAAGTAAAGTCTATAGAAAAAAACATCCAATTTTCTTATTATGTTTAAGAGATTTATCTACTGTATTGGATTAGCAACACTTCTTGACTACTAAGGTCCTTGCATCAACCCTGCAGTTTGTTACTGCAGCCAGATTTGATTTATAGATCCCATATTATTAAGGCTGAGGTCAAACTCACTGTACCCCCACAGGACAAGACTCATCTGTCAGTACATAAAATACCTAATTTGAATGGGAAATTAAGGTTTGCTCTTCTCTTTATATTTATCCTTTGATAACATTCATTGTTTTTTGTTTTGTTTTTTTAGCAAGTCAAAAAGGAATTTGCTGTAGGTGTAGACAAAGAAGGGGACAATAGCTCCAGTCAGTTTGAAGATGATGGAGGACATTTTGATTATGGCAGTGACAAAGTAAGGATTTATTTTCTTTTATTATTATTAAGCTTTTTTCAAAGTATATGATTGATCATAGCTTTTTATTTAAAACAGGTCTTTCCCCATTTGGCTAACTGATAGTTCTCTTTTTATCTTTAGATCAGCAATAAGGATAGTTACCTTAAATTACCTTAAATCGCATAGTCCAGTGAAATAAGGAAAAAAATCCTGTAGACTCATTGGTTGCTGGTAAGTGATGATGGGGAGCCATTGGTTCTGCAGTGTCCCACTCTGTTTTCCATGGTTTGGTGGACCAATTCTTATCAACGGCAATCTTGAATGCATCAAGAGAGGGAGCGGTGACAGCTGCATTGGGAAGACTGTTCCAGGGGGCCACCACTCTATTGGATAAATAGTGGTTGTAGAGTCTGCTCTGAGCTCTCTTCCAAAGCAGCTTCTTACTATGCCGTCTTGTCCTGAATGATTTGTCAAGTTGGAAAGGCTTCTGAGAAGAGGAATTGGCATGCATTAGCTTGTAATCCATGATGACATAACCCCTCTGTTGTCTGTAGACAAGTGTTGGGAGCTGTAGTTTGTTTAGGCGAGATGGATAGTCAAGGTTCTTACATCCATCAACAGCTTTGGTTGCACGCCTTTGAACAGACTCTATTTTCTGTTGGTTTTCCTTATTCAGGGGTGTGGCAACACACATCCCAAATTCCAGCAATGGTTGCACAAGACCCTTGTACAGCTTTGTCGTGACTTTGGATGATCTGCTACATACTGTACTCTTAATTATTCCAAGGGTCTGAGATGCTTTGGCAACCACTGTTGGTGTGTGTTTGTGGAATTTTAATTCTTCATTGACAACTATACCCAAGTCTCTTTCAGCTGCTGAAGAACCAATCGATTGCCTAGAGCCTTCCCCTCTGCTCATATGGTACTGCCAGTTCTCATTCTTTTTCCAGAAATGGACTGTCTTGCATTTCTGAATGTTAAACTCAAGCTTCTATTGGTGGGCCCAAAGGGAAAGTGAATCCAGGTCTTCCTGTATAGTGGCTCTTGTTGCTGTCTACTCCGTAAGCCCAATAAGCTTTGAATCGTTGGTATAAATGCTCATCTTATTTCTTACAGCCTGTGGAGCATCATTAATGAAAATATTGAAAAGTGTTGGGCCCAAGATTGTTCCCTGAGGCACGCCACTATCAACTCCAATAACTTCCGAGAGGAATTCTTGCCCCTAATCCCCAAACACTTTAACTCTCTGCTTTCTTCCTGAGAGGAACTCCATCACCCATTCAACAACCTCCACATGTATCCCGGTAGCTAAGAGTTTTGCCTTCAAATGGTGATGGCAAACTTTGTCAAAAGCTTTTGCAAATTCGAATAGGATCATATCAGCATGGATACCCAGGTCTAGCAGTTTGGTGACATATTCATATGTATCAATAAGATTTGTCTGAACCAAGCGTCACGATCTGAATTCATGTTGGCTATCAGTAAGTAGTTTGTTGTTAATCAGGTGTTTCATAATAGTGGTATTCACAATTCCTTCGAGGATTTTACTGACTGTTGATGTGATACTAATGGGTCGGTAATTGGCAGCACAGATCCTACTTCCACCCTTGTGAACAGGTGTAATATTTGCATTTCGCCAATCTTGAGGAACTTGTTTGGTATCAAGAGACTTCTGGAACAGTTTTGCTAGGGGAAGGACAAGCTCTGCATGAGCCTCTTTCAAAGTCTAAGGGTGAACGCCATCAGGACCAACTGACTTATTTGGGTTCAAACTTTTGAGCCATGATTCCACATCCAAAGTCTTGACAGTAATAATTTGCATTGGTTTCTGAATATCGTATTCCGGCATCTGTGGCAATGGGGCATCTTCTGGAGGTGTAAAAAGTGACTTGAACTGCTGGTTCAGAGCTTCAGCTATATCTCCAGGGCTGCTTATGGTATTCCCATTAACTGAGAGTTCTGTTACTGAATGTCTTCTGGGCTTTTGAGTGGAGGCATACTTCCAAAATTTCTTTGGGTTGGTTTTTGATGTTGAAGCTAAAGACTCCTCATACTTTCTAGTAACTTCTCTTGTAAGGTAGCGGACTTTGTTTCGTATTTGTTTGCATTTGTCATGATTTGCCTGCATTGGGACGTCCATGTACCTTCTCCAGAACTTCTTTTTCTTTTGGACTGCTAGCTTGATTTCTCATGTGATGAAAGGGAGCAACGTTGGTCTTCGTTTCCAAGTGGTTGTTGTGTTTTGCAGTTTTCTCACTGAGGACCCTTTTCATCTCTAAGCCAAGTTTCCTCTACATTATTCTTTTTAACAAAAGACCAACCTTGGTTGACTAAATCTTGCCTGACCTTGTTATAGTTTGTATACACATGCTTTCTAAAATTGTTTGTCTGCAGATACATCTTTAGTCAACAAGTTATGGCTATATGGTTGCTTTTGCCAAAAAGTGGCTCTGGGTCTATACTTTGGATTGCCTCCTCGTCTTTGACAAATAGGAGATCCAGGAAAGATGGGTTTTGGCCCTCTCTCTACCTAGTCGGGAAATTGATTGTCTGATACAATGAATGTTCTTGTAGGCACTCGAGGAGTGGGCTGATCTGGTCATCGTTATCTCTTGTAGCGGCATTACCACTAACCGATTGAATCTGAGGTAGGTTGAAGTCTCTGACAACTATAATATTATGGCAAGGACGACTCATCACTGAACTTATAGAGTTTGCAATCGCGAGGTGGGAATCTTTCTGACAGGGAGAGCTTGGGCTTTATAAATATAACCTATAATTAATAACCTTTAGACAAATTTTTATCCAGACCTGCTCTACCCACGGCCCATGCTGAGAACAAAGATTAAGGTCTCCTACCTTCAGTGATGATTTGATGTACAGGACAATTCCTCTTCCTTCCGGTTTCTCCAGGTTTCAAATTATTCTGAATCCAGTGATCTGAATTTGTACATCAGTCAGTGGCACTGAAGTATACTTTGGTTTAACTTCGGTGAAGGCAAACACACTCAGTTCAGGCCTTGCTGACACTACAGCTTTTATTTCATCCATTTTTGTGGTGATGCAATCCACGTTGCATTAAAGCACAAATAGTCCATCTTCATCTTCAATATGAGCATCACCAATATCACTAAGTTCCGAATCACAAGATTCAAAAGTGGAACTATCCAATGGTTCTCCGCTATGAATACTTGGTAATACTTTATCCTTACTTATGTTGTGTTGTGAATTATTTGAGCTGGAAAAAAAATTGATTGAATTTGATAAATTATTGGGATAAACAATAGACGCAGACAGGGGAACGGTCAGATGGGCTGACAGTCCCCTGTAAGTGGCCAGTGGCCAGGATTGGATTCAAATAAAAAAGAGTGATTTTCATTCGTCCTTGAGATTTTGTATATAATGACCATGCATTACGATTAAGTTTTCATAATGTTTTAACATACCATGGATAATACACTAAATATTATTGATTTTGAAGCTATGCCAACTTCGATTTATAATGTGGGTACAGTTTAGTAAATTTCTTAATTTATTTCCAAATAGAATAATTTTACTATCCCTCCAGTAAATTCAAATTTCAGGGGGCAGAGCCCTCCCCCCAACAATACAAACTCTTCAATATGATGATTATAGTCGATAAAAACGTAAATTATGCTCTTTTTTCTATTATGTAACCCCATCTCCCCCACCCCTCTGTTTACAAGTTTAATTCATTCTTTAGAAATAGTTCTTTCCTTCAAAAAATGTCCCTTTTCCCATTATCAATTATCAATAGAGTGTGCAAACTTTTCCGATCTAAATAAAACCAACTGTCTTTAATTCTGTTAGAAAAAGGACGGTTCCAGAAACAGACTTCAGATAGATGTCTTATCGGCATGGATTAATGCCACATGTGGTTAGGGACAATTGAAAAAGTGATTTTTTTTGGGTCAAATTAAACGAGAGTAAATCCTTTTGAAATGCAAAGCATAAGTGATGTTTGAACAATGTTGTCAATTTAAAATAGGGTCTATCGTTATAGTATACTAAAAAAAAGTTGATATTATAATCTTTAATTAAAGAATAGTACACTAAACTCAGAATCGACTTTAGGGGGTAATTTATATTATGGGAAGATGTTTTTGAAATCCCCCTTTGCCCCAAACTCAAAATTTTCCAAAATTCTACATTAGAAGCTTTTTAAATATTTCTAAAGTGCTAATAGATATAGCGTTACAAATATCAGAAACGACTTTAGGGGGTAATTTATATTATGGGAAGATGTCTTTGAAATCCCCCTTCCCCCCAAACTCAAAATTTTACAAAATTTTACTTTAGAACCTTTTTAAATATTTCTAAAGCATAAATAGATAGAGCGTTACAAATATCAAAATCGACTTTAGGGGATAATTTATATTATGGGAAGATGTTTTTGAAATCCCCCTTTCCCCCAAACTCAAAATTTTCCAAAATTTTACTTTAGAACCTTTTTTAAATATTTCTAAAGTGCTAATAGATATAGCGTTACAAATATCAGAAACGACTTTAGGGGATAATTTATATTATGGGAAGATGTCTTTGAAATCCCCCTTCCCCCCAAACTCAAAATTTTGGGGACAACAGGGGACAACTCAGTCCCCTGTAAGTGGCCAGTTTTTTTTTTTTATCTGAGCTGAACAGGATGGTTGGTACTTATTCATAACTTGGGTGAAGTGAGCTTCAGCCTGGGCAAGTGTTTCTTTTGATAGATAGGATGAGGCTATCTCACTGGCAATATCCGACTTCTGCTGGGGTGTCAAGGTGACTTTTTCCAGGGCTAACATGTTGAGCATAAAGAGGCACATATCAGATAGGATGTTTTTATCTTTTGTTAAGGAGAACTTTATCTGTTTCTGTTCACTAAAAATAAATGTCCTGTTTAAACCACAAATAATGGCCACAAATAATTCAATTCAAGCATAGGACTTAAACAAGGTCCATTTTGTCAGAAATGTCTTTTTCTCAAATGTAGTTGTTTTTTGTTATCTTCTTTCTAAAAATGATTTTTTTTTTCTACTTGCCAGAAAAGAAGAAATGACTTTTTTTTTTTTTTTTTTTTTTTTTTTTTTTTTTTTTTTTTTTTTTTTTACAAAAAAGTCATTTAGTGAAAAAGCATTTAGATGTAGTTGTAAATAATCATGGTTATTGCAGTAGCCGATTCTAGTGGATCTTCCCCGTAGACAAAGTCCATATAATATGAACAATATCAGTTGCCCACTTGGCTGCAAGTCCTGTGGACATAGTAAATTTTTTAATCATATTTTTGTCAACCTATACCCTTAAAATGGCTAACAGAACTGATAGACTATATGAATTACCTTTGCTATATTTTTTATCTATCTCAGTTCTTACCTAGGATGATAGACTATGATGAAAATAACCATTTTTATACAACTCTGAAAAATTTATGCTGTCTTTGCCTCTCAAAGAGACTATCTGTCTTGGCTTTACTCTAATTCGCTCACAAGTCTTTGATCACTTTGATCAAGTTTTTCCCTACCAACCACTACCTTTGAACAAGTCACTACCTGCACTAGTTGCAAACTTGTAGGGAACAAACTGCAGCCTATAACAACCAAAAATTAATAAACGCTTTTTTAAAGAAAACTGGTAAGTTAGCAAAAATTACCATTTTTAACTGATTCAGGAATAGTAATTATTATCTAAGTCAGACTTAATAGTAAAATGCTATTTTAAAAACAAATTTGAAGGAAATTCAAACAGTAATGAGCTGATGTGTGATATCTTTTTCCTTTTCCTTCTTTACTACAGGTGGGGTACTAGAACATCATAGAGGGTTGTTTAAGGGCTGATTGCAAAGGAAGCTGACTGTCAATCTTCATATATAAGAAGATGAATGACATCATAATGGCTGGTTACAACCATAACTGGCATTACATTAAAACTATATGATGACGTCTGTTGTCATTGGGGTTTATTATTTGTGAATAAATGGTACTTTATTTACAAACAAACACTCACAATATCAAACTGCCAAACTTGTTGCTTTCTGTCAGGTAGCCTCCATTATATGAAAACAAAGAACATAAGTGCATTATATAAAGATACAGCAATGGCCCTGACTGCCCTGTCAAATAAAAATGAAATAAACAAACTGACACATTAACATGATGCATTACTATTTTCATTTATTTATGATTCCAACAAACGCTGGCGGAAAGCTCTTTCTTTAGCGCTCAGTTCTTGCATTAATAAAATTTAGAACCGGGATTTCTTTTACTTTCGATCGAGGTAAACGGGGCTTTGTTGGGCAATAAGGGGCTGGGAGTATACATTGAAAGCATTGGTTACGACGCAGATCATTCCTGAAATTATTGCAAAAAGTAACACACCGGACTACCAAGGCAGGGAGGTGGAATTCCTTGAGGAGGAGAATTGAAGATACTTTGTTCTGACCATAAGTAATTCTCAGGCTCTGTATTGGATAATTTCCAGCCTATTGGACTGATCCACCATAAGGCCAAAATGCCACACTGGGCAAGCATACTCAAGCAGTAGATGGATAAAAGATATGTAAAGGCGAAGGATATGTGCTCTTGGGCATGCGAATTTAGAAAACAGCTTAAGGAGCAACAGAGATGCACTAGCCTGTTTAATAACAGAATAAATGTGGGCCTCCCATTTCAAGTCGCTCGCCAGTGTGACCCCTAGGAGTTTAGTTTTTATGGTGGTTATTTCATTAGGTATTGGAGTTGTAAAGAATGGCTTTGTTTTAAGAAAGCTAAGGGTCATAACATTAGATTGATGGGAATTCACTTTAATTTTTGAATGGGCTGCTTTACTTGCAACGTCTTGGAGAATTTCCATTGCACTGCTCTTAACATTTCTTCTTTACTTTTCGAACGATGACATGTCATCCATAAATTTCGATTGGATGATTCATTAGCAAGATTGTTAATCATTACCAAACATAGTAAAAGACCTAACAAAGTATCCTGCAGAACTAAGCTTTTCATGTTTCCAAATTTTTGTTCATCAGTAAGTTCAAGAATCGCCTCTTAGAGTCAATCTGCTGCGAATCTCTCATACTGTTGAGAGAATAACGGTGTTATGATAATTGGTCAGACTCCATAAGAATCCAAACTAACACCTTTCTTCTGAATGGGTGTGATGTACTCTTTTTCCCAGCTCTTAAGAAATGAAACTCCTCTAGTTGTTGTGCTAGTTATTGTGTTAGAAATGTTCTATAAGGGTTTTGATCATTTTTCTGGAAATTCTTTTACTAAATCAGTCAGAATATAAAGGGGGCATATTGAAGTTCTCTTTAGTTTACGTATTTCTCCTCAAAATCAACAGGTTGCAATGGAACTGGGGTACGTGTTATTTACTATATCTAGCCAAAAAAGCTGAAGGATTTTTCCTTTGTGATATAGAATCATGGTTGCATCATAGGTTGAATCATCACCATGGTTGAATCATGGCCAATAGTAACCAAAAATAATAAAAACATATTTAAGAAATAGTTGTTATCTAATTCAGTTTGAATAGTAAAGTGTTATTATGAGAACAAATTTAAGGGTATTGGAAAAACAGCCTGAAACCTCTAAAAATGGTGATGAGTTGAAACAACTGCCCATTAGAGGGGTTCTCATTTTTCTCCCGCTTTACGCATGAATAAGTATTGGGGTCTTACCTCAAAAAAGTTTAATTTTTAAGCTTGAGTAGGCTATATACATTCGAATCTTGAATGGGATTGACTTCAGATTGACATCGTTCTCATAGGTGTTGCAGCGTTGCCTTAGTAAAGGGCAAAATTAAAATTAAAAGTAAATAGCATCAGCTAGTGACTACAGCTGCTACTGCTTGCGACTGCGACTCCTTTGCATACCGTATGTGACTTTTTGCAACTGCAACTTCTTGTGATTATGACTACTTGCAACTGCATCTGCTACTACTCTTCATTACAACAATGACTAATTAACTTTTACGACTGTGACTACTTGCAACTGCGAGTGATGGCTATTGCAACTGAGGCTATTGCCATTGCTACGATTACTGCACCCTCGAATATTGAACTAAGCCAAAGCAGTTTTAGTAAATCCTGGTTGTCAAAATGTTGTAGATGCAATTACTCAGGAATAGAATAGAGCTTTAATTTGAAATTTCCGGGGAAAGTTTAGTGTGGTGGATATGCAGCTAAATCAAAAGAAATTATGATGCATCCAAATCGTCAAAAGGGTGTTTGTACAATATTCCGTGAACAGCTAAGAGTATTAATTTATGATGTTAGGATGTTGAAAAGGATGATAAATTAAATAAAAAAAAAATCTGCCCATATAAGTTGTCAAATAGACATATCAGAATATCTCAGAAACGGCTAAGTGTATTTTCTAGATGATAATGTTTTTCTCTTTTTTGTTGTTGATTTTACGGCAAATAAAATACCTAACTCTAGGCTTTTCATCAAATAATTCGTGCTAATGAACTGTAAGGGGCAAATCAGGCCAATAGTTTTAAGTGGTTCGGCAGTCCCAATTTTACTATTGTGAATTTTGTATTTCTTTATGTTTGCTATGTAAGGTGTTGCTGTTCCATGTCTTACTACAAGTGAATTTCGCACCTCTTATTTTTAAAGCTCAGAGGCTTATTCAAGTCTTTTTGCAAGTGTGTTGGTCTCTTCAACTGCCTCAAATAGAAGTTCCATATATATTCTTGTGCTCTATTTCCATTCAATGGAATTTTGCGTCTACTAGACCCTTTAGAGCGTTTCTCATCAACGGAAAGGGGATAAAGAGCCCCAAAATCATGCATATTTACACACAGTCAATGAGATACCCCTTGCTTCTTTCTGTGTGTAAATGGAAAAGTGCATCTGATGAAATTCTAATAACCTGTTTGATGAAATCGCTTCTGATGTGAAAAAAAAAAAATTATGGATGTATTTGCCACTTCCTTCCTTTTTTATAACCTGGTAGTTTCAGGGTTGTGGTTTTTTATTTTTTTCGTTTTATGATAATAGCAATTAAATTGACATCAATAGTAGCAGGACTGAAATTACTAATATGTGTGGTTACATGTTTGAAATTTAGGTCTATCCCAACTTTAAAGATTTGTCCATATATCTGTGTGTAGTTTTTCTTTTTTTTTTAAGCTCAATGGGAATCAGATTTTGGAAAGAACAGAGAGAAAGCCAAACGCAAGCTTAAATTTTTCAGGTTAGTCTTGTATTGTGTAATCATATGCAGCACAATAGCGCTGCCCAAGTAAAGAACAATGTTGGCACAGTGTGTTATTTATTTATATATTGGGTTTTGACCAGGGCACTTTGTATAGAAGGAGCTGGAGGGTAAATATCCCCCCACGCCAATCATTTCCCCCAACATATCCAATCAAAATTTTGAGATAGTAATTTTTTTCAACATCGTTGAAAGGTCCAGAAATTCTGTTTTTGAGGATGACAACGCTCCCACACATCCCTCAGGGTAAGGGTTGTAAGCTATGCCCTGGTGGCATATAAGATTTTTATTGAAAGGGTGAGGTCATGTAAGTTATTCCCCAGGGGCATTTAAGGTTTTTATGGATGGGATGGTTGTATAAACTTTAGAGGTGGCTAATTTTGCTGGGAATTGGAAGTTTCTCGCTTTTTAGAGTCGAAAATGATGAAACAACTAACCACCCCCTCAAAACTACCCATCTTCACCAAACGCACCTGATTGACATTGTGAGATAGCCATTTTGTTCAGAATAATCCAAAAAACATATAACAATGACTCTAGGGTTGACAAAACCCCCAGAGTCCTGGGGCAATTGCCTTAAGTTATGCCCTGGGGGTATATAAGGTTTTTATGGAATGATTTGCCGTGTAAACTTCAGATGGGGCTAATTTGATTTGAATAAATACAAATGAATGTGCATTGTCAGTTTAGTATACGTATGCTGATATTTATTCTTTAAAATCTAAATAATTGTTGGTTTATTAAAGTCACAAGAGTGAAAACATTAACCATTTTTCTCAGTAAGTGCAAATTATTTTCTGGTCTTGAGGAGGCATAAGGGTTGCGAGCCCTGCTCATGTTAATTTCTGTTCGTTTTGAGTTTGACTCGGTTATTTATTGTAATTTCTGTTCATTTTGGGATTCATTTATTTTTTTGATGCTGATATGTGGTAGTTTTACGCTTGGTAGATTATTTGATTCTATTTTTCTCATTTGTGGTTTAAAGGAGTTCTTCACTGTTCTTTGAAAAACTTATTTGTGGAAAGAGTTGTTTCATTAATTAAAAAGTAAGGGAAGCAGTTTGTACTGTTTGTTATTCCCTTTTTTTTTGTCATGTATTTTGATTAGAATATGAAAAACAAGAGTAATGACTTGCTTAGACCCATTAAACTCTTTTTATGAAACTTAATCTTTTGCTTAAACCTTCTCTCACTTGGTACTCTAAGAAAAAATGGAGGTTCTTGAAGGAATCAATATAAGAAATAAAGATTTTGCACATTTTGAAATAACCATATTACGCACTATGCAGCCAAAGGAGGTTACATTGAGCATTATGTTTTTATTTTATATTTGATATCATTATAATAAAATTATGCACTCTTTGGCCTAAGAAGGATATTTTTTTATTGAAAAAAAAAATCGTAATAGTGCAATAATTTGGTGTCCCTTGGTAATCGATAGTCTACTAAATCAAATATTTCCATGTCTATTGCTTAAGACGACAAAATACTGCTTTAAGTTTAACTGTGAACATCCACTCCTGCTTCGAATGTTTTTGGTTTTTCTTGTTTTATCTAGGTTTCTATCTAGATATTTATCAATATGTAGATATAGTTCTAGATAGAGGATGTCTAGATATAGATCCACAACTAGTTATAATACTTTGTTTTAATTTTATTTATAGGTATCCTTGTATTCTTTAAATACCATGTTCTATATGGTGTTGTTCTAGTTAGAGTCTATGTACATATAGTTCTAGATATCCTCCATCCAGTGGTAAGGGTCATTACTTCCTCTCCCAAATGCATGATAGTATAATTCTTAATTCAGTCATTATCGAATATCCAAGATACCGTTAGACGGGAGTACTAAGAAATAATTTTGTTTTAATTTGGTTACTGAAAGTTTGGCTTACTGAATTCACTGATGACAGTAATCTGTCCGAGAGTTTATAATAAACAGAGCTACTAGAATACAAAACCATTGTACTGTAGCAGCAAAAGTATTAATACCTGGAAGTTACTCAGGTTCTTTTATGTACCTGTTTTGCCATTTTGCTAAATATAGATCTAAAAAGAATAGATTTTGGTCAACTAAACTGTGTTCTGGACTGTTTTTCAAATTTCTGCTGTGCTGTGAGATTGTTAGATGGGAAGAATATTTGGAATAATCGTTCTGATTTTTTAGATTTATCTAAAAGATGGTTTTGAAAAAGTTTTTCAAAGAAAAATTAAGAGCCATATTAAATTTATGACGAATGGAAATTAATATCTGAAAATTTGTTAAATTTACGACGAGTGGAAATAATGATTGACAATAATACAAACTTGAAACTAACATAAACTATTATCAATGAATAAGTTGAGCCCGGAACAGCCCAAAATTGAAATGAATAATTACACAAAACACGAAGATAACAGGTAATAATAACAAATAACAATGTCAATATCAATACAAAATAACATAACAATATGTTATAATAATAACAAACAGGAACTATCTGCCAGTAGCAAGGAATGTTAGCGTACCAACAAAGCAAAACCATTCTAAGGATGTTCTGCTCTAATTACTGGGCAATCAAGTGTTTTTAATATTTTAATCCTTTTTGCTTTGTCAGTAAGTAATTCTCACAAAATAAATTTTCCTTCACTTCCAAAGTGGCACAAACTTTTTCAGCAATTTAGCGATAGCCTATACTTCGAACCTCCTTAGCTCATATTTTAATTTTTTTCCACTTTCTTTAATTTTTTCCACTTTCTTTAATTTTTTCTTCTTTTCATATGATCTATTACTCAAATAATTATTTTACAAGTCCCTATTTTCTATTAAACATAAAGCATTTTCACTTTTTTCTTAGTTGTGTTTCCAACTTTCTTCCCAGAGATACCATCAGCGAGTTTACAAACTATTTTCCTAAAATTATTCCATCCATCTTCTACATTGTCTTCTATAATTTTCATACTGGAGTCTGCGAACGTCAGAATTTCCTGGAAAGTTGTTAGAGTTCCTAAGTTTTATGTTTAGGTTAATCCTAGACCCTAATAGATGGTTATCTTGGCTTTTAACATCAATAACAACCCTTTTGTATTCCCTAAAATTGATCCTGTCAGTCTTTGGCTTAAAATATTATAATCAGTAAGGGTAGCTGTCTTACCATCATGTCAATTCCATGATAATTTATGGGCCATCTTATGAACAAATACTGTATTGGTTGTAACTAGATCGTAGTACTTACTAAATTGCAGCAGTCTTTAACCATTATAGTTTTCTTTGCCTTCAAAATATTTACGTATGCTAGGATACCTTTCTGTTTGCTAGGATAACCAACATTGCTGTTTTCTTTTACTATGACAAATTTGTTCATGCTAGGATACAATCTATTCCTATCTCTACCAACCTAGGTGGTAAAATCTCCTAATAAAATTACAATATTTCTACCTAGGACACTGTCTATTTGTTCTTGCAGATGTGGGTAAAATTCATTTTGAGTCACCTTTGTCTCCATTAGTTCGATTTACAGGGGTGTATAATGCTACGATATAATAATCGAATTATATTATTATAAGCTTCCCTAATTAAACATGACTTTACAGCATCCTTAATCAAGGCCTAGTCCAGGCCTAATCACCCCATCCTTCCTCAATGAGTAAATAAATTCTATATCCCCTAACTTTGTATTTCCTAACCTTGGGCTATGAGTTTCTGGAATTCCTCTCAAGTCCAGATTCTAGTGTCAAAAATTCGTCTGTCAAAATGTCGATACGACAGTTGTTGTTAGTTTGTTGTTTTTCGATTATTTTTTTTTTACTATTAAGTTTTCTTTTCTCACTTTGGAAGCACCATGTAATGATTATTTTTTGTTCTTCGTAATTTGTAATACTAGAAGTGTTTCTTTTCTAAGGGTTTTAATGTTGATTCACTTTGAATTTTCTTTAGAAGTTGAAGAAACATTCCCAAATTTTAATGAAGATACTATTGGATGGAATTATACTATTTTATCACCCAAACATGAAAATGTTCCTTTGGCAGTTTCTTCTGGCGTATCTGAACAGCTTAATTGTAATTTCAAACCTTCTGAGCCTGAATCAAGTTTTTGTGATTATGAAGGTGAGTTTTCTGACATTTTTGTTCTTATTATTCAGTCCAGAACCCATCTGACTTGCCCCAAAAACAAATTAGAAAATAGTGAAAATGTCTGATATCCACTCTAATAGTGAAAATGTCTAATAGTGAAAATGAATAGTGAAAACTCTAATAGTGAAAATGTCTGATATCCACTCTAAGTGTATATCATGAGGGTACTGTATTGGGCATTTTCGTGGCAGAGAAGTGTGTGATTAGGGCACCGAGGGCATCAAACTGAAAACATATTTTTTCCTTCACTCCATCATAGGTTGATCTATATCTCAAAACAGTGATTCTCTCCTATTATTATAGTGGTAATTAAAATGTTAAGATCATCTTGATCATATAAATTCTCTCCTTAATTGCCACTCTGAATCGTGGAGTGAAAAATGCCAAAAATTGCCATTTTTACACCGAAAGCAGAAAAATACACTTGGACCTCCCATTTTACGCGTATAAATTGAGTTAGGTGTTTCAATAATCATTAAGGCTGAACAACTCTTTTAATTAAGAAAAGTTATGTTTTTCAAATCAGAATAAAAAAAGAACTAATATATTTTTAATAGTTAACTAAAATACAACAAAATTATAACGTCTTTGGTCTTTATAAAAATATTCCCCTGTTGGTAAGTCAATTGATACATAATTTGAAGTGTTGAATCTCGAAAAATTTTAATAACTAACATATTAATGAGTAGCTTAGATTTTTAACTGTTCAGTTATATATTTATTAAAAGAGTTTTATTCATATGTGAATCCAACAAAAATTTACAAATACAACAGATCCTAACAAGCTTAATATACTAGTAATTATGAGAATCGTAAGGTATTAGTTATCTTACGAGCCATGTCCCAACCATTAGCAAATACCAGCTACCTTCATTAATTTGCTAGGTGATCATTAAAGCTCGGTATCCATTCCTTAGGCTACCTTGGGCTGCTATTTAAAACCCAAAATTGCCATTGGCTTATGTCAAAAGATTAATATTACATTTCAAATGCTATCTAACTTGAACAAACCGTGGAATTTGGTTTATGTTAGTAGGGGGTTCAAAATATCAGCACTGGATGTATTATATGATTTAAATCTTTTGCTCAAAGTTTTATTCTCATAATTCTTCTAGTTTCTAAGCTATCAATCCCAAAATCTTTTAGAATTTTTGGACATTTTTTTTGAAAAAATAAAAAAATAATTTCCAAATAAAAGATAAATAATTTACAACGGAGTGACACACAAACATTTGTCTTACATGGAGTATCTTTTGATTTACTTCAACATAATTAAAACATGTTATGAAAGTTCCAACGCAATATCCTAAGCTTATCCAGGAAAATCGTATTTACCCATTTTTGGCAATCTTATTTCACTTACTATCTTTTGATTTAGGTTTAAATATTTCTCAGTTTTTCCCAAAAGTTTCAACTTAATACTCTATTCTGTTCATGAGATATTGCATCTATGCCATTCTAAGAACCTAAATCAACTTCGTTTCATTTAGCTCAATTATAGAAGAAGTTGTAGTTGTTTAAGCTTTGAAAGTTAATACCATAAACCATTGATGTGAGGACATTGCTGCATTCCTACGTAATACCTTTCGCTTTACCTCGGATATTACGCGGACGCCCTTTTTATGAACTGGATGAGCCTAAATTCTGTTGATTCAGTTCAATAGTAGTAGCAGTGAAAGCAGTTGTATCCCTGAAAGTTTCAATTTAATAGCTTATGCTATTGCTGAAATATTGCTGATACGCCCTTTTGTCATTCTGTATGCTCATACTGTTTCCTTATTCTTTTCATTATCTCTCAAAACTGACCCACATACCTATAGCCTTTTCCAAGACCAGGGATAAAGCACGCTTCCCATTCGAAATAACAAAATCAATATGCAAACATTGAACAACTTGTTTAACATAGCTCTTGGGCTGAAGGTTCTGGTGGGGTATCTCACACTCTTAAAAAGGAAACTCGAAATTTCTTCCATACAAAGTGGTGGTGGAACAAAAAGTAGATACTAAAAATGCACAGAGCCTGAAACACACAGTTCTAATGTACTACTTATTATTTTCAATTCCCGTGACTAACGTATAAAAAAAAAAAAAATTCTGTGGAATTTGTTTAGTAGGCTTTACTATTGAATTTTTTTTACGTCAATTTTATTTATATTTTGTTTTAGAAGTTGAAGATGCTTTACCAAGTCACAATGAGGAGGTTTTGGGCGTTCCAAATCTTCTTTTGTTTCCTAAACATGAAGATGGTCATTTGGATAATTTTGCTGGTTTTTCGGGCCCTTGTAAACTTCAACCTGACACCCAGAAATCAGGCACCATATCTTTTGACATTCAAGGTAGGCCTATATCTGAATTTATTTATTATTTTTTTTTTTTTTTTTTTTTTTTTTTTTTTGCGGAATCAACTATAGCGGCTTATTAAAAAAAAGAAGCTGGGATAGACAAGTGGACGAAACTATGAATCTAGACTAATCTGAAGACGGAATTGTTCTCTTATCTCATCCCATTGTTCTAAATGCTAAACTGGTTTTTGATTCTAAAAGGAACGCTTCAAGTCGTCACTTGATACAGATTTGGTGAAGACTGTTTTCGAAAATAAAGCTTAAAACTATAGCATTCATACTTTTTTTTAAATCAAGACTTGAATTCGTTTATTATCATCTGATTTCATGATGATAGAGTATGGTTTGAAAAAACAACAACAATAGGTCTCTACTTCTTACCGTATAAGTTTATAAGTTTGTACCGTATTTTATAATACAATTTTAAAATATTTTCTTATATAGTATATTTTATAGAATAGAGTGTTATTTTACTAGAAGCCCTAGGCTCAAACAAAAACACAGAATTAATTTTGTATTTTGAGTTAAGAGTCAAAAAAATTTTTGTTTTCAATTTCTTTTTCCAATTTTTGCGGAATGAGATTTATTGAACTTAGATCTTCATAAAGAAGGTCATTCATGAAATTCTGGAGAGCTCAAAAGCTGAATAGAAATTTAGACAAGCCTTATGTAAAATTGATGAATATGCTCATTAACGAAATGAAACAGATGACACGTATTTGCCTGAAAATGTATTTTTTGTCTATATTTTTACCATTAGGGAATTTATGTATGTTATTTCTAATCTTCTAAGCCGTGTTTGTATATATCTCGACTCCAATGTTTCGAACCTTATTGAGGAGTTTACAATTTGCTTCGCTAGAAGGATAAATCTAATTCTTATTATAGAAAATTCTCTGAGTGCAGTGATGACATTAGGAAACCACTCCAAGTAAACAATCATGTTAAATGGGTGACGAATTGATCCCGAAAATCATCGTCCCAAATCTCTTTTTATCTGTGTTTAGTAATTTTCTTTTAAAAAAGCTGTACTTCCTTGTCTTCTTGATTTTCATTATTTAAATCGTATTTTTTTCAGAATTTTAGTGTTGTTTTAGGACAAAGTATTCAGCTGAGTGTGCATGCCCAACTTTCTTGTATTATTTTCCTTCGCCTCTCCTCTGCTCTGATACCTACCGCTCTTTTTCTTAATGTACATAAAAACATTCAACTTATTAGCGCGAAAGATTTGTCGTCTAAAACTTTAAAAAAGTATTATAAGAGGTAGTTTATTTCATATTTATCTGGTAAAGTCATCTCGGCTGGTGTGCTTTTTTGTGACTCTTCCGAAATAGAGTTTGGTGCCCTTCAAGGATCTGTCGTTGGCTTGATCCTATTTTTAATTTATATTAATTACCTTATTTATGCGGCTGAAAATTCAACTCTTGAGGTTTGCTCTCAACTATGTTAACCAGCATCTACCTGTGAGAAGAGCCCTTTTCTGAAGATGCACTTGTGGCTTTTACTGATGACAGTGCTCTTATTACAGCCAGTAGAACTAAGTTTTGTGTTTGTTTAAAGATGGCAGCCCTCTTTGAAACCGTTTTTTAGCTTTTTTTCTGCAAGTTTCCTTGCTTTAAACGTTGGAAAGTCATGCTTTCTCATTTTATTTAGAATCTTGTAGCTAGCCCTGACTAGAATAAAGTGCATCCATAAGGAGGAAATAGGGATAGTTGTGTTTGTTCCCTAGGCATCTTGCGCGATGCAAATCTTAATCATTTAAATGAACAAAACATACTTTCAGACCCAATACTTCGAATCCTTTTCTGCAGCTTATGTCAGTCTGATATTCCGAATATTCCTTTTGTGTGGATGTCAACTTTTATCTCGTCACAAAATAAGCTTTCAGAACTCTTGTGATAAAGGAAGGATTATTATGCATGGAAATAACCGCTCTTCATTAAAATACTTTCTTGATTTGAAATCTTCTGTCTTGTGCTTCTTTCACTTTCCTCATGTTGCGTGGCCACATTTTCGCTGCCCTGTGTAATAATCAGATCATTCCGCTGTTTTATTTTGGATCATTCCGCTTATCATCTCTGCACTTCCAACAACTGATAGATTACTGATATTCAATCACTGCAGACTGAACCCTCTAATAGATTGTCATATAACCAGGAGTATGGTCCTAGAGTCTGCGTGAATTTACGATTCGTTCGATACCTTTAAAAGAATTTCTAGTTAAAGGTTTTTGTATGGATTCTGCTAGAGTTGGTATCTCCCGATTAGGTTTGTATGTTTGTTTGGACATGAGTTATTTAAGTCTTATTGGGGTCTAGCAGTTTGAAGTCAGGCGCTACTTCCTTTTTAACTTCTGATTTTGGGAACTTTTGAGGTGAGGGAGTAGATTTATTTCTCTTTTTTTGTTCCTTCTTGACCGTGGAGCCATAGGCGGGGATTATGTAATTTATCATAAATCTATTGCTAAATAAACGAACTTTGATTTAAAAGAAAAAGTCTCGTGATGAGAACTCTAATCACGTGTATGTGTTAGCCCATAAAGGAAACCAATTTCCTCTCTAATCCCTCTTCCTTCTTAACTGTTGGGGTACAATATTGAAGCCTATATAAAGCAATTATGTCTCTGAATTTATTCAAACATACTTTGCTTTTAATGAACAGTTTTTAAGGGTTTTCTGCTTTTATACTTTTGAAATTGTTTACCTGCTGTGTAGCCATGCTACGCTGCAGACTTCTATATAATAATTCTCATTGCCGCTTGTACTAAAAAAGCCTATAATTTTAACAAAAAATGTCTTAAATAATTACACAGTTGCTTTTTCAAACGGAGTATATATATTCGTTATTCTTTTAAATCATGAGGTGTCAAATAAGCAATAACAATTGAGTTAAAAAAGTTTGGCGTGAAGTCAGTTCCTCCTTCCTGTTAATGCATTAAAGAATTATCCATTTTTTGGGGGTTTGTTTTCCTCTAGAAGTCTTTGTGATTCTCACTGTTGTGTATCTTCTAACCGCAGATTTCATTTAAGATTCGGTTTATTCGTTGTGATACTAGTTGTCAAATGTCTGCTAACCACAGATTTCGCTTGCGCTTCATTTTCATGCATTATTACCTGATACTTTTTTTCATGCCCTTTATTTTAGCTGTTTGGGCTCATTCGAAATCATGTGCTCTGATGTCTATGCCCTCTGAAATATATAAATTGGCATAATCATTGTTTTATTCTTTAGTTTCAAGTAATAGGGTGGCAAATCAGTAATTTAATTTGAATTAAGAAATTGTGTCGTGAATTCAAATGCTCCTTTCTGCTTAACACGCTCCTTATTCAAACTTAATTTTCTAGAATATCTCAACTACAGTAGCATAATTACTGTGTTATCCTTTAGTTTTCAGTCACATTATCGTGTGCTATTCAATGTGTTTTGTTTCGTGTTTCTTGTTCCCTGCACCTATTTAGATCGTTATTTCAGACTGTAAGATGCCAGGGTACCAATCCTCAACTTGGTAATACGGGACCCAGGGATTGGACCGTGCAGTATCAACACACTGCTACTAGTACTACTAAAAAACTCACCGCAGCACGAACCCGCCTGAGGCCAACACAGCTATGCATGCTCCTCCGCTACCCCAATCTATTCTAAGTCTCCCTCTTACAACCCTCTCAGGAAGTTCCATTTCCCTTAAATCTTTCGCTACGACATCCATCCATCCTAGCTGTGGACGACCTGCTTTCCGTGTAGCCCTAGACGGTTGGCCGAAAAGGATAATCTTTGGGATTTTGGTCATGTCAACCCCCACAATTATGCAATTGACCCATTATGCTTTAAAACTAAATGAAAAGGCTCTATGTACATGGTTGCCAATAAGACACCTCAGTACTATATCGAAAACGACTGGGTGTATTCAGTTGAAACTTTCGGGGCTACTACTATTACTTAGTCTGTTCTTATAGTTTAAATAAATAAAAAATGTGTCAGTATATACAGGTTATCAAAGAGCATGGATAGAATGTTTTGGAAATGGTAATAATTTCTATTAAACAATACTATTTGTTTCATGATTAAAATTGTTGAAAATTTCTCCAACATATAAGTAGCATTCCAAGCTATGGATTCTTTTATAAAAAAAACGAAAAGGTATAAAATATTATTTTCCATCAGTGAAAAAGACTATGTCAATAGAAAAACGGACAGACATTAATTTGAAAGACATTTCCCTCGAAACAAGTTTTTCCGAAAAAAAGTAAAGAACTCCATTAAACCAAAAATGAGTAAAAATAAAGTAAAATAAACTTTCAAGTGTAAAACTACCACAAATCATCATCACTGAATAATTGACCCAAAACAAAAAGAGATTACAATAAATAACCGAGTCAAACTCAAAACGAGCAAAAATCAACATGGGAAAGACTAGCAACCCCAAGCCCGCTCAAAACCAGAACATCTGCATTTTACTTTAAAAAAGCAAATAACAATGGTTTTTCAGTTTAATTAATATACTTTAAAGTATATTAAAATGTATTAAGTTTAATAATACTTTAATATACTTATACTTTAATATGGTTTGTCAGTTTTTTTTTCTTTAAAGTTTTGATAATTTTTATTTAATGAAGCAAAAAATTTAAAACACGAGATATATTTTGGTTTTCAATAAAGTGCAAATTATGTTCTGGTTTTGAAAAGGCATGGGGGTTGGTCAGCTGCTGAATTGCTGTAAAATGACAATTGCTCGAAATGAACAAACTGAACCATCAAATTTATACAAGATCAAGAGGACGAACTGAGTAATTGAAATCCATGGGTAAAAATGAACAACCAAGACCATCAAACGTGGCAAGACCAATATGAGCAGCTAAGGTGAAGGGTATTGAAAAAAATGTCCGAAGTAAGAATAAACGAAAATGAAGAACAATGAAATCTGCGGTTAAAAGATAAGCGGCAGCGATTAAATGTTTTACTTTTCTAACTTTAATAAATCAAATAATTTTAACATTTTGATTACTAAATATCAGTATATGTATATTAAACTGACAATGCACATTCATTTGTATTTTTTCAGTAAAGTGCAAATTTTGTTCTGGCCTTTGGATGGCATAGGGGGTTTTGAGCCCAACTTATGTTAATTTCTGCTCGTTTTCAGTTTGACTCGGTTATTTATTGTTATTTCTGTTCGTTTTGGGTTTCATTTATTTATCGATGCTGATTTGTGGTAGTTTCGAGCTTGGTAGATCATTTGATTTTATTTTTGCTCATTTTTTGTTTAATGGAGTTCTTTGCTTTTTTGAAAAACTTATTTTGTGGAAAAAGTTTTTTTAAATTAATTTCTGTTCGTTTTATATTGACATAGTCTTTTCAGGGAAAAAGAAAATAACACTTTAAATCTTTTCGTTTTTAAAGACTTTATAGTTTGGCCTGCTATTTGTATGCTGGAGAAAAATTTTCAGCAATTTTTAACAACATACACCATTTGAAAAATCTGGACTGTGTGAGCCTGTTTTGAAGTTTCTACGACAACGCCTTCTATAAAAAACCTTATATGCCTCCAGGGTATAACTTAAAACCCTTGCCCTGAGGGTTGTGGGGGAGTTTCCTCCTCAAAAACATATTTTCTATCTGGAAATCAACTACGCTGAACAAAATGGCTATCTCAAAATTTTGATTGGATGTGTTTGGGGGAATGATGGGCGTGGGGGGATAACTTAAGACCTTTGCCCTGAGGGTTTTGGGGGGGAATGTCCTCCCCAAAAACATATTTTCTATTTGGAAATCAACTACGCTGAACAAAATGGCTATCTCAAAATTTTGATTTCGAATGAGCCTGTTTTGAAGTTTTTACGACAACGCCTTCTATAAAAACCTTATATGCCCCCAGGGCATAACTTAAAACCCTTGCCCTGAGGGCTATGGGGGGAGGGGTTGTCATCCTTAAAGACCTAATTTCCAAAAAATAGCTATCTAAAAATTTTGATTGAATGTGTTTGGGGAAAAGGTGGGCGTGAGAAGGAAAACGAAAAGAAAAAAGACCGAAAAGATATAAAATATTATTGAGGGTTGTGAGGGAGTGTCCTCCTCAAAAACATATTTTCTATCAGGAAATCAACTACGCTGAACAAAATGGCTATCTCAAAATTTTGATTGGATGTGTTTAGGGGAATGATGTGCGTGGGGGGGGATAGTTGCCCTCCAATCACTTTTGACTATTAAAAAGGGCACTTGCCACTTCAATTTCCAATCGAATGAGCCCTTTTGAAGTTTCTACGACAACGCTTTCAATAAAAACTTTATATGCCCTCAGGGCATAACTTACAACCCTTGCACTGAGGGCTTTGAGGGGGTTATCATCCTAAAAGACAAAATTTACAGAACATTCAACTACGTTGAACAAAATGGATATCTCAAAATTTTAATTCGATATGTTTGGGAAAATGGTGGGCGTGAGAGAAGCGTTAGTCGCTATCCAATCACTTTTGACTATTAAAAAGGGCACTTGCCACTTCAATTTCCAATCGAATGAGCCCTTTTGAAGTTTCTACGACAACGCTTTCAGAAGAACTTTATATGCCCCCAGGGCATAACTTACAACCCTTGCCCTGAGGGCTGTGGGGGTAGGGGTTGTCATCCTGAAAGACCTAATTTCCAAAAAATGGCTATCTAAAAATTTTGATTGGATGTGTTGGGGAAAAGGTGGGCGTGAGAGGGAAAACGAAAAGAAAAAAAAACGAAAAGATATAAAATATTATTTTTCATCAGTGAAAAAGACTATGTCAATAAAAACGGACAGACATTAATTTGAAAGACATTTCCCTCGAAACAAGTTTTTCCGAAAAAAAGTAAAGAACTCCATTAAACCGAAAATGAGTAAAAATAAAGTAAAATAAACTTTCAAGCGTAAAACTACCACAAATCATCATCAATAAATAATTGACCCAAAACATCATCAATAAATAATCAATAAATCAGAGGCAACGCTGTAGCGTTGCCTATAGTAAAGGCCATACGGCTCCAATGTTTTATTATTTATTATTTATTTTTCCCAGAGGCACTTCATATGGAAGGGGTCGTCGTAGAAGCTTCAAAGGGGGCTAATTCGATTGGACATCGATACTTTTAGTGCCCTTTTTAATAGTCAAAAATGATTGGAGGGCAACTAGCCCCCCACGCCCATCCTTCCCCCAAACACATCCAATCAAAATTTTGAGATAGCCATTTTGTTCAGCGTAGTTGATTTCCACATAGAAAATATATTTTTGAGGAGGATACTCCCCCACAACCCCCAGGGCAAGGGTTTTAAGTTATGCCCTTGGGGCATATAAGGTTTTTATAGAAGGTGTTGTCATAGAAACTTCAAAACAGGCTCATTCGATTGGAAATTAAAGAGCTAGTGCCCTTTTTAATAGTCGAAAGTTATTGGAGAGTAACTAGCCCCCCCCACGCCCATCATTTCCCCAAGCACATCCAATCAAAATTTTGAGATAGCCATTTTGTTCAGCGTAGTTGATTTCCAGATAGAAAATATATTTTTGAGGAGGACACTCCCCCACAACCCTCAGGGCAAGGGTTTTAAGTTATGCCCTGGGGGCATTAAGGTTTTTATAGAAGGTGTTGTCATAGAAACTTCAAAACAGGCTCATTCGATTGGAAATTAAAGGGCTAGTGCCCTTTTTTATAGTCAAAAATTATTGGAGGGCAACTAGCCCCCCCCACGCCCATCCTTCCCCCAAACACATCCAATCAAAATTTTGAGATAGCCATTTTGTTCAGCGTCGTTGATTTCCAAATAGAAAATATATTTTTGAGGAGGATACTCCCCCACAAACCTCAGGGCAAGGGTTTTAAGTCATGCCCTGGGGGCATATAAGGTTTTATAGAAGGCGTTGTCGTTGAAACTTCAAAACATGCTCATTCGATTGGAAATTAAAGGGCTAGTGCCCTTTTTAATAGTCGAAAGTGATTGGAATGCAACTAGCCCCCCCCCCCCCACGCCCATCATTTCCCCAAACACATCCAATAAAAATTTTGAGATAGCCATTTTGTTCAGCGTAGTTGATTTCCAGATAGAAAATATGTTTTTGAGGAGGACACTCCCCCAGAACCTTCAGGGCAAGGGTTTTAAGATATGCATAGAAGGCGTTGTCGTAGAAACTTCAAAAAAGGCTCATTCGATTGGAAATTCAAAGGGATAGTGCCCTTTTTAATAGTCGAAAGTGATTGGAGGGCAACTAGCCCCCCCACGCCCATCATTCCCCCAAACACATCCAGTTAAAATTTTGAGATAGCCATTTTGTTCAGCGTAGTTGATTTTCAGATAGAAAACATGTTTTTGACTCTTAAAAAGTGAACAAGAACTTTCAATTTTCAATCAAATGAGCCCTCTCTAAAGTTTATACGAGCATCCCTTCCATAAGAAATAATATGAGGGATTCGGAGAATCCTTAAATTACAACCCTTGCCCTGAGGGCTTTGGGGGAGTTGTAATCCTCAAAGACCTAATTTCCAGAACTTAAAACTACGTTTAATAAAATGGATGTCTTAAAATTTTGATTGGATGTGTTTGGGGAAAAAGTGGGCGTGAGAGGGGTTTAGTTGCCCTCAAATCACTTTCGACTATTACAAAGGGCACTAGTCCTCGGAATTTCCATTCGAATGAGCATTTTTTGAAGTTTCTACGATACCGCCTTCTATAACCCTTGCCCTGAGGGTTGTGGGGGATTGTCCTCCTCAAAAACATATTTTCAATCTGGAAATCAACTACGCTGAACAAAATGGCTATCTCAAAATTTTGATTGGATGTATTTGGGGGAATGATGGGCGTGGGGGGCTAGTTGCCCTCCAATCACTTTCGACTATTAAAAAGGGCACTAGCCCTTTGAATTTCCAATCGAATGAGCCTTTTTTGAAGTTTCTACGACAACGCCTTCTATAAAAACCTTATATGCCCCCAGGGCATAACTTAAAACCCTTGCCCTGAGGGTTGTGGGGGGGTGTCCTCCTCAAAAATATATTTTCAATCTGGAAATCAACTACGCTGAACAAAAATGGCTATCTCAAAATTTTGATTGGATATGCTTGGGGAAATGATGGGCATAAGGGGGGGGGGGGGGCTAGTTGCCCTCCAATCTCTTTTGACTATTAAAAAGGGCACTATCCCTTTGAATTTCCAATCGAATGAGCCTTTTTTCAAGTTTTTATGAAAACGCCTTCTATAAAAACCTTGTATGCCCCAGGGCATAACTTAAAACCCTTGCCCTGATGGTTGTGGGGGAGTCTCCTCCTCAAAAATATATTTTCTATCTGAAAATGAACTACGCTGAACAAAATGGCTATCTCAAAATTTTAATTGGATGTGTTTGGGGGAATGGTGGGCGTGGGGGGGGGCTAGTTGCCCTCCAGTCACTTTCGACTATTAAAAAGGGCACTATCCCTTTGAATTTCCAATCGAATGAGCCTTTTTTGAAGTTTCTACGACGACGCCTTCTATGCATATCTTAAAACCCTTGCCCTGAAGGTTCTGGGGGAGTGTCCTCCTCAAAAACATATTTTCTATCTGGAAATCAACCAGATTCTATCAGTTGATTTCCAGATTGAAAATATATTTTTGAGGAGGACACTCCCCCACAACCCTCAGGGCAAGGGTTTTAAGTTATGCCCTGAGGGCATATAAGGTTTTTATAGAAGGCGTTGTCGTAGAAACTTCAAAACAGGCACATTCAATTGGAAATCCAAAGGGCTAGTGCCCTTTTTAATAGTCGAAAGTGATTGGAGGGCAACTAGCCCCCCCCCCATGCCCATCATTCCCCCAAACACATCCAATCAAAATTTTGAGATAACCATTTTGTTCAGCATAGTTTATTTCCAGATAGAAAATATGTTTTTGAGGAGGACAAACCCCCACAACCCTCAGGGCAAGGGTTTTAAGTTATGCCCGGGGGGCATATAAGGTTTTTATAGAAAGCGGTGTCGTAGAAACTTCAAAAAATGCTCATTCGATTGGAAATTCCGAGGGCTAGTGCCCTTTGCAATAGTCGAAAGTGATTTGAGGGCAACTAACCCCCCTCTCACGCCCATCTTTTCCCCAAACACATCCAATCAAAATTTTAAGATAGCCATTTTATTAAACGTAGTTTTAAGTTCTGGAAATTAGGTCTTTGAGGATTACAACTCCCCCAAAGCCCTCAGGGCAAGGGTTGTAATTTAAGGATTCTCCGAATCCTTCGTATTATTTCTTATGGAAGGGATGCTCGTATAAACTTTAGAGAGGGCTCATTTGATTGAAAATTGAAAGTTCTTGTTCACTTTTTAAGAGTCAAAAGAGATTGAAGGGCAGCTAGCCCCTCTATCTCCTCCACGCCCTAAATGCATCAGATAAAAATTTTGAGATAGACATTTTGTTAAAATAGTTCAAAGTTCTGATAACAAAAAACTCCGGTGTCGACACAGCCCACCAGGGCCCAGGGGTAGGCATTGTAAATTTTGCCCTGGGGCATAACTTATCAAGGGGGGTTTATAACTTATGGGAAGGGGTTTTGTATGGGAAGAACACATAGGAAATCTATTATAATTATCCAATTATAAGGTTAAAATACATACTCTGTGATGGATGCAAAATTGCTTTGGCGCACAAATTCCTATTAAGGTCAATTCCAAACAGTCGTGATCCCTTTGTGTCAGCAAGTGAAATGGTCTAAACCCCCTTATTGGAGCTATTTTTTCAATCCATTCATTGTAGTCAATCGCTATCCACAAGTTATGCAAGCTGTCTATTGTTCATATATAAAGTTTTTATCAAAGAGGTAATCGTGTAGACTTTGAAAAAAGCCTCATTCGATTTAAATTGAAAGTTCTAGAGCCGTTTTTTAAAGTCAAGAATAATCGGACAGTAAACACCCCCCCCCCATGCCATAAAAACTTGAAACTTGTAATCAAAATCGAACAAAAATTAATTAAAAAGAAACTCTCCGAAAAATAAGTTTTTCAAAGAAAAGTAAAGGCCATTTTAAACTTAAGCTCAGGAGATACAAATACCTGTTAAAATTCAAACTCAAAACGACCAGAAATTACTATTAAAGAATAATTGAAACCCAAAACGAACAGAAATTAAATAAACAATCTTAGCAAAAAACATACAACAATTAATAATATAAAAGAATAAATAGATCTTAAAGCGAGTAATGCTTAGATTGAATATGAAAATGAAGCTTAAAACGAAAACAAATATTTTGCTATTAAAGTATAAATGAAACTTAAAACGAACAGAAATTAAATAAACAATCAATGCGAACAAACATACAATATATATTAATGTAAATGAATAAATAAATCTTAAAACGAGTGAAACTTAAATTGAATATGCAAATCAAGTTTGAATCGAATAAAAATAACTACAAACAAGAGTTTGGGTATCGTCTCACTGCAGAAGCCTAAAACCTACTGCGTCATTGGTGCTTTACTGAAAACGAATTATATTACAAATGTTTTCTTTTGTACTTAATATTGAAAATAAATATTAAAATTACAGTAAAATTTTGAACTGATGAGCTTTTAGCAATTAATATCGTTATGCATCAAATATTCAGTTTAATTTATTAGTTCTTTTCAAGATTGGTCAAGACAAATATAGTTTCACTACAAGCAAAATTTGGATACTGCCCCCTTCTTTAACTGTAAAAACCTAAAGCCTTCTGCGTCATTAGTGCTTCACTGAAAACGAATTACTCGTATATTACAAATTTATTATTTTCCAGTTCTTACAGCACTGAAAATGAAAATAAAAATTACAGTGAAAAAAAATCTTGAACTGATGGATCTTTCAACAATTAATATCATTATATATCTAATATTCAATTTGATTTTGTTTATACTTTCCAAGACTGTTCAAGACTCATATAGTTTTGCCATTTTTTTTTAACTCTGCCATTTTTTGTAACTAATCGTGTTAGTTTGTTATGAAAACATTCTATGGCTTCTAGGCATTTCTATTTGAGCGGAAAACTGCACCTCAAACTTTGTGGAACATGCATTTTCTTGCATGAAACACCAAAATATAATAAAATGTCAACTTTCGGAGTGTTCCACCACTCGCAAGCAAGTGCCATTGGCATTTTTGAATCCGCATGGTCAATTTAGGGGGTGGAGGGTAGGCTAATTATCGTAGCAGCCCCATTCCGTCGTGGCATGGTTCACATTTTCAACACCTGGCGTCCGAACTATCATATAATCTACCGAGCATACAACTACCCCAAATCAGTATCAATAAATAAATGAAACCCAAAACGAACAAAAATTAAAATAAATATTAGAGTCAAACTCAAAACGAGCATAAATTAATGTGAGTAGGGTTCAAAACCCCTATGCTTTCTAAAAGCCAGAATATAATTTGTACTTTACTGAAAAAAAAATTCAAATGAGTTTACTGAAAAAAAATGTGCATTTTCAATTTAATATACATATGCTGATATTTATTCCCTAAAATCTTTATTAATTTTTGATTTCTTAAAGTTACAAAAGTGAAAATATTTCAAAGAATTGTTTTCAGTAAAGCGCCAATGACGCAGTAGGTTTTAGGTTTCTGCAGTGAAACGATACCCAAACTCTTGTTTGTAGTTATTTTTATTCGATTCAAACTTGATTTGCATATTCAATTTAAGTTTCACTCGTTTTAAGATTTATCTATTCATTTACATTAATATATATATTGTATGTTTGTTCGCATAGATTGTTTATTTAATTTCTCTTCGTTTTAAGTTTCATTTATACTTTAATAGCAAAATATTTGTTTTCGTTTTAAGCTTGATTTTCATATTCAGTCTAAGCATTACTCGCTTTAAGATCTATTTATTCATTTACATTATTACTTGTTGGTATGTTTTTTGCTATGATTGTTTATTTAATTTCTGTTCGTTTTGGGTTTCATTTATTCTTTAATAGTAATTTCTGGTTGTTTTGAGCTTGAATTTTAACAGGTATTTGTATCTCCTGAGCTTAAGTTTAAAATGGCCTTTACTTTTCTTTGAAAAACTTATTTTTCGGAAAGTATTTTTAATTAATTACAATAAATAACCGAGTCAAACTCAAAACGAGCAAAAATCATCATGGGAAAGACTGGCAACACCATGCCCGCTCAAAACCAGAACATCTGCATTTTACTTTAAAAAAGCAAATAACAATGGTTTGTCAGTTTAATTAATATACTTTAAAGTATATTAAAATGTATTAAGTTTAATAATACTTTGATTTACTTATACTTTAATATGGTTTGTCAGTTTTATTTATTTTTAAGTTTTGATAATTTTTATTTAATGAAGTCAAAAATTCAAAACACGAGATATATTTGGTTTTCAATAAAGTGCAAATTATGTTCTGGTTGAAAAGGCATGGGGGTTGGTCAGCTGCTGAATTGCTGTAAAATGACTATTGCTCAAAATGAACAAACTGAACCATCAAATTTATACAAGATCAAGAGGACGACCTGAGTAATTGAAATTAATGGGTAAAAATGAACAACCAAGACCATCAAATGTGGCAAGACCAATCTGAGCAGCTAAGGTGAAGGGTATTGAAAAAAACTTCCCAAGTAAGAATAAACGAAAATGAAGAACAACGAGATCTTCGGTTAAAAGATAAGCGGCAGCGATTAAATGTTTTACTTTTCTAACTTTAATAAATCAAATAATTTTAACATTTTGATTACTAAATATCAGTATATGTATATTAAACTGACAATGCACATTCATTTGTATTTTTAGTAAAGTGCAAATTTTGTTCTGGCCTTGGGAAGGCATAGGGGTTTTGAGCCCAACTTATGTTAATTTCTGCTCGTTTTGAGTTTGACTCGGTTATTTATTGTAATTTCTGTTCGTTTTGGGTTTCATTTATTTATCGATGCTGATTTGTGGTAGTTTCGAGCTTGGTAGATTATTTGATTTTATTTTTGCTAATTTTTTGTTTAATGGAGTTCTTTACTTTTCTTTGAAAAACTTATTTTGTGGAAAAAGTTTTTTTTTAGTTAATTTCTGTTCGTTTTATATTGACATAGTCTTTTCAGCGAAAAAGAAAATAACACTTTCAATCTTCTTGTATTTTTAGGACTTTATAGTTTGGCCTGCTATTTGTATGCTGGAGAACAATTTTCAGCAATTTTTAACAACATACACCCTTTGAAAAATCTGGACTGTGTGAGCCTGTTTTGAAGTTTCTACGACAACGCCTTCTATAAAAACCTTATATGCCCCCAAGGCATAACTTAAAACCCTTGCCCTGAGGGTTGTGGGGGAGTTTCCTCCCCAAAAACACATTTTCTATCTGGAAATCAACTACACTGAACAAAATGGCTATCTCAAAATTTTGATTGGATGTGTTTGGGGAATGATGGGCGTGGGGGGGGGGGCTAGTTGCCCTCCAATCACTTTCTACTATTAAAAAAGGGTACTAGCCCTTTAAATTTCCAATCTAATGAGCCTGTTTTGAAGTTTCTACGACAACGCCTTCTATAAAAACCTTATATGCCCCCAGCCTCAAAAACATATTTTATATCTGGAAATCAACTACGCTGAACAAAATGGCTATCTTAAAATTTTGATTGGATGTGTTTGGGGGAATGATGGGCGTGGGGGCTAGTTGCCCTCCAATCACTTTCGACTATTAAAAAGGGTACTAGCCCTTTGAATTTCCAATCGAATGAGCCTGTTTTGAAGTTTCTACGAAAACGCCTTCTATAAAAACCTTATATGCCCCCAGGGCATAACTTAAAACCCTTGCCCTGAGGGTTGTGGGGGAGTGTCCTCCTCAAAGACATGTTTTCTGTCTGGAAATCAACTACGCTGAACAAAATGGCTATCCCAAAATTTTGATTGGATGTGTTTGGGGGAATGATGGGCATGGGGGCTAGTTGCCCTCCAATCACTTTCGACTATTAAAAAGGGTACTAGCCCTTTGAATTTCCAATCGAATGAGCCTGTTTTGAAGTTTCTACGAAAACGCCTTCTATAAAAACCTTATATGCCCCCAGGGCATAACTTAAAACCCTTGCCCTGAGGGTTGTGAGGGAGTGTCCTCCTCAAAAACATATTTTCTATCTGGAAAACAACTACGCTGAACAAAATGGCTATCTAAAAATTTTGATTGGTTGTGTTTGGGGGAATGATGGGCGTGGGTGGGGGGGGGGGTGGGGCTAGTTGCCCTCCAATCACTGTCGATTATTAAAAAGGGCACTAGCGACTCCAATTTCCTACTGAATGAGCCCTTTTCGAAGTTTCTACGACAACGCCTTCTATAAAAACCTTATATGCCCCCAGGGCATAACTTAAAACCCTTTCCCTGAGGGTTTTGGGGGAGTGTCCTCCTCAAAAACATATTTTCTATCTGGAAAACAACTACGCTGAACAAAATGGCTATGTCAAAATTTAGATTGGATGTGTTTGGGGGAATGATGGGCGTGGGGGGCTAGTTGCCCTCCAATCACTTTCGACTATTAAAGAGGGTACTAGCCCTTTGAACTTCCAATCGAATGAGCCTGTTTTGAAGTTTCTACGGCAATGCCTTCTATAAAAACCTTATATGCCCCCAGGGCATAACTTAAAACCCTTGCCCTGAGGGTTGTGGGGGAGTTTCCTCCTCAAAAACATATTTTCTATGTGGAAATCAACTACGTTGAACAAAGTGGCTATCTCAAAATTTTGATTGGATAAATTTGGGGGAATGATGGGCGTGGGGGGGGGGGGGCTAGTTGCCCTCCAATCACTTCCGACTATTAAGATGGGTACTAGCCCTTTGAATTTCCAATCGAATTAGCCTGTTTTGAAGTTTCTACGACAACGCCTTCTATAAAAGCCTTATATGCCCACAGGGCATAACTTAAAACCCTTGCCCTGAGGGTTGTGGGGGAGTGTCCTCCTCAAGAACATATTTTGTATCTGGAAATCAACTACGCTGAACAAAATGGCTATCTCAAAATTTTGATTGGATGTGTTTGGGGGAATGATGGGCATGGGCGGGAGGGCTAGTTGCCCTCCAATCACTTTCGACTATTAAAAAGGGTACTAGCCCTTTGAATTTCCAATCGAATGAGCCTGTTTTGAAGTTTCTAGGACAACGCCTTCTGTAAAAGCCTTATAAACTCTTGCCTTGAGGGATGTTGGGGAGTGTCCTCCTCAAAAACATATTTTATATCTGGAAATCAACTACGCTGAACAAAATGGCTATCTCCAAATTTTGATTGGATGTGTTTGGGGGAATGATGGGCGTGGAGGGGGGGGGGCTAGTTGCCATCCAATCACTTTCGACTATTAAAAAGGCTACTAGCCCTTTGAATTTTCAATCGAATGAGCCTGTTTTGAAGTTTCTACGACAATGCCTTCTATAAAAACCCTATATGCCCCCAGGGCATAACTTAAAACCCCTACCCTGAGGGTTTTGGCGGAGTGTCCTCCTCAAAAACATATGCCCCCAGGGCATAACTTAAAACCCTTGCCCTGAGGGTTGTGGGGGATTGTCTTCCTCAAAAACATATTTTCTATCTGGAAATCAACTATGCTGAACAAAATGGCTATCTCAAAATTTTGATTGGATGTGTTTGGGGGAATGATGGGCATGGGGGGGGGGCTAGTTGCCCTCCAATCACTTTCGACTATTAAAAAGGGTACTAGCCCTTTGAATTTCCAATCGAATGAGCCTGTTTTGAAGTTTCTACGACAACGCCTTCTATAAAAACCTTATATGCCCCCAGGGCATAACTTAAAACCCTTGCCCTGAGGGTTGTGAGGGAGTGTCCTCCTCAAAAACATATTTTCTATCTGGAAAACAACTACGCTGAACAAAATGGCTATCTCAAAATTTAGATTGGATGTGTTTGAGGGAATGATGGGCGTGGGGGGGGGGCTAGTTGCCCTCCAATCACTTTCGACTATTAAAAAGGGTACTAGCCCTTTGCATTTCCAATCGAATGAGCCCGTTTTGAAGTTTTTATGACAACGCCTTCTATGAAAACCTTATATGCCCCCAGGAGGGGTTTGGGGGAGTGTCCACCTCAAAAACATATTTTCTATGTGGAAATCAACTACGTTGAACAAAGTGGCTATCTCAAAATTTTGATTGGATGTATTTGGGGGAATGATGGGCGTGGGGGGGCTAGTTGTCCTCCAATCACTTCGGACTATTAAAAAGGGTACTAGCCCTTTGAATTTCCAATCAAATGAGCCTCTTTTGAAGTTTCTACGACAACGCCTTCTATAAAAACCTTATATGCCCCCAGGGCATAACTTAAAACCCTTGCCCTGAGGGTTGTGGGGGAGTGTCCTCCTCAAAGACATGTTTTCTGTCTGGAAATCAACTACGCTGAACAAAATGGCTATCCCAAAATTTTGATTGGATGTGTTTGGGGGAATGATGGGCATGGGGGCTAGTTGCCCTCCAATCACTTTCGACTATTAAAAAGGGTACTAGCCCTTTGAATTTCCAATCGAATGAGCCTGTTTTGAAGTTTCTACGAAAACGCCTTCTATAAAAACCTTATATGCCCCCAGGGCATAACTTAAAACCCTTGCCCTGAGGGTTGTGAGGGAGTGTCCTCCTCAAAAACATATTTTCTATCTGGAAATCAACTACGCTGAACAAAATGGCTATCTAAAAATTTTGATTGGATGTGTTTGGGGGAATGATGGGCGTGGGTGGGGGGGGGGGTGGGGCTAGTTGCCCTCCAATCACTGTCGATTATTAAAAAGGGCACTAGCGACTCCAATTTCCTACTGAATGAGCCCTTTTCGAAGTTTCTACGACAACGCCTTCTATAAAAACCTTATATGCCCCCAGGGCATAACTTAAAACCCTTTCCCTGAGGGTTTTGGGGGAGTGTCCTCCTCAAAAACATATTTTCTATCTGGAAAACAACTACGCTGAACAAAATGGCTATCTCAAAATTTAGATTGGATGTGTTTGGGGGAATGATGGGCGTGGGGGGCTAGTTGCCCTCCAATCACTTTCGACTATTAAAGAGGGTACTAGCCCTTTGAACTTCCAATCGAATGAGCCTGTTTTGAAGTTTCTACGACAATGCCTTCTATAAAAACCTTATATGCCCCCAGGGCATAACTTAAAACCCTTGCCCTGAGGGTTGTGGGGGAGTTTCCTCCCCCTCAGGGAGTTCCCTGAGAGTTGTGGGGGAGTGGACGCTGAACAAAATGCCTATCTCAAAATTTTGATTGGATGTGTTTTGGAGGAAAATGGTCGTGGGGGGGGGGCTAGTTGCCCGCCAATCACTTTTGAATATTAAAAAGGCTACTAGCCCTTTGAACTTCCAATCGAATGAGCCTGTTTTGAAGTTTCTACGACAACTCTTTCAATAAAAACTTTATATGCCCCCAGGGCATAACTTACAACCCTTGCACTGAGGGCTTTTAGGGGGTTATCATCCTAAAAGAAAAATTTCCAGAACATTCAACTACGTTGAACAAAATGGATATATCAAAATTTTAATTCGATGTGTTTAGGAAAATATTGGGCGTGAGAGGGGCGTTAGTCGCTATCCAATCACTTTCAACTATTAAAAAAGGCACTAGCCCTTTCAATTTCCAATTGAATGAGCCCTTTTGAAGTTTTTACGACAAGGCTTTCAATAAAAACTTTATATGTTCCCAGGGCATAACTTACAACCCTTGCACTGACGGCTCTGAGAGGGTTATCATCCCAAAAGACAAAATTCCCAGAACTTTCAACTACGTTGAACAAAATGGATATCTCAAAATTTTAATTCGATGTGTTTAGGAAAATATTGGGCGTGAGAGGGGCGTTAGTCGCTATCCAATCAGTTTCAACTATTAAAAAAGGCACTAGCCCTTTCAATTTCCAATTGAATGAGCCCTTTTGAAGTTTCTACGACAACGCTTTCAATAAAAACTTTATATGTCCCCAGGGCATAACTTACAACCCTTGCCCTGAGGGCTGTGGGGGGAGGGGTTGACATCCTTGACAAGACTTAATTTCCAAAACTTTCAACTACGTTGAATAAAATGGCTATCTAAAAATTTCGTTTGGATGTGTTTGGGGAAAAGGTGGGCGTGAAAAGAGGGGTTTAGTTGCTCTCAAATCACTTTTGACTATTAAAAAGGGTACTAATCCTTTGAATTCCAAATCGAATGAGCTTCTTTTCAAGTTTCTGCAACAAAGAATTCAATATAAACCTTATATGCCCCCAGGGCATAACTTATAATCCTTGCCCTGAGGGTTTTGCGGGAGTTTCCTCCTCAAAAATATGTTTTTTATCTGGAAATCAACTACCCTGAACAAAATGACTATCTCAAAATATTTATTGGATGTGTTTGGGGGAATGATGGGTGTGGGGGAGGCTATTTGCCCTCCAATCACTTTCGACTATTAAAAAGGGTACTAGCCCTTTGAATTTCCAATCGAATGAGCCTGTTTTGAAGTTTCTACGACAACGCCTTCTATAAAAACCTTATATGCCCCCAGGGCATAACTTAAAACCCTTGCCCTGAGGGTTGTGAGGGAGTGTCCTCCTCAAAAACATATTTTCTATCTGGAAAACAACTACGCTGAACAAAATGGCTATCTAAAAATTTTTATATGATGTGTTTGGGGGAATGATGGTTGTGGGTGGGGGGGGGGGGGCTAGTTGCCCTCCAATCACTTTCGACTATTAAAAAGAGCACTAGCCACTCCAATTTCCAACTGAATGAGCTCTTTTCGAAGTTTCTACGACAACGCCTTCTATAAAAACCTTATATGCCCCCAGGGCATAACTTAAAACCCTTTCCCTGAAGGTTTTGGGGGAGTGTCCTCCTCAAAAAAATATTTTCTATCTGGAAAACAACTACGCTGAACAAAATGGCTATCTCAAAATTTAGATTGGATGTGTTTGGGGGAATGATGGGCGTGGGGGGGCTAGTTGCCCTCCAATCACTTTCGACTATTAAAGAGGGTACTAGCCCTTTGAATTTCCAATCGAATGAGTCTGTTTT
Source organism: Artemia sinica (assembly GCA_027921565.1). Classification (NCBI taxonomy): domain Eukaryota; kingdom Metazoa; phylum Arthropoda; class Branchiopoda; order Anostraca; family Artemiidae; genus Artemia; species Artemia sinica. The sequence continues at coordinate 819,964 of CM051263.1, read as the reverse complement.
GAAGTTTCTACGACAACGCCTTCTATAAAAACCTTATATGCCCCCAGGGCATAACTTAAAACCCTTGCCCTGAGGGTTGTGGGGGAGTGTCCTCCTCAAAAACATATTTTCTATGTGGAAATCAACTACGTTGAACAAAGTGGCTATCTCAAAATTTTGATTGGATAAATTTGGGGGAATGAAGGGCGTGGGGGGGGGCTAGTTGCCCTCCAATCACTTTCGACTATTAAAAAGGGCACTAGCCATTTCAATTTCTAATCGAATGAGCCCTTTTTGAAGTTTCTACGACAACGCGTTCTATAAAAACTTTTTATACCCCCAGGGCATAACTTAAAACCCTTGCCCTGAGGGATATGGGGGAGTGTCCTCCTCAAAAATATATTTTCTATCTGGAAATCAACTACGCTGAACAAAATGGCTATCTCAAACTTTTGATTGGATGTGTTTGGGGGAATGATGGGCGTGAGGGGGGGGGGCTAGTTGCCCTCCAATCACTTTCGAATGTTAAAAAGGGTACTAACCCTTTGAATTTCCAATCGACTGAGCCCGTTTATAAGTTTTTACGACAACGCCTTCTATAAAAACCTTATATGCCCCCAGGGCATAGCTTAAAACCCTTGCCCTGAGGGTTGTGAGGGAGTGTCCTCCTCAAAACATATTTTTTATCTCGAAAACAACTACGCTGAAACAAATGGCTATCTAAAAATTTTGATTGGATGTGTTTGGGGGAATGATGGGCGTGGGGGGGCTAGTTGCCCTCCAATCACTTTCGATTATTAAAAAGGGCACTAGCTACTCCAATTTCCAATTGAATGAGCCCTTTTCGAAGTTTCTACGACAACGCATTCTATAAAAACCTTATATGCCCCCAGGGCATAACTGAAAACCCTTGCCCTGAGGGTTTTGGAGGAGTGTCCTCCTCAAAAACATATTTTCTATCTGGAAATCAACTACGCTGAACAAAATGGCTATCTCAAAATTTTGATTGGATTTGTTTGGGGGATTGATGGGCGTGGGGGGGGGGGCTAGTTGCCCTCCAATCACTTTCGACTATTAAAGAGGGTACTAGCCCTTTGAATTTCCAATCGAATGAGCCTGTTTTGAAGTTTCTACGACAACACCTTCTATAAAAACCTTATATGCCCCCAGGGCATAACTTAAAACCCTTGCCCTTAGGGTTGTGGGGGAGTTTCCTCCTCAAAAACGTATTTTCTATCTGGAAATCAACTACACTGAACGAAATGACTATCTCAAAATTTTGATTGGATGTATTTGGGGGAATGATGGGCGCGGGGGGGGGGGCTGGTTGCACTCCAATCACTTTCGACTATTAAAAAGGGTACTAGCCCTTTGAATTTCCAATCGAATGAGCCTATTTTGAAGTTTCTACGACAACACCTTCTATAAAAACCTTATATGCCCCCAGGGCATAACTTAAAACCCTTGCCCTGAGGGTTGTGGGAGAGTGTCCTCCTCAAAAACATATTTTCTATCTGGAAATCAACTACGCTGAACAAAATGGCTATATCAAAATTTTGATTGGATGTGTTTAGGGGAATGATATGCGTGGGGGGGGGGCTAGTTGCCCTCCAATCACTTTTGACTATTAAAAAGGGTACTAGCCACTCTAATTTCCAATCGAATGAGCCCTTTTGAAGTTTCTATGACAACGCTTTCAATAAAAACTGTAGATACCCCCAGGGCATAACTTACAACCCTTGCACTGAGGGCTTTGAGAGGGTTATCATCCTATAAGACAAAATTTCCAGAACATTCAACTACGTTTAACAAAATGGATATCTCAAAATTTTAATTCGATGTGTTTGGGAAAATGGTGGGCGTGAGAGGGGCGTTAGTTGCTATCCAATCACTTTCAACTATTAAAAAAGGCACTAGCCCTTCAATTTCCAATTGAATGAGCCCTTTTGAAGTTTCTACGACAACGCTTTCAATAAAAACTTTATATGCCCCCAGGGCATAATTTACAACCCTTGCCCTGAAGGCTCTGGGGGGAGGGGATGTCATCCTTAAAGACCTAGTTTCCAAAAAATGGTTATCTCAAAATTTTAATTCGATGTGTTTGGGAAAATGGTGAGCGTGAGAGGGGCGTTAGTTGCTATCCAATCACTTTCAACTATTAAAAAAGGCACTAGCCCTTTCAATTTCCAATTGAATGAGCCCTTTTGAAGTTTCTACGACAATGCTTTCAATAAAAACTTTATATGCCCCCAGGGCATAACTTTACAACCCTTACCCTGAGGGTTTTGGAGGGAGGGGTTGTCATCCTTAAAGACCTAATTTCCAAAAAATGGCTTTCAAAAATTTTGATTGGATGTGTTTGGGGAAAAGGTGGGCGTGATAGGGGGGCTAGTTGTCCTCCAATCACTTTCGACTATTAAAAAGGGTACTACCCTTCGAAATTCCAATCGAATGAGCCTATTTTGAAGTTTCTACGATAACGCCTTCTATAAAAACCTTATATGCCCCCAGGCCATAACTTTAAACCCTTGCCCTGAGGGTTGTGAGGGAGTGTCCTCCTCAAAAACATATTTTCTATCTGGAAATCAACTACGCTGAACGAAATGAATATCTCAAAATTTTGATTGGATGTGTTTGGGGGAATGAGGGGATGGGGGGGGCTAGTTGCCCTCCGATCACTTTCGACTATTAAAAAGGGTACTAGGCCTTTGAATTTCCAATCGAATGAGCCTATTTTGAAGTTTCTACGATAACGCCTTCTATAAAAACCTTATATGCCCCCAGGGCATAACTTAAAACCCTTGCCCTGAGGGTTGTGGGGGATTTTCCTCCTCAAAAACGTATTTTCTATCTGGAAATCAACTACGCTGAACGAAATGACTATCTCAAAATTTTGATTGGATGTATTTGGGGGAATGATGGGCGTGGGGGGGGGCTAGTTACCCTCCAATCACTTTTGACTATTAAAAAGGTTACTAGCCCTTTGAATTTCCAATCGAATGAGCCTGTTTTAAGTTTCTACGACAACGCCTTCTATAAAAACCTTATATGCCCCCAGGGCATAACTTAGAACCCTTGCCCTGAGGGTTGTGGGGGAGTGTCCTCCTCAAAACATATTTTCAATCTGGAAATCAACTACGCTCAACAAAATGGCTATCTCAAAATTTTGATTGGATGTGTTTGGGGGAATGATGGGCGTGGGGGGGCTAGTTGCTCTCTAATCACTTTCGACTATTAAAAAGGGACTAGCACTCCCATTTCCAATCGAATGAGCCCTTTTCGAAGTTTCTATGACAGCTCGTTCGATATGAAGTGCCCGGGTATGGAGAAAAACCAAAAAACAACACATTGTGCCCACATCGTTCTTTACTTAGGCAGCGCTAGCGCGCTGCCTATGATACAACAACTTTCTATATAAACTTTATATGCCCCCAGGGCATAACTTACAACCCTGGTACTGAGGGCTCTGAGGGGGTTATCATCCTAAAAGACCTAATTTCCAGAACTTTCAACTACGTTGAACAAAATGAATATCTCAAAATTTTGATTGGATGTGTTTGGGAAAATGGTGGGCGTGAGAGGGGCGTTAGTCGCTATCCAATCACTGTCAACTATTAAAAAAGGAACTAGCCCTTTCGATTTCCAATTGAATGAGCTCTTTTGAAGTTTCTACGACATCGTTTTCAATAAAAACTTTATATGCCCCCAGGGCATAACTTACAACCCTTGCACTGAGGGCTCTGAGGGGGTTATCATCCTAAAAGACCTAATTTCCAGAACTTTCAACCACGTTGAACAAAATGGATATATCAAAATTTTAATTCGATGTGTTTGGGAAAATGTTGGGCGTGAGAGGGGCGTTAGTGGCTATCCAATCAGTTTCAACTATTAAAAAAGGCACTAGCTCTTTTAATTTCCAATCGAATGAGCCCTTTTAAAGTTTCTACGACAACGCTTTCAATAAAAACTTTATATGCCCTCAGGGCATATCTTACAACCCTTGCCCTGAGGGCTGTGGGGGGAGGGGTTGTCATCCTTAAAGACCTAATTTCTAAAACTTTAAACTACGTTGAATAAAATGGCTATCTAGTAATTTTGTTTGGATGTTTTAGGGGAAAAGGTGGGCGTGAAAGGGGGGTTAGTTGCCCTCAAATCACTTTCGACTATTAAAAAGGGTACTAGTCCTTTGAATTTCAAATCGAATGAGCCCCTTTTCAAGTTTCTACGACAAAGAATTCAATAAAAAACCTTATATGCCCCCAGGGCATAACTTATAATCCTTGCCCTGAGGGTTGTGGAAACAAAAATATGTTTTCTATCTGGAAATCAACCACCCTGAACAAAATGGCTATCTCAAAATTTTTATTGGATGTGTTTGGGGGAATGATGGGTGTGGGGGAGGCTATTTGCCCTCCAATCACTTTCGACTATTAAAAAGGGCACTAACCCTTTGAATTTCCGGTCGAATGAGCTTTTATTGAAGTTTTTACGACAATGCCTTCTTTAAAAACCTTATATACCCCCAGGGCATAACTTAAAACCCTGGCCCTGAGGGATGTGGGGGAGTGTCCTCCTCAAAAACATATTTTCTATCTTGAAATCAACTACACTGAACAAACTGGCTGTCTCAAAATTTTGATTGGATGTGTTTGGCGGAATGAAGGGCGTGGGGGGGGGGGGGCTAGTTGCCCTCCAATCACTTTCGACTATTAAAAATGGTACTAACCCTTTGAATTTCCAAGCGAATGAGCCTGTTTTGAAGTTTCTACGACAACGCCTTCTATAACAACCTTATATGCCCCGAGGGCATAACTTAAACCCTTGCCCTTATTGATGTGGGGGAGTGTCCTCCTCAAAAATATATTTTCTATCAGGAAATCAACTACGCTGAACAAAATGGCTGTCTCAAAATTTTGATTGGATGTGTTTGGGGGAATGATGAGCGTGGGGGGGGGCTAGTTGCCCTCTAATCACTTTCGACTATTAAAAAGGGCAATAGCAGTCCCATTAGTGGCTATCAAATCAGTTTCAACTATTGAAAAAGGCACTAGCCCTTTCAATTTCCAATTGAATGAGCCCTTTTAAAGTTTCTACGACAACTCTTTCAATAAAAACTTTATATGCCCCCAGGGCATATCTTACAACCCTTGCCCTGAGGGCTGTGGGGGGAGGGGTCGTCATCCTTAAAGACCTAATTTCTAAAACTTTAAACTACGTAGAATAAAATGGCTATCTGGTAATTTTGTTTGGATGTGTTTGGGGAAAAGGTGGGCGTGAAGGGGGGGGGGGGGGTTAGTTGCCCTCCAATCACTTGTATAAAAACCTTATATAACCCCAGGGCATAACTTTAAAACCCTTGCCCTGAGGGTTGTTGGGGAGTGTCCTCCTCAAAAACATATTTTCTACCTGGAAATCAACTATGCTGAACAAAATGGCTATCTCAAAATTTTGATTGGATGTGTTTGGGAGAATGATGGGTGTGGGGGGGGGGGCTAGTTGCCCTCCAATCGCTTTCGACTATTAAAAAGGGTACTAGCCCTTTGAATTTCAAATCGAATGAGCCTGTTTTGAAGTTTCTACGACAACGCCTTCTATAAAAACCTTATATGCCCCCAGGGCACAACTTATAACCCTTGCCCTGAGGGTTGTGAGGGAGTGTCCTCCTCAAAAACATATTTTCTAGCTGGAAAACAACTACGCTGAACAAAATGGCTATCTCAAAATTTTGATTGGATGTGTTTGGGGGAATGATGGGCGTGGGGAGGGCTGTGGGGGGAGGGGTTGTCATCCTTAAAGACCTAATTTCTAAAACTCTAAACTACGTTGAATAAAATGGCTATCTCAAAATTTTTATTGGATGTTTGGGGGAATGATTGGTGTGAGGGAAGCTATTTGCCCTCCAATCACTTTCGGCTGTTAAAAAGGGCACTAACCCTTTGAATTTCCGGTCGAATGAGCTTTCATTGAAGTTTTTACGACAACGCCTTCTTTAAAAACCTTATATACCCCCAGGGCATAACTTAAAACCCTGGCCCTGAGGGATGTGGGGGAGTGTCCTCCTCAAAAACATATTTTTTATCTTGAAATCAACTACACTGAACAAACTGGCTGTCTCAAAATTTTGATTGGATGTGTTTGGCGGAATGAAGGGCGTTGGGGGGGGGGGCTAGTTGCCCTCCAATCACTTTCGACTATCAAAAAGGGTACTAACCCTTTGAATTTCCAATCGAATGAGCCTGTTTTGAAGTTTCTACGACAACGCCTTCTATAACAACTTTATATGCCCCCAGGGCATAACTTAAAACCCTTGCCCTGAGGGATATGGGGGAGTGTCCTCCTCAAAAATATATTTTCTATCAGGAAATCAACTACGCTGAACAAAATGGCTATCTTAAAATTTTGATTGGATGTGTTTGGGGGAATGATGGGCGTGGGGGGGGGGCTTGTTGCCCTCCAATCACTTTCGACTATTAAAAAGGGCAATAGCACTCCCATTAGTGGCTATCAAATCAGTTTCAACTATTGAAAAAGGCACTAACCCTTTCAATTTCCAATTGAATGAGCCCCTTTAAAGTTTCTACGACAACGCTTTCAATAAAAACTTTATATGCCCCCAGGGCATAACTTACAACCCTTGTCCTGAGGGCTGTGGGGGGAGGGGTCGTCATCCTTAAAGACCTAATTTCTAAAACTTTAAACTACGTAGAATAAAATGGCTGTCTGGTAATTTTGTTTGGATGTGTTTGGGGAAAAGGTGGGCGTGAAAGGGGGGGGGGGGGTTAGTTGCCCTCCAATCACTTTCGACTATTAAAAAGGCCACTAGCCCTTTGAATTTCCAATCGAATGAGCCTGTTTAGAAGTTTCTACGACAACGCCTTGTATAAAAACCTTATATAACCCCAGGGCATAACTTTAAACCCTTGCCCTGAGGGTTGTTGGGGGAGTGTCCTCCTCAAAAACATATTTTCTACCTGGAAATCAACTATGCTGAACAAAATGGCTATCTCAAAATTTTGATTGGATGTGTTCGGGGAATGATGGGCGTGGGGGGGGGGGCTAGTTGCCCTCCAATCACTTTCGACTATTAAAAAGGGTTCTAGCCCTTTGAATTTCAAATCGAATGAGCCTGTTTTGAAGTTTCTACGACAACGCCTTCTATAAAAACCTTATGTGCCCCTGGGCATAACTTTGAACCCTTGCCCTGAGGGTTTTGGGGGAGTGTCCTCCTCAAAACATATTTTCAATCTGGAAATCAACTACGCTGAACAAAATGGCTATCTCAAAATTTTGATTGGTTGTGTTTGGGGGAATGATGGGCGTGGGGGGAGGCTAGTTGCTCTCTAATCACTTTCGAATATTAAAAAGGGACTAGCACTCCCATTTCCAATCGAATGAGCCCTTTTCGAAGTTTCTATGACAGCTCCTTCGATACGAAGTGCCCGGGTATGGAGAAAAACCAAAAAACAACACATTGTGCCCACATCGTCCTTTACTTAGGCAGCGCTAGCGCGCTGCCTATGATACAACAACTTTCTATATAAACTTTATATGCCCCCAGGGCATAACTTACAACCCTGGCACTGAGGGCTCTCAGGGGGGTTATCATCCTAAAAGACCTAATTTCCAGAACTTTCAACTACGTTGAACAAAATGAATATCTCAAAATTTTGATTGGATGTGTTTGGGAAAATGGTGGGCGTGAGAGGGGCGTTAGTCGCTATCCAATCACTTTCAACTATTAATAAAGGCACTAGCCCTTTCGATTTCCAATTGAATGAGCCCTTTTGAAGTTTCTACGACAACGCTTTCAATAAAAACTTTATATGCCCCCAGGGCATAACTTACAACCCTTGCCCTGAGGGTTTTGAGGGAGTCTCCTCCTCAAAAAACATATTTTCTATCTGGAAATCAACTACCCTGAACAAAATGGCTATCTCAAGATTTTTATTGGATGTGTTTGGGGGAACGATGGGCTTGGGGGGGGGGGGGCTAGTTGCCCTCCAATTACTTTCGACTATTAAAAAGGGCACTAGCCACTCCAATTTCCAATCGAATGGGTCCTTTTCGAAGTTTCTACGACAACGCCTTCTATAAAAACCTTATATGCCCCAGGGCATAACTTAAAACCCTTGCCCTGAGGGTTGTGGGGGAGTTTTCTCCTCAAAAACATATTTTCTATCTGGGAATCAACTACGCTGAACAAAATGGTTATCTCAAAATTTTGATTGGATGTGTTTGGGGGAATGATGGGCGTGGGGGGGGCTAGTTGCCCTCCAATCGCTTTCGACTATTAAAAAGGGTACTAGCCCTTTGAATTTCCAATCGAATGAGCCCTTTTGAAGTTTCTATGACAATGCCTTTTATAAAAACCTTATATGCCCCCGGGGCATTACTTAAAACCCTTGCCCTGAGGGTTGTGGGGGAGTGTCCTCCTCAAAAACATATTTTCTCTCTGGAAATCAACTACGCTGAGCAAAATGACTATCTCAAAATTTCGATTGGATGTATTTGGGGGAATGATGGGTTTGGAGGGGGGGGGGCTAGTTGGCCTCCAATCACTTTCGAATATTAAAAACAGTACTAGCCCTTTGAATTTCCAATCGAATGAGCCTGTTTTGAAGTTTCTACTACAACTCCTTCTATAAAAAAACCTTATATGCCCCCAGAGCATAATTTAAAACCCTTTCCCTGAGGGTTGTGGGGGAGTGTCCTCCTCAAAAACATATTTTCTATCTGGAAATCAACTACGCTGAACAAAGTATCTATCTCAAAACTTTGATTGGATGTGTTTGGGGGAATGATGGGCGTGGGGGGGGGCTAGTTGTCCTCAAATCACTTTCGACTATTAAAAAGGGCACTACCCACTCCAATTTCCAATTGATTGAGCCCTTTTCGAAGTTTCTACGACGACTCCTTCGATACGAAGTGCCCGGGTATGGAGAAAAAAAAAAAACAACAACACATTGTGCCCACATCGTTCTTTACTTAGACAGCGATAGCGTGCTGCCTATGATTTTTTTCTGGTTTTAGACCAGGGCACTTCATATCGAAGGAGTTGTCGTAGAAACTTCGAAAAGGGCTCATTCGATTGGAAATTGGAGTGGCTAGTGCCCTTTTTAATAGTTGAAAGTGATTAGAAGGCAACTAACACCCCTTCCACGCCCACCGTTTCCCCATACACATCCAATCAAAATTTTGAGATAGCAATTTTGTTCAACATAGTTGAAAGTTTTGGAAATTATGTCTTTGAGAATGACAACCCCCCACAGCTCTCATGGCAAAGGTTGTAAGTTACGCCCTGGGGGCATATGAGGTTTTTATAGAAAGCGTTGTTGTAAAACTTCAAAAAGGGCTCATTCGATTGAAAATTGAAAGGGCTAGTGCTCTATTTAATAGTTGAAAGTAATTGGAGGGCAACTAACCCCCCTCTCACGCCCACCATTTCCCCAAACACATCCAATCAAAATTTTGAGATATTCATTTTGCTCAACGTAGTTAAAAGTTCTGGAATTTAGGTCTTTTAGGATGACAACCCCCTGAGAGCCCTCAGGGCAAGGGTTGTAAGTTATATCCTGGGAGCATATAGGGTTTTTGTTGAAAGAGTTGTCGTAGAAACTTCAAAAAGGGCTCATTTGATTGGGAATTGAAAGGGCTAGTGCCGTTTTTAAAATTCGAAAGTTAATGGAGAGCAACTAACCCCCCTCCCACTTCCACCATTTCCCCAAACACATTCAATTTAAATTTTGAGATAGCCATTTTTTTCAACGTTGTTGAAAGTTCTTGAAATTATGATTTTGAGTATGATTAATCCCCCAAATCCCTCAGGGCAAGGGTTAAGTTATGCCCTGGGGGCATATAAAGTTTTTTTTTATAGAAAGCATTTTCGTAGAGACTTCAAAAAGGGCTCATTTGATTGGAAATTGAAAGGGCTGGTGCCCTTTTTAATTGTCAAGAGTGAATGGCAACTAACCCCCTCTCAACCTCACCATTTCCCCAAACACATCCAATCAAAATTTTGAGATATTCATTTTGTTCAACGTACATGAAATTCCTGGAAATTAGGTGTTTTAGGATGACACTCCCCCCAGAGCCCCCAGGGCTAAGGTTTTAAATCATGCCCTGGGGGCATATAAGTTTTTTATAGAAAAGGTTCTCGTAGAAGTTTTAAAAAGGCTCATTCAATTTGAAGTTGAAAGGGCTAGTGCCCTTTTTAATAGGCTAGTCGAAACTGTTTGGAGGGCAACTAACCCCCTTCTCACGCCCACCATTTCCCCAAACACATCCAATCAAAATTTTAGATGGCCATTTTGTTCAACGTGGTTGAAATGTCCGGAAATTATGTCTTTGGGGATGACCAACCCCCAAACCCCTCAGGGCAAGGGTTGTAAGTCAAGCCTTGGGGGCATATAAGTTTTCTATAGAGCGTTGTAATAGAAAATTCGAAGGGCTAGTTCCCTGTTTAATAGTCAAAAGTGATTGAAGGAAAACTAACACCCCTCCCACGCCCACCATTTCCCCAAAAACATCCAATCAAAATTTTAGATGGCCATTTTGTTCAACGTGGTTGAAATGTCCGGAAATTATGTCTTTGGGGATGACCAACCCCCACAGCCCTCAGCGCAAGGGTTGTAAGTTATGCCCTGGGGGCATATAAAGTTTTATAGAAAGTGTTGTCGTAGAAAATTAAAAAGGGTTCATTCGATTGGAAATTGAAAGCGCTAGTGCCCTATTTAATAGTCGAAAGTTATTGGAGGGCAACTAACGCCCCTCTCAAGCCTACCATTTCCCCAAACACATCCAATCAAAATTTTGAAAATGACATTTTGTTCAACGTAGTTGAAAGTCCTGGAAATTAGGTCTTTGCCAGCGTTGTCGTAGAAACTTCAAAAAGGACTCATCCAATTGGGGATTGAGAGGGCTTGTCCCCTTATTAATAGTCAAAAGCGATAGGAGGGCGAATGCCCCTCCCCCATACCTATCATTTCCCCAAACACTTCCGATCAACATTTTGATAAAGCAGTTCTGTTGAACGTTGTTGAAGGGCCCGGAAATTATGTTTTTAAGTATGACAACCCCCAACAGCCCTCAGGGCTAAGGCTGTAAGTTATACCCTGGGGGCATATGATGTCATATAGAAAGTGTTGTCGTAAAAGCTTAAAAAAGGGCTCGTTCGATTGGAAATTGAGAGAGCTATTGCCCTTTTTCATAGTTGAAAGTAATCAGAAGGAGAATCGCCCCCCCCCCCTAACGCCCATAATTTCCCACAACATTTTCGATCAACCTTTTTATTCGGCCATTTTGTTCAACGTGTTTGGAAGGTCTGGAACTTATGTCTTTGAGGATGACAAACCTCCCCTCATTGCCCTCAAGACAAGGGTCGTAAATTATGCCCTTGGGGCATATAACGCTTTTATAGAACGTTTTGTCGTAGAGGCTTCAAAAAAGAATCATTCAATTGGAAATTGAGAGGACTAGTGCCTTTTTTATCAATTTAAAGTGATCAGAGGGCAAATGTCTCCCTCCACGCCTATCATTTTCCCAAACACTTCCAATCTAAATTTTGATTTTGGCTTTTTTTAAGCCTATCAGAAAAGTCTGGAAATTATGTCTTTGAGGATAACAAATCCCCCAGCCCTCAGGGCAAGGGTTGTAAATTGTGCCCTGGGGACACATAGAATTTTTATAGAAAGTGTGGTCACATAAATTTCAAAGGGTGCTCATTGGATTGGTAATCAGACGCTCTAGTGCTCTCTTTAAGAGTCAAAGTAATCAGAGGGCAGCTACCCTCTCACCCCTACAAACACGTCATATTGTCCCGAAATGCGTCTAATAGAAATTTTGAGATAGCCATTCTATTCAAAATAGTCTAAATATCATATAACAAGGCTTTTGGGGTTGAAACAAACCCCAGAGATTAGGAGCAATGGTTGTAAGTTATGCCTAGGTGGTATTAAAGGATTTTATGGAAGGGATGGTTGTGTCACTTCAGAAGAGGCTCAGTCTGTCTCCCTGAAAAAGACAATGTCAATATAAAACGAACAGAAATTAACGAAAAAAACTTTTTGCACCAAATAAGTTTTTTAAAAAAAAGTAAAGAACTCTGTTAAACCAAAAATGAACAAAAATAGAATCAAATAATCTACCAAACATACAACTACCCCAAGTCAGTATCAATAAATAAATGAAACCTAAAACATACATAAATTAAAATAAGTCAAACTCAAAGCGAGCAGAAATTAATCTGAGTAGGGTTCTAAATCCTATGCTTTTTAAAAGCCAGAATATAATTTGTACTTTACTGACTAAATTCTTTTAAATGTTTTCACTTATAACTTTAAGAAAACAAAAACTAATTAAAATTTTAAGGAATAAGTATCAGCATATGTATATTCAACCGACAATGCACATTTTTTCAGTAAATTCAATTGAATTTTTTTCAAGTGAAAAAAAGGAGACCAATGCCTACAGAGTATTTGGTCATAAAAATGCCTGTAAGTTAACTCTAGACTCGCATAATGGTAAGACGGCTAACCCTATTAATAATATCATTGTAAGCCGAAGACTGGTAGGGTTGATACAAGATGATAGGGCATACAGGAGTGATGTCATTACGTACCTGACGGTATTTGATCAAGTTCCAATTGTTTCTAACGATTTATGAGCTTTAAAAATCACGTATTCCGACTACTGGTCGGATGATCGGTTTTTATTTCTGCATATTATAATCAAGTTCCAGCTGTTTACAACGGCTTACGAGGTTTTAAAAATCACGCTTTTCAGCTGCTTATCGATTGATCGGTTATTATTTCTATAAATAGTATAATTAAGTTCCAACTGTATCCAGGTATTTATGAGCTTTGTAAATCTCGTGTAAAACTTAAAACGAACAGAAACTATTACGTATATAAGGGGGGTTGCTCCTACTCAACACCTCACTCTTTACGTTAAAGTTTTTTAGTGCTTAAAAAAAGCTTCTTCTTGTTCTAATTAAACGAATATAGCGTTTCAGGAGTCGTTCTCAAAGAATTACCATATAATTTAAACTTTAGCGTAAAGAGTGAGATGTTGGGGAGGAGCAACCCCCCTCATATATGTAATAATTTCTGTTCGTTTTAAGTGTTATTATTGCTCCTTTTTCAACTTTCTGTTGAAAAAACTTATTTTTTTATTTAATTTCTGGTCAGTTTATAATAATGCCGGGAAATCTGACTACACCTCCACAGAAAAGTCCCTCCTCTTAGATTTATTCTCTAGACAATTCAATCTTGGTGAAAATTTGCCCCAGGAAATTACCCTTAACATCTCCACACGTAAAATTGTGTTGGCAAAAAGAAAGCAAGACATAAGAAGAATTTCGTATAGGAATTCTGGCAAATTCCCACGTTATAAAATATTCCCTGACAAATTCGCCCGCTGGAAACTTCCCTCCCCATGGAAAATTATCCCCTTGGAAAATACCACCGGCAGAAAATCCCCCCTTCCCCACCCGAAAAATGTACACATACTTCACAATAGCAAAAACCATACGTAAGCAATGGGCAAGTTTTGTAACTTAAAGACCTCTCCCCGGAGGCTGGAGTGGGGGGGGGGTCATGATATCTTCAAAGGCATGGTTATTCGGCCTTTCAACTATACTGAAAATATGGCTATCTCAAAATTTTGATCGGACGGTTTTGAGAAAAAAGGGCGTGGGAGGGGGCCTAGTTGCACTCCGATTTTTTCGACCACTTAAAAAGGGCCCTAGAACTTATAATTTCCGTTCAAATGAGCCCTTTCCTGATATTCTAGGACTATTGGATCAATACGATCACCCCTGGGAAAAAACAAATAAACGAATAAACACGCATCCATGAGCTTTTTTCTGGCAAAAAATACAAAATTCCACATTTTTGCAAATAGGAGCTTGAAACCTCTACAGTAGGGTTCTCTGATACGCTGAACCTGATATTGTAATTTTCATTAGGATTCTATGACTTTATGGGGTGTTTTCCCCTATTTTGGAAATCAGGCAAATTTTTCCAGGCTCGTAACCTTAATGGGTAAAACTAAACCTAATGAAACTTATATATTTGATATCAGCGTCAAAATTCGATTCTTTTGATATATCTATTGATATAAAAATTTGGTTTTTAGAGTTTCGGTTACTATTGTTATCATGTTTGTTATCATGAACTGTTTGATTCTTAAAAAAAATTATTTTCATCAATTTTTTTGGATCCCAGGGAGTTTGTGTGCACCTTACATGAAACTTCTGTTTTAAGAAATACCTGATCTAAAAGTTAGTTACAATGCAAAAATTAAAAGAGAATTAAGTAATAAAGGAATTTCAGATTAAGTATTAGCTCTTTTTAAATACAATTATCTAAGATAAGGGGGGGGGGGTACATTTTTCGGGCCACTTTTTTTAATTTGTCCCTTATTGTTTTGTTCAAGATATCAGCAAACAAAGACAAATCCTTAGACCGTTAGACCTACCTTTAACCTAAAGTTTAATTAATTGCTAGTACAAGTGCCCTCCTTTTCTTTTTCTTAACAAAGGGATGTTTTTAATATTTGAATGGTAATATCTGTAAATAAAAAATTGGAGAGTTTTATTTTTATAATGTTTGTAGTAATAGACCTGAATCTATTCAAGTCTTTCGTTTTGTTATATGTTTTTTTCTTAATTTGTCTGATTTTTTTTGTGATTTTTTGGTTGATCTCTTCTGTGAGGATCATTACTCTAGGGTATATGAAAGAGAATGTTTTATTGTAGCGTTTTAGGCTTTTCCCATGCCCTTTATTTATTTTATTATAGGAGGCGCAGATACATCATCAAGTACTGCCAATGCACTAATGGAAGCTTCAAATTCCAATATTGGCTTGCATGGGAAAAAGGGCAGAAAAGACTATGAGTGCAATATGTGCAATAAAAGATTTACCTTCCATTCACTATTGGAAAGACATAAAAAAATTCACACCGAAAAAAAAAATTTTAAATGTGATATGTGTCAGAAGAGTTTTTTTCGAGCGGACTATTTAAATACACATCAAAGACTGCACACAGGTGAGAAACCGTTTAAATGTGATATATGTCAAAAGAGCTTTTCTCAGCGGGTTCATTTGAATACACATCGAAGACTGCATACAGGTGAGAAACCTTATAAATGTGATGTATGTCAGAAGAACTTTTCTGATTCAAGTGCTTTGATTAGACACCGAAGGGTTCACACTGGTGAGAAACCGTTTAAATGTCATGTGTGCAAAAAATGTTTTTCTCAATCAAGCAATTTGAATGAGCACCAAAAAGTGCATAAGAGAGCATTTTCAATTTAAGCCAAATCTGAATTGTCATCTTACAACCCATTCTTGGAGAAACCCCGTTGGTTTGTAGTTGAAAATAAAAACTTCGTTACATACTAGTGATTTTCATAGACGGCTAACCCCATTATTGACATCATTGTAATTCGAAGACTGGCAGGATCGGTACAAAACACTCATGATATATAAGAGTAATGTTGTATAAAGGAGGAAGCAATATAAATGGAAGCAGTTGCATCAAGTTTCAACTGCTTCTAATGATTTACGAGCTTTGAAAATCACATATTCCGACGGCTGCTCGTTTACCATTTCTATATATAATATAATCAAGCTCCAACTGCCTCCAACGATTTAGAAGCTTTAAAAATGAAGTGTTCTGATTGCTAATCGGTTGTTATTTATATATATGATATAATCAAGCTGCAAATTTTCCAACGATTTGAGAGCTTTAAAAAGCACGTGTTCCGACTGCTGATCATTCCGATCTACACTTTCTACAGTCTTGGTATCCGAATCTGTTTTTTCCACGGATGAAAGCCACAACAAGATGTGAAAATAGCGTAAAATTAGAACATCGATTCATGAGCCCTAACAATCACGGGTTTCAACAGCTGATCAGTGAACTATGATATGCATTGTTGATTTTGTTTTAATTCTCAAAAACAAATTACTTTCATCAATTTTTTGGATCTCAGGGAGTTTTTGCATCCAAAAAATTACCCACAAAAGCCAGGAAACGCTCGGATAAATGTCCACATCCTTAGTATAAAAAAAAAAGTAAGGATGAAGAGAATAAAAAGGCTAAAGAAAAAGGGTGAAACAAAATTAAAAAGGCTATAGAAAGAGTAATGTATACCAATAGATGAAAATCGATCTGTTTTGAAATTTCAAAAAGCGAATCTTTGTGTTTAGTTTCCTTACCTAAATTCGAAAGTAGCAATGCGAACTTAAAATGGTAAATATTAAGTAGATCTTGACTAATTTTGTTTTTCGTATCAACATTCATATCAAATAAACACAGAAAGGTTTCTGTTTGTTTTACAGGATTTCACCATATTTGTGAGAATTTTTTGACGGTAATGAACAAAAGATCAGTAAGATGAAGTAGATTGTTGAAATCTGGGTACAAAAAAAATCTACAAAAATGAGACACAATTTTCAAGCATATAAGAATAATATCACCTGCTTTTGTAAATGTTTAAAAAACCTTTTAGACTAATAATTAAAAATGGCACCTAATGAATTGTTGATTCAAGGCTGTGCCTCTTTAAACATTTGAAATGCATTAAATTGTATAAATAATCAAGTGTTGAAATTCAAGCCGTTTTATAGCTAAATTTAAAAATTTGAATCCAAATATCAGATAGGGTAAAAGAACCTTAACGTTTTGGCGCGAGAAAAATAAACAAAATATGACTTATTAATTATATACGACTAGGTATATAATTACGCCCTAACTAGGTATATCTAACGGTATATCTACGTCCTAACTAAGTATATCGACTAGGTATATCTAACGTCCATAACTGAGACACCAGTATAATTGTGTCTATTCAAAACTTGCAGTCAGTGCTGCCCAACTAGAAAAATCTCTCTGGATGTTTAACTGGTTTTGAAGCTTTCTAGCCCCTCAACCATCCCTTTTCGCAATCTGTTTGAATTGTACCCTTCCGCTGATTGCAACACCGGCTGTTTTAGCACCTTTTTTAGATTATTCATTGCAACAATATATTTTAGAATATATCCACAATTTTGTATTTTAATTTCTTTATTGTTTAATTAAGCTACTTGCCATTGAGTATTGTTATTCATAGCACTTTCTTAATTAATTGTTGTTGTTTTTATCTGATTAAAATATTTTTTTCGCTAAAAGATTGCTGGGTATATTGGATATGAGTCTTATAGCTTCTCCATAAAAAAAAATCAGCTTTGTTGCCTCGCAATGACAAAAGGATGGCAATTGCAACTACCAACCTAACCCTCAGGATGTCCTGCGAATTTGCTGCCCTTGTACTCTACTAAATAGTCTATTTGTTTTAAATTCATTAATTGATTCGTTCATCTTGGGGAATACTTTTGCTTCTTTTGTGGAACTAATCAAACATTTAAATGATTCCAATTAATTATGTTTACAATTTATTCAATTTACTCTTTTTACATGTTTTTTCTTTTTTCATAAATTTCTTTGTATATTCCTTAATTTAATATTCATTATTTCCTAGTTGAGTTGCATGACATCAGAAAAAGCTTCCAGGACAAATAAGGGTATCTGGCTCTTGTTATTTCGAATCTAGCTGGATGCAGCTTTTTACTTGTCTGTCTTTTAGAGAAGAACATCTGTAAAAGCGGGATTTTAGTAACGGTATCAGCTAAAGCGGCTTTCACAAGCGTGTCTAGCTAGAATCCGTGTCTAGAACACGCGTCTAGCCTGAATTCAATGTCTAGGCAACGACCGTTCACATGTAAAATTCGGCTCTTAGCTAGACAAGGCGCTTGGCTAGACATTGGGTTCTAGACTACGTCATATATAACCAATCAGTAGAGCTTTTTCTGGCAAAACTTTCAAAATTACAATTCATTGTTTTTACTGTCATTAATTAAGAATTTGTATATCTAACTGGCCAATAATTACTACTATAATGGATGAGACCAAAACAGCAATTGCTCTAGCATGCTTCACTATTTTGTCTGGTGCTGCATATTTGCTGAAAAAGAAAAAAAAGTGTTCAAGAAAAAAAAGAAGAGTTTGGGTTAGGCCTATTTTCCAGGCTGAAGTAAGAAAGAGGCAAAGTGATTACTACAATCTAATGAAAGAGATGCTCTATTCATGTGACACTGAAAAATACATTCAATACTTAAGAATGGATGTCCACCAATTTGGATTCCTTGTTGAGCTTTTAAAACCAAAGCTTCAAAGAAGTAGTCAAGTAAGGGAAGCTATTTCTGTGGAGGAAAAGGTAGCTCTCACTTTACGCTATTTAGCAGAAGGTGGCTCTATGAGGAGTGTCTCCTTTGCTTTTAGGGTGGGCTTTTCCACTGTCAGCCAGACAATAAGAGAGACTTGCCAAGCAATTTCTGATGTGCTTGAGCCCCTGTTCTTAAGGCCTCCCATGACAAGTGAAGATTTTGAAGCTATTGCAAAGGGTTTCTGGGATAATTGGAACTTCCCAAATTGTGTAGGAGCTGTTGATGGGAAACAAATTCGAATTGAGGCCCCTGGTGGGAGTGGTAGTGAGTATTTTTCAATAGTGCTACTTGCAGTTTGTGACGCAGTTTATAACTTTCTTTTTGTGGATATTGGAACTCCTGGTAGTAATAATGACTGTGGCATATTTAATTCAAGTGTGCTAGGAAAAAGATTAGAGGCAGGACAGGTTTCCTTGCCACCCCCAAGTAAGCTTCCTGGACTTCAAAATGTTAAATTTCCATATGTATTTGTCGGGGATGATGCATTTCCCCTTAAAACCTACATGATGAAACCATATGCAGCTTCTGGTAGGCACTTTGACTTTTCAGAAAAGTGTTTAAATTACCGTTTATCACGTGCCAGAAGAACAATAGAAAATACATTTGGAATATTTGCTTCCCGTTGGAGAATATTCAAAAAACCAATAATAGCACGCATTGCTACAACCAGAATGATTGTAAAAGCATGCTGTTGTTTGCACAATTATTTAAGAAGTGCAGACAATACAAGTGCTCCTCAAAGGATGTATATTCCCCCTGGCATGGTGGACACAAGTGACGCAATGAATGGACTTTGGAGAGAAATTACTTCTAATGATACAAACCTAATTGACATCAGGCGAATGGCAGTTTTAATGCTGCTACTCTTAGATACAAGAACCTCCTGAAATTATATTTTCAAAGTGAAGCTGGTATTGTCCCATGGCAAGCCAGCATTGTTAACCGTGGTTCTTTTTAAATCTATTGTAATAATCAATATACGTTAATAATAAACAGTTGTTCTAATTAATCTATGGAGGATTTAGGTTTACTGTTATTGGATTCTAATAGTTCACCTGGCATCTTCTCTTCAAGGTAAACCTTAGTAAGTTTTTGAAAATTTTTATGTCAAGAACTATATAAATGTTTCACATAAATATGTTGATAATTTATGATCAGCGTATTTCTCTGCTCCTGTTTTCTTTACATTGAAATCCTTTTACTTTAATTAAAACATGGATTTGTTTTTAAAATGTTTTCTGCAAGACAAATTAGATGTCTAATAATTTATATTTTAAAGTTTTGTACATTAATATTTATTAGACCTTACATAATGGAACATACAACATTAGTGAATAAAAGAAGTCAAAAATTATTGTTTGTATTGAAGTCTTCACTAAATTTCCTCATATAGAAGCTACCTATTTTCTAAGTTTAAATTACTTCCTAACAATATGAATCAACTTCTAGTATTTAAACAGTTCAAGAAAGCCAGCTTCAGGAATTTACCCCAGTGGTGCATCAGGATGGTGGACAAATCATGGTCAAACAGCCAAACTTTGATTCATTGATAAAAGATAAAAAGAAAGCTTCTTTTTGCACATTTATATTTAGGATATTAGGAAAATATAACTGGGAATGATTTAAAAATGGGAGGAAACATTATAATCTCACTAACAGATATGTGCTGCGTATTAGAAGATAAGAATTTCACTTTTTTATTGTTGCCAGAAAAATTACGATGATATTACTTATTTATAAATTAAGCAATATAGTTTGTAACTGCTTTAGTCTTAAAAAAAAAAATTCAGAAGAGCTGCTAAGCTGCAATTTTATTGCACAAGCTTTCAAAATGGAGTGTAATCTAGGCTAAGAGGTTTGACATAACAATTGATTCCTTCCTCCTTTCCCAATGATGCAAGATACACCCATGAATGCCATTTGGGGAGCTGAGTTGAGCAACTTTGATAAAGTTTTAGTTAAGGGGCTTCTTTTTATATTTGATGGTAGTTGATAAATGTTAATGGAATATCAGGACGGAATCAAGAGCCTAAATATATGCTGGGAAGTTATTGATAAGCTACTAGACAATCTCTTGCTTACGTTTTCATCGGTTCACTAGAGTGCTTTTGCTATTCAAACATTGTCATTTCTTCATTTTATCTAAGTACAAATAAACCATTGTTTATTATGATTTTCTTGTTCGTATTGCCAAATGTCAGGAAGGTCTCTCGTTATCTGTAGGAAACGCTCAATTGGGAACCCGAAACACAGAGGAATAAGGTTCCTCTAGGCCCATACTCTAATTTTTACAAAAAGAGGTAACAAAACTCTCAAGATTCCACCTATTTTTTAATTAAATGGACAAAGGGATTCAAACCCTTAATTCTGCTACCTTTCAACTCAAAGTAATATCACCTTGAAATTCACCCCCCCCCCCCCCTCGTTATAGTTTGGTGCCTGAAAAAAATGCAACAGTATTTTTTATATCAGCCAGGGTCAGATATGTGTGCACTGTGATGAAACTAGGATCTTAAGTTCGTCCTAAATGTCTTGCAAGAAAAGCAAAATACCTAAAATTACAGTTTATTAGTGTTTTATTCCCACAATCCCACCAAAAGTCCGGAAAGCCAAAAAACCTATTTTTGCTGCTTAATTCACTGTTTTATGTAAATCAAAATTGTTTTGTTTGTATTAAACAAAACTTTTGCTCCTAAGTTTTTATTAATACCACTCAGATTGATATATAACAGTGTTTGAAGTTCATCAAATAAGGGATTTCTATACCAAAAACTTCAAGATGACATTTAAGTATTTCACATTAAAATCAACTTGGTGGAAGTGACTTAGAGCTTGAGAGTCATGGCTAATTAGAGTGAATCCAAGATAGATACTAAGGTAAGTATTTCAACTAATGTTTTTAATTAGCCACGAAAAATCTTCATATAGAGCTCTGACCTTAGTCCAAATATTCTCTTACAGCCTCCACTCCAAAAAAACCCATGACTTTTGCTAAAAGTTAACCTAGGTGGCCCTGTAAAATCTAAAAAAGGAGAACCAAACATTTCAATTAAAAACAGTAAAAAAAAAAAATTATTTCAGTATAAAGAAAAAAAAATGAATCTACTCAATGTCTGTTCCAGCTATAGTGTAAACACAAATATTGTCATTATCTTGTTGTTCTTCCAGATCATCAATAATCTCTAGGACCTTGGCCATAGCAATTCTTTCATTTTTTTTTGTCAAATGTCTGATTTTATTGGCAATGAGTCTGCCAAATATTCCTGGATTATCTTCTTTAGGTTCTGTTTTATTTTGAATTTTTTTTTTTTTTAAACATCTGAGGCTTGTAATATGGCATCAGTAATACCATCTTCTTCCCTCTCTCTTCTTTTAATTCCTCTTCGTTTTTTGGTGTTTTCTTTAGAACTTTCTGTAAAAAAAAAAAAAAGAAGCACAATTTAATCATAGTTGCATACAAATAACCCAGAGGGAGTTGGTGAGGGTAGGTTAAAATACAAAAAAGCAACAAATAAATGTCCTTTCATCCCAATTTTAAAATAAGGATGGCCTTCTGATTTATTTCTAGCATTCAGCAAGAAAATGCCAGATACCTATAAACCAGACATGGGAAACAAATAGTATATCTCTCAGTTTAATTTATGACTAGACAAATACAGGTCAAAGCTAGCATACCTATAATTGGTTCTAGGAGTCTCCCCTCAAAAAATACCCCCAGAACACGCATCCTCACTGAAAGGAAATTATTCTCAAAAATTTACTCTCCACAGAAAATTACCCCAGACCCCCCCCCCCCTGCAGAAAAATCCCCAGCAAAAAATATCCCTGCTTTTTCCCAATAGCAAATAGTACCTGTAAGCAATGGACAAATTTAAAAACTTATAAAGGCTCTTAAACTTGTAAACTGGGGTTCTTTGATTGGAGTGTAGTTGGGGGGGGGGGGAGGGAGACTCAAAGGGTGTATTTTAATGCAAAAAATTACAGCTCTCATTGAACCATCAGCTAAATACAGAACTGGTTCAAAGGGAGAGATAAGGGGAGCTTGTAGGTTGAACTTGATGTATAATACCAAGTGTTGTAACCATAAGAGTTTAGTTCCTTTTTTATAAGTTGAAAGAGATTTTAGCCCAACCAGTCGTGGGCAGGCGGGGGGGGGGGATAAACTAGCCATCCTTTAATTTGGCCCTTCCTAAAATTTACTCTTTCTCAAATGAAAACCCTTTATCATTATGAAAAAAAAAACTCTTTCAATTTGACTGCAAGAATCAATTTTATTTCAGTTGATTTGCACAAGGCAGTGAATTATTATTTTTTTTTTTTATGAAACTATGAGAACACTTAGCTTCAGCTAAGAACATTTTTGCTGCTTAGTGGTGTTTCCAAAAAAAACTACAAAACCAATCAGAATATCATTAGCACAAAACTGACTTTGTGTGGAATCCTTACACCTTCTTAGATATGCATATAACACAAGTTCTACAATATTGACAAAATGTGAGACCCCTCACAGACATGGATATTGTCTTTTTATATATTCACAAATTTCTTATTCAAAAACTTATAGGATCATAAAACCATTAGGAATCCATTCGCACAAAACTGACTGTTTACAATCCTTGTACCTTCTTAGATATACATATAACAAAGGTTCAACAATCTTTACAAAACGTGACACCCCTCAGAGACATAGATATTGCTGTCTCATGTATTCACAAATTTCCTATCCAAAGATCAATGGAATCAGAAAATGGCTTTGATGGACAGATTTTATTTCTGCAGTTTATAGTAGGAGATGTATTTTGAATAAAATTCAGAATTAAAAGATAAGAACTACTATATTTCTTACTAAAAATTAGGTTGATATACTGACTGAATATTCTGTATTCCTTTAAAACTGAGCATTTTTATTTATTCAATCTGGTATTTGCAGCTTACATTTGATGTTTCGATTGTACAAGAATTATTTTAGTGTTAAAAAAATGTTGTTTTAACAATATCTTATAAACTTGATCTCCTCAAAATAAACCCATTCCCAGAAAATGAGTGAGGCACAGACATAGAGAGAGAAAGAGAAGCTTTGCACATGTACAAAAACATATGAAAAAAAATTGAATATACACTAAAATAACAAACCTTGACTTTTTTCTGTAATAGAGGAGTCTACGTCATCCTGAGCTTCAGCTGTACTTTGTGGTTGAAGAACTGGGGTTAAGCAGCTTGGGGATGGAGAAGAACTGGGGTTGGAGCAACAATTTGGTTCAGAGCTTTCATCTTGGGATTCTTCCTGTAAAATCAATACTAAATGAATCAATTATATGAATTTTTTGTGGCTTGTCTTTACACTTTGTATTGTGGGCATTTGTAAACAAATTTGAGGATGGCAGGACTGGAAAATATGCCTTCACAAGAAATCTTATGTATTTGTAAACATCAACAAAGGATTGCAAATTTTAAACAGAATTTCAATGAAATAGCAGTTCAATTTATAACACAAGAAGCATTACAAGTCAAGCTGATAAGTTTTTTTGAAAAATATATATTATACCTATTACTACATTGGAGTCTTGACAGCACTTGTAATTCCAAGTAAAACTGCAGCATACTCTGGTTACAACTACACTCTTTGATTACAACAACTTTAGAATGAGTTAACAGCTGGCATGTTAAATTTCTAAAAGCTTACTGTTGGGATATTCTTGTTATTTATATGCACTAACCTAAACAAGAAGAACTTAATAGACTAATCAGTTGGTTTTTGAGCACAACTGCACTTCACATAAATTACAAATTCATTTCACACCTTCTTCATAGTGTTTTTGTTGAAAGGCATAACTGTCAAATTGTTTACAAAGTCAAATCGTTTTTAATTCCTTACTGAAAACCAAAAAAAAACCTAAATCAATTAAACAAGCACTATTGTCTACTGATTGATATATGAGCTTATTTCCAAAATTTTTATTCAGTAGGTTACATTATTTTTTTCTCAATATAAAATATCATCCCATTAAAAAGCAATTGTTTACCCTAGTGAACATATATTAGAGGCTATAGTTGTGATAAATTTACAGAATGTAATTAACTAGCCTACTCTTCTCTGGCTTACAGTACAAAGTTGGTAAAATATTAAAAACAGTAGGCTATATAACAGATCAGTAGAATTATATTATATAAGGCTATATGTGGCACTATTAGGAGGTGGAATAGGGGACTACATTCTCAGAGCAGCAAATATTACATTGCAAATAAGTTTTGGGGAATCTATTGACAATAGGCCTACTCTTTTGTTATTAACATGTTTCCTGTTGAAAAGCAACTCTCCTAATCAATTAGCTATTATGAAAAATAGTGACTCAACTATAGGTTTAATTGTTTAATTATAGGCCTATAGCATATAAGCTTATATAGCCTATAATATAGCTTAGGCCTATTAGATTATCTAAAAATTGTCAGTGAAAATAATTGGGATATGGCTGACATACCTGAATAATTGTAGACTGCAAAATGTTCTGATGTCTTTCATCAGGAGCAGACCAAATCTCCACATGCTGCTTGAGGAATTGGAGGTTTTTGTATAGGTCCCACATTGACTCCTTCTGGTCAATATATACGAAATCATATTATTGAGTTAGGACTAAAGTGAATACACCATTCGATGCATTTTTTATGCTGATTACGAATATAATAATCATTCCTATCGGAAATTCAAATTTAAGCCATTTTTGAGCTCTTGAAAATGACAAAAAATAGGGTGTAAAAAGGCTAATATAGGGTGTAAAAATGCTTAAAACATTTGTTTTAAACTTACTGTTTCATAATAAATCCTTATTTTAATCCACAAGCACTGACTTTCCATGAGTAACAAGTATATAAGTTCCAAAAATTCATTTTCCAAATATTATGTATTTTTTTCTTCCTTAACGCCGAATGTTCAAGAATGCGTTTTCGACGAAACGTCGAAAATATTAAACCAAACCTAACCAAACCTAACCTAATCCTTTAATATTTTTGACGGTTTGTCAAAAACGCATTCTTGAACATTCAGCGTTAAGGAAGAAAAAAATACATAGTATTTGCAAAATGAATTCTTGGAACATATATACTTGTGATTATCCAACTTACTCATGGAAAGTCAGTGCTTATGGATTAAAATAAGTATTTATTATGAAACAGTAAGTTTAAAACAAAGGTTTTAAGCCTTTTTCCACGCTATATTAGCCTTTTTACACCCTATTTTTTGTCATTTTCAAGAGCTCAAAAATGGCTTAAATTTGAATTTCCGATAGGAATGATTATTATATTCGTAATCAGCATAAAAAAAGGCATCGAATGGTGTATTCACTTTAGTCCTAACTCAATAATATGATTTCGTATATATTGACCCTCCTTCCCTACTCCACTGCCACTCTTCTTCCTCAAAACCCTCAAACGTTCATTTCTGAATTTCCTTTTTAATGACAGGAAGTCTAATTGAACATCTTTAGATGAAGTGCCTGGGTAGGCTAAAGACATTTTTTCACAGATGCACCTCCAGACATTTTCAATAAAAATTTTGTCCATATGTTTTCGGTCACTTTTAATATATAAACATGGATTGCACTCTATATAGATAATAAGTTCTTCCCAATAGTTGGATTTTTTTCTGTTCCATGTGGCACACATTTTTACTATATTTTATTTCAAAAATTACTTTCAATTTTTAAATGTAAATACAGATGAAAGTAGTGAAATTTGCAACACGCTGATTGGCTATAATCGAAAATCCTAGACATTTGTTCTAGCCGCTAGAACTCTGTGTCTAGCTAAGCGCATTGTCTAGTATGTCTAGCTAAGCGCCGAATTTTACTTGTGAACGGTCGTTGCCTAGACATTGAATTCTGGCTAGACACGGATTCTAGCTAGACACGCATGTGAACGCCGCTTAAGGGATCCTATGATGGGATTGGTCATTATATGCGCTTGGGAGAACAAGTTAGTCCAGTAAAACTAAAAATAAAAAGCCAAACCTCGGCATTTGAGCAACAGAAATGTTGTTGGCACCAAAATGTTCAGAAATTTGCTTAGTAACATTTCCAAAATCGGCCATACTCAAAAACCCCTTTTTTGGGGGGGAAGGGGGATTGGTCTCGAATTTATGTTTCTGCAATGTTTTTTTGGGTCTGAAAGGTCGTTTTAATAAATTAAAGTCCGAAAAGACCAAAATTAACCTTAGAATAAAAAAATTGTATCACTTAGTACCCCATTGTTGTCAATTCACATTATAATACCACAAATTGTTTTTTTTGCCCCTTTTGGCCTCTCTAAGGGTGGAAAGGGGATACTAAGGAATGAATTTTTTCAATTCTGATATCATTTACAGTCTCCCGAGACTTGAATCAATAGGAAACAA
The DNA here is from genome assembly GCA_027921565.1 of Artemia sinica. Lineage (NCBI taxonomy): Eukaryota > Metazoa > Arthropoda > Branchiopoda > Anostraca > Artemiidae > Artemia > Artemia sinica. The sequence goes on along the minus strand of CM051263.1, from coordinate 793,332 downwards.
CCTTTCAATCTACCAAATACTACACAAATCAAGATACTGATTTTTCTCCTTACTTTCAGTTAAAAAATCTTGTTTTTTTTTAGTTAATATCAGTTAAGGAGGAATGGCACAATTGAGAGCTTCTAGTATAAGAAACAAAATTATGGAAGCAACAAAAAATTGTGGAAAGCAGGTCACGCAGAGCACATTAAATTAAATATCTAACCCAACCTAACCCTTAACCAACTCTATATATTAAATAAATAAAAAAAACAAATTTTTTCACCTGAAAGTAAGGAGCAACATTAAAACGAACAGAAATTATTACGTATCTGAGGGGGTTACCCCCTCGTCAATACCTCGCTCTTTACGTTTAAGTTCTAATTTGGTCCAGATTCTTTATGAATGACTCCTGAATCACAGATCGTTAATTAGAATAAATATATTTTTTAAAGTACAAAAAAAGAACTGTAGCATAAAGAGTTTGGTATTGACGAGGGGGCGACCCACCTCAATTCCGTAATAATTTCTGTTCGTTTTAAGTTTTAATTTTGCTTCTTACTTTCAGTTGAAAAAACTTGTTTTCTTATTTATTTTCTGATTGTTTTTTAAATAATGCTGGGAAATCCGGCTCCCCTGGTATGGTCCTCTGGTATGCTGAATTGGATGGAGTCATTTTCATTAAGATCACTTGATGTTTTTGGGGTTCTTTTCCCCCTTTTTTAAAAAATTGGGCAAATTTTCTCAGGCTCATAACTTTTAATGGGTACCGATTAAATTTGATGAATTTTACATATTTTGGATAAGCATAAAGATTCAATCCTTTTTATTTATCTATTGTTATCAAGACTTTTTCCTTAGAGTTTCGGTTGCTTTTGAGCCGCATTGCTTCTTACAAACAGTTCGTTATCACGTACTGATTGATATTTAGTTAAAATATAGCTACATCATAGTTTTTCTCGCTCAAAATAAGCAAATCATAACCGATTCCAGAGAGTCAAACCGGATATTTGGAGAATTTACACGGCTTAATTTTTGAACGTGTACCGTTTAACAGGCAAGTACCGTTGACCCTAACAAAGTCGATGATTCTTTATCAGAATAAGAGTTTTTTGATAAATTAGTTCTTCCCCAATAGAATCATTAAATATATAAGGAAAGGGACTCCAAACATAACAGGTTTTAAATAAAAACAACAAGTTTATTCAATTGAAAGTAAGGAGCAACGTTAAAACTCAAAATGAATGGAAATTATTCCATATATGAAGGGGCTGCCCCCCTCCTCAATACCTTGCTCATCACGCTAAGGTTTTTAGCACTTTTAAGAAAGCTTCATATTCTAGTTACACGGCCCTTGTGTTTCAGGAGCTGTTCTTCGAAAATTGAGACAAACAGTCAAACTTTAGCGTAAAGAGCAAGGTATTGAAGAGGGGGACAATCCCTTCATATACGGAATAATTCCTGCTCGTTTTGGGTTTTAATGTTGCTCCTTACTTTCAGTTGAAGAAACTTCAGTTGAATAAATTTCCCAATTTATCACACCTAGCTGAACTTGCTTTAAGTTCTTATGTAAAGGAGCGACTTGGCAATTCTTAACTTTTGCCTGTGACTAGATAAGACGCCTTTATCTCTTTTTTTATTTGTTCATGTATTATCACGATAATTATTGTTATTGTTTATTTATTTTCCGTTTTTTTTTTGTTCCTTTGTGATGCACTCTGATCTATAGTTTTTAAATTCCAAGTTCAGGTAATAGTTTTATTTTGTTGTTTTTATCCATGCTCTTTTTATTGATAAATTGTTTCTTTACAGCTTTTTGACTCGTGTTGTTTTGATTTTAACATTTTTTTACTTGAAAAGTGAATTCGGCTATTCTTTTTACCTTGTGATTGTTCTTTACCAATATTAATTAAAAAAAAATTTCCGAAAAATAAGTTTTTCAAAGAAAAGTAAAGGCCATTTTAAACTTAAGCTCAGCAGATACAAATACCTGTTAAAATTCAAACTCAAAACGACCAGAAATTACTATTAAAGAATAAATGAAACCCAAAACGAACAGAAATTAAATAAACAATCTTAGCAAAAACATACAACAAGTAATAATATGAATGAATAAATAGATCTTAAAGCGAATAATGCTTAAATTGAATATGAAAATCGAGCTTAAAACGAAAAAAATATTTTGCTATTGAAGTATAAATGAAACTTAAAACGAACAGAAATTAAATAAACAATCAATACAAACAAACATAAAATAGATGTTCATATAAATGAATAAATAAATCTTAGAACGAGTGAAACTTAAATTGAATAAGCAAATCAAGCTTGAAACGAACAAAAATCACTACAAACAAGAGTTTGGGTATCGCCTCCTTCTCTCACTGTAAAAGTCTAAAACTAACTGCGTCATTGGCGCTTTACTGAAAACCAATTTTACTGAAAACCAATAAATTCTTGAACTGATGGATAAGTTCATAAGTTAAGTTAAGTTCATAAGTTTTATTAATCCACATTCATAAACAAATAAATAAATTAAACAACACTTTCACGCTGGAGAAAACCTATGAAGGTTTGCCATCGCGCGAAAGTCCACGTCACTACTTACCTATTAACTCAACTATTTACATAAACCTCAACTATTTAATTAAAACTATTATAAGTAAACCAAAAATAGATAAACTATAAGCTATATATATGAAAAAAAAAGATAAATAAATAAATAACTGAATTAAAAATAATAATAGACAAATAAAATATAAAAGAAAAATAATAATAACAAATCCAATCTCCATCACTCATAATACTCAACTCCCTCTCCCCTCGCCCACCCTGCCCTTCCAACCTTACCTTAGCCCCTACCCACCCTTACCTTCCCAACCACCCTTACCTCTCCAGCTCCTCTTCCTCCCCCATCCCACCTACCAGCCATAATATAATTTAACAAATCCCCCCCCCCCAAAAAAAAATCTTTTAAATTCTTTTTAAATTGATGTACATGTTCCGCCGCTCTAATGCTCAATGTTAGCTCATTCCATACTGATGGACCCAGGTGTTTCATTGAAAATGAAAACCTGGTACCACGACACAAATCAACAACCACTTTGCCTAGTCACTTTGCCTAGTTACTTTATAGTCATCACTTAGCCTAGTTCCATAATGACCTAGTTAAACCATTCGTACACTGAAACACAAATACTGCAGCTTGGTAATCTCTTATCTGACCTACATTAAGGAGCTTCAGGGACCTGAAACAAGCACATGTGTCATGTACATCCTGGACATACCTACCGATTCTTCTAACAGCTTTATTTTCTAGAACTTAAACTCTTCTACAGTTGCATTAGAAGTTACTGATCCATAGGAGTCGAACCGTAGGAGATATATGGATAAACCAAAGAATAATATATAGTTAAAAGTATCCTTTGAGGGAGAAAGGGCTACAGCCGTCGAAGTATTCCTACCCCTCGGGCAATTTTTGATGAAATTGCGTCACTGTGACACTTCCATGCCAGAGGGCAATGAAGATAAAAACCAAGGTAGCGGAGATAATCAACTTGCTGAACTAGATTACCACATAAAGTTACCTGGCCAGACACATCCAGTGGTGTACCAACTCTTCAAAACTTCATTAAAAATGTCTTGCGAACATTTACACGCAATAGACTTAATAAAGTGAAAATCTCCAGCCTTTCCAATGCGAGATTCGCTTTTCTCACCAGGTCCTTCACAGATGAGGCAAACACAGCTAAAACAGTATCATCAGCAAACGAGATAAGACACACCTTTCAAATAAAAACGCATGAGATCAACATAGATGAGGTAAAGCAGCGGACCTAACACTGATCCTTGTGGTACTCCATACGTCACTGGAAATACTGCTGAGCCCACATCATTCGACACTACTTTGAGGGATCTCCCTGTGAGATAACTTTCAAACCACTTTAAGCACTTTCCGCCGACACCTAACGACTCCATCCGACTTAGCAGAGTTTGAAAATCAACTGTATCGAATGCTTTTCGAATATCTAGAAATATAGACAAAGGTGTTTCACCTCTGTCCATGCCACTGTTAATTGATTCCATAAGTTGTTGCAAGGCATTCGTCATCGAGTGCCATTTGCGAAATCCGAATTGGGTCTCACTCAGCAAACCATTAGCCTGTAGGAAACTATATAAACGTTTATGAACAACTTTTTCTAATAATTTCGAAAACAATGGAAGGATCAAAATCGGTCTCCAATACTCAATTTCCTTTTTAGTGCCACCTTTATGAAGTGGTATCACTTTCGCAACTTTTAGCTGATCAGGAAAAATGCCCTTTTCAAGTGACAGGTTTATAATAAAAAGCAGACACGTTAGAATATAATGCATTATTGCCTTAAATGCTCGAAGAGATAAGCCGTCCACTCTCGCAGAATTTGATTTCAGAGGTTTTATTATTTGAAGCGGTTCATCACTTGTACACTGATCAAAGTCTAATTCAAAACTCTCACCTCTGTTATCAGATATAATGTATTCTTGAACCTGTTTACACCTATTTTTTACACTATTTTGCACTTTAATACCAATATTGGAGAAAAAACTACCAAACTCATTTACAATTCCAGACTTATCATCAGTGGCGAAACCTTCAAGTTTTACTTCATTCGTTCCAATTTGAGATTTCCCATTGGTCACTTCATTTATCAGTTTCCATGTTTCTTTCATATTTCCTTTATTATTTGAAAACTTTCTATCGTAATATTCGGCCATAGCTTTGCGACGTAATTTGTTCATTAAATTGTGCTGTTTTTTGAACAATTCATACGAAACATCACTTTTATCATCTAGATATCTTTGATAAAGCTCAATCCTTAGCTTTCTTTCTTCCAATATTTTCCTCGTTATCCATGGCTTACGGGGTTCCTGTTTCTTCACTTTCATTACCTTAATAGGACACGCACTATCATAAATGGGTAGAATAACAGACACTAGATTATCAAGTGCTTTCAGAGGGGATTATTCTTCAGAAAACACAGGGGTCCAATCGATAACACTAACCTCATCCACAAACTTTTGAAGATTACCTTTTTTCATTAACCTTGTCTTTATTTTCTTTTTCTTTGGTCTGTGCAACTGACACTTCATAACACCCACCAATGGAAGATGGTCTGAACCAGGAAAGGCCACAACATCAGCATAACAAAACTTCAAATTGGCAGAACGAACGAAAATATTATCAATTTGGGTTGCACTTTGTCCAATAATCCTCGTGGGTACACTCACAAGCAGGTATAGATCATTCGATATCATAAAATTTAAAAAATCAGCATTAAGATTAGACAAATCAAGCAGGTTAAAATTAAAATCACCCATAACAATAAGACTAGCTCCAGATGGTACCTTTGAAATCAGCTGACTCATACCTCCCACAAAATCCTTTAGGCGAGCACTTGGCGGCTTATACACCATACTAATTATATTTTTTCTCCCATCAAATTCAATTTCAATTGAAAAAACTTCAACCTTACCTTCAATCCATATACTATGGTCATCCCTTTCTTTATAATTCAACCCATTCTTTATAAGGAATCCAACACCACCACGACCCATCATCACTCGGTTCTTAACACAAAGATCATAACCTGGAAATGAATACAGTGAGAGAGACTGGTTTTAACTAAAAAATGTTTCACATAATCCTATAATATCAAAAGAAGAAGAAAATTGTTCAATTAATTCTTAATATCAAGGTAGCTTGTTGTCACGTGGACATTCCAAGAACATAGTCGCAGACTCTTATCATTTATATCATGACTGTACGGCAACCGAATATAATCACTCTCCCTCGTAGGCTTTAGCTCAAGAATCGGTATATCATCATCGCCGGCAATACCCTGAAGACTTAATCGGTCTTGATCAGACATTATCATTTTTCATATAAAAGAACAAGAAATAACACTTGAAAAAAAAAGAGAGAGAGAAAAAGAAGAAAAATAACAAAAAAATAACACATATTAAAAAAAAAAAACTATTAAAAGTCATCAATTGACCAGATACGCCTGATTGGAGCAGTCTCAGTTTCGCGCAGAAAAATACGGCCTTGATCACACGCTGATCATGATCACGCTGCGATTTCCAAACTTATCTCTTGAAGCGCTCAGAAGACTGCGCTTACGTTTCGTAAGGTTCTCAACTACAAACAGCGCTCGTGGGTACACTCACAAGCGCTGTTCTCGCTGCTTCTTCGCTTTAAACACATGGCTAGCTATTTCTTTTGATCGAAACTGGGCGAGAACAGGGACAACTTTATCTGGTCTTTGCGCACTATTTGTTCCAACTCTAAATCGCTGAACACTAACTATGTCTGAATCCTTAATATTAGTTAGACCCATCTTGACAAACAATACGCGCTTCATGGTGTCCCCCACACTCTGCGAAGGAATCCGCTTCACATTATTAAACAACAAGGAATTTTAACATTAGCCGGATCCATGACGGTAACAACAAATATAAAAAATGAATAAAGTTAGAATTTAATTAGCATCAGTTAGAGACGAAAAGAAACTTTAGAAATCTTTATGTGGGCAGGCCCACGGATGGCAGTGGCAATCACCTTATTGGTCGGTGGCCCGATGGACCGTAAAGACCTGCTGATTGTTAACCATCGTACTCTGACATCCAGAACACCATCCACAAATAATATCTAATTTTCTCCACACACCACAGTCAGCTAATGTATCCATTAAAAACGCCAAAAATCTTTTCAACAATTAATATCATCATGTATCAAATATTCAATTTGATGTTGTTTATACTTTCTAAGACTGTTCAAGACGCATATAGTTTCGTTTGTTTGTCGCATATATTCTGGCTGTTTTTAACAGCCAGAATATAATTTGTACTTTACTGAAAAAAATTCAAATGAATTTACTGAACAAAATGTGCCTTGTCAATACATATGCTGATATTTATTCCTTAAAATCTTAATTAATTTTTGATTTCTTAAAGTTATAAAAGTGAAAACATTTAAAAGAATTTCTTTTTCAGTAAAGTACAAACTATATTCTGGCTTTTAGAAAGTATAGAGTTTAGAACCCTACTCAGATTAATTTCTGCTCGTTTTGAGTTTGACTTGTTTTAATGTTTTCTTTCAAATGTTTTCAAAAAAATTCTTTTAAATGTTTTCACTTTTATAACTTTAAGAAATCAAAAATTAATTTAGATTTTAAGGAATAAATATCAGCATGTGTATATTAAACGGACAATGCACATTTTTTTCAGTAAATTCATTTGAATTTCTTTTTCAGTAAAGTACAAATTATATTCTGGCTGTTAGAAAGCATAGGGTTTAGAACCCTACTCAGATTAATTTCGGTTCGTTTTGAGTTTGACTTATTTTAATTTCTGTTTGTTTTGGGTTTCATTTATTTATTGATACCGATGTGTGGTAGTTATGTGCTTGGTACATAATTTGATTCTTTTTTTGTTCATTTTTGGTTTAATGGAGTTCTTTACTTTTTTTGAAAAACTTATTTTGTGCAAAAAAATTTTTTGATTAATTTCTGTTCGTTTTATGTTCACAAAGTCTTTTTCAGGGAGAAAGACTGAGCCTCTTCTGAAGTTAAACAACAACACCTTCCATAAAAATCTTAAATACCCCCTGGGCATAACTTACAACCCTTGCCCCTAATCTTAAAGAAAGGGCACTAGCCCTTTCAATTTCCAATCAAATGAGCCCTTTGAAGTTTCTACTACATCGCTTTATATAAAAACCTTACATGCCCTCAGGGAATAACTTACAACCCTTGCCCTGAGGGCTGGTGAGGGGGGGGGGTGTCATCCTTAAAGATCTAATTTCCAAAATTTTCAACTACGTTGAACAAAATGGTTATCTACAAATTTTGATTGGATGTGTTTGGGGAAAAGGCGGGTGTAAGAGGGGGGTTAGTTGCCCTCAAATCACTTTCGGCTATAAGGGCACTAGCCCTTTTAATAGGCATAACTCGTTCGATACGCAGTGCCCTGGTCTAAGGAAAAAAAAATATAATTTGCCAACATCGTTCTTTACTTAGGCAGAGTGATTTTTTTTTTTTTTTTATTAACAAATGGGTCACAAAAAAAACAACATACAAATCTCCATGTAATGCTTACAAAATAAAACTGCATATAATACCAACAATATCAAAATAGGTCCCGACGCATATTAGCGTGTTTGGGATGACCCAAAAAAAGGATCACTTCAACTACTTATACACTAATACACTACCTCGGGGAAATAATACTCTCTGACTCCTCCTCTCTTCCACATTTTTTTATTTTACAGGGAACTTAAAGGAATTCAACACTCATATTCTTTGATTGCGCTGCCTATGATCGTGAAAATACGTGGGTGGGGGGGGGGGGGGGGTAACTACCCTTCGATTACTCTCAATCTTAAAATAGACACTAGAACTTCTGATTACCAATTCAATGAGCCCCCCTCCGAAGTGTATGCGATCAGTCTTTCTATATAAACCTTATCTCCCCCCCCAGGAGAAAACTTACAGCCCTTGCCCTGAGGGCTGCTTGGGGGGGTTCATCCTCAAAGACATAATTTATGGACCTTCCAATTACGTTGAACAAAATGCCTATCTCGAAATTTTGATTGGATGTGTTTGGGGAAAAGGTGGGCGTGGGAGGGGGGTAAGTTGCCCTCCGAACACTTTCGACTATTAAAAAGGGCACTAGCCCTCTCAATTTCCAATCGACTGAGCTATTTTACGAATGAGCTCTTTAAATACGTTGAACAAAATGGCTATCTCAAATTTTTATTGGAACTGTTTGGGGAAATGATGGGCGTGGGGGGGGCATTTGCTCTCTGATCACTTTTGACTAATAAGAAAGGCACTAGTCCCCTCAATCTCCAATCGAATGAGCCCTTTTTGAAGCTTCTGCGACAAAACTTTCTAAAAAAAAACTTATATGCCCCAAGGGCATAACTTACGACCCTTGTCTTGAGGGCTATCGGGGAAGGGGTGTCATCCTCAAATTTCCAGACCTTTCAACTAAATTGAACAACATGAATATATCAAAATGTTGATCGGAAATGTTTGGGGAAATGATGGGCGTGAGGGGGGGGGATTCTCCCTCCGATTACTTTCGACAATCAAAAGGACAATAGGCCTCTCAATTTAAAAAAAAATAACCCTTTTTGAAGTTTTTACAACAACACCTTCTATAAAAACCTTTTATGTCCCCAGGGCATAACATACAACCTTAGCACTAAGGGTTGGGGGGGGGGGTCGTTACGTTCAAAGACAAGTTTTCGTACCCTTCAACTACCTTCAACAAATTGGCTATGTCAAAATGTTGATCGGAAGTGGTTGGGAAAATGCTGGGTATGAACGGGGGGGGGTGTATTCGTCCCCGATTCCATTTCTAATTTCCAGAAATTTCAAACACGTTGAACAAAATGGCTATCTGAAAATTTTGATTAGATAGGTTTGGGGAAATGGGGAGCTTGAGAGGGGGCTAGTTACCCTCCAATCACTTTCGACTGTTAAAAAGGGCACTAGCCCGCTCAATTTTCAATTGAATGAGCCCTTTATGAAGTTTCTACGACAATGCCATCTATAAAAACCTTATATGCCCCCAAGGCATAACTTACAACCTTTACCCTGGGGGCTCTGGGGGGTTTGTCATCCTCAAATACATAATTTCCAGAGCTTTTAACTACGTTGAGCAAAATAGCTATCTCTAAACTTTGATTGAATGTGTTTGGGGAAATGGTGGGCGTGAGAGGGGGTTAGTTGCTCTCCATTCACTTTCGACTATTAAAAAGGGCACTAGCCCTTTCAATTTCCAATTAAATGAGCCCTTTTGGAAGTTTCTACAACAAAACTTTCTATATAAACCTTATATGCCCCCAGGGCGTAACTTACAACCCTTGCCCTGAGGGCTCTAAGGGGGGTATCATCCTCAAAGACCTAATTTCAAGAACTTTCAACTGCGTTGAACAAAATGGATATTTCAAAACTTTGATTGGATATGTTTGGGGAAATGGTGGGTGATAGAGGTGGGGGGGGGTAGTTGCCCTTCAATCACTTTCGACTATTAAAAAGGGCACTAGCCCTTTCAATTTCCAATCGAATGAGCCCTTTTTGAAGTTTCTACAACATCACTTTCTATAAAAAAAACCTTATATACCCCAGGGAATAACTTACAACCCTTACCCTGAGGTCTGCGGGGGGGGGGGGTGGTTGCCGTCCTTAAAAACCGAATTTCCAAAACTCAACTACGTTGAACAAAATGGCTATCTAAAAATTTTGATTGGATGTGTTTGGGGAAAAGGTGGGCGTGAGGGGCGGGTTAGTTGCCCTTCAATCACTTTCGACTATTAAAAAGGGCACTAGCCCTTTCAATTTCCAATCAAATCAGCCGTTTTCGAAGTTTCTTCGACAACTCCTTCGATACGAAGTGACCTGGCCAAAACTAGAAAATAAATAAATGATACATTGTGCCAACATCGTTCTTTACTTAGGCAGTGCAAAATGGAATTGAAATTGAAATGATCCAAATATATTCATAATTACTATTTCCCTAGCAGGAATAGCTCTGTGCCACGGTTTGTTGATTAAAATACAAGGGGCTCTGCCCTTTGGGGTCCCTGACGCTTGTACACTCGCTTTGTTGTGCATTTTTTGGCCTTTGGCTTGCTTTGACTGTTAATGTGCTTGCTGCAAACTCTCTCAGATTCCTATATATTGCAACTACCAATTGCTTGAAAGTGCTTATCAAACCCTTTTATACCCTGCTTGGAAACTTAGTGCTGTGCCTGCTTTTGACTTATATTGCTACCTTAATTTATTATTGACTGAGGGCCCCCCTCTGCTTGTAGTCTAATTGTTTTACTTATTTGACAATTTATTTACTTTTTGTGATTTAATTTTGTTGTTTAAACTGTTTTAGCTCTTTGGGGTTTTATTTGTGAAGACTGACAGGATGGTTAGTAGTCCTGTCACCTCTGACCCCAATAACTCTAGTGTAAGGAATTTTGAGTTTAGGTTTTGAAGGTTCTAATGAGACCAATAGGCCTAGGCTGTTGACATTAGATTGTAGATCAGTTATTGCCAGAAAACTGTTTCAACATCTCCAAAATCATGAGTGCAGGGGCCATTATGGCTCAATGTTGGAAAGACTTGGACCAGATGGCTCCATTATCATAATAGCTGTGAACCAGTCAGTAGCTGCTGCTATACTTTCTATTTCAGATATAACAGTAAATGGATGTAAGGTAAAGTTTGTGCTTGGTACTGGCTCTAACCCTGCTTTAATAAGAAACAGAAAAGGCATTGTATTTGTCCCATCTGAGGAGGTCACTCATCTGGATGATTTTGTCAAGGAGGTCCCAGTTGATGACAGAATACAGCAAGTGACATTGGCTTTTAAAAATCCAAGCCGATCAGTTATCCCTTCGGTTTGCACCTTTAATCAGGATGTTCAGTTCCCTCTGAAAATCTCTGTTTGGTGTGCAAGGTATATAGTTAAACAGTTTATCCCCCGGGTAATTCAGTGTTTCAATTACCAAGGTTTGGGCCACATGGCCTCAAATTGCCGCAGAGGCAGAAGATGTCTACTTTGTAGTGGACAACTCACCCTTGATGAATGCCCCCAATCTAAAACAGTAAAGGAAGATCAGGTACTCAAGTGCCCTAACTGCAATGGTAATCATGCTGCTAATGTTAAGGAGTGCCCAGTATTCATAGAGAAGAAAGCAATTGTAACTTACTCTTTCACCAAAAATGTCCCCATGAGGACTGCCACTGAGGTCTTGAAGAAAGGACTTCCTAAACATACAGAACACATCCCCTTAGTACACAAAGACTATTTCCCTCAACTGACTCCTAATCAACCTCCAGCTGAGGAACTCAACTTGAGGTACATGGCCATGTTTGAAGGTGTTGCAAAGCAGATCTCTGATCTAACTCAGGTTATTACATCTATTTGTGAACTGCTTTCTAAGTTAGCGCCAAGACCTTTTCAAAATGCAGTCTGTAGCCTAAATAAGTCAGTTGAACACCTAAATAGAGAAGGTTTATTCCTTCCCACAATATCAGCAGATACAAGCAGCCCAAAACCAGCAAAAAGGCAACGTAAAGGGAAGGAGTCTGTACCTAGCCCAGAAGGTGCTAATAATAGGCTACAGAGACCTAGGTTGGCCCCTTCTCAGACAATTGACTCGTTATCTTTCCAATGTTTTCCCTTGGGTTTGGCATGGTTGACTAAGCACGAACTAATTAAGTAATTTGGTTAAGACTACTGGTTTGGTTCATTCCCTAAATTCATTTTTTTTTTCCTGCATGTTTCCTTTTTTAGAGTTGCCTTATTGGTTTATAATTTGATTTAGGTGACAGGTTACAGGTTGAATGTATTATTTATGTATAATTGACATGTATAAAAATTGTATTTGCTGTTCGATAAGGTATTTGCATCATTTTTATTCCTGTTTATAATTGACGGCAGGTGCTGATGGAGATTAACCCCTATAATAAGCAAGATAAATGGTAGATGGCTCCATATTATTTTAATCTTGATGGCTATGATGCCCCTCCCATATGTTTTTATTTTAGAGTTTTTCTATTTTATATTTTATAATAGTTTTTCTTTAGTTTTTCTTTTATCTATTTTATTTGTTTTATTATCCTTATCTATCGTTTCATATTTTATCGGATTAAATTTCTATATATGGAGGTATGTAATAGGTTATAGTGTAAAAATGTATTATTTATTATAATTGTGTCGCATATGTATTTTAATTGCTGCATGACAAAGCACATTTGCATTATTTTGATTCCTGTTTTTTATGCAGGCAGTTGCTGCAGGTGAATTACCCCCTACCAATAGCAAGATAAGTGATACGTGATCAGGTTCAGTGAATATTGACCAAAGTGACACCCAAGCAAGCTAGTGATTATAGAAAGCACAGAACAATTGAGTGTTACGAACGCATATGACCCATTGGTCGAACGCGTCAAACCCCAAACAACACAACAAACAACAAGCCCTCAAATCACTTTCGACTATTAAAAAGGGCACTAGCCCTTTGAATTTCCAATCGAATGAGTCGTTTTTCAAGTTTCTACGACAAAGCTTTCAATAAAAACCTTATATGTCCCCCAGGGCATAACATATAACCCTTGTCCTAAAGACTGTGGGGGGAGTGTCCTGCACAAAGATATAATTTCCAGAACTTTCCAGCTCAAAGGTATAATTTCCTGAACTTTAAACTGCGTGGAACAAAATGGCTATCTAAAAGTTTTGATTGGATATGTTCGGGGATGTGGTGGGCGTGGAAGGGGTGTTAGTTGCCTTCCAATCACTTTCTACTACTAAAAATGGCACTAGCCTTTTCAATTTCCAATCAAATGAGCCCTTTTTGAAGTTTTTACGACGACACGTTCCATAAAAACCTTATATGTCCCCAGGGCATAACTTACAACCCTTGCTCTGAGGGCTGTGAGGGAGTGTCCCCCTCAAAAACATAATTTCTATCTGGAAACCCACAACACTGAACAAAATGGCTATCTCAAAAGTTTGATTGGATATGTTTGGGGAAATTGTGGGCGTGGAAGGGATGTTCCTTCGACCTTCCAATCACTTTCGACTATTAAAAAGGGCAGTAACCATTTCAATTTCCAATCGAATGAGCCCTTATTGAAATTTCTACGACAACGCTTTCTATAAAAACCGAATATATCCCAGGGCATAACTTACAACCCTTGCCCTGAGGGCTGTGGGGGTATTGTCATCCTCAAAGACCAGAACTTTCAACTACGTTGAACAAAATGGCTATCTCAAAATTTTCATTGGATGTGTTTTGGGAAAAGGTGAGCGTGAGAGGGGGGTTAGTTGCCCTCCAATTACTTTCGACTATTAAAAAGGGCTTTAGCCCTTTGAGTTTCCAATCGAATTTTTTTTAAAGTTTAATAAAAAAAATCCCACCTCCTCTCCTCTCGGTGACATAATAATCTTTTTCACTTAATTTCAAACTTTAATGCCACCTACACTAATTTAAAAACAACTTTTATTATTTGAAATTTGAAAACACTAATTTAAAAACAACTTTTGTTATTTGAAATTTGAATTTGGGTAGCCAAACATAATTGACAAAGACAAGGTATACTACAAAAAAAAAAAAAAAAATTAAAAACCGCAAAAAAAGTACCATTCACGGTTTAGCAGAGTGCCCTTCTGCCATAGGGCACCCCTTTCACCGTGGAAATACATTAATAATAGACAAATATTTTTCATAAAACCTTGTTCTCAATCAACTATACATCATCCTCCATCTTCCCAACCTTCCCTCAACCCGAAAACGAACCTAGGAGGAGTAGAAAGCTGTGCCCTTGCAATATCTTTAGGCACGCCATTCTAATCCTTCTTTTATGACAAACAAATAAACTACTAAAACCTTTTTAATACCCATTTGACTACTCAAAAATAAAACAAAAACCAACAAAAAATAAATTAATATAAATTATCTTAATACTAACATCAATTCCTCTTTTTTTTTTTTTCTTTTTTTTTAATAATTAAAACATTTTTTAAAATAAAACATTTAAATCAAAAATTTCAAATTTAAAACTCAATTTTACTCATCCATTCCACATCTACTCTCTCCCTCCATACTCGACTCCGTCTCAAGTCATCCACATAACTTTCAGGCCAAATATTCGCCAAAGGAATTTGGACCTGCTTCTGACGTTTCCGCATTTTCCACACATGCATGCTAACACTTGTCACTAACAAACACATCGATTCCTTTGCTTACCTTTAACAAAAATGACAGCTTTAGAGCTTTCTTCTCTTCTTCTACAGACGTTGTTTTTATTCCTTCATTTTCTAATATTTTCAATAATCTTTGGGGTAATCCAACGTTCGAGGGGCATTGAATCAATTCGTGGAATAGTCCGTCAAGCACTTCGTCTCCACACATCAAACAAGTAGGCGTTTGAGTTTTCAATATGCGACTATCTCTATCTCTAAAGGGTAATATTCCGTGAATCATGCAGTACACAAACTCTTTCTGTTCATAACTAAACGGCAATTCACTTAGAATTTTAAAAGATAACTGAAAATCAATGAACGGCTCCTTTTCTCTAGCTCTATAATTCGGTTCTTTCTCACTTCTAAAAACATTCCACGATACCTTCTTTAATTCCTCCTTTCCCAAGTCACATCTCAGTGCTCCCAATTCCTTTGCTTTCTTCAGGGGGCTGACAATCCATCGCAGAGGGGTCGGAATTTTTTTTGCTGAGTTTTTTCACCTTTTCTTCTGCATCCTCATTCACTATAGGGAGAAATCACTGCCTCATAATTGCAGTTGATGGCTCCTCTTTAACCACGAGTTCACAAATATTTCTGAGGAAGAGCGTCTTGCATATAACCCTGAAATCTAATACCCCAGTTTCCGCCCGATTCCACAGGAAAGTATAACATTTTTATTTGTAGCTTTTCAAGTTTCCCTGTCCAAACAAATCTCCAGATGGCTCTTTCAATTTGTTTGGCAAGGTTTTCAGGTAGTGCGAAAACAGGAGCAGTGTAAAATAATAGCGTTAGGCAATATGTATTGACATACAGAACTCTTTCGAACATCGTTTTGAAAAGGCTTTTTCTCCGTTGACTCAATATTCCGACTATTTTATTTACTTTTTCCTCCCAATTTTTTTTGTGTACAGCACTTTTTCAAAAGTCAGGCCCAATACTCGCGCTTTTTCCGCAAACGGGAGCCAACAGTTTCTTCCTATGTCGTCGTAATTTGCCGATTTGTTCAAGGGTAGAACACTGCTCTTTTGTCTGTGTATTTTCACGTGAAATCTTTGCTCGTACCAATGCAAACCCCTAAACACAGTTTTCACATAATTTTCACTTCCTGTGATAAAATTTCCGTCATCTAAGAAAGCTGCACTTTTCAGAAAAACGTTTTCAGAAACTTGAACACCGCACATTCTTTCTTCTACATACCGAAAGAGTGGGTCGAGATATATTTCAAATAGTGTTCCAGAACAAGGGTCCCCTTGCAGAAGACCTCTTTCTAGGGTTATTATTGTCGTCAGTTTTCCATTCACTTTTATAACCACTTTCGATGCAGAATATATTCTTTCCAATTTATCTATGACATTCTTTCCGAAATTCATCTTTAGTCACATTAATAACCACAAAACCTCTCGTATTATGTAATCATACGCCTTCACTATGTCAGCGCCAACTAGGGCTAATAGGTTCCAACCTAACACTTTTTCCATCGTTTTTTTATCTCGCCGAAGGCAAAGGTCTCTGAGAACTGTCAGGACATGTTGGGCTTTCCTGCTTTTTATTCCACCGTTCTGGTAATCTCCCACTATTTTCGCTGCCCTTTTCTCCAGTCTTTTAGACCATACTTTAGTACATATTCTAAAGTCGCAGTTTGTTAAGGAGATTGGTCTCAAGTTTCGGAGGTCTTCTCTAGGTCCGCCCTTGTGCAACAGTGATATAACTGACAGTTCACTTCCAGGGTTTCCTCTTGACCCAAATTCATTTAGTACTTTATTAAAAATTCCCCGATTTCGCTCCACGTTAACTTATAAAAATCATAGCTTAGCCCGTTCATTCCTGCCGATACTACATTTTTTAACCTGGACATCCCTTTTTATACTTCATGTCTCGTAATTTCTTCCCCTATTTGTGCATTTTCTTCTTCTGTAACCTGGTATCTGGACTGGAAATCACGGAAGCAGTTCTCTGCTGTGTTTCCTCTTGGAAGTTTTTTATACAACACCCTGTAAAAGGAGGCGGTTTCATTTAATATTCTTGTTTGATCCGAGGTTGTTCCACCGTTTTCGGTTCTCACTTTCCCGATTTGGTTTTCGTTTCTCTTTGCTTGCGCTTTAACTTTTTCTGACAACGTTATCAGTCTTGATCCTTCCAACTCTTGTAATCTATTTTTTATCTTGAAGGTTTCGAACTCTTTTTCTTCAATTTGTCTTATTTGCTGTTTTATTTCGTAATACTCTTGCCAGATGCTTTGCCCTAAATCCATTTCCTCCTTTAGGTTAGTTAGCGTCCTATATAGGTGGCGTTTGTGAGCTTCTTTCTCTCTTCTCTGTTGCTTTTCAAGACTTCTAATGAAATGACCTATTTTTGCTTTGAACCTAATCCAAAACTGGCATACGTCTGTTTCTTCAGCGTAAACTCCTAGTAATTCTTTTACTTTACTTCGAATTATTGTTCTGATCTCTTTTTCTCGTAATATATTTAGGTCCGTTCTCCAAAATGCTTGTTTTTTTACGTCGATACTACGGTCCTGTCTGGATCAAAGTTGAACGTCATAACTAAGGCCGTGTGATCCGTGAAAGGTACCACAACGTTTTCAATCTTCGTCACATTTATCATGAGGTTTGAAGTGCAGTAAATTCTGTCTATACGGCTCGCATCTCTTGCGTCAGTACGTGTGTAAGATACCTCTTTATTCTTTTCGATCCAGGCATCTTTCAGCTCCCAAACACATACAATTTCTTTTAGTTCTTCGCTTAGTTTCCTCTTGTAATTTTTCTTGGCTTTACTTTTGATATCTGTTTGCTGTAATACGCAATTGAAGTCACCTAAGACAATCATTGATTCTGCAGTGAGATGCTTGATAATTTTCCTTCTGAGGTCTTCTTCGCGTTGCTCAAAACTATTTGTGCCAGACGGTAAGTGTACATTAACCAAAGCGATATTTTGCCACGTGATGCTGCTCACTTTTCCATCACTTTCATATTTCAGGCTCTCTTTACTTATGTTTTCATCATTTCGAAAAATGAATTCTGTGTCAGGTGCCAGCCCTGCTGACATAAACTTATAACCTTTCTCTCGAAGGTACCTTATATTCGTAGTGTCTACCTCCTGGACGCACAAAATATCCAGGTTATTAATTAAAATAAAATCTAGTAGCATTTTTTGTCTTTTCTCCTGTTTTAAACCATTTAAATTTAGAGTTTCTATTCTGAAAGCCATATTTTTGTTAAGGTCTTTTTAGTTTATTTTTTTTCCTGTTTTAATTCCTTTTTTTCTTTTCGCTTGGTTTCGCACCTTTTTTCTTCTCACTGTTTGACTCCACCGAATCTTGCGAGACATTGCTATACTGTCTTTTGGGAGTGTCTCCCGGTTTTTTTGTTTCTGGCTTTTTCTTGAGAGCTGTGCCTGGAGTTGGTATCCGTGACTGTTGGCTGATCAACGCTCCTTCATTTACTTTGTACTCGGTACTCCCCTCTTCGTTTTTTTCATTGTTAGCGCACTGAGTTTGATCCAGTTGGTTGGTGGCTTCTGTTTCTGGATTTTTTACGAGCGGAGATGTGGTACATTGTTTTGGATTTTCTAGTCTGTGAATTTGTGATGAGGCTGCGAAAACTAAGTTGACTGCTTCTGTGCTGCAAAGCGATACAATACCCTGTAGTGCTGATTTAGATTTATCTGGGATCGTTGGTTGCGCCGGCGTGGCTAACTCGGCCGTTCCCCAAGAATTGTGGCTTTTTCCTGTTGTACCCCTTCTCTGGTTTGGATTTTTTCTCGGGCAGTTTGCAGCATCGTGGTTGTCGTTGTGGCATATGAAACAAAGCTTGGGTTGGCCATCGTAGGATACAAAAATCTTCTCTTCTTGGTTTATCATAATCGCCGGTGGAATGTGGGATTCGATATATATAAGCGCTGAAGCTCGGCCTGTGGCTACCTCAATAAAATCTTCCTCTTCGAACATCTTTCGACGCATGTTCAGGACCTGCCCATAGCGTCAGAGCCCTGCTCTAACTTCATCAGATGAAGATTCGCCAGGGATTTTTTGGAGATAAACGACAACTGGGCGTTTGCCATATTTTTCCACAAATACTGGATAAACAACTTGATCAAAATTTATTTTCAGCTCCATTTTCTTCCATTTCTCGATAAAGTCATCGGTGACTACTGCAGAACTAAGTGTAACCTGCACGATTCCAAATTTCCGCAGATCATCAGAATCTATCGCTCGTACATTTGTTGCATTGAGATTTAGCCCTTTTAGGAAACGATGGATGTCTATATCTCGAACGGTTTTAAGAATGTCCTCTGGGATAGCTCTGAAGTTGAAGCTAACTGTACTCCTTTTTTTTTTTTTTTTTTTTTTTTTTTTTTTTTTTTTTTTTTTTTTTTTTTTTTTTTTTTTTTTTTTTTTATTACGTAAAACTACACTTTTTCAAAATGCACCAAAATTTTGTTCGCTGCCCCGTTTCTGGCACCTCGAGAGGTCTCCGGCAACGCTGCACACTGATGCCACAGCGTCACTTCCTTCGGAATAAAACCACAGTGAAATGATACTCAAACCTTAGACGTAATTTGGAAAATACTTACATACACAGGAAACCAACACTAGACTACACTGTATCACATTCACTGATGCTTTCCAAGCTCTCTCTCTATCTCTGTTTTGGCACCAAAAAGAGAGATTCTTTTCAAACAACTGTGACATGCGCCGCCCAGTGTTGCCCAAAAACGATTGTCGTTTACCAATAAAGGAATATCTTAACTCCTAAGTTATGATGCAGGGACTGCTTTATTGTTGGTTTTAGTTTTGCTCGTTTCTTATCATGAGTTTAGTTTTAGTTTTTTACATTTAACGGAACATAGCTTTTAGACAAATAGCCAAGATGTTCAACTATTTTTTTTTTGCAATTCCTTGTCGATAGATTATACTTTTTGTTATATGTATAAATACATAATGTTGTTCTATGATCATCTTTTTTTTTCAGAGACAGCTCCTTAGGAAGGTGCTCTTTTGATTGAAAATTGCTGGGTCTAGTGTCCTTTTTAAGTGTCAAAAGAGATCGGAGGCCAATTAGCCGCTTCCCCCAAGTCCCTTTTTTGCCAAATGCATCAGGTAAAAATTTTGACGTAGCCATTTGCTAAAAATAGTTCAAAGATGGTTGGTCGTATAAACTTCAGAGGAGGCTTATTTGATTAAAAATTAAATGTTCTAGTTCCCCTTTTTACAGTTGAAAGTGGTAGGAAGGCAAGTAACCCTCCTCCTCCATTCCCCCCCCCCCAAATGCAGCTGATTCACAATTTTGATATAGCCATTTTGTTCAAAATAGTTCAAAGATCGTATAACAAAAAAAATCAGGGTCTAAACCTCCCCCAGAGCCGTGAGGGCAAATTTTGTAAGTTATGGGCCGGTCATACAAACTTCGGAGGGGGCTCATTGATTATAAATTGAAAGTTCTAGTTCCATTTTTAAGAATCAAAAGTGATGAGAGGGCAACTAGTCCACCGCGCCCTCCTTTCATCAAATGCATCCGATTGAATTTGAGATAGCCAGTTTCTTCAGACTAGACCAAAAATCATATAGTAAAAACTCTGGGGTTAACACAACCCTCAGAACTCGGGCGCAAGTGTTGCAAGTTATGCCCTGGGGGCATATAAGGTTTTTATGGAAGGGGTGGTCGTATAAAATTCTGAGGGGTCTCATTCGATGGGAAATCGAAAGTTCTACTTCTCTTTTCAGAATCAGAAGTAACCAGAAGGCAACTACCCCCCCCCCCCCAATGCCCTCTTTTTCCCAAATGTATCCGATCGAATTTTTTAGATAGCCATTTTGTTCAAAATAGACCACAGATCCTATTACAAAAACTCCGGGATAGACACAACCCCTCCCCCCCGAGCCCATGGGCAAGTGTTGTGAGTTATGGCCCAGGAGCATATAAGGTTTTAATGAAAGGGGATAAATAAAAGTTCAAATAGGGATAAAATCCTTTTAATAGACAGTGATGATGATAACAGTGATAGAAATTCACAAAAATACCAGATCAAAATTAAGAAATTTACTAAATGATGAAAAAACATACAAGAAGCTATCGTTTAATCCAACAGACTCTTTTACAAATAAGTTTAAGAACGAATTGAAGTGCTTAAAGGATGAAGGAAAAATTACACCTCAACTCTATTACAAATGCCTGCCACGCAGTCCCTTGTGCCCTATATTATATGGACTTCCCAAAATTCATAAGCCTAACCTACCATTACGACCAATTGTGTCAAGTACAAGGTCACCAACAAGTGTTTTGAGCAAATGGTTAGTGTCAATCTGTAAACCACTTTTGTCTACACAAATTTCGTATATTAAGAATTCTTCGAATTTGGTTGAAAAACTGAAAAAAGTAGAAATTTCTTCGAATTCTTTGCTTTCAAGCTTCGACATTGTATCATGTACACAAATATTGATGTAGAAGCAGCCGAAACTCTTCTAGAAGGAAAGCTGTTAAGAAATTTGGATTTAATTAGTGGCAAAACAGATTTGGAAGTTTCTGTAATTATGTATTTAGTAAGGTTGTGCAATAAGTTCTCTTATTTTTTTTCAATTTAGAGGGGAGTATTTCGAACAAATAAATGGTTTACCTATGGGGCTTTATCCCCTTTATTAGCTAATATTTTTGTGGAGAATATTGAAACAATTGCGTTAGATTCATATTTTTTAAAACATATTTTCTGGGGCCGATATATGGATGATATTATTTCAGTATGGGATTATGGGGAGGAGGAATTAAAAGGATTTTTGGAACATCTTAATTGTTTGGGGGGGGGGGGATTTAAAGTTTACTGTTGAATTGGAAGAGAATGGG
Source organism: Artemia sinica (assembly GCA_027921565.1). NCBI lineage: Eukaryota > Metazoa > Arthropoda > Branchiopoda > Anostraca > Artemiidae > Artemia > Artemia sinica. The sequence continues at coordinate 771,730 of CM051263.1, read as the reverse complement.
AAACTTCCTTTCCTTGATGTTCTTCTTTTGAAAAATAAAAATAGTCTGGATTTTAAAATTTACAGAAAACCGACAAATAACAATAGATTTTTGTCTTATAGTTCCGGTCACGCTCGCCAAGTAAAAATTGGTTTGATCATTTCTTTAACTGATCGGATCTTTAGTATATGCTCTCCAAAATTTGTTGAGGAGGAGTTGTCTTTCCTAAGGAAAATACTAATAAGCAACATGTATCCAGAATGGTTAATTAACCAGACTTTTTCAAAAAGAAGACAAAGGTTTCTAGAGATTTCTAAGGAAGTCTTGGAGACAACTCGGGAAAAGGATGTTTTTGTTCCTTACTATATGTACCCGGGCTAAGTGAAAAACTTAAAAGAATTTTACAAAGCAATGGTCTAAGGGTAGTTTTAAAGAGTAATAATACTTTGGGTAGTTTTCTAAATTCTGGGAAGGATCTAACTTCATTGGGGCAACAAAGTGGGGTTTATCAGATCCCATGTTCTTGCGGAAACTCATATGTGGGACGTACTAACCAGAGTTTGGAAATGAGATTATTACAACACAAAGATTCAATTCTTCGGCTTTAAAGCAAGATTCTAAGTCTGAAGATTTTACTTCAGCCCTTTCGGAACATATTTTTAATTTTCCAGACCATTTTATTTTGTTCGAGAATGTCTCTTTGATTTCTAGGGATCGGGGTTTAAAGCAAAATTTTCGTGAAATTCTTGAAATAAATAAATCTTATTCAAGAATATTGCTTTGAATCGGGATACAGGTGTATATGGGCTGAACTCTATCTATGATAATTTATTAAAATCTGACAGAGTAAAGTTCAATTCACCCAATGTAGTTGACCTTTGTCCAAATGTTATATCATTGAACGTTAATGAACCGAATCCAAGAAGGTCAAAGAGAATAGCTTCCGCCTTTGCTCTGAAAAGAATTAGAGATTTAAACAATATGTAGTGTTATTGGATTTAGTATATAAACTTGTTTTAAATTGTTTTAGTTTATTTTTACTACTGATGATGGTCAATGTATATGTGACCGAAATATCTGGTATTTTTGTGAATTTCTATCACTGTTATCATCATCACTGTCTATTAAAAGGATTTTATCCCTATTTGAACTTTTATTTATCGTCATGGAAAGGCAGTGTGGTCTCCGAAATAATCTAAATAATGGGGTGGTCGTACAAACTCTGGAGGGGGGCTCATTTGATTAGAAATGGAAAGTTCTAGTTCCAATTTTCAGAGTCAAAACTGATTTGAGGGCAACTACCCCCCCCCCTCCCATCCCTCTCGCTTTACTCCTAAATGAATCCAATAGAAATTTTGAAATAGGAATTTTGTTCAAAATAGTCCATGTATTATTTAACAATGCCTCTGGGTTTACACAACTCTCCGGAGCGGGGGGGGGGGGGCACATAATGTTTTATGACAAGGGTGGTTGTATAAACTTTGCAGGAGGCTCATTTGATTAGGAACCCATTTTTAGAGTCAAAAGTAATCAGAGGGCAACAAGCCTCCCAAGCCCTCTTCTCCCCTATTGCATTCGATTGAAAATTTGGTTAAAAATATTCCAAAGATTGTATAACAATGCCTATGTGATTGATGCGACCCCCAGAGCCTGGGGACAAGGGTTGTGAGTTACGCCCTGGGGGTATGTAAGATTCTGAAAGAAAATTTGGCCGTATAAACTTTGGAGGAAGCTCAATTGATTGGAAATCAGAATCTCTGCTTCGATTTTCAAGCGTCAAAAGTGATCGGAGTGAAAATATACCCTGTACCCTCTTTTCCGATCTAACTTGTGAGATAGCCATTTTGTTCCAAACAGTCCAAAGATCAAGTAAAACTGTTTTCGGGGCTGACACAATCCCCAGAGCCCGGAGCAAGGGTTGTAAGTTATCCCTCAGGGACATATGAGGTTTTCTATGAAAGTGGAGGTCGTATAGACTGTGGTGGAAGCATATTTGATTAGAAATTCAAAGTTATAGTTCCTTTTTAAGAGTCAAAAGGGATCGGAGGGCAACCCCCCCCCCTTCCGTGCTCCCTTTTCCCAAATGCATCCGATCGAAATTTTGAAATTTTCATTTTGTTCGAAATTGTCCAAGGATCCTATAGCAATGCCTTCGATCATTGCTATCATATAGCAACCCCGCAGAGCCTGGGGGTATTTGTTGTAAGTTTTAACCTGAGGGCATATAAGGTCTTTATGGAAGGGGTGGTCATGTAAACCCCGGATAAGTTCATTTGATTTGAAATTGAAAGTTCTAGCTCTATTTTAAAAGCCAAGAATGATCGGACAGCAACTAGTCTCCCCCCCCCTACATGCCCAATTCTCCTAAACGGTTCCGATCAAAATTTTGAGTCGCCCATGTTGTTAAAAATAGTCCATATGTCGAAAAACTATGCCTTCAAGTTTGAAAACCCCCTAGCCCTCGTGGAAAGGGCTATAAGCTATGCTAATTTCCCATCGTAAAGTTTTTATGGAAGATGTGGTTGTATAAACTTTGAAAGAGAATCGTTTGATTGGAAATCAAAATTTCTGGTGCCCTTTTTAAGAGTCGAAAATGACCAGACGGTAACCAACCCCCCCCCCCCCCATCGTGTCCTTTTTCCTCCCAATGCTTCTGATCAACATTTTGAAATACCCGTTTTGTTCAAAATAGTCCAAAATTCAAATAACTATAACTTAAAGGTTGAAAAATCCCCCGTTGCTTCTGGGGCAAGGGTTGTAACGAATGCAAATGTTACATATATGACTTTTTTACATAAATTGTTAACATATATGGTTTTTGTGGAATTTGGTGGTCTTATTAACTTTGAAGAAGGCTCATTCGATCGGAAATTGAAACTCCTATTATTATTATTTTTTCTAGTCAAAAGTGATAAAAGGACAACCAGCCCCCCCCCCCTTCCCCTTTTCCCAAAGGCGTCCGGTTAAATTTTTTATAGCCATTTTGTTCAAAATAGTGCAATGGCTTAATAACTATATTTCCGGGGTTGGACCCCCCCCCCCCAGCTCCTGAGGAAAAGCTGTAAGTTGTGCAAATGGCGTGTTATTACTGGCATGTTATGGCTGGAGAACTATAGCATGCTACAACAGGACGTAACGGAATATCTTTCTTATGGATTTTAGGCAGACCATAAAACTTTGGGGCTGAACATCCCCTGGGGTAGAATTTTTTTGTGCATTTGCGGGGTGATTAGTCTACTGTCTTTTAAAATTCCTAATTCTTTTCTCAATTGCTGTGTGTATTTGTCTGTGGGATCACTTTTTATTTCTTTATAAGTATTTTTACCCATTAAAAGGGTATTTGCTTTCATATCATAATCTGCAGAATTCATAATTACTACTGTGTTTCCTTTGTCTGCTCTTGTAATTACTGTATTTTAATCTTTTTTAAGTTCCAGAGGATTTTAATTTCTTCTTCTGACTTAGTTGAAAGCGACAAAGATGGCCTATAATCAAGAATACTCTTGACAATTTCAGCTCTGAGTAGGTCTGGATTTCCAACCTCCCCACGAGAGCTAAAAATAGCAGACTCCACACCCGTAATAATTTCTGATGTATTTACGGCTGTTTGAGCCATTGCAAATTTTGGTCCTTTTGAAAGAATACTTAGCTCCTTGGATGTAAAAGCCTTAGAGGATTAATTTTCCAATGGAGGGCCAGGACCAAATCTAGGAACGAAAATCCGTTTTTGTTGAAACTGTTGAAATTCCAGTTTTGAAAATTTCCCCGATAAGCGAGTTTTTGCTATATGGAAAACGTGTTGGAAAGACCTTTGTGAGATATTTAAAATTTGGTGAAAATCTTGAACAGATAAAATCTGATATAATAAAGATTTGAAATTAAATATTTTATTACTAAGGACGTATCTTTTGAATCTATGGTCTTTTAAAATATGTATTAAAGTTTTGAAACCCATTCTCTGGATAAACGGGCCTTCGGATTGTGTGCCTAAATGAAAGTTGAAACGTAAAGACGGTGGAAGAATTCGATGCCTTTTGCAAGTTTCTAAAAAATTAAATTGACAAATAAGATTTGCATGTTTTTTAACAGAATTTAAAAATCTAAAACAATATTGGTCCATTGCTCCCCGTAAGCTTGACGTAAATACTTTCTAAGACCACACTGGCTATACATGACGTATGAAGCTAAGAGAGGAAAAGAAATAATAAATGATAAATAAAACAAAAAAAGGGTGAGAAAACGAGGATTTTGTCAGCCAGTGGTAAAATATGAAGACGAAAAACCAGCAAATATTTCGTCAAGGACCTCCGCCAAGTCGTCCTCAGTGCTAAAAAAAAAACAAAAAACAACAAGAATCTAACCTTTTAGAGTTCACTGGACAAGATCCGAACAAACACTGAATGAAAGACTAAAGCCGAAACCAATGAATAAAAGATTTTACCTAAGAGATTGTGCAAGAATCTTTTGCCTAGCAAAACTTTTTGCTCTTCTGCCATTTCGGTTTTCATTAAATATGTTAATAGGTTCTCATAAATTTGATTGGATGCAAATATTAAAAAAGTCTTTTAGTATTAAATTGTTATGAAATGGGCTAAATGAAATGTCTCCAGTATCCCTATTTATAGCCAAATTCCTGTTCATATATTTTTATTATCTCATTAGGCCATTACTGTAAATGGCCTACCGCAATCTTTCAAAGAGGAAATTGAAATAAAAAAATATATGAACAGGAATTTGGCTATAAATAGGGACACCGGAGACATTTCATTAAGCCCGATTTATAACAATTTAATACTAAAAGACTCTTTTGATATTTGCATCCAATCAAATTTAAGAGAACCTATTAACATATTTAATGAAAACCGAAATGGCAGAAGAGCAAAAAGTTTTGCTAGGCAAAAGATTCTTGCATAATCTCTTAGGTAAAATCTTTTATTCATTGGTTTCGGCTTTATTCTTTCATTCAGTGTTTGTTCGGATCTTGTCCAGTGCTTTTTTTTTTTTTTTTTTTTTTTTTTTTTTTTTTTTTTTTTTTTTAGCACTGAGGACGACTCGGCGGAGGTCCTTGTCGAAATATTTGCTGGTTTTTCATCTTCATATTTTACCACTGGCTGACAAAATCCTCGTTTTCTCACTCTTTTTTGGTTTTATTTATAATTTATTATTTCTTTTCCTCTCTTAGCTTCATACGTTATGTATAGCCAGTGTGGTCTTAGAAAGTATTTAAGTTTTTTACAAAAAAAATACATGCAAAACACTTTTTGGTCCAAAGGATTGTACAATTTCTTACGTTATTATTATTACTTCATATTTTTGTTTTACTTAAATTTTCTTTTTTTTACATCTTCTTATTGACTTTAATTTGTTTATGTAAATTTTGAGTTTACCATTATTTAACTTTTCAGTGAAGTTATTCTTGTTCTTTTAATGTAGTAAAAATCAAAGTTAGTTTATAGTTTAAGTTTTAAAACAGCCATTTTTAAAAATTTCTATACTATTTTTTCTTGTTCTATCAACTCTATCTTTTGAATAACTATAATAGTTACGTAAGTTGATGTTGGAACAGTATTGTTAAACTATCATTGGGCTTGCTGACACTGTTCAGGCTAGAGGCTGATTAGCTGTTTTAAATAAATTTGCTACACATTCTTCTTAAAGTGATTTTTAATTTTCAATTACTCCATACCATGTGTGAAAAGTCCACATTTGAATAATTTGTCATTTGCGTTTCTACAAAAAAAAAAACTCTTCTCCGTTATTGAATGGTAGTTCGCCAATTTCTCTGACAAAACAATCTATATGGAACCAATGCTTAGCAATTGAGTCGCAGCCAATCCACTGTACTTGCTTTCCTTTAACCAAGTCTTTGTACGGGGGATGACCAAAACCACAAATCCGGCAACGATTTTAAAAATAAGTTGTATCAGTATGTAAATAAAAGTAGTCAAAAATCTTGATTCGGTATGCAAGGGCAACATTCTGTTTTTGAAAATTTGAAATTATGTCCATGCGTTGTTAATTCATTTCATTAATTTTTATAAGGAGTGACTACTGGGTGTTTTCATATAAATTGAAGATGAACTCTAAAGATGATAACCACATAACACCACAGTTGTGTCCGTCTGTCTGGCGGTAGAATTGGAACTGTAAATTATCCTGTCTGTCTTCATACCCAAACATTCCCTTTTTTATCATCCATGCTTCGAACATTTTCTTTTCACCTTCCATTTCGTGGTCAAGAGGATCAAAGAAAATGGCACATCGATTTTCTTTGTCAATAATTACAATTCTCCAGCGGCCAGTTTGAAGAATAGTGATAATCAAATTTTTTTTCTGGAATAGTCTAGAATTAATAGACTTTCGATTAAGAATTTTATTGGCTACAGGAAATGGGAACACACTCAGTGCATCTGTAAGACCTAGATCTTGAAGCTTGACGGAAATCCAATAATCAATGACTTTGTCACTAAGCCACTCAAATTCAATAAGTGTTTTCAAATCGTCCCGTCGTAGCGCTTCTTTATGGCTGCCAGTACGGATCCTTCCAATTATTAGCTTTTTAGTTTTGTCTATTTCATGAAATTCTTGCACAAATTTGGTGTATTTTTTGGATTCGTATTTTGTATTTTCTTAATTTATACTTGTTTTTTTTACTTTTGATGTATTGTTTTCCTTCTTGATTACTTTTGGATGCGGCTCATATTTTTTATATGACGGCTCAACTGGATCCAATACATTCGATTTACCTTCATTGAAGTTTCTATTTTGGGATGAATGTTCTTCTGCCAAATACTTTTATCAAATATGAATTTTTTGGCCAAAGGCTCTCGATAAAATTTTGAATTATCTTGAAGTGATTTGCGCTTTTTTGACCAGGACTCCTGCGTTGTTTCTGGCAAAATAAACCTTATGAGTTCTTCTTCTGATGCATCTTCTGAAGAACAAAAAGAATCTAAAGATTTCGGTTCACTATCGGACGATACTAAAAGAACATTACCTTTTTTGGTATATCGAGACACGTATTCGTTCTGGCTATTCTCATTGAGTCGAATACATGTGGTATTTTTGTATTTTTGGAGTTTTCATAAACTTTGTCAACAAAGTTTGAAACGTGAATTGGCCTAGAGGCTACCTTTAATACCTGATGTTTAAGAATCTTAAAATAATTTTCAACTGAAGAGTTTGTTAATCTGCCTTTACTGATAAGCCCTTCCCCATTAGAATTGATCATCACAGCTGTCGACAATGAACACAGATTTACAATTAGCTGTTTAGCTCTTTGGAAGACATAGTCACTTTTGTAGTCGTTCTTCTCTTGTTTAACGGGAGAAATAATGCTGTCAATTTCTTAACTCGAATCTTCTCTCCTTGAACCACATAAATATTTAACAAATGGGTTCCTTTGGCTCTTCGGCCCATTTTGAGACAATTCGTCAAGTTTAGCCTCGTACTGACTGAAATCTGCGTTAAATGTTTCATCGGTCAATGCTTCCTTCTTCCGTATTACTTCACAAACGTCCCTCAAATACAGTTTTAGCTTTGGATGTTTTATAATCTTCTTGCAAAATGTATGCAAGACGAACCCACCAGTATTTAGCTCTTTTAAGGTTCTTTTGCTGCAAAATACGAACAATACTAAAAATTACAAGCTCGGAATTGTCTCTTTTCTTGTAAGATCTTCTTACAAAAGCACTTGTAAATTTAACTACATGTGCACCACATAATACTAGCCTGGTGATAGACGTGAATGATGGAGCCGTTTTGTCCTTCATTAAAATTTTGAAACACTTTTCTAAATATGACTCTAAACTCATGCTGTTGCATGCTAAAAGGAGGCCATAAATTGTCGCCCAAGAAAAATCAGTTACAATTATGGTTAACAGAAGTCTGGTTAATTGCAGAAGTTTGTTCAGGTAAAAAGCCATAATATAGGATATCTCTACATGATCATGGCTACTTAGTAGACAATCAAAATAAGATTCTTTAGTCCACATCTGGAATCTTTCTGACAATACTCCCAGTGGCATCGAAATTCAGAACTAAATTTTTCGTTTTCTTTAGCTCAAGTCCTGCCAGTCTCAATTGTTTGTCAGAGCACAAAAAAAGTCTAAAAGGAAGACGGGATAGTTGTTGTATAAAACCTGGTAAAATCTGATCCATATTTTCACTTTTTGGGGGTTTAGTTGCTATTACGTAAGTCTTGGCTTGAATTTCAAGTGATTCAAAAGTGTCAGAATGTTTTCTCGCTTTTGAATTTGCTTCGTGAAGTGCTTTTGTGTAAGCTTTTATTGAAGGTGGGAGTACAAGCTGGTCATATTGATCAACACTGTCAATAATATTACATTTGTTCTTATACAATATGCCCTGGGGGCATATAAAGTGTTTATAGAACGCGTCGTCGTAGAAACTTCAAAAAGGGCTCATTCGATTGGAAATTGAAAAGGCTAGTGCCCTTTTTAATAGTCGAAAGTGATTGGAAGACAACTAACACCCCTTCCACGCCCACCATTTCCCCGAACATATCCAATCAAAACTTTTAGATAGCGATTTTGTTCCACGCAGTTTAAAGTTCAGGAAATTATACCTTTGAGCTGGAAAGTTCTGAAAATTATATCTTTGTGCAGGACACTCCCCCCACAGTCTTCAAGGCAAGAGTTATAAGGTATGCCCTGGGGGCATATAAGGTTTTTATTGAAAGATTTGTCGTAGAAACTTGAAAAACGGCTCATTCGATTGGAAATTCATGGCTATCAAGATGAAAATAATATGCAGCTATCTACCATTTATCTTGCTTATTATAGGGGTTAATCTCCATCAGCACCTGCCGTCAATTATAAACAGGAATAAAAATGATGCAAATACCTTATCGAACAGCAAATACAATTTTTATAAAAGTCAATTATAATAAATAATACATTCAACCTGTAACCTGTCACCTAAATCAAATTATAAACCAATTAGGCAACTCTAAAAAACGAAACATGCAGGAAAAAAAAAAAAATTAATTCAGGGAATGAACCAAACCAGCAGCCTTAACCAAATTACTTAATAAGTTTGTGCTTAGTCAACCATGCCAAACCCAAGGGAAAACATTGGAAAGATAACTAGCAAATTGTCTGAGAAGGGGCCAACCTAGGTCTCTGTAGCCTATTTGTAGCACCTTCTGGGTTAGGTACAGACTCCTTTCCTTTAAGTTTCCTTTTTGCTGGTTTTGGGCTGCTTGTATCTGCTGATATTGTGGGAAGGAATAAACCTTCTCTATTTAGGTGTTCAACTGACTTATTTAGGCTACAGACTGCATTTTGAAAAGGTCTTGGCGCTAACTTAGAAAGCAGTTCACAAATAGATGTAATAACCTGAGTTAGATCAGCGATCTGCTTTGTAAAACCTTCAAACATGGCCATGTACATCATGTTGAGTTCCTCAGTTGGAGGTTGATTAGGAGTCTGTGTGTACTAAGGGGATGTGTTCTGTATGTTTAGGAAGTCCTTTCTTCAAGACCTCAGCAGCAGTCCTCATGGGGACATTATTGGTGAAAGAGTAAGTTACAATTGCTTTCTTCTCTATGAATACTGGGCACTCCTTAACATTAGCAGCATGGTTACCATTGCAGTTAGGGCACTTGAGTACATGATCTTCCTTTACTGTTTTAGATTGGGGGCATTCATCAAGGGTGTGTTGTCCACTACAAAGTAGACATCTTCTGCCTCTGCGGCAATTTGAGGCCATGTGGCCAAAACCTTGGCAATTGAAACACTGAATTGTCCGGGGGATAAACTGCTTAACTGTATACCTTGCACACAAAACAGAGATTTTCAGAGGGAACTGAACATCCTGATTAAAGGTGCAAACCAAAGGGATAACTGATCGGCTTGGGTTTTTTAAAAGCCAATGTCACTTGTTGTATTCTGTCATCAACTTGGACCTCCTTGAAAAAATCATCCAGATGGGTGACCTCCTTAGATGGGACAAATACAATGACTTTTCTGTTTCTTATTAAAGCAGGGTTAGAGCCAGTACCAAGCACAAACTTTACCTTACATCCATTTACTGCTATATCTCAAATAGAAAGTATAGCAGCAGCTACTGACTGGTTTACAGCTATTATGATAATCGAGCCATCTGGTCCAAGTATTTCCAACATTGAACCATAATGGTCCCTGCACTCATGATTTTGGAGATGTTGAAACAGTTTTTTGGCAATAACTGATCTACAACCTAAAGTCAACAGCCTAGGCCTACTGGTCTCATTAGGACCTTCAACACCTAAAGCCAAAATACTTACACTAGAGTAATTGGGGTCAGAGGTGACAGGACTACTAACCATCCTGTCAGTCTTCACAAATAAAACCCCAAAGAGCTAAAACAGTTTAAACAACAAAATTAAATCACAAAAAGGAAATAAATTGTCAAATAAATAAAACAATTAGACTACAAGCAGAGGGGGGCCCTCAGTCAATAATAAATTAAGGTAGCAATATAAGTCAAAAGTAGGCACAGCACTAAGTTTCAAAGCAGGGTATAAAAGGGTTTGATAAGCACTTTCAAGCAATTGGTAGTTGCAATATATAGGAATCTGAGAGAGTTTGCAGCAAGCAAATTAACAGTCAAAGCAAGCCAAAGGCCAAAAAATGCACAACAAAGCGAGTGTACAAGCGTCAGGGACCCCAAAGGGCAGAGCCCCTTGTGTTTTAATCAACAAACCGTGACACAGAGCTATTCCTGCTAGGGAAATAGTAATTATGAATATATTTGGATCATTTCAATTTCAATTCCATTTTGCACTGCCTAAGTAAGGAACGATGTTGGCACAATGTATTATTTACTGATTTTCTAGTTTTGGCCAGGTCACTTCGTATCGAAGGAGTTGTCGAAGAAACTTCGAAAACGGCTGATTCGATTGGAAATTGAAATGACTAGTGCCCTTTTTAATAGTCGAAAATGATTGAAGGGCAACTAACCCGCCCCTCACGCCCACCTTTTCGCCAAACACATCCAATCAAAGTTTTGAAATATCCATTTTGTTCAAAGCAGTTGAAAGTTCTGGAAATTAGGTCTTTGAGGATGATAACCCCCTCAGAGCCCTCAGGGCAAGGGTTGTAAGTTATGCCCTTGGGACATATAAGGTTTTTATAGAAAGTTTTGTTGTAAAAACTTCAAAAAGGGCTCATTTGATTGGAAATTGAAAAGGCTAGTTCCCTTTTTAATAGTCGAAAGTGAATGGAGAGCAACTAACCCCCTCTAACGCCCACCATTTCCCCAATCACATTCAATCAAAGTTTAGAGATAGCCATTTTGTTCAACATAGTTAAAAGTTCTGGAAACTAAGTATTTGAGGATGACAAACCCCCCAGAGGCCCCAGGGTAAAGGTTGTAAGTTATGCCTTGGGGGCATATAAGGTTTTTATAGATGGCGTTGTCGTAGAAACTTCAAGGTCCATAAATTATGTCTTTGAGGATAATCACCCCCCCCCCAGCAGCCCTCAGGGCAAGGGCTGTAAGTTTTCCCCTGGGGGGAGATAAGGTTTATATAGAAAGACTGATCGTAGACACTTCGGAGGGGGGCTCATTGAATTGGTAATCAGAAGTTCTAGTGTCTATTTTAAGATTGAGAGTACTCGAAGGGTATTTACCCCTCCCCCCACCCATGTATTTTCACGATCATAGGCAGCGCAATCACTCTGCCTAAGTCAAGAACGATGTTGGCAAAATGTATTTTTTCTTCCTTAGACCAGGGCACTGCATATTGAAGGAGTTATGCCTATTAAAAGGGCTAGTGCCCTTCTAGTCGAAAGTGATTTGAGGGCAACTAACCCCCCTCTCACACCCGCCTTTTCCCCAAACACATCCAATCAAAATTTTTAGATAAGCATTTTGTTCAACGTAGTTGATAATTTTGGAAATTCAGTCTTTAAGGATGACACCCCCCCCCCTCACCAGCCCTCAGGGCAAGGGTCGTAAGTTATGCCCTGGGAGCATGCAAGGTTGTTATAGAAAGCGATGTAATAGAAACTTCATAGGGCTCATTTGATTTAAAATTGAAAGGGCTAGTGCCCTTTCTTTAAGATTAGGGGCAAGGGTTGTAAGTTATGCCCATGGAATATTTAAGATTTTTATGGAAGGAGTTGTTGTTTAACTTCAAAAGAGGCTCAGTCTTTCTCCCTGAAAAAGACTATGTGAATATAAAACGAACAGAAATTAATCAAAAAAACTTTTTGCACAAAACAAGTTTTTTTAAAAAAAAGTAAAGAACTCCATTAAACCAAAAATGAACAAAAAAAGAATCAAATTATCTACAAAGCATATAACTACCACACATCAGTATCAATAAATAAATGAAACCCAAAACAAACAGAAATTAAAATAAGTCAAACTCAAAACGAACAGAAATTAATCTGAGTAGGGCTCTAAACCCTATGCTTTCTAATAGCCAGAATATAATTTGTACTTTACTGAAAAAAATTCAAATGAATTTACTGAAAAAAATGTGCATTGTCCGTTTAAAATACATATGATGATATTTATTCCTTAAAATCTTAATTAATTTTTGATTTCTTAAAGTTATAAAAGTGAAAACATTTAAAAGAATTTTTTTGAAAACATTTGAAAGAAAATATTAAAACAAGTCAAACTCAAAACGAGCAGAAATTAATCTGAGTAGGGTTCTAAACTCTATACTTTCTAAAAGCCAGAATATAGTTAGTACTTTACTGAAAAAAATTCTTTTAAATGTTTTCACTTTTATAACTTTAAGAAATCAAAAATTAATTAAGATTTTAAGGAATAAATATCAACATATGTATTGACAAGGCACATTTTTTTCAGTAAATTCATTTGAATTTTTTTCAGTAAAGTACAAATTATATTCTGGCTGTTAGAAACAGCCAGAATATATGCGACAAACAAACGAAACTATATGCGTCTTGAACAGTCTTGGAAAGTATAAACAACATCAAATTGAATATTTGATATATAATGATATTAATTGTTGAACGATTCTTGGCGTTTTTAATGGATACATTAGCCGTCTGTGGTGTGTGGAGAAAATTAGATATTATTTGTGGATGGTGTTCTGGATGTCAGAGTACGATGGTTAACAATCAGCAGGTCTCCACGGTCCATCGGGCCACCGACCAATAAGGTGATTGCCACTGCCATCCGTGGGCCTGCCCACATAAAGATAAGTTTCTTTTCGTCTCTAACTGATGCTAATTAAATTCCAATTTTATTGATTTTTTATATTTGTTGTTACCGTCATGGATCCGGCTAATGTTAGAATTCCCTGTTGTTTAATGGTGTGAAACAAATTCCTTCGCAGAGTGTGGGGGACACCATGAAGCGCGTATTGTTTGTCAAGATGGGTCTAACTAATATTAAGGATTCATACATAGTTAGTGTTCAGCGATTTAGAGTTGTAACAAATAGTGCGCAAAGACCAGATAAAGTTGCCCCTGTTCTCGTCCAGTTTCGATCAAAAGAAATAGATCGCCATGTGTTTAAAGCGAAGAAGCAGCTTAGTGGCTCAGGCTTATTTGTAGCTGAGAACCTTACGAAACGTAAGCGCAGTCTTCTGAGCACTTCAAGAGATAGGTTTGGAAATCGCAGTGTTTGGTCTGATCAAGGCCGTATTTTTGTGCGCGAAACTGAAACTGATCCAATCAGGCGTATCTGGTCAATTGATGACTTTTTATAGTTTTTTTTTCAATATGTGTCATTTTTTTGTTATTTTTCTTCTTTTTTCTCTCTTTTTTTTCAAGTGTTATTTCTTGTTCTTTTATATAAAAAATGATAATGTCTGATCGAGACCGATTGAGTCTTCAGGATTATTTATTAAGAGGTATTGCCGGCGATGATGATATACCGATTCTTGAGCTAAAGCCTACGAGGGAGAGTGATTATATTCGGTTGCCGTACAGTCATGATATAAATGATAAGAGTCTGCGATTATGTTCTTGGAATGTCCACGTGACAACAAGCTACCTGGATATTTTAGAATTAATTGAACAATTTTCTTCTTCTTTTGATATTATAGGATTATGTGAAACATTTTTTAGTTTAAACCAGTCTCTCTCACTGTATTCATTTCCAGCTTATGATCTTTGTGTTAAGAGCCGAGTGGTGAAGGGTCGTGGTGGTGTTGGATTCCTTATAAAGAATGGGTTGAATTATAATGAAAGGGATGATCATAGCATATGGATTGAAGGTAAGGTTGAAGTTTTTTCAATTGAAATTGAATTTGATGGGAGAAAAAATATAATTAGTATGGTGTTTAAGCCGCCAAGTGCTCGCCTGGAGGATGTTGTGGGAGGTATGAGTCAGCTGATTTCAAAGGTACCATTTGGAGCTAGTCATATAGTTATGGGTGATTTTAATTTTAACCTGCTTGATTTGTCTAATGTTAATGTTGATTTTTTAAATTTTATGATATCGAATTATCTATACCTGCTTGTGAGTGTACCCACGAGGATTATTGGACAAAGTGCAACCCTAATTGATAATATTTTCGTTCGTTCTGCCAATTTGAAGTTTTGTTATGCTGATGTTGTGGCCTTTCCTGGTTCCGACCATCTTCCATTGGTGAGTGTTATGAAGTGTCAGTTGCACAGACCAAAGAAAAAGAAAATAAAGACAAGGTTAATGAAAAAAGGGAATCTTTAAAAGTTTGTGGAGGAGGTTAGTGTTATCGATTGGACCCCTGTGTTTTCTGAAGAAGAATCCCCTACGAGAGTACTTGGTAATCTAATGTCTGTTATTCTACCCATTTATGATAGTGCGTGTCCTATTAAGGTAATGAAAGTAAAGAAACAGGAACACCGTAAGCCATAGATAACGAGGGAAATATTGGAAGAAAGAAAGCTAAGGATTGAGCTTTATCAAAGATATCTAGATGATAAAAGTGATGTTTCGTATGAATTATTCAAAAAACAGCACAATTTAATGAACAAATTACGTCGCAAAGCTATGGCCGAATATTACGATAGAAAGTTTTCAAATATTAAAGGAAATATGAAAGAAACATGGAAACTGATAAATGAAGTGACCAATGGGAATGCTGAAATTGGAAGGAATGAAGTAAAACTTGAAGGGTTCGCAATTGATGATAAGTCTGGAATTGCAAATAAGTTTGGTAATTTTTTCTTCAAGATTGGTATTAAAGTGCAAAATAGTGTACAAAATAGGTGTAAACAGGTTCAAGAATACATTATATCTGATAACAGAGGTGAGAGTTTTGAATTAGACTTTGATCCGTTTACAAGTGATGAACCGCTTCAAATAATAAAACCTCTGAAATCAAATTCTACGAGAGTGGACGGCATATCTCTTCGAGCGTTTAAGGCAATAATGCATTATATTCTACCGTGTCTGCTTTTTATTATAAACCTGTCACTTGAAAAGGGCATTTTTCCTGATCAGCTAAAAGTTGCGAAAGTGATACCACTTCATAAAGGTGGCCCTAAAAAGGAAATTGAGTATTGGAGACCGATTTTGATCCTTCCATTGTTTTCGAAATTATTAGAAAAAGTTGTTCATAAACGTCTATATAGTTTCCTACAGGCTAATGATTTGCTGAGTGAGACCCAATTCGGATTTCGCAAATGGTACTCGACGACGAATGCCTTGCAACAACTTATGGAATCAATTAACAGTGGTATGGACAGAGGTGAAACACCTTTGTCTATATTTATAGATATTCGAAAAGCATTCGATACAGTTGATTTTCAAACTCTGCTAAGTCGGATGGAGTCGTTAGGTGTCGGCGGAAAGTGCTTAAAGTGGTTTGAAAGTTATCTCACAGGGATATCCCTCAAAGAAGATTTGAATGATGTGGGCTCAGCAGTATTTCCAGTGACGTATGGAGTACCATAAGGACCAGTGTTAGGTCCACTGTTTTACCTCATCTATGTTGATCTTATGCGTCTTTATTTGAAAGGTGTGTCTTATCTCGTTTGCTGATGATACCGTTTTAACTGTGTTTGCCTCATCTGTGAAGGACCTGGTGAGAAAAGCGAATCTCGCATTGGAAAGGCTGGAGATTTTCATTTTATTAAGTGTATTGTTTGTAAATGTTCGCAAGACAATTTTAATGAAGTTTTGAAGAGTTGGTACTCCACTGGATGTGTCTGGCCAGGTAACTTTATGTGGTAATCTAGTTCAGCAAGTTGATCATCTCCACTACCTTGGTTTTTATCTTCATTGCCGTCTGGCATGGAAGTGTCACAGTGACGCAATTTCATCAAAAATTGTCCTGGGGGAAGGAATACTTCGACGTCTGCAGCACTTTCTCCCTCAAAGAATACTTTTAACTATATATTATTCGTTGGTTTATCCATATATCTCCTACGGTTGCCTCCTATGGAGCAGTAACTTCTTATGCAATTATAGAAGAGTTTAAGTTCTAGAAAATAAAGCTGTTAGAACAATCAGTAGGTATGTCCAGGATGTACATGATACATGTGCTTGTTTCAGGTCCCTGAAGCTCCTTAATGTAGGTCAGATAAGAGATTACCAAGCTGCAGTATTTGTGTTTCAGTGTAAGAATGGTTTAACCCCTGATGTTTTTAAAGAAATTTTACCAAATTAATAGTGACCTGCATAGTTATGGAACTAGGCAAAGTGATAATATGGTTGTTGATTTGTGTCGTCGTACCAGGTCTTCATTTTCAACGGAACACCTGGGTCCATCAGTATGGAATGAGCTAACATCGAGCATTAGAGCGGCGGAACACGTACATCAATTTAAAAAGAATCTAAAAGGTTATTTTTGTTTTTTTTTTGGGGGGGGCGGAATTTGATTAAATTATATTATGGCTGGTGGGTTGGGCAGGGGAGGAAGAGGAGCTAGAGAGGTAAGGGTGGGCTGGAAAGGTAAGGGTGGGTAGGGGCTAAGGTAAGGTTGGAAGGGCAGGGTGGGCAAGGGGGAGAGGGAGTTGAGTATTATGAGTGATGGAGATTCGATTTGTTATTATTTTTTTCTTTTATATTTTATTTGTCTATAATTATTTTTATTTCAGTTATTTATTTATTTATCTATATTTTTTTTCATATATATAGCTTATAGTTTATCTCTTTTCGGTTAATTTATAATAGTTTTAATTAAATAGTTGAGGTTTATGTAAATAGTTGAGTTAATAGGTAAGTAGTTACGTGGACTTTCGCGCGATCGCAAACCTTCATAGGTTTTCTCCAGCGTGTAAGTGTTGTTTGATTTATTTATTTGTTTATGAATGTGGATTAATAAAACTTATGAACTTAACTTAACTTATGAACTTATCCATCAGTTCAAGAATTTATTGGTTTTCAGTAAAGCGGTCTTAGACTTTTATAGTGAGAGAAGGATGCGATGCCCAAACTCTTTTTTGTTGTGATTTTTGTTCGTTTCAAGCTTGATTTGCATAATCAATTTAAGTTTCACTCGTTCTAAGATTTATTTCTTCATTTAGGATAAGATAAGATATTTATTTCAAAAAAATCGCTATCACAAGCCCACAAAGGGCCGAATTCGGACTCTGGAGTCGACAATATAAATGGTTACACTAAAATTGCAACGAACAACAACAAAATAAATGAAAACCATAATGAACAATCATTTAAAAGTCAATAATTAAAACTGTAAAAAGTCAATTAAAAAATCAAAAAGATAAAAACTGGTCAAACTAAACTTAGAGCGAGACATAAATGCATTAAAAACTGGTCAAACTAAACTTAGAGCGAGACATAAATGCATTTAAATTAAAAGGGATACTAAGAAAATGTTAATAATTCAACTACAGTAAATCAATAAAAGAGTTAAAAACAATAAAAACTGGTCAAAAAAGGGGGCAAGCAAATGAGTGCAAGAACCTGGGCAGTACCATCAGCTAATAAACAAAAAATTGGGGGGGGGGGAGGGAAAGAAACTTTTGAGACATTTTATTTATTTTTTCTGTAATGAAGGGGATAAAAGTTCTTTCGTATCTGAAAGTAACCCAGCGAATGGGGGACAAAGCAGGGATGGGCTCAGAAACAGCTCGAGGTGGCCGTAATCTGGATGGGGAGTGACGTTTGGGGAAAATACTTGCCGTCCGAGGGTTTGTTATGGCATTTATTGCAAAACGGAGGCACAACGAAACCCTCCTTTGCTCCAGGGTTTTCAGACTAGCTTTTTTTTAGGAGCAGAGAGTATGGCACCTTGCCTTCTTTGAAAATTATTCGCAAGGCCCTTTTTTGAATTGATTCGATTTTTTCCGATTCTTCGCGAGAGATACCAGGGTGCCAAACTGGACAAGCATATTCTAGATGCTGGCGGACAAAAGACGTGTAAATTCGTAAGGAGTGGGAAGGGGGGACGCTGAATTTATTTAGGAGCTTAAGGAGGGCGATAGACATATTAGCTCTATGGATGACGTCTTTAACGTGGATATCCCACTTTAAATTTGAAGAAATTGTGACGCCAAGTAGTTTAAATGAGGACACAGAAATTTCAGGAGGGATAGGATTAAGAAAATAGGGCGAGGATTTGAGGAAACAAATGGGCATTATCATGGACTTAGAAGCGTTTACTGTCATGTCTAAGTCTAAGGCCTCGTCTCCAATTTCATTGAGGATACTCATAGGGTCACTTATTAAATTTCTGAAGCAAGTTTCAACAACCGTTAGGTCATCAACAAATTTCCATCGGTCAGGAAATTCCTTTGCGAGGCTGTTGATCATTACTGAAAAAAGGAGGGGACCTAGGAGAGTACCTTGGGGTATGCCCTTGTGAACAGGGAGAGGATTTGAATAATGGTTTTGGTATTTGACAACTTGCGATCTATTTGTTAAGAAGGAGGCAACTAATTTCACCAGTAAGGGATCAATATTGAACTCGTTAACAAGTTTCTCAATTAAAATATTGTGGTTAACAAGGTCGAATGCTTTCTGAAGGTCAATGGAAATTAAATTTAGCCAGGAATTAGGCTTTTCAAGGGTTTTCCCGATGTGATCAATAAGAGAAACGAGGTAATGGGAAGTAGAGGTGGATTTTAGGTTCCCAAAGTGTTTCAAGTCAGTAAGAGGTAGGATTTTTTCCTTTGGCCAATCTGCAAGTAATCCTTCATAAAGTTTCGAAAAAATAGGAGTAAGAGTTATAGGCCGAACGCCTTCAAAACCAGGCTTTCCGTTTTTCTTTTTCAAAGGGGTTATGAAACCCTGTTTCCAAATTGTAGGAATTTGCCCAGACTCGGTAATTTTGTTAAACAGGAAAGACAAGGGCTTAGACAAGAAATCACCGAAGGCACTAATAAGAGGAAAGGGGATATCCAAAGGACAAATACTTGTCTTTCTTAGTTTTTGAATTCTTCTTTCTATCTCAGACGGGAAACAGTGGGTAAAGAAGGGGAAAGAGCTTCTGATGGTAATTGGTCGGACAGTGGTGGAAGGCTCTGGACAATGGAAGCGAGGAATTTATTGAGATTATTGGCAGTAATAACAGGGGACTCGGGTAGATTGAAGTTAAGCAGTTCAAACCTCCTGCCACATAGCTTTTTAACCTCAGAATACCAGTTTTTTGGTTTATTAGTGAACAATACTTCGACCTTATTTTTGTAGTACGATCGTGCCAATTTGCGAATTTCTCTTTTAATTGATTTTCTTAGTTTATTGGCTTCATCTTGTTTACCATTTTTGAAAAGCTTCAATTTGGTTCTAATTAGTGTTTTTATAGTTTGGTTAATAAAGGGTTTATCACTGGAGCACTTTTTAAATTTTTTTTCAGGGAAACAAATTTGATATTTGTCAATTATCTTTTTGTGGAACATAACCATTTTCTCATCAAGATTATTTAAACTATAAACATCGGACCAATCTTCAGTATTCAGCCACATACCAAAAGAAAGAAGACCAGAATTTTGAAGAGGGCGATAACTGCCATAAGTTATTGAGAAATAATGCTTAAAATTTGAGGAGGGGGATAAAAGAATCGAAAGATGATAACTCCCGCCTAATGGAGGCAAAGCTGAGGGAGGGTTGTAAAAATTATACATATTAGTTAAAATAACATCAAGAGAGGTATTTCCCCGAGTCGTTGGTATTTTAACAATTTGCTTAACTTTAAGTGAGGAGCAAAAAGAATCCATTTTAAGGTCATTTGCATCACTAACTAAAAATAGACCAGCATTAGGGTATTTAGAAACAACAAAATCAGCACTTGTCTGCAATTGCTGGATGAATTTGCGTTTTGACTCGACATTTTGATTTGGGGAGTAATAGAAAACAGCTATTGCAATAATATTAAATGGACGAGGAAGAACTTTTGGTCTAATACTTGGCCAGAGGATTTCATCATACTCGGATAAACTAGGGACTCGAATAACCTTTGGGTAAAGGTTACTCTTAGTAAAGAACAAAACACCGCCACCTTTTTTTCCAAGTGGGTGGTCTAAAGGACGGAGTTTAATAAACTCCGTATAATTTGTCAGGCGCAGAGACCCTGGGTCATGGGACTGTACTTCCGTAATAGCTACAATATCAATTAGATTTGATTCTGAAAGCACCTCGAGTTCGGTAAGCTTTTCAAAATTAAGACTTTCAGCATTAGTAATTAAAAGTTTAGGAAAAACAAACCGATTGGGGAATCTCGACAGGGATACTTGGTGTGTTTGAGAATTTCCTGGGTGGGGTTTCAGTTTAATATTATGATGCCGCGGAGAAGTAGGGTAAGAGAAGGATTTACCTTGGGGATTTGGAGGTGGAAGGAAGGGCGAGGATACAGACGAAGCATGATTAGGAAGGTGCGACTTGTTTTCAGTTGTCGGGAAGTGCGAACAATTAGGATTTAATACAAGACAATTATTAAATGCAAACGGTCTCAGACCTGAGTCACACTGGTAGGGTGGGCACGCGGGGTAAAACGAATGCTGTGGGTAAGGGTGTGGTTTTGAGGCATTATTAAAAGGCGGGACTGGACCAGGCTTGAGAGAAAGGGAGGACAGCGAACAAATTATGGGAATATTATTAAGTTGGGATGGAACTACGGTGGAATTCGTCTTACTATTTGAAGTTTTAGAAACTCTGCATGGATGTGTTACCTGTGGATCGTTCTGCCTGCTTACTCTTAAACCAGAGTCATACTGGTAGGGTAGCCAGGGGGGATAAAGTGCAAGGGAAGGGAGAAAGGTTTCCTGGTGATCTGGGAATAAGTCAAATTGGGAGTGTTCTTTATATGGGGGTTGGGGGGGGGGCAAGATGATGCTGAGGGAGGGAAGTACGGTGGGGGGTGTCTGAGAGGCGAGGGGTTGGGTTTGTTTCGGCAAATAATGGGTGGAGTCCAGAACCGGTCGGTAACTTCTTGGACGCACGGAGAAGAACGGAGTCGAAAGAAAGTGGATTTTTGGGAGGAAAATGAGTGAGGGGGGTTTGGGGATGGTCCGAATTGAGTAAAGTGATTGTGGGGGTTGGACTGACTGGGCAGGCGTAAGTACTTGGGGCGGAGGATTGTTTCGAGGGATGGATTCCTGAGGTATACTGCGCTGTATCGGGTATGCAGGGGGATAAGACTGAAAGTCGAATGGAACACGAACTAGGGGAGGGGGGTCGTGAATACTTTCGGCGTCGCCCTAAAAAACGTTGGGTTACCTTGTTACCTTGACTGGTAACAGCTGGGACTGCCCAAGTTTGTGCACTTGTTTTTTGTTTGCAGCTCGATTTATTTCGTAAAAAGGAAGGGGGGACATAAATATGCAGGCTATCACACCCAAAACAACGCCCACTTGATGCTAACTTACATAAAGGAACGTGGTCAAAATTACACTTTGTTTTAGTACACTTGCCAGTGAGGTAAAAACGACATAAGTGCAATAACGAGCACTTCTTTTGGTCGCACTTGTTACATAAAAATTGAGAACAAACTCTTGGACTAGCTTCATTTTGTTTTTTGAAGTTAGGGGTAATATATCCATGATTATAGGGGCACTTTGGACCTAATTTACAATTTCCTTGCTTAAAAAACTTGCAGTTTTTTATAACACTATTATCAGGAATACTTTTTTTCTGCAGCTTGCTTGGAGCACGATCATGTCCAAAATGACATTTATCACCTAATTTGCAAATACCTGCCAAAATTATATTAGCACATTTGCGATTATTTGCAGAGAAGTCCTTATTATTAGTCAGAATCACTTCAGTACTTTCAAAACAAATTCGGGCATCTCTGATTGAGTTCTCAAGGTCAGGAATATAATTAGGTTGAATAGAGGTGATATTGGGGTCAGGTACAATTTCTGAACTTAGGTTTATGTCACTCGTAGGGGCTAAAGTTGATGAACTTAATCCTCTGCTTCCTTCATTAATATTCATTGAGCTTGGGGACAATGCTAAAGTTGATGAACTTAATCCTCTGCTTCCTTCATTAATATTCATTGAGCTTGGGGACAATGCACTGTTTTGATGATGAGAATCTAAGGTGTTATTTACCTCGTTTGTGATGGAATAATTTGTAAGTTGACTTCTTGAATCATTTTCATAAATTGACAAAAAATCTCTAATTAGCATTAACACATCCGTTAGCTTTTCTTTTAAAGTCAAAATTTTTGTAAAATCTGCTTGTGATGAGGGGGATGTCGTGACGCTGTCCGTTTGAACATATTTATCCATGCTGCATTCAGTAGTTTGGCATGATACATGCGTTGGACCTTCGGGAAGGACTTCAAGAACTTGGCACTGGGGTGGGGCAAGTAAAATTGTAGGACCAACTGAACTAGCCTCCTGGGGCTTGTTTGATTTTGCTGTTGAAACAGAAAGCTGGCTGTGTGGAGGGTCAGGATAAGGAGTAGGACTGCTTAGGTCACTTAGGGTGCTAAGAATTCTTTTTCTTTCAACTAGGGTACGAGGCGTTCGAGGGAAGCCAAAACGGGGTACAGAAAGACCCGGAGAAGAAGTAAGGTTTACCTTGGATTTAGTGGAGCAGTCAAGGCACATCCAGGAGTTACTCCAATTAGTAAAGTCTATCCTGGCACACTTTTCGGCCCCTGCGTGGAACCAAGAGTCACAATTTGCACATTTGATTGAGTTAGAAGTAACTCGTAGTCTGCATTCTGGACAGTATTGTTTTTGTGTATTGATTTTTTATTTACATTAATATCTATTGTATGTTTGTTTGTATTGATTTTTTATTTAATTTCTGTTCGTTTTAAGTTTCATTTATACTTCAATAGCAAAATATGTTTTTTCGTTTTAAGCTCGATTTTCATATTCAATCTAAGCATTACTCGCTTTAAGATCTATTTATTCATTTATAGTATTACTTGTTGTATGTTTTTTGCTGTGATTGTTTATTTAATTTCTGCTCGTTTTGGGTTTCATTTATTCTTTAATAATAATTTCTGGTCGTTTTGAGTTTGAATTTTAACAGGTATTTGTATCTGCTGAGCTTAAGTTTAAAATGGCCTTTACTTTTCTTTGAAAAACTTATTTTTCGGAAAGTTTTTTTTTTAATTAATATTGGTAAACGACAATCACAAGGTAAAAAGAATAGCCGAATTCGCTTTTCAAGTAAAAAAAAAATGTTAAAGTCAAAACAACACGAGTCAAAAAGCTGTAAAGAAACAATTTATCAATAAAAAGAGCATGGATAAAAACAACAAAATAAAACTACAACCTGAACTTGGAATTTAAAAACTATAGGTCAGAGTGCATCACAAAGGAACAAAAAAACGGAAAATAAATAAACAATAATAATAATTTTTGTGATAATACATGAGCAAATAAAAAAAGAGACAAAGGCGTCTTATCTAGTCACAGGCAGATGTTAAGAATTGCTAAGTCGCTCCTTTACATAAGAACTTAAAGCAAGTTCAGCTAGGTGTGATAAACGGGGAAATTTATTCAACCGAAGTTTCTTCAACTGAAAATAAGGAGCAACAGTAAAACCCAAAACGAACAGGAATTATTCCGTATATGAAGGGATTGTCCCCCTCTTCAATATCTTGCTCTTTACGCTAAAGTTTGACTGTTTGTCCCAATTTTTGAAGAACAGGTCCTGAAATACAAGGGCCGTTTAACTAGAATATGAAGCTTTCTTAAAAATGCTAAAAACCATAGCGTGATGAGCAAGGTATTGAGGAGGGGGGCAGCCCCTTCATATATGGAATGATTTCCGTTCATTTTGAGTTTTAAACGTTGCTCCTTACTTTCAATTGAATAAACTTGTTGTTTTTATTTAAAACCAGTTATGTGCGGAGTCCCTTTCCTTATACATTTAGTGATTCTATTGGGGAAGAACTAAAACATCAAAAAACTCTTATTCTGATAAAGAATCATCGACTTTGTTTGTATCAACGGTACTTGCGTTTTAAACGATACACGTTCAAGAATTAAGCCGTGTAAACTCTCCAAATATGCGGCGGTTATGATTTGCTTATTTTGAGCGAGAAAAACTATGATGTAGCTATATTTTAACTAAATATCAATCAGTACGTGGTAACGAACTGTTTGTGAGAAGCAATGCGGCTCAAAAGTAACCGAAATTCTAAGGAAAAAGTCTTGATAACAATAGATAAATAACAAGGATTGAATTTTTATGCTTATCCAAAATATGTAAAATTCATCAAATTTAACCGGTATCCATCAAAAGTTATGAGCCTGAGAAAATTTGCCCAATTTTTAAAAAAGGGGGAAAAGAACCCCAAAAACATCAAGTGATCTTAATGAAAATGACTCCATCCAATTCAGCATACCAGAGGACCATACCAGGGGAGCCGGATTTCCCAGCATTATTTAAAAAACAATCAGAAAATAAATAAGAAAACAAGTTTCTTTTCAACTGAAAGTAAGGAGCAAAATTAAAACTTAAAACGAACAGAAATTATTACGTAATTGAGGTGGGTCACCCCCTCGTCAATACCAAACTCTTTATGCTACAGTTCTTTTTTTGTACTTTAAAAACGATCTGTGATTCAGGAGTCATTCATAAAGAATCTGGACCAAATTAGAACTTAAACGTAAAGAACGAGGTACTGACGAGGGGGTAACCCCCTCACATACGTAATAATTTCTGTTCGTTTTAATGTTGCTCCTTACTTTCAGGTGAAAAAATTTGTTTTTTTTATTTATTTAATATATAGAGTTGGTTAGGGGTTAGGTTGGGTTAGATATTTAATTTAATGTGCTCTGCGTGACCTGCTTTCCATAATTTTGTTTCTAAAGTACTATTTTGTCATTTTGTTTTGGTATATTTCACTAGGATTAACCTAACTTCACTTCTTGGGTATGTTTCGTTTAATGGATAAGTACCGGGTCAATTATTAAAAACTAGACTTAGCAATGTTCAAGATTGAAAAATTGCTTTTAGTTGATGGTTTGTTTCAATTTGATTTTGTCTGTATTTCTAATTTTTGCTTGGACAGTCACTCATCAAACTCATTATTAGAAATTAGCGAACCCCTCATCAAATTCTGCATTTACTGTGAACTCAAATGTTACATAGAAAGATCCATATAGCACTTGTTTCTCTGGCTGGAAAAATCCCAATTGTGCTACAAATACTTTTAACGAGGGGTCAATAACTCGAAATTGCTACTAATACAAAAGGGATAAGGACTTTTGCAGTATTGATGCCCCGAGGGGCAAAGTTGTGGGCGCGGTTGTTGTATCCACAATATTTGAGGAGCCCAACTTTAATGTTAGTCACCGAATTTGCCCTGAAACATAGAAAATAAGTTATTTTCACTTCTTTTGATAAATGTCTGCCTCGTGATTTTAGTATGAAATGTCTACAATAAACAAAAAAAAAATCAATTATAAAAATAATAATTTGGTTCTTGTTACTGAGCCCCATTGGACTTAAACCACAGCATGATTTGTCATTTTAAAGTATTTTTTCTTCTTGAAAATTTTCGCATAAAATCACCCCGAAGTAGATTTACTACACTAATTGATGCACTTCACCTACTAAAGAAAATAAACAAGCTAGAATGGGATTTTGCTTTGGTACATCAGATTTTAGTACTTAATTAAAGCAAAGATTGAAATAAAAAAATCTAACCTTGGGAGTGATATTGCAGAACACCAACTGTAAGCTGTACTTCTTCTGGAAAATAAACCAGGCTTAAAGAAACAGAATAAAATCTTGACTGAAGCATTGGCAGAAGAGAAACTAATAAAGCCGCTTCAAAAGACACCGATGGAAATTCTTTCAGTAATTCAAGCATGTGAGACCATTTTCCATATTTCCATGCATTATATTCGGCAGTGTTCTTTAAATATACAAATAATATAGTTTATAAGGTTGCTGACGTGTCAGCCTTGCCAGTATCTCCACTAACCCTTATTTTTTTGGTCAAACCAAATTTCCCTGAAAATAAATCGACTTCTCCAAAATCTTCTCAAAAACTAACGTTCATAAATACATGAACGATAAAGCGAAATGAAAATTATTAATTTTCGTTAACGTTAACTTTGAGGATATTTCAGACAACCTTATTTTTTCTTAGGAGAGACTCCAAACTGGAGTCTCCCTTTTTTAGGGGAGACTCCAAACTGGAAACACAGGACAATGCAGAGAACACTTCACGCAAAACCATCACATGGCTGGGTAAACTTTTAATGTTGTGCATGGTAAATTACACTCTTAGAGGCTAGGTTTTCATTTATTCTAAAGATCAAAGTATATCCAGATGATTTGGCATTATGTGAAATTTTGAAGCAACAAAGACAATATAGGGCAAATAATCGCTTCATGGGCAACAAAAAACAAACACGCATCCGTGATCTTTCTTCTGGCAAAAAATACAAAATTCTACATTTTTGCAGTTAGGAGCTTGAAACCGCTGTAGCAGGGTTCTCTGATACGCTTAATCTGACGGTGTGATTTTCATTAAGATTCTATGACTTTTAGAGGATGTTGCTCCCTTTTTTTTAAATAAGGTATATTGTCTCAGGCTCGTAAGTTATGATGAGTAAGACTGAACTTGATGAAACTTATATATTTGAAATCAGCAAAAAAATCAAATTCTTTTGATGTATCTATCGGCATCAAAATTTCGTTTTTTAGAGTTTCGGTTACTATTGAGCCCGGTCACTCCTTACTTACAGTTCGCTACCACGAACTGTTTGGAACACAGCTATAGGAATCTGTGTTTTTTTTTATTATTATTATTTTAGCAAAGGTTAGTTTTGTATAGTCGCTTCGTATTTGCGCCATCGTTTGCTAAAACAATAAAATTTCAAGTTGAGAAAAAAATAGTTTTTTTTTTACCTAAGTCCGAAATTACCGTCACGAATCTTTTATTTGCTTGGTATGGATAAAAAAAAGAAAAAGAAAAAAAGCATCCCAAATACGATGATACCTTTGAAACTAATATAAAACTAAATTTTTGCTTTTGAGCCTAGTCCACGTGACCCTAGAGTGCATAAAAAGCACTTGCTTTGCATGAAATTGAAAACACAGGAATGGGAATCTATGTTTTTTGTTTCATTTTAGCGCAGGTTAGTTTGCTTTTACCTAAGCCAAGAATTACCTTCAACAGTCATTTATTTGAGCCTTAGAGTCCACTTGGGCCTGGAACGGACTGTTATAAGTTCCTAGTCACTCAGATAATGCTTTCTGGGATTTGTTTTAGGCCGCATTTGCGAAGGAACCAATATTTTTTTGCTTGTTCTGTGGCCTCATAGCCAAAGCTCCAATAAGGTCAAATACTAACTATGGTCTTTTTTTTTGGGGGGGGGGATTGCGTCTTCCACTGCTTTTTTTTCTGTGCAAACCTTTTGCACCGTTTTTGGGCCCATATTTATGGCCGCACGGTTCAACAGGGTACTTTATTTTTTCAATTAAGTTCCAAAACACTCAAAGGTAAAATCTTGTTGGTAAATTTCCAGACCCCCCAATACCATCCTGCCTCTGAAATTAAATTTGACTTTCCCTTTGTCTATAAACAAACACGGATATTTCAGGCTGATTGAATTTTTTTTTTAGCCTATTGTGGAGTAAAAATGAGTTGAAATGAAGTGTCGCTGCTTCGCCAAGATATTTGAAGATATTTTTTTATACATCATTTTGTTGTTGATTAACAAAAGCAAAAGTTCTTTCCCTAATACTTACGAACCTAGTTTTGGAGCTATTGGAAAATGATGTTTTTGGTCCAAAAGCATTTTAGGGCAAACCAATATTTTACAGTATTGGGGACTGAAAGGTCGTTTCCCATTAATCCAAGTCCACGGAAACCAAAAATGACATCAGAATTGGAACATTCGACCACTTAGTACCCCATTTCTACCCAAGCAAGATCAGAGGGGGATGAAAAACTCAGAATCTTAATTTGTGCAGTATTTGGTAGATTGAAAGGTCGTTTCCTATTAATTCATATCTGGCGACACTGAAAATAACGTCAAAACTGAAAAATTCCTTCACTTAGTACCTGCTTTCCATCCTAGACGAGGTCAGAAGGGATAAAAATACCATTTGTGGTATTACAATAATGTAACAAATAATTGAAGAAACATAAAATTTAAAGGTGGATCCTATTAATTCAAGTCCCGGGACAGCAAAAATGACATTGGAATTAGAAAATACCATCGTAGTACCCCATTTCCACCCAAGCAAGGTCAGAGGGGGGGGGCTGGTGAAAAATCAGTATCTTGATTTGTGCAGTATTTGGTAGATTGAAAGGTTATTTTCTATTGATTCAAGTCTGGGGAGATTGTAAATGATATCAGAATTGAAAAATTCAGTTGCTTAGTATCCCCTTTCCACCCTTAGAGAGGCCAGAAGGGGCAAGAAACAATTTGTGGTATTATAATGTGAATTGACAAAAATGGGGTACTAAGTGATACAATTTTTCAATTCTAAGGTTATTTTTGGTCGCCTCGGACATTAATTTATTAGAAACGACCTTTCAAATCCAAAAAAATATTTCATAAATATAAATTCGAGACCAATCCCTCTTCCCCCCAAAAAAGGTGTTTTTGAGTATGGCCGATTTTGGAAATGTTAGTAAGCAAATTACTGAACATTTTGGTGCCAATAACATTTCTGTTGCTCAAATGTCGAGGTTTGGCTTTTTATTTTTAGTTTTCCTGGACTAACTTGTTCTCCTAAGCGCATATAATGACCAATCCCATCATAGGATCCCTTAGCTGATACCGTTACTAAAATCCCGCTTCTACAGATGTTTTTCTCCAAACACAGACAAGTAAAAAGCTACATGCAGCTAGATTCGAAATACCAAGAGCCAGATACCCATATTTGTCCTGGAAGCTTCTTCTGATGTCACGCAACTCAACTAGGAAATAATGAATACTAAATTAAGGAATATACAAAGAAATTTACGAAAAAAGAAAAAACATGAAAAAAGAGTAAATTGAATAAATTGTAAACATAATAAATTGGCATCATTTAAATGTTCGATTAGTTCCACGAGAAGTAAAAGAAGTAAAGTTCCACAAAGAAGCAAAAGTATTCCCCAAGATGAACGAATAAATTAATGAATTTAAAACAAATAGACTATTTAGTAGAGTACAAGGGCAGCAAATTCGCAGGACATCCTGAGGGTTAGGTTGGCAGTTGCAATTGCCATCCTTCTGTCATTGCGAGGCAACCAAGCTGATTTTTTTTTATGGAGAAGCTATAAGACTCATATCCAATATACCCAGCAATCTTTTAGCAAAGAAAATATTTTAATCAGATAAAAACAACAACAATTAATTAAGAAAGTGCTATGAATAACAATACTCAATGGCAAGTAGCTTAATTAAACAATAAAGAAATTAAAATACAAAATTGTTGATATATTTTAAAATATATTGTTGCAATGAATAATCTAAAAAAGGTGCTAAAACAGCCGGTGTTGCAATGAGTGGAAGGGTACAATTCAAACAGATTGCGAAAAGGGATGGTTGAGGGGCTAGAAAGCTTCAAAACCAGTTAAACATTCAGAGAGATTTTTCTAGTTGGGCAGCATTGACTGCAAGTTTTAAATAGACACAATTACACTGGTGTCTCAGTTATGGACGTTAAACATACCTAGTCGTATATAATTAATAAGTCATATTTTGCTTATTTTTCTCGCGCCAAAACCTTAAGGTTCTTTTAACCCATCTGATATTTGGATTCAAATTTTTAAATTTAGCTATAACACGGCTTGAATTTCAGCACTTTTAATTATTTATACAATTTAATGCATTTCTAATGTTTAAAGAGGCACAGCCTTGAATCAACAACTCATTAGGTGCCATTTTTAATTATTTAGTCTAAAATGTTTTTTAAATATTTACAAAAGCGATTTTTTTTGTAGCCAGATTTCAACAATCTACTTCATCTTACTGATCTTTTGTTCATTACCGTCAAAACATTCTCATAAATATGGTGAAATCCTGTAAAACAAACAGAAACCTTTCTGTGTTTATTTGATATGAATACTGATACAAAAAAAAAAAAAAATAGTCAAGATCTACTTAATATTTACCATTTTAAGTTCGCATTGCTACTTTCGAATTTAGGTAAGGAAACTAAACACAAAGATCCGCTTTTTGAAATTTCAAAACAGATCGATTTTCATCTATTGGTATACATTACTCTTTCTATAGCCTTTTTAATTTTGTTCCACCCTTTTTCTTTAGCCTTTTAATTCTCTTCATCTTTACTTTTTTTTAGGATGTGGACATTTATCCGAGCGTTGCCTGGCTTTTGTGGGTAATTTTTTGAATACAAAAACTCCCTGAGATCCAAAAAATTGATGAAAGTATATAGTTTTTGAGAATTGAAACAAAATCAACAATGCATGTCATAGTTCACTGATGAGCTGTTGAAACCCGTGTTTGTTAGGGCTCATGAATCGATGTTCTAATTTTACGCTATTTTCACATCTTGTTGTGGCTTTCATCCGTGGAAAAAACAGATTCGGATACCAAGACTGTATAAAGTGCAGATCGGAATGATCAGCAGTCGGAACACGTGCTTTTTAAAGCTCTCAAATCGTTGGAAAAAGTTGCAGCTTGATTATATCATATATATAAATAACAACCGATCAGCAGTCAGAACACTTCATTTTTAAAGCTTCTAAATCATTGGAGGCAGTTGGAGCTTGATTATATTATATATAGAAATGATAAACGATCAGCCGTCGGAATACGTGATTTTCAAAGCTCGTAAATCATCAGAAGCAGTTGGAACTTGATGCAACTGCTTACATTTATATTGCTTCATCCATTTATACAACATTACTCTTATATATCATGAGTGTTTTGTACCGATCCTGCCAGTCTTCGAATTACAATGATAGCACTAATGGGGTTAGCCGTCTATGAAAATCACTAGTATGTAACAAAGTTTTTATTTTCAACTACAAACCAACGGGGTTTCTCCAAGAATGGGTTGTGAGATGACAATTCAGATTCGGCTTAAATTGAAAATGCTCTCTTATGCACTTTTTGGTGCTCATTCAAATGACATGATTGAGAAAAACATTTTTTGCACACATCACATTTAAACGGTTTCTCACCAGTGTGCACCCTTCGGTGTCTAACCAAAGAACTTGAATAAGAAAAGTTCTTTTGACATACATCACATTTATAAGGTTTCTCACCTGTGTGCAGTCTTTGATGTGTATTTAAATAGTCCGCTCGAAAAAAACTCTTCTGACACATATCACATTTAAACAGTTTTTTTCCTTTGTGAATTTTTTTATGTCTTTCCAATAGCGAATATACGGTAAATCTTTTATTGCATATATTACACTCATAGGCTTTTCTGCACTTTTTCCCATGCAAGCCAATATTAGAATTTGAAGCTTCCATTAGTGCATTGGCAGTACTTGATGATGCATCTGCGCCTCCTATAATAAAGTAAATAAAGGGCATGGAAAAAACCTAAAACGCTACAATAAAACATTCTCATTCATATACCCTAGGGTAATGATGCTCATATTAGAAATAAATGATAAAAATCAGACAAATTAAGAAAAAACATATAGCAAAACGAGAGGCTTGAATAGATTCAGGTCTATTACTACAAACATTGTAAAAATAAAACTCCAATTTTTTATTTACAGATATTACCATTCAAATATTAAAAACATCCCTTTGTTAAGAAACAAAAAAGGAGGGCACTTGTACAAGCCATTAATTAAACTTTAGGTTAAAGGTAGGTCTAATGGTCTAAGTAGGTAGGTCTAATGGTAGGTCTAATGGTAGGTCTAATGGTCTTTGTTTGCTGTATTTATGATGCTGTATTTATTTGTTTGCTGTATGTATTTATAATTGTATTTAAAAAGAGCTAATACTAAATCTGAAATTCCTTTATTACTTAATTTTCTTTTAACTTTTGCATTGTAACTAGCTTTTACAGCAGGTATTTCTTTAAAGCAGAAGTTTCATGTAAGGTGCACACAAACTCCCTGGGATCCAAAAAGATTGATGAAAATAATTTTTTTTTAAGAATCAAACAGTTCATGGTAAGAAACTGTAAGTAAGGAGCAACGCGGCTCAATAGTAACCGAAGCTCTAAAAACCGAATTTTTATACCAGTAGATATATCAAAAGAATAGACTTTTTACGCTGATATCAAATATACAAGTTTCATTAAGTTTAGTTTTACCCATCAAAGGTTAAAAGCCTGTGAAAATTTGCCTAATTTCCAAAATAGGGGAAAACACCCCATAAAAGTCATAGAATCCTAATGAAAATTACAATATCAGATTCAGCGTATCAGAGAACCCTACTGTAGAGGTTTCAAGCTCCTATTTGCAAAAATGGAGCCCCCTCATATACGTAATAATTTCTGTTCGTTTTAAGTTTTAATATTGCTCATTACTTTCAGTTAATTTTTTTTTTTTTTTAATAACAAAATTGACAATGCAGGTCGGAATAATTATCAACAATGCAGATCATAGTCGTAGTTCTCCGATCAACGGTCAAAACACGTGATTGTTAGTATAATTGAGCTCTCAGAATAATTGAAAATAATAACAAAATCATCAATGTAGGTCATAGTTCACCGATCAGCTGTCAGAACACGTGATTGTTAGGTCTCATAAATCGATGTTCAAATTTTACCCTATTTTAACATCTCCTTTTGGCTTTCAACCGCGGAGAAAACAGTTTAAGATATCAAGAATGTAGAAAACAGTTGGAACTAGTTTACATTATATACATAAAAATAACTGATCAGCCAATCAGCAGTGGGAACAACGAAAAGGCTATCAGCAGTCAGAACACGTGATTCTTAAAGCTTGCAAATTATTAGAAGCAGTTGGAACTTGATTATATCATATGTAGAAATAATAACCGATCAGCAGTCGGGACACGAGATTTACAAAGCTCATAAATACCTGGATACAGTTGGAACTTAATTATACTATATATAGAAATAATAATAAATCAATCGATAAGCAGCTGAAAACGTGATTTTTAAAAGCCCGTAAGCCGTTGTAAACAGCTGGAACTTGATTATCACATGTAGAAATAAAAACCGATCATCCCACCAGTAGTCGGAATACGTGATATTTAAAGCTCACAAATCGTTAGAAACAATTGGAACTTGATCAAATACCGTCAGGTACATAATGACATCACTCCTGTATGCCCTATTATCTTGTATCAACGCTACCAGTCTTCGGCTTACAATGATAGTATTAGTAGGCTTAGCCGTCTTACCATCATGCGAGTCTAGAGTTAACTTACAGGCATTTTTATGACCAAATACTCTGGAGGCATTTGCCTCCTTTTTTTTACTTCAAAAAAATTCAAATGAATTTAATACAAAAATGTGCATTGTCAGTTTAATATACATATGCTGATATTTATTCCTTAAATTCTTAATTAATTTTTGTTTTCTTAAAGTTATAGGCTAAGTGAAAACATTACAAAAAAAAATTCAGTAGAGTACAAATTATATTCTGGCTTTTAGATAGCATAGGGTTTAGAACCCTACTCAGATTAATTTCTGCTCGTTTTGAGTTAGACTTATTTTAATTTCTGTTTGTTTTAGGTTTCATTTATTTATTGATACTGATTTGTGGTAGCTGTATGGTTGGTAGATTATTTGATTCTATTTTTGTTCATTTTTGGTTTAATGGAGTTCTTTACTTTTTTTGAAAAACTTATTTAATACAAAAAATTTTTTGATTAATTTCTGTTCGTTTTATATTGAAATAGTCTTTTCAAACAGTTCGTGGTAACGAACTGTAAGTAAGGAGCGACCCGGCTCAATGGTAACCGGAACTTTAAAAAACGGAATTTCGATACCAATAGATACATCAAAAGAATCAGATTTTAATGCTGATTTCAAATATATAAGTTTCATCAAGTTTAGTCTTATCTATCAAAAGTTAAGCGCCTGAGAAAATTTGGCTGATTTTCGAAAAACGGGGGAAAGACCCCCTAAAAGTTATAGAACCTTAATGAAAATCACACCATCATATTCAGCGTATAAGAGAACCCTACCGTAGAGGTTTCAAACACCTATCTACAAAAATGTGGAATTTTGCATTTTTTGCCAGAAGAAAGATCACGGATGCGTGTTTATTTGTTTTCTTTTTTTTTTTTTTTCAGGGGTGATTGTATCGACCCAGTGATCCTAGAATATCGTGGGAGGGCTCATTGGAACGAAAATTAAAAGTTCTAGTGCCCTTTTTAAGTGACCAAAAAATGGAGGGCAACTAAGCCCCCTCCCACGCTCATTTTTTCCCAGAGTCACCCGATCAAAATTTTGAGATAGCCATTTTGTTCAGCATGGTCGAAAATATGATAACTATGTCTTTTGGGATGACTTAATCCCCCGAAGTCCTCGGGGGGAGGGCTGAAAGTTATGAACTTTACCCAATGTTAACATATAGTATTGGTTATTGGGAAGTATACAGACGTTTTCAGGCGGGATTTTTTCTGGTAGGTGGGGTGGGTCGGGGGTTATATGGGAGGATCTTTTCATGAAGAGAGTTTTCATGAGGGAAGGGACATTGCTATGAAGGGGGCTTCAGTTTTCCCGTCATTATTAAAGAAAAAGACCAGAAATTAAACAAAAAAAAAGTTCTTCAACTGAAAGTAAGGAGCAACATCAAAACTTAAAATGAACAGAAAATATTACGTATATGATTGGGTTCACCCCCTAGTCAATACCTCGCTCTTTAAGCCAAAGTTTTTTAGTACTTTCATAAGAGCTATTTATTCTAATTAACGGCCTTTGTGATTAAGGGTTCATTTTTAAAGAATTGGAACAAAATTCGAACTTTAGCTTAAAGAGCAAGGTATTGACTAGGGGGCGAACCCCCTAATATACGTATTAAAATCTATGAATATAGAAGTTCGTTTCATAAGTTAATTCGTAAGTTACGTATATTTATTACTAATCAAAACGTTCGTAAATACAATTAAACAAGTTTCGAGAAAGCCATTTAACCAAATAAAAGTAAAATTAATATGCAAATTTTGTTTTAATTATTCATATACGGTGAGCCAACATCAAAACCTGCATTAATTCAAAAACGTTCAAAAATTAAATGAAAAAACAAGTTTTTTTAACTGAAAGTAAGGAACGACGTTAAAACTTAAAACGAACAGAAATTATTTCGTATATGAAAGGGACTGTCCCCTTCTCAGTGCCTCGCTCTTTACGCTAAAGTTTGACTTTCTCACAACTCAATTTTTTTTTTAACAATAAAAAACTTTAGCGTAAAGAGCGAGGCGTTGAGGAGGGGACATCCCCTTTCATATACGGAATAATTTCTGTTCGTTTTAAGTTTTAACGTCGTTCCTTACTTTCAGTTAAAAAAACTTGTTTTTTTATTTTTTTTAGGGAGAAAGACTGAGCCTCTTAACCATCCCTTCCATAAAAGCCTTTAATACCCTCTGGGCATAACTTAAAACCATTGCCCCTAATTTCTGGGGTTTGTTTCAACCCCAAAAGCCTTGTCGCATGATATTTAGACTATTTTGAATAGAATGGCTAACTCAAAATTTCTATTAGACGTATTTCGGGACAATATGACTTGTGTGTAGGGGTGAGAGGGTAGCTGCCCACTGATTACTTTGACTCTTAAAAAGAGCACTAAAGCGCCTGATTACCAATTCAAAGAGCGTCCTTTGAAGTATATATGACCCCACTTTCTATAAAAATCCTATATGTCCCCAGGGCACAACTTACAACCCTTGCCCTGAGGCCTGGGGGGATTTGTTATCCTCAAAAACATAATTTCCCGACTTTTCTGATACGCTTAAAAAAATGGCTATATCAAAATTTTGATTGGAAGAGTTTGGGGAAATGATAGGCGTGGAGGGAGACATTTGCCCTCTGATCACTTTTGACAAATAAAAAAGGCACTAGTCCTCTCAATTTCCAATCGAATGAGCCCTTTTTGAAGCTTCTACGACAAAACTTTCTATAAAAACGTTATATGCCCCAAGGGCATATCTTACGACCCTTGTCATGAGGGCAACGGAGGGAGGGTTGTCATCCTCAAAGACATAATTTTCAGACCTTCCAACTACGTTGAACAAAATGGCCATATCAAAATGTTGATCGAAAATGTTTGGGGAAATGATGGGCGTTAGGGGGGGGGGGGGTGATTCTCCTTCTGAATACTTTCGACTATTAAAAATGGCAATAGCCCTCTCAATTTCCAATCGAAAGATCCCTTTTGAAGTTTTCACGACAACACTTTCTATATGACATTATATGCCCCCAGGGCATAACTTACAACCTTAGCCCTGAGGGCTGTTGGGGGGGGGGTTGTAATACTTAAAAACATAATTCCCGGACCCTTCAACTAAATTCAACTATATCAAAATGTTGATCAGAAGTGTTTGGGGAAATGATGGGTATGGGGGGGCATTCGTCCTCCGATCGCTTTTGACTATTAATAAGGGCACTAGCGCTCTCTATTCCCAATTGAATGAGTCCTTTTTGAAGTTTTTACGACAACGCTAGCAAAAACCTAATTTCCAGAACTTTCCACTAGGTTGAACAAAATGTCTATCTCAACAATTTTGATTGGATGTGTTTGGGAAAATGGTAGGCTTGAGAGGAGAGTTAGTTGCCCTTCAATCACTTTCGACTATTAAATAGGACACTAGCGCTTTCAATTTCCAATCGAATGAGCTCTTTTGAAGTTTCTACGACAACGCTTTCTACAAAATCTTGTATGCCTCCAGGGCAGAACTTACAACTCTTGCGCTGAGGGCTGTGGGGGGAGTGTCATCCTTAAAGACATAATTTCCGGACTTTTCAACTACGTTGAACAAAATTGCAATCTAAAAAAAATTATTGGATGTTTTTGGGGAAATGGTGGGCGTGGGAGGGGTGTTAGTTTTCCTCCAATCACTATTGACTATTAAAAAGGGCACTAGACCTTCGACGTTTCTATTACAACGCTCTATAAAAACCTTACATGCCCCCAAGGCATGACTTACAACCCTTGCCCTGAGGGGTGTGTGTGTGGGGGGGGGGGGGAGGGGGTGATCATCCTCAAAGACATAATATCCAGAACTTTCAACTACGTTGAAAAAAATGGCTATCTCAAAATTTTGATTGGATGTGTTTGGGGAAATGGTGGACGAGAGAGGGAGGTTAGTTTTCCACCAATCAATTTCGACTAGCGTATTAAAAAGGGCACTAGCCCTTTCAATTTCCCATTGCATGAGCCTTTTTGAAGTTTCTACGACAGAATTTTCTATAAAAACAACCTCATATGCCCCAAGGGCATAACTTACAACCTTAACCCTGAGGGCTCGTTGTCCTCCAATCAATTTCGACTAGCGTATTAAAAAGGGCACTAGCCCTTTCAATTTCCAATCGAATGAGCCCTTTTTGAAGTCTCTACGAAAACATTTTCTAGAAAAAACCTTATATGCCCCCAGGGCATAACCTATAACCCTTGCATTGAGGGGTTTGGGGGATTTTTCATCCTCAAAATCATAATTTCCAGAACTTTCAACAACGTTGAACAAAATGTCTATCTCAAAATTTAAATTGAATGTATTTGGGAAAATGGTGGGCGTGAGAGGGGGGTTAGCTGCTCTCCATTCACTTTCAATTATTAAAAATGGTACTAGCCCTTTCAATTTCCAATCAAATGAGCCCTTTTTGAAGTTTTACGACAACACTTTCTATAAAAACTCATATGCTCCTAGGGCGTAACTTACAACCTTTGCCCTGAGGGCTCTGAGGGGATTTTCATCCTCAAAGACATAATTTCCAGAACTTTCAACTATGTTGAACAAAATGGCTATCTAAAAATTTTGATTGGATGCGTTTGGGGGAAAGGCGGGCATGAGAGGAGGGTTAGTTGCCCTCCAATCACGTTCGACTATTAAAAAGGGCACTAGCCCTTTGAATTTCCAATCGAATGCACACTTTTTGAAGTTTTTACGACAAAGCTTTCAATAAAACCTTATGTGCCCCCTGGGTATAACTTATAACGCTTGCCCTGAGGGCTGTGAGGGGGTTATCATTCTCAAAGACCTAATTTCCAGAACTTTCAACTACGTTGAAGAAAATGGCTATCTAAAAATTTTGATTGGATGTGTTTGGATAAATGGTGGGCGTGGAAGGGGTGTTGTTGCCTTCCAATCACTTTCGACTATTAAAACGGGCAAACGCCCTTTGAATTTCCAATCGAATGAGCCTCTTTTGAAGTTTCTACGGCAACGGCTTCTATAAAAACCTTATATGCCCCCAGGGCAGAACTTAAAACCCTTGCCCCGAGGGTTTTGGGGGAGTATCCTCATCAAAAATATATTTTCTATCTGGAAATCAACTACGCTGAACAAAATGGTTATCTCATAATTTTGATTGGATGTGTTTGGGGGAATGATGGGTGTGGGGGAGGGGCTAGTTCCCCTCCAATTACTTTCGACTATTAAGAAGGGAACTAGCCCTTTGAATTTCCAATCGAATGAGCCTGTTTTGAAGTTTCTACGACAACGCCTTCTTATAAATCCTTATATGCCCCCAGGGCATAACTTAAAACCCTTGCCCTGAGGGTTGTGGGGGAGTGTCCTCCTAAAAAACATATTTTCTATCCGGAAATCAACTAGCCTACGCTGAACAAAATGGCTATCTCAAAATTCTTATTGGATGTGTTTGGGGGAATGATGGGCGTGGGGGGCTAGTTGCCCTCCAATCACTTTCAACTATTAAAAAGGGCACTAGCCCTTTGAATTCCCAATCGAATGAGCCTGTTTTGAAGTCTCTACGACAACACCTTCTATAAAAACCTTATATGCCCCCAGGGCATAACTTAAAACCCGTGCCCTGAGGGTTTTGGGGGAGTGTCCTCCTCAAAAATATATTTTCTATCTGGAAATCAACTACGCTGAACAAAATGGTTATCTCATAATTTTGATTGGATGTGTTTGGAGGAATGATGGGCGTGGGGGGGGGGGGCTAGTTGCCCTCCAATCATTTTTGACTATTAAAAAGGGCACTAGAACTCTCGATTTCCAATCAAATGAGCCCCCTTTGAAGCTTCTACGACGACCCCTTCCATATGAAGTGCCTCTGGGAAAAACTAATAATAAATAATAAAACATTGGAGCCGTATGGCCTTTACTATAGGCAACGCTACAGTGTTGCCTCTGACATTGTCTTTTTCAGGGAGAAAGACTGAGCCTCTTCTGAAGTTAAACAACCATCCCTTCCATAAAAGCCTTTAATACCCCCAGGGCATAACTTACAACCATTGCCCCTAATCTCTGGGGTTTGTTTCAACCCCAAAAGCCTAGTTATATGATATTTAGACTATTTTGAATAGAATGGCTATCTCAAAATTTCAATTAGACGCATTTCGGGACAATATGACGTGTTTGTAGGGGTGAGAGGGTAGCTGCCCTCTGATTACTTTGACTCTTAAAAAGAGCACTAGAGCGTCTGATTACCAATCCAATGAACACCCTTTGAAGTTTATATGACCACGCTTTCTATAAAAATCCTATATGTCCCCAGGGCACAACTTACAACCCTTGCCCTGAGGGCTGGGGGATTTGTTATCCTCAAAGACATAATTTCCAGACTTTTCTGATAGGTTTAAAAAATGGCAAACTCAAAATTTTTGATTGGAAGTGTTTGGGGAAA
This sequence comes from Artemia sinica, assembly GCA_027921565.1. Lineage (NCBI taxonomy): Eukaryota > Metazoa > Arthropoda > Branchiopoda > Anostraca > Artemiidae > Artemia > Artemia sinica. The sequence goes on along the minus strand of CM051263.1, from coordinate 731,739 downwards.
TGATAGGCGTGGAGGGAGACATTTGCCCTCTGATCACTTTCAATTATAATTTACGACCCTTGTCATGAGGGCTATGGGGGGAGGGTTGTGATCCTCAAAGACATAATTTCCAAACCTTCCAACTACGTTGAACAAAATGGCCGAATAAAAAGGTTGATCGAAAATGTTTGGAGAAATTATGGGCGTTAGGGGGGGGGGCGATTCTCCTTCTGATTACTTTCAACTATTAAAAAGGACAATAGCCCTCTCAATTTTCAATCGAAAGAGCCCTTTTTGAAGCTTTTACGACAACACTTTCTACATGACATTATATGACCCCAGGGCATAACTTACAACCTTAGCCCTGAGGGCTGTTGGGGGTTGTCATACTTAAAAACACAATTTCCGGGCCCTTCAACTACGTTCAACAGAACTGCTATATCAAAATCTTGATCGGAAGTGTTTGGGGAAATGATACGTATGGGGGAGGGGCATTCGCCCTCCTATCATTTAGACTATTAATAAGGGGACTAGCTCTCTCAATTCCCAATTGAATGAGTCCTTTTTGAAGTTCCTACGACAACGCTGGCAAAGACCTAATTTCCAGAACTTTCAACTACGTTGAACAAAATGTCATTCTCAAAATTTTGATTGGATGTGTTTGGGGAAATGGTAGGCTTGAGAGGGGCGTTAGTTGCCCTCCAATCACTTTCGACTATTAAATAGGGCACTAGCGCTTTCAATTTCCAATCGAATGAGCCCTTTTTAAGTTTATACAACAACACTTTCTATAAAACTTTATATGCCCCCAGGGCATAAATTACAACCCTTGCGCTGAGGGGTATGAGGGGAGTGTCATCCTCAAAGACACAATTTCCGGACACTTCAACTACATTGAACAAAATGGCCATCTAAAACATTTTAATGGATTTTTTTGGGGAAATGGTGGGCGTGGGAGGGGTGTTAGTTTTCCTCCAATCAGTTATGACTATTAAACAGGGAACTAGCCCTTCGAAGTTTCTATTACAACGCTCAATATAAACCTTATATGCCCCCAAGGCATGGCTTACAACCCTTGCCCTGAGGGGTTTGGGGGGGGGGGGGTTGATCATCCTCAAAGACATAATATCCAGAACTTTCAACTACGTTGAAAAAAATGGCTACCTCAAAATTTTGATTGGATGTGTTTGGGGAAATGGTGGACGTGAGAGGGAGGTTAGTTGCCCACCAAACAGTTTCGACTAGCCTATTAAAGAGGGCACTAGCCCTTTCAATTTCCAATTGAATGAGCCTATTTGACGTTTCTACGAGAACATTTTCTATAATAACCTTATATGCCCCCAGGCATGACTTACAACCTTAGCCCTGAGGGCTCTGGGGGGAGTGTCATCCTAAAAGACCTAATTTTCAGAACTTTCATGTACGTTGAACAAAATGGCTATCTCAAAATTTTGATTGGATGTGTTTGGGGAAATGGTGAGCTAGAGAGGGGGGTTAGTTGCCCTCCAATCACTTTTGACTATTAAAAAGGGCACTAGCCCTTTCAATCTCCAATCGAATGAGCCCTTTTTGAAGTTTCTACAAAACTTTCTATAAAAGCCCTATATGCCCCCAGGTTATAACTTACAACCCTTGCCCTCAGGGCTCTCAGGGGGTTGTCATCATAAAAGACCTAATTTCCAGAACTTTCAACTACGTTGAACAAAATGGCTATCTCAAAATTTTGATTGGATGTGTTTGGGGAAATGGTGAGCTAGAGAGGGGGGTTAGTTGCCCTCCAATCACTTTTGACTATTAAAAAGGGCACTAGCCCTTTCAATTTTCAATTGAATGAGCCCTTTTTGAAGTTTTATGACAACGCATTCTATAAAAACCTCGTATGCCCCCAGGGCGTAACTTACAACCTTTGCCCTGAGAGCTGTGGGGGGTTGTCATTCTCAAAGACATAATTTCCGAAATTTCCAACTCTGTTGAACAAAATGGCTATCTCAAAATTTTGATTGGATGTATTTGGGGAAATGGTAGGCGTGGAAGGGGTGTTAGTTGCCTTCCAATCACTTTCGACTATTACAAAGGGCACTAGCCACTCCAATTTCCAATCGAATGAGCCCTTTTCGAAGTTTCTACGACAATTCCTTCGATATGAAGTGCCCTGGTCTAAAACCAAAAATAAAATAAAATAAATAATACATTGTGCCAACATCGTTCTTTACTTCGGCAGCGTGATTGCGCTACCAATGATTTTCATTGTCATTCATCTTTTAATCAAGGCTGTTGTCCCAGTGAATCAGCATGTTGATTTAAATCATCCTCCACCTGTCATAGCAATATTTCTTCTAAGAGATCCATTACGTTAAAAGAGATCCGATAATTTAAAGGATATGCAAGACGTTCTTAACAGCTTTATCGGGTCAAAAAGTACATTTGGCTATACGAAGGAGCAATATTTTTCAAAATTACTTTCATGGGTTTATGATGGATGTGCCACTTTCATTGTTCTTCATTTTCGTTTATTATTATTTCGAACATTTTTTTCAATACCCTTCACCTTAGCTGCTCAAATTGGTATTGCCACATTTGATGGTCTTGGTTGTTCATTTTAACCAATGAATTTCAATTACTCAGGTCGACCTCTTGATCTTGTATAAATTTGATGGTTCAGCTTATTCATTTTGAGCAATTATCATTATACAGCAATTCAGCAACTGACCAACCCCCATGTCTTCTCAAAACCAGAACATAATTTGCACTTTATTGAAAACCAAATATGTCTCGTGTTTTGGCTTTTTGACTTTATTAAATAAAAATTATCAAGAGTTTAAAGAATAAAAAACTGACAAACCACATTAAAGTATATGTATATTAAAGTATTATTAAATTTAATATGCTTTAATATACTTTAAAGTATATTAAACTGACAAACCATTGTTATTTGCTTTTTTAAAGTAAAAGTGCAGATTATGTTCTGGTTTTGAGCCGGCATGGGGTTGCCAGTTTTACTCATGTTGATTTTTACTCGTTTTGAGTTTGACTCGGTAAACTTATTTCGTTTTGGATAAATTATTAATTGATGATGATTTATGGTAGTTTTACGCTTGAAAGATTATTTTACTTTATTTTTACTCATTTTCGGTTTAATGGAGCTCTTTACTTTTTTCAGAAAAACTTGTTTCGAGGGAAAGGTCTTTCAAATTAATGTCTGTCCATTTGTATTGACCTAGTCTTTTTCACTGATGGAAAATAATATTTTATATCGTTTCGTTTTCAGAGGCAACGCTATGGCGTTGCCTGTAGTGTTTTAATAGTCGAAAGTGATTGGAGGGCAATAAGCCCCCCCCCCCCCACGCCCATCATTCTCCCAAACACACCCAATCAAAATTTTGAGATAGCCATTTTGTTCAGCGTAGTCGATTTCCAGATAGAAAATATGATTTTGACGAGGACACTCCCCCAAAACCCTCAGGGCAAGGGTTTGAAGTTATGCCCTGGGGGAAAATTAGGTTTTTATAGAAGGCATTGTCGTAGAAACTTAAAAAGAGGCTCATTCGATTGGAAATGCAAAGGACTAGTGCCCTTTTTAATAGTCGAAAGTGATTTACTCATGTTGATTTTTACTCGTTTTGAGTTTGACTCGATAAACTTATTTCGTTTTGGATAAATTATTAATTGATGATGATTTGTGGTAGTTTTACGCTTGAAAGATTATTTTACTTTATTTTTACTCATTTTCGATTTAATGGAGCTCTTTACTTTTTTTCAGAAAAACTTGTTTCGAGGGAAATGTCTTTCAAATTAATGTCTGTCCGTTTTTATTGACATAGTCTTTTTCACTGATGAAAAATAATATTTTATATCTTTTCGTTTTCAGAGGCAACGCTATGGCGTTGCCTGTAGTGTTTTAATAGTCGAAAGTGATTGGAGGGCAATAATCCCCCCCCACGCCCATCATTCTCCCAAACACACCCAATCAAAATTTTGAGATAAGCATTTTGTTCAGCGTAGTCGATTTCCAGATAGAAAATATGATTTTGACGAGGACACTCCCCCAAAACCCTCAGGGCAAGGGTTTGAAGTTATGCCCTGGGGGAAAATTAGGTTTTTATAGAAGGCATTGTCGTAGAAACTTAAAAAGAGGCTCATTCGATTGGAAATGCAAAGGACTAGTGCCCTTTTTAATAGTCGAAAGTGATTGGAGGGCAACTAGTCCCCCCCCCACGCCCATAATTCCTCCATTTACATCCAATCAAAATTTTAAGATAGCCATTTTGTTCAGCGTAGTTGATTTCCAGATAGAAAATATGTTTTCGAGGAGGATACTCCCCCACAACCCTCAGGGCAAGAGTTTTAAGTTATGCCCTGGGGGCATATAAGGTTTTTATAGAAGGCGTTGTTGTCGAAACTTCAAAAAAGGTTCATTCTATTGAAAATTCAAAGGGCTAGTGCCCTATTTAATAGTCAAAAGTGATTGGAGGGCAACTAACCCGCCTCTCACGCCCACCTTTTCCTCAAACACATCCAATCAAAATTTTGACATAGCCATTTTATTAAACGTAGTTTTAAGTTCTGGAAATTAGGTCTTTGAGGATGAGAACTCATCCACAGTCCTCAGGGCAAAGGTTGTAAGTTATGCCCTGGGGGCATATAAGGTTTTGTATAGACAACGTTGCCGTAAAAACTTCAGAAAGGGCTCATTCGATTGGAACTTTAAATGGCTAGTTCCCTTTTTAATAATCGAAAGTGATTCTAAGGCAACTGATACCCCTTCCACGCCCACCATTTCCCCAAACACCTCCAATCAAAATTTTGATATAGTCATTTTGTTCAACGTAGTTGAAAGTTCTGGAAATTATATGTTTGAGCAGGACACTCCCCCCACAGTCTTAAGGGGAAAAGGGTTATAAGTTATGCCCTGGGGGGGATATATGGTTCTTATGGAAGGAATGCTCGTATAAACGTCAGAGAGAGTTCATTTGATTGGAAATTGAAAGTTCTAGTTCACTTTTTAAGCGTCAAAAGATATTGGAGGGTAACCAGCTCCACCCCCCCCCCCCCCCCCCAAACCCTTATCTCCCAAATGCATCCAACAAAAATTTTAAGATAGTTATTTTGTTAAAAATAGTTCAAAGATCATACAACAAAAATTCCGGTGTCGACAAAACCCACCAGGGCCCGGGGACAGGCATTGTAAGTTATGCCCTGGGGGCATATATGGGTCTTATGGAAGGGATGCTCGTATTAACTTCAAAGAGGGATCATTCTATTGGAAATTGAAAGTTCTAGTTCACTTTTAAAGAGTCAAAAGAGATTGGAGGGCACTTAGCCCCTCCCCTCCAAGCCCTTTTTCCCTCAAACCCATCCGACAAGAACTTTTAGATTTTTTTTTTAATAATTCAAAGACCATATAACGAAAATTCAGGGGTCAACACGGCCCCCCACGGCCCGAGGGCAGGTGTTGTGAGTTAGACTTTGGGGGAATATATGGTTCTTATTGAAGGGATGCTCGTTAAAAATTCAGAGATGGCTCATTTGATTGGAAATTGAAAGTTCTAGTTCAGTTTTTTAGAGTCAAAAGAGATTGGAGGGCAACTAGCCCCCGCCCCACGCCCCTTTTTCCCCAAATACATCCGATAAAAATTTTGAGATAGCCATTAAGTTAAAAATTGCTCAAAAGTCAGATAACAAAAACTCAGGTGTCGTCACAACACCCCAGGGCCAGGGGGCAGGCATTGTAAGTTATGCTCTGGGGCATATATTGTTCGTATGAAAGGGATGCTCGTATAAATTTCAGAGGGCTCATTTGATTGGATATTGAAAGTTCGAGCTCACTTTTTAATAGTCAAAAGAGATCCGAGGGCAGCTAGCCCCCCCCACGCCTTCTTTTTCAAAAGCCATCTGATGAGAATCTTGAGATATACATTTTGTTAAAAATAGTTCAAAGGTCGGATAAGAAAAATTCCTCTGTCGACGGAACCCGCCAGTGCCCGGAGGCAGGCGTTATGAGTAATGCTCTAGGGGCATATATATTTCTTATGGAAGGGATGCTCGTATAAACTTCGGAGAGGGCTCATTTGATTGGAAATTGAAAGTTCTTGTTCACTTTTTAAGAGTCCAAAGAGATCGAAGGGCAACAAGCCCCCCCCTCCTCCCCCCCACTCCATTTATTTTTTCCCAGAGGCACTTCATATAGAAGGGGTCGTCGTATAAACTTCAAAGGGGGCTCATTCGATTGGAAATCGAGAGTTCTAGTGCCCTTTTTAAGAGTCAAAAGTGATCAGAGGGCAACTACCCCCCCCCCCCCAATTTGAGGTAACCATTTTGTTAAAAATAGTTCAAAGATCATATAAAAAAAACTCCTTTACGTATGGTCATTTTGTTAAAAATAGTTCAAAGGTCAGATGAGAAAAACTCCTGTGTCGACACCCCCCCCCCCTAGGGCCGGAGCAGGCATTGTAAGTATTGCTCTGGGGCATATATGGTTCTTATGGAAGGTATGCTCGTATAAACTTCAGAGAGGGTTCATTTGAATTGAAATTAAAAGTTGTAGTTCCTTTTCTCAGAGTGAAAAAAGATCAGAGGGCAACTAGCCCCTCCCACCCTCCACGCCTTTAGGTGTATCGGATGGACAAACCAATCCGATAAAAGTGTCAGGTGACCATTTTGTTAAAAATAGTTAAACCATCAGATATTAAAACTCCAGGGTCTACACAGCCCCCCAGGGATCAGGGACAGGCGTTGTAAGTTATACTCTGGGGATATATATGTCTCTTATAGAAGGGATACTCGTATAAACTTCAGAAAGGGCTCATTTGACTGAAAATAGAAAGTTCTAGTTCACTGTTAAAAAGTCAAAAGAGACCGAAGCTTAATCTAGTCCCCCCCCCCCTCCCACACCCTTTATCCCCAAACCCATCCGATAAAAATTTTGAGATAGCAATTTTGTTAAAAACTAGTTCAAACATTAGATAATAAAAAGTCCGGGGTTGACACAAACCCATTTTTTCACTTTGATATTGTTACTTTGATATCAGTTTTGATACTTCGATGAATAGGCCTATTTGATTTTTTTTTTCAAGTTTGATTTTGAAATAAGGAATTTTTAAAAACTAGAAATTTTTTGCAATCAAAAACGAACAAACATTAATTAAAAAAAACTTTCCGAAAAATGAGTTTTTCAACGAAAAGTAAAGGCCATTTTAAACTTTAAGCTCAGCAGATACAAATAACTTTTAAAATTCAAACTCAAAACGAACAAAAATTACTATCAAAGAATAAATGAAACCAAAAACGAACAGATATTAAATAAACAATCATAGCAAAAACATACAACAAGTAATAATATAAATGAATAAATAGATCTTAAGCGAGTAATGCTTAGATTGAATATGAAAATCAAGCTTAAAACGAAAAGAAATATTTTCCTATTGAAGTATAAATGAGACTTAAAACGAACAGAAATTAAATAAACAATCAATGCAAACAAACATACAATAAATATTAACGTAAATTAATCAATAAATCTTAAAACGAGGGAAACTTAAATTGAATATGCAAATCATGCTTGAAACGAACAAAAATCACCACAAGCAAGAGTTTGGGTATGACCTCCTTCTCTCACTGTAAAAGTCTAAAACCTACTGCGTCATTGGCGCTTTACTGAAAACTATATGCGTCTTGAAAAGTATAAACAACATCAAATTGAATATTTGATGTATAATGATATTAATTGTTGAAAGATCCATCAGTTCAAGAATTTATTTCACTGTAATTGTATTTTTATTTTCAACGCTGTAAGAATTGGAAAAGAAAATATTTGTCATAAAATTGGTTTTAAGTTTTATTGTCTTAAATAACTTATGTCCGAACAAACATGCAAACCTAATCAGCAGAATCCATACAAAAACTTTTAACTAGGAATTCTTTTAAAGGTATCGAAGGAATCGTAAAGTCGCGCAGACTCTAGGACCACACTCCTGCTTATATCACAATCTATTAGGTGTTGGAAGTGCAGAGATGATAAGCGGAATGATCCAAAATAAAACAGCGGAATGATCCAAAATAAAACAGCAGAATGATCTGATTATGACACAGGACAGCCAAAATGTGGCCAGGCAACAGTAGGAAAGTGAAAGAAGCACAAGACAGAAGATTTCAAATCAAGAAAGTATTTTAATGAAGAGCGGTTATTTCCCTGCATAATAATCCTTTATCACAGAGTTCTGAAAGGTTATTTAGTGACGAGGTAAAAGTTGACATCCACACAAAAGGAATATTCGGAATATCAGACTGACATAAGCTGCAGAAAAGGATTCGAAGTATTGGGTCTGAAAGTATGTTTTGTTTACTTAAATGATAAAGATTAAGTAAACAAAACAAGATGCGCAAGATGCCTAGGAAACAGCAACAACTATCCCTATTTCCTCCTTATGGATGCACTTCATTCTAGTCAGGGCTAGCTATAAGATTCTAAAGAAAATGAGAAAGCATGACTTTCCAACGTTTAAAGCAAGGAAATTTACAGAAAAAACACTAAAAAACGCTTTCAAAGAGGGCTGTCATCTTTAAACAAACACGAAGCTCAGTTCTACTGGCTGTAATAAAAGCACTGTCATCAGCAAAAGCCACAAGTGCATCTGTAGAAAAGAGCTCTTCTTGCAGGTAGATGCTGGTTAAAATAGATGAGAGCAAACCTCAAGAGTTGAATTTTCAGCCACATAAACAAGGTAATTAATATAAACTAAAAATAGGATCAAACCAAAGACAGATCCTTGCAGGGCACCAAACACTATTTCGGAAGAGTCACAAAAAAGCACACCAGCCGAGATGATTTTACCAGATAAATATGAAATAAACTACCTCTTATACTACTTTTTTAAAGTTTTAGACGACAAATCTTTCGCGCTAATAAGTTGAATGTTTTTATGTACATTAAGAAAAAGAGCGGTAGGTATCAGAGCAGAGTAGAGGCGAAGGAAAATAATACAAGAAAGTTGGGCATGCACACTCAGCTGAATACTTTGTCCTAAAACAACACTAAAATTCTGAAAAAAATACGATTTAAATAATGAAAATCAAGAAGACAAGGAAGTACAGCCTTTTTCCAAAAAAATTACTAAACACAGATAAAAAAGAGATTTGGGACGATGATTTTCGGGATCAATTCGTCACCCATTTAACATGATTGTTTACTTGGAGTGGTTTCCTAATGTCATCACTGCACTCAGAGAATTTTCTATAATAAGAATACGATTTATCCTTCTAGCGAAGCAAATTGTAAACTCCTCAATAAGGTTCGAAACATTGGAGTCGAGATATATACAAAAACGGCTTAGAAGATTAGAAATAACATAAATAAATTCCCTAATGGTAAAAATATAGACAAATAATACATTTTCAGGCAAATACGAGTCATCTGTTTCATTTCGTTAATGAGCATATTCATCAATTTTACATAAGGCTTGTCTAAATTTCTATTCAGCATTTGAGCTCTCCAGAATTTCATGAATGACTTTCTTCATGAAGATCTAAGTTCAATAAATCTCATTCCACAAAAATTGGAAAAAGAAATTGAAAACAAAAAATTTGTTGACTCTTAACTCAAAAATACAAAATTAATTCTGTATTTTTGTTTGTGCCTATGGCTTTTAGTAAAATAACACTCTATTCTATAAAATATACTATATAAGAAAATATATTAAAATCATATTATAAAATACGGTACAAACTTCTGGTAGGAAGTAGAGACCTATTGTTTTTTTTTCAAATCATACTCTATCATCGTGAAATCAGATGATAATAAACGAATTCAAGTCTTGATTTTAAAAAAAGTATGAATGCTATAGTTTTAAGCTTTATTTTCTAGCTATTCGAAAACAGTCCTCACCAAATCTGTTTCAAGTGACGACTTGAAGCGTTCCTTTTAGAATCAAAAACCAGTTTAGCATTTAGAACAATGGGATGAGATAAGAGAACAATTCCGTCTTCAGATTAGTCTCGATTCATAGTTTCGTCCACTTCTCTGTACCACCTTTTTTTTGTTTTAATAAGCCACTATAGTTGATTCCGCAAAAAAAAAAAAAAAAAAAAAAAAAAAAAAAAAAAAAAAAAAAAAAAAAAAAAAAAAAAAGGCCCACCTTGAATGTCAAAAGATATGGTGCCTGATTTCTGGGTGTCATGTTGAAGTTTACAAGGGCCCGAAAAACCAGAAAAATTATCCAAATGACCATCTTCATGTTTAGGAAACAAAAGAAGATTTGGAACGCCCAAAACCTCCTCATTGTGACTTGATAAAGCATCTTCAACTTCTAAAACAAAATATAAATAAAATTGACATAAAAAAAATTCAATAGTAAAGCCTACTAAACAAATTCCACAGAATTTCTTTTTTTTTATACGTTAATCACGGGAATTGAAAATAATAAGTAGTACATTAGAACTGTGTGTTTCAGGCTCTGTGCATTTTTAGTATCTACTTTTTGTTCCACCACCACTTTGTATGGAAGAAATTTCGAGTTTCCTTTTTAAGAGTGTGAGATACCCCACCAGAACCTTCAGCCCAAAAGCTATGTTAAACAAGTTGTTCAATGTTTGCATATTGATTTTGTTATTTCGAATGGGAAGCGTGCTTTATCCTCGGTCTTGAAAAAGGCTATGGGTATGTGGGTCAGTTTTGAGAGATAATGAAAAGAATAAGGAAACAGTATGTGCACACAGAATGACAAAAGGGCGTATCAGCAATATTTCAGCAATAGCATATGCTATTAAATTGAAACTTTCAGGGATACAACTGCTTGCACTTCTACTACTATTGAACTGAATCAACAGAATTTAGGCTCATCCAGTTCACAAAAAGGGCGTCCGCGTAATATCCAAGGTAAAGCGAAAGGTATTACGTAGGAATGCAGCAATGTCCTCACATCAATGGTTTATGGTATTAACTTTCAAAGCTTAAACAACTACAACTTCTTCTATAATTGAGCTAAATCAAACGAAGTTGATTTAGGTTCTTAGAATGGCATAGATGCAATATCTCAGGAACAAAATAGAGTATTAAGTTGAAACTTTCAGGAAAAACTGAGAAATATTTAAAACTAGATCAAAAGATAGTAAGTGAAATAAGATTGCCAAAAATGGGTAAATACAATATTCCTGGATAAGCTGGGGGTATTGCGTTGGAACTTTCATAACATGTTTTAATTATGTTGAAGTAAATTAAAAGATACTCCACCTATGTCAAATGTTTGTGTGTCACTCCATCGTAAATGATATATCTTTTATTTGGAAATTATTTTTTTTTTTTTTTTCAAAAAAAATGTCCAAAAATTCTAAAAGATTTTGGGATTGATAGCTTAGAAACTAGAAGAATTATGAGAATAAAACTTTGAGCAAAAGATTTAAATCATATAATACATCCAGTGCTGATATTTTGAACCCCCTACTAACGTAAACCGAATTCCACGGTTTGTTCAAGTTAGATAGCATTTGAAATGTAATATTAATCTTTTGACATAAGCCAATGGCAATTTTGGGTTTTAAATAGCAGCCCAAGGTAGCCTAAGGAATGGATACCGAGCTTTAATGATCACCTAGCAAATTAATGAAGGTAGCTGGTATTTGCTAATGGTTGGGACATGGCTCGTAAGATAACTAATACCTTACGATTCTCATAATTACTAGTATATTAAGCTTGTTAGGATCTGTTGTATTTGTAAATTTTTGTTGGATTCACATATGAATACAACTCTTTTAATAAATATATAACTGAACAGTTAAAAATCTAAGCTACTCATTAATATGTTAGTTATTAAAATTTTTCGAGATTCAACACTTCAAATTATGTATCAATTGACTTACCAACAGGGGAATATTTTTATAAAGACCAAAGACGTTATAATTTTGTTGTATTTAGTTAACTATTAAAAATATATTAGTTCTTTTTTTATTCTGATTTGAAAAACATAACTTTTCTTAATTAAAAGAGTTGTTCAGCCTTAATGATTATTGAAACACCTAACTCAATTGATACACGTAAAATGGGAGGTCCAAGCGTATTTTTCTGCTTTCGGTGTAAAAATGGCAATTTTTGGCATTTTTCACTCCACGATTCAGAGTGGCAATTAAGGAGAGAATTCATATGATCAAGATGATCTTAACATTTTAATTACAACTATAATCATAGGAGAGAATCACTGTTTTGAGATATAGATCAACCTATGATGGAGTGAAGGAAAAAATATGTTTTCAGTTTGATGCCCTCGGTGCCCTAATCACACACTTCTCTGCCACGAAAATGCCCAATACAGTACCCTCATGATATACACTTAGAGTGGATATCAGACATTTTCACTATTAGAGTGGATATCAGACATTTTCACTATTTTCTAATTTGTTTTTGGGGCAAGTCAGATGGGTTCTGGACTGAATAATAAGAACAAAAATGTCAGAAAACTCACCTTCATAATCACAAAAACTTGATTCAGGCTCAGAAGGTTTGAAATTACAATTAAGCTGTTCAGATACGCCAGAAGAAACTGCCAAAGGAACATTTTCATGTTTCGGTGATAAAATAGTATAATTCCATCCAATAGTATCTTCACTAAAATTTGGGAATGTTCCTTCAACTTCTAAAGAAAATTCAAAGTGAATCAACATTAAAACCCTTAGAAAAGAAACACTTCTAGTATTACAAATTATGAAGAACAAAAAATAATCATTACATGGTGCTTCCAAAGTGAGAAAAGAAAACTTAATAGTAAAAAAAAAATAATCGAAAAACAATAAACTAACAACAACCGTCGTATCGACATTTTGACAGACGAATTTTTGACACTAGAATCTGGACTTGAGGGGAATTCCAGAAACTCATAGCCCAAGGTTAGGAAATACAAAGTTAGGGGATATAGAATTTATTTACTCATTGAGGAAGGATGGGGTGATTAGGCCTGGACTAGGCCTTGATTAAGGATGCTGCTAAGTCATGTTTAATTAGGGGAGCTTATAATAATAGAATTCTATTATTGTATCGTAGCATTATACACCCCTGTAAATCGAACTAATGGAGACAGAGGTGACTCAAAATGAATTTTACCCACATCTGCAAGAACAAATAGACAGGGTCCTAGGTAGAAATATTGTAATTTTATTAGGAGATTTTACCACCTAGGTTGGTAGAGATTGGAATAGATTGTATCCTAGCATGAACAAATTTGTCATAGTAAAAGAAAACAGCAATGTTGGTTATCCTAGCAAACAGAAAGGTATCCTAGCATACGTAAATATTTTGAAGGCAAAGAAAACTATAATGGTTAAAGACTGCTGCAATTTAGTAAGTACTACGATCTATATACAACCAATACAGTATTTGTTCATAAGATGGCCCATAAATTATCATGGAATTGACATGATGGTAAGACAGCTACCCTTACTGATTATAATATTTTAAGCCAAAGACTGACAGGACTAATTTTAGGGAATACAAAAGTGTTGTTATTGATGTTAAAAGCCAAGATAACCATCTATTAGGGTCTAGGATTAACCTAAACATAAAACTTAGGAACTCTAACAACTTTCCAGGAAATTGTGACGTTCGCAGACTCCAGTATGAAAATTATAGAAGACAATGTAGAAGATGGATGGAATAATTTTAGGAAAATAGTTTGTAAACTCGCTGATGGTATCTCTGGGAAGAAAGTTGGAAACACAACTAAGAAAAAAAGTGAAAATGCTTTATGTTTAATAGAAAATAGGGACTTGTAAAATAATTATTTGAGTAATAGATCATATGAAAAGAAGAAAAAATTAAAGAAAGTGGAAAAAATTAAAGAAAGTGGAAAAAAATTAAAATATGAGCTAAGAAGGTTCGAAGTGGAGGCTATCGCTAAATTGCTGAAAAAGTTTGTGCCACTGTGGGAGTGAAGGGAAATTTATTTTGTGAGAATGACTTAGTGACAAAGCAAAAAGGATTAAAATATTAAAAACACTTGATTGCCCAGTAATTAGAGCAGAACATCCTCAGAATGGTTCTGCTTTGTTGGTACACTAACATTCCTTGCTACTGGCAGATAATTCCTGTTTGTTATTATTATAACATATTGTTATGTTATTTTGTATTGATATTGTCACTGTTATTTGTTATTATTACCTGTTATCTTCGTGTTTTGTGTAATTATTCATTTCAATTTTGGGCTGTTCCGGGCTCAACTTATTCATTGATCATAGTTTATATTAGTTTCAAGTTTGTATTATTGTCAATCATTATTTCCACTCGACATAAATTTAACAAATTTTCAGATATTAATTTCCATTCGTCATAAATTTAATATGGCTCTTAATTTTTCTTTGAAAAACTTTTTCAAAACCATCTTTTAGATAAATCTAAAAAATCAGAACGATTATTCCAAATATTCTTCCCATCTAAAAATCTCAAAGCACAGCAGAAACTTGAAAAACAGTCCAGAACACAGTTTAGTTGACCAAAATCTATTCTTTTTAGATCGATATTTAGCAAAATGGCAAAACAGGTACATAAAAGAACCTGAGTAACTTCCAGGTATTAACACTTTTGCTGCTACAGTATAATGGTTTTGTATTCTAGTAGCTCTGTTTATTATAAACTCTCGGACAGATTACTGCCATAAGTGAATTCAGCAAGCAAAACTTTCAGTAACCAAATTAAAATAAAATTATTTATTAGTACTCCCGTTTAAGGGTATCTAGGATATTCGATAATGACTGAATTAAGAATTATACAATTATGCTTCAGGAGGGGAAGCAAATTACCCTTACCATTAGATGGAGGATATCTAGAAATATATCTAAATAGACTCTATCTAGAACTACACCATATAGAACATGGTATTTAAAGAATACAAGGATACCTATGAATAGAATTAAAACAAAGTATTATAACTAGTTGTGGATCTACATCTAGACATAGGCCTACTCCATCAAAAACTAGATACATAAAAACATAACACTCAATGCAACCCCCTTTGGCAGCATAGTGCATAATATTTTTATTCAAAATGTGCAAAATCTTTATTTCTTATATTGATTCCTTCAAGAACCTCCATTTTTTCTTAGAGTACCAAGTGAGAGAAGGTTTAAGCAAAAGATTAGGTTTGATAAAAGAGTTTAATGGTTTTAATCAAGTCATTATTCTTGTTTTTCATATCCTCATCAAAATACATAAACAAAAAAAGGGAATAACAAACAGTACAAACTGCTTCCCTTACTTTTTAATTAATTAAAAAACTCTTTCCACAAATAAGCTTTTCAAAGAACAGTGAAGAACTCTTTTAAACCACAAATTAGAAAAATAGAATTAAATAATCTACGAAGCGTAAAACTACCACGTATCAGCATCAAAAAAATTAATGAATCCCAAAATGAACAGAAATTACAATAAATAACCGAGTCAAACTCAAAACGAACAGAAATTAACATAAGTAGGGCTCGCAACCCTTATGCCTTCTCAAGACCAGAAAATAATTTGCACTTACTGAAAAATATAATTAATGTTTTCACTCTTATGACTTTAATAAACCAACAATTACTTAGATTTTAAAGAGTAAATATCAGCATATGTATACTAAACTGACAATGCACATTCCTTTGTATTTATTCAAATCAAATTAGCCTTATCTGAAGTTTATACGGCCAATCATTCCATAAAAACCTTATATGCCCCCGGGGCATAACTTACGGCAATTGCCCCAGGATTCTGGGGTTTTGTCAACCCTAGAGGCATTGTTATATGTTTTTGAACTATTTTGAACAAAATGGCTATCTCACAAGTTCAATCAGATGCGTTTGGTGAAGATGGGTAGTTGGGAGGGGGTGGTTAGTTACTTCATTACTTTCGACTCTAAAAAGGGATCTAGAACTTCCAATTCCCAGCCAAATGAGCAACCTTTAAAGTTTATACAACCATCCCATCCATAAAAACCTTAAATGCCCCTGGGGCATAACTTACATGCCCTCTGATCACTTTGGCTCTTAAAAAACACTAGAACTTCTGATCACTAATCCAACGAGCCCCTCCGAAGTATATACGACAACCCTTTCAATAAAAATCTTATAGGCCCCCGGGCATAGCTTACATCCCTTACCCTGAGGGATGTATGGGAGCGTGGTCATCCTCAAAAACAGAATTTCTGGACCTTTCCAAGATGTTGAAAAACACTACTATCTCAAAATTTTGATGGGATATGTTTGGGGAAATGATTGGCGTGGGGGGGGGATAATTATCTTCCAGCTTCTTCTATAAAAAGTGCCCTGGTCAAAACCCAATTTATAAATAAATAACGCACTGTGCCAACATTGATCTTTACTTGGGCAGCTGCATATACTATTGAGCTGCATATGATTACACAATACAAGACTAACCTGAAAAATTTAAGCTTGCATTTGGCTTTCTCTCTGTTCTTTCCAAAATCTGATTCCCAGTGAGCTTCAAAAAAAAGAAAGAAAAACTACACACAGATATATGGACAAATCTTTAAAGTTGGGATAGACCTAAATTTCAAACATGTAACAACACATATTTAGTAATGTCAATCCTGCTACTATTGATGTCAATTTATTTGCTATTATCATAAAACGAACATTATAAAAAAAACCACAACCCTGAAACTATCAGGTTATAACAAAAAGAAGGAAGGGGCAAATACATCCATAATTTTTTTTTCTTTCACATCAGAAGCGATTTCATCAAACAGGTTATTAGAATTTCATCAGATGCACTTTTCCATTTACACACAGAAAGAAGCAAGGCGTATCTCATTGACTGTGTGTAAATATGCATGATTTTGGGGCTCTTTATCCCCTTTCCGTTGATGAGAAACGCTCTAAAGGGTCTAGTAGAGGCAAAATTCCATTGAATGTAAATGGAGAAAAAGAATATATGGAACAAAGTATTAGCCTGATTTGCTCCTTACAGTTCATTAGCACGGACTATTGGATGAAAAGCCTAGAGTTAGGTATTTTATTTGCCGTAAAATCAACAACAAAACAGAGAAAAACATTATCATCTAGAAAATACACTTAGTCGTTTCTGAGATATTCTGATATGTCTATTTGACAGCTTAGATGGGCAGATTTTTTTATTTATTTATTTAATTTATCATCCTTTTCAACATCCTAACATCATAAATCAATACTCTTAGCTGTTCACGGAATATTCCACAAACACCCTTTTGACGATTTGAATGCATCATAATTTCTTTTGATTTAGCTGTATATCCACCACACTAAACTTTCCCTGGAAATTTCAAATTAAAGCTCTATTCTATTCCTGAGTAATTGCATCTACAGCATTTTGACAACCAGGATTTACTAAAACTGTTTTGGCTTAGTTCAATATATAAGGGTGCAGTAATAGTAGCAATGGCAATAGCCTCAGTCACACATAGCATCACTCGCAGTTGCAAGCAGTCAGTCGTAAATGTTAATTAGTCATTGTTGCAATGAAGAGTAGCAGCGCATGCAGTTGCAAGTAGTCAAAATCACAAGAAGTTGCAGTTGCAAAAAGTCACAGATGCAAAGGAGTCACAGTCGCATGCAGTAGCAGCTGTAGTCACTAGCTGATGCTGGTTACTTTTAATCTTCATTTTGCCCTTTACTAAGGCAACGCTTCAACACTTATGAGAACGATGTCAATCTGAAGTCAATCCCATTCACGATTCGAATATACATAGCCTACTCAAGTTTAAAAATTAAACTTTTTTGAGGTAAGACCCTAATACTTATTCATGCGTAAAGCGGGAGAAAAATGAGAACCTCTCTAATGGGCAGTTGTTTCAACCCATCACCATTTTTAGAGGAATCAAGCTGTTTTTCAAATACCCTTAAATTTGTTCTCATAATAACAGTTTACTATTCAAACGGATTTAGATGATAACAACTATTTCTTAAATATGTTTTTATTATTTTTGGTTACTATTGGCCATGAGCAATACTATGATGCAACCATGATTCTATATCACAAAGGAAAAATCCTTCAGCTTTTTTTTGGCTAGATATAGTAAATAACACGTACCCCAGTTGCATTGCAACATGTTGATGTTGAGGAGAAATACGTAAACTAAAGAAAACTTCAATATACCCCCTTGATATTCTGATTGATTTAGTAAAAGCATTTCCAGATAAATGATCAAAACCCTTATAGAACATTTCTAGCACAATAACTAGCACAACAACTAGAGGAGTTTCATTTCCTAAGAGCTGGAAAAAAGAGTACATTACAACCATTCAGAGGAAAGGTGTTAGTTTGGATTTTTATGGAGTCTGACCAATTATCGTAACACCGTTATTCTCTCAACAGTATGAGAGATTCGCAGCAGATTGACTCTAAGAGGCGATTCTTGAACTTACTGATGAATAAAAATTTGGAAACATGAAAAGTTTATCAACGACACATTACCTGGTCAGTCTCCTAGATACAGTAAATAAACTACTTGACGAGCAAGATACCTGGCCCAATCTCCTTTTAATTGACCTCCAAAAAGCTTTTGATCTTGCTAGTCATAAAGATTTAGTTTAAAAATTGCTGAGTGAATTTAAAGTACCTAATTTTCTAGTCAATATTATTGCATCTTTTCTGTCAAATAAGAGTCAAGTTGGTAAGTACGTAAATGTTTATTCTGATTTAGTCCCTATTTCTTACGGAGTTCTGCAGGATAATTTGTTAGGTCTTTTACTATGTTTGGTAATGCTTAACAATCTTGCTAATGAATCATCCAATCGAATTAGCTGATGGAAATTTGTGGATGACATGTCATTGTTCGAAAAGTAAAGAAGAAATGTTAAGAGCAGTGCAATGGAAATTCTCCAAGACGTTGCAAGTGAAGAGCCCATTCAAAAATGAAAGTGAATTCCCATAAATCAAATATTATGACCCTTAGCTTTCTTAAAACAAAGCCATTGTTTACAACTCCAATACCTAATGAAATAACCACCACAAAAACTAAACTCTTAGGGGTCAAACTGGCGAGCGACTTGAAATGGGAGGCCCACATTTGTTCTATTATTAAACAGGCTAGTGCATCTCTGTTGCTCCTTAAGCTGTTTTCTAAATTCGCATGCCCAAAAGCACATATCCTTCGCCTTTACATATCTTTTATCCATCTACTGCTTGAGTATGCTTGCCCAGTGTGGCATTTAGGCCTTATGGTGATCAGTCCAATAGGCTAGAAATTATCCAATAGAGAGCCTGAGAATTACTTATGGTCAGAGCAAAGTATCTTCAATTCTCCTCCTCAAGGAATTTCACCTCCCTGCCTTGGTAGTCCGATGTGTTACTTTTTGCAATAATTTCAGGAATGATCTGCGTCGTAATCAATGCTTTCATTGTATACTCCCAGCCCCTTATTGCCCAACAAAGCCCCGTTTACCTCGATCGAAAGTAAAAGAAATCCCGGTTCTAAATCCTATTAATGCAAGAACTGAGCGCTAAAGAAAGAGCTTTGTGCCAGCGTTTGTTGGAATCATAAATAAATGACAATAGTAATGTACCATGTTAATGTGTCAGTTTGTTCATTTCATTTTTATTTGACAGGGCAGTCAGGGCCATTGCTGTATCTTTATATAATGCACTTATGTTCTTTTTTTCATATAATGTAGGCTACCTGACAGAAAGCAACAAGTTTGGCAGTTTGATATTGTGAGTGTTTGTTTGTAAATAAAGTACCATTTATTCACAAATAATAAACCCCAGTGACAACAGACGTCATCATATAGTTTTACTGTAATGCCAGTTATGGTTGTAACCAGCCATTATGATGTCATTCATCTTCTTATATATGAAGGTCGACAGTCAGCTTCCTTTGCAATGAGCCCTTAAACAACCCTCTATGATGTTCTAGTACCCCACCTGTAGTGAAGAAGGAAAAGGAAAAAGATATCACACATCAGCTCATTACTGTTTGAATTACCTTTAAATTTGTTTTTAAAATAGCATCTTACTATTAAGTCTGATTTAGATAATAATTACTATTCCTGAATCAGTTAAAAATGGTAATTTTTGCTAACTTACCAGTTTTCTTTAAAAAAGCGTTTATTCATTTTTGGTTGTTATAGGCTGCAGTTTGTTCCGTACAAGTTTGCAACTAGTGCAGGTAGTGACTAGTTCATAGGTAGTTGTTGGTAGGGAAAAACTTGATCAAAGTGATCAAAGACTTGTGAGCGAATTAGAGTAAAGCCAAGACATATAGTCATTGTGAGAGGCAAAGACAGCATAAATTTTTCAGAGTTGTATAAAAATGGTTATTTTCATCATAGTCTATCATCCTAGGTATGAACTGAGGTAGATAAAAATATAGCAAAGGTAATTCAGATAGTCTATCAATTCTGTAAGCCATTTTAAGGGTATAGGTTGACAAAAGTATGATTAAAAATTCACTATGTCCACAGGACTTGCAGCCAAGTGGGCAACTGATATTGTTCATGTTATATGGACTTTGTCTACTGGGAAGATCCACTAGAATTGGCTACTGCAATAACCATGATTATTTACAGCTACATCTAAATGCTTTTTCACTAAAAGACTTTTTTTGTAAAAAAAAAACAAAAAAAAACAGGCATTTCTTCTTTTCTGGCAAGTAGAAAAAAAAAATCATTTTTAGAAAGAAGATAACAAAAAACAACTACATTTGAGAAAAAGACATTTCTGACAAACTGGACCTTGTTTAAGTCCTATGCTTGAATTGAATGAACAGCCATTATTTGTGGTTTAAACAGGACATTTATTTTTAGTGAACAGAAACAGATAAAGTTCCCCTTAACAAAAGATAAAAACATCCTATCTGATATGTGCCTCTTTATGCTCAACATGTTAGCCCTGGAAAAAGTCACCCTGACACCCCAGCAGAAGTCGGATATTGCAAGTGAGATAGCCTCAACCTATCTATCAAAACAAACACTTGCCCAGGCTGAAGCTCGCTTCACCCAAATTATGAATAAGTACCAACCATCCTGTTCAGCTCAGATAAAAAAAAAAACTGGCCACTGACAGGGGACTGTCAGCCCAACTAACCATTCCCCTGTCTGCGTCTATTGTTTATCCCAATAATTTATCAAATTCAATCAATATTTTTTCCAGCTCAAATAATTCACAACACAACATAAGTAAGGATAAAGAATTACCAAGCATTCATAGCGGAGAACCATTGGATAGTTCCACTTTTGAATCTTGTGAGTCGGAACTTAGTGATATTGGTGATGCCCATATTCAAGATGAAGACGGACTATTTGTCCTGCATCACCACAAAAATTGATGAAATAAAAGCTGTAGTGTCAGCAAGGCCTGAACTGAGTGTATTTGCCTTCACTGAAGTTAAACAAAAGTATACTTCAGTGCCACTGACTGATGTACAAATCCAGATCACTGGATTCAGAATAATTTGAAACCTGGTGAAACCAGAAGGAAGAGGAATTGTCTTGTACGTCAAATCATCACTGAAGGCAGGAGACCTTAATCTTCGTTCTCAGCATGAGCCATGGGTAGAAAAGGTCTGGGTAAAAATTTGTCTAAAGGGTCACCCCTTAATTATAGATTATATTTATATAGCCCAAGCTCTCCCTGTCAGAAAGATTCCCTCCTCGCGATTGCGAACTCTAAAGTTCAGTGATGAGTCGTCCTTGCCATAATATTATAGTTGTTAGAGACTTCAACCTGCCTCAGATTCAATGGGTTAGTGGTTATGCCGCTACAAGAGATAACGATGATCAGATCAGCCCACTCCTCGAGTGCCTACAAGAAAATTCATTGCATCAGATTATCGATTTCCCGACTAGGTACAGAGAGGGCCAAAACCCATCTTTACTGGATCTCCTATTTGTCAAAGACGAGGAGGTAATCCAAAGTATAGACCCAGAGCCACCTTTTGGCAAAAGCAACCATATAGCCATAACTTGTTGACTAAAGATGTATCTGCAGACAAACAATTTTAGAAAGCATGTGTATACAAACTATAACAAGGTCAGGCAAGATTTAGTCAACCAAGATTGGTCTTTTGTTTAAAAAGAATAATGTAGAGGAAACTTGGCTTGAGATGAAAAGGGTCCTCAGTGAGAAAACTGCAAAACACAACAACCACTTAGAAACGAAGACAAACGTTGCTCCCTTTCATCACACGAGAAATCAAGCTAGCAGTCCAAAAGAAAAAGCAGTTCTGGAGAAGGTACATGGACGTCCCAATGCAGGCAAATCATGAAAAATGCAAACAAATACGAAACAAAGTCCGCTACCTTACAAGAGAAGTTACTAGTAAGTATAAGGAGTCTTTAGCTTCAGCGTCAAAAACAAACCCAAAAAAATTTTGGAAATATGCCTCCACTCAAAAGCCTGGAAGACATTCAGTAACAGAACTCTCAGTTAATGGGAATACGATAAGCAGCCCTGGAGATATAACTGAAGCTCTGAACCAGCAGTTCAAGTCACTTTTTACACCTCCAGAAGATGCCCCATTCCCACAGATGCTGGAACATGATATTCAGAAACCGATGCAAATTATTACTGTCAACACTTAGGATGTGGAATCATGGCTCAAAAGTATGAACCCAAATAAGACAGTTGGTCCTGATGGCGTTCACCCTTAGACTTTGAAAGAGGCTCATGCGGAGCTTGCCCTTCCACTAGCAAAACTGTTCCAGAAGTCTCTTGATACCAAACAAGTTCCTCAAGATTGGCCAAATGCAAATATTACACCTGTTCACAAGGGTGGAAGTAGGATCTGTGCTGCCAATTACCGACCCATTAGAATCACATTAACAGTCAGTAAAATCCTCAAAGGAATTGTGAATACTGCTGTTATGAAACCCCTGATTAACAACAAACTACTTACTGATAGCCAACATGAATTCAGATCGGGACGCTTGGTTCAGACAAATCTTATTGATACATATGAATATGTCACCAAACTGCTAGACCTGGGTATCCATGCTGATATGATCCTATTAGAATTTGCAAAAGCTTTTGACAAAGTTTGCCATAACCATTTGAAGGCAAAACTCTTAGCTAGCAGAATACATGTGGAGGTTGTTGAATGGGTGATGGAGCTCCATCACCCATTCCAGTTGGAAGAAAGCAGAGAGTTAAAGTGTTGGGGGATTAGGGGAGAATTCCTCTAAGAAGTTATTGGAGTTGATAGTGGCATGCCCCAGGAACAATCTTGGGCCCAACACTTTTCAATATTTTCATTAATGATGCTCCATGGGCTGTAAGAAATAAGATGAGAATTTATGCTGACAATTCAAAGCTTATTGGGCTTGCAGAGTAGACAGCAACAAGAGCCACTATACAGGAAGACCTGGATTCACTTTCCCTTTGGGCCCACCAATGGAAGCTTAAGTTTGACATTCAGAAATGCAAGACAGTCCATTTCAGGAAAAAGAATAAGAAGTGGCAGTACCATATGAATGGAGGGGAAGGCTCTAGGCAATCGATTGGTTCTTCAGCAGCTGAAAGAGACTTGGGAATAGTTGTCAATGAAGAATTAAAATTCCACAAACACACACAAAGAGTGGTTGCCAAAGCATCTCAGACCCTTGGAATAACTAGGCTTACAGTATATAGCAGATCATCCAAATTCACGACAAAGCAGTACAAGGGTCTTGTGCGACCATTGCTGGAATTTGGGATGTGTGTTGCCACACCCCTGAATAAGGAAGACCGACAGAAAATAGAGTCTGTTCAAAGGCACGCAACCAAAGCTGTTGATGGATGTAAGAACCTTGACTATCCATCTCACCTAAACAAACTACAGCTCCCAACACTTGTCTACAGACAACAGAGGGGGTTATGTCATCATGGATTACAAGCTAATGCATGCCAATTCCTCTTCTCAGAAGCCTTTCCAACTTGACAAATCATCCAGGACAAGAGGGCATAGTAAGAAGCTGCTTTGGAAGAGAGCTCACAGCAGAATCTAAAACCACTATTTTTCCAATAGAGTGGTGGCCCCCTGGAACAGTCTTCCCAATGCAGCTGTCACCGCTCCCTCTGTTGATGCATTCAAGATTGCCATTGATAAGAATTGGTCCACCAAACCATGGAAAACAAAGTGGGACACTGCAGAACCAATGGCTCCCCATCATCACTGACCAGCAACCAGTGAGTCTACAGGATGTTTTTCCTTATTTCACTGGACTATGCAATTTAAGGTAATTTAAGGTAACTACCCTTATTGCTGATCTAAAGATAAAAAGAGAACTATCAGTTAGCCAAATGGGGAAAGACCTGTTTCAAAATAAAAAGCTATGATCAATCATATACTTTGAAAAAAGCTTAATAATAATAAAAGAAAATAAATCCTTACTTTGTCACTGCCATAATCAAAATGTCCTCCATCATCTTCAAACTGACTGGAGCTATTGTCCCCTTCTTTGTCTATACCTACAGCAAATTCCTTTTTGACTTGCTAAAAAAACAAAACAAAAAACAATGAATGTTATCAAAGGATAAATATAAAGAGCAGGGCAAACTTAAATTTCCCATTCAAATTAGGTATTTTATGTACAGATGAGTCTTGTCCTGTGGGGGTACAGTGAGTTTGACCTCAGCCTTAATAATATGGGATCTATATATCAAATCTGGCTGCAGTAACAAACTGCAGGGTTGATGCAAGGACCTTAGTAGTCAAGAAGTGTTGCTAATCCAATACAGTAGACAAATCTCTTAAACATAATAAGAAAATTGGATGTTTTTTTCTACAGACTTTACTTGATCCTCTTCAGCAGAATACACTCATTCTGACAGCTTAGTAGTTTTTGTTACAAGATATATGATATGAATATCCTTTTCAAATTAATTACTGTTGATGAGCCTAGTCATTCCAGAAAAACACTTGATGTGACTGTCTGTACCAGAGCAAATCTACCAGGACACATGTACCAAAAAGAAAAGAATACATAATTTAGACTAATCCTTATCTTACAAGTTCAAGCATGTGAAATTAAAAACCTTTTAAAGATACAAAAAAGTTACACATGGCCAGGAGCCTTTGTAAATGAAAAAATTTAAGGCCCTATTCCCATCTTAAATAAACAAGGAGTAACAATGATCTGAAAATGCAGTTTTCATAAAATTTCAATCTATAGGGTAGGGAGATCTTCTGGCAGATTTCTAATAGACCTGGAAAAAGACCCCAAATGTTGACTATGCCATACAGTAAATTCATGAACTGCAAACAGTCTCTAAAAGAGTTAACATTGCAAACATATGAAGGTTTTCTAAATTGAAAAATCAGGAGTCTTAGAAGGTTTTTAAATCTTGGATTCATTTTTATTAAGTGTTCTGGATTTGTTTGTTTTCCTCAAAAAGTTTCAACAGATTATGCATAAAATTGTTTGGCAATGCTTATTTCCAGCAGGCATCAGTTTATCTTGTGATGAAAAAACATTGAAATAATTTTCTTTATTTAAACCAAATGTGTGAGGATTCTAACCTCAAATTTTACATCCCAGCTGTTTTTTCAATAGAAAAAAATGTTCATTCTATTCAAATAAGCAGACTAAGAACTTTGATTTAAATATTACTAAATTCCTCTATCATTGTCCTGTAGGAGAAAAATAAAGCAGTTTTGGCAAAGATCAGGGAGCACTATGATAGCCTATTGGCATTTTGAACTAAAGAAAACCAGAATGTGAGAAAAAAGAAATGTCAGATCAAAGAAAAAGCCTTAATAGCAAAATCAGATCTTGTGGTTTGTACTTTTTAACTGTTAAGTTAATCATTTTCTAACCAAAGGTATTCTTCAGGGGGGATGGGCATTCTGGTGGCTAGGTATTACAGAAGTATCAAGTTACCTTTTGACATGAACCTACCCTAGTTCCTTCCTGAAATCATAATAGAATACATAACTATCATTTGGTCACTTAATTAAGTGGACCTCAATAAAAAAAAGGTACTCCTATATCAAATGCACTTTTTTATGTACTGCAATGGAAACCAGTCACAAAAACAGGTTTAATTCAAGACACTGTTATAGGGTAATACAATGTATAGCTTGGTTTTCATTGTGTACACAATATTTAAACTGTTGTTTTGGGGGGTTTAGGGGGGGGGGGGGAGGTACCTAGGTTAGGTGACTAATAATATATGCTATGCTTTACCCAACACCCCCCCCCCCTCCTTAATGTGCAAATATATAGCCCAAATTTGTTTCTAAACTATTATATATTCATCCTAATTTATTTTATTTCATTAGCATTAACCAAACTAGCACTATATAAAAGAGTGCATTTAACATAGGAGAGCTAAAAATACTTACCAATGAGCTGCATGCAACAATATCTGTTTTATAAACAGAGGAACTAGTTTCAACAGGATAGTTTTCCATCTTATTATTTGAGGTATCTGCTACAGGAGGTTCTACATTACTGGAAGAATCTTCAGCCAAAAAGTTGTTTTCAGAGGCTTTATCTACTCCACTTGTATTTGCAGCAAGTTGAGTCACTTGAGTCATCTGAGAGACATAGCTTGGTTTCTGTATCTGGTTAACTGTCTCATCAGGATAAGCAAGACCTTTTACTTTCAGTATTTCAGCCACTTTTATTAATGAACTTGTTTGAGCTTGTGGAATAGTCACTTCACCTGTATACATAAACTTCACCAAAGCTAGCAGATCATAAAATTTCACATCCTTTAGAATAATAATAGGATGGGGGTGTGAAATCCCTGGAAGCAGAGTTTCAAAGTAGGAACTACAAGATGAGAGAACAAGTCTGTGACATTTGATGCTTTGACTGTCACATGATAGAGTGACATCTGTGAAATGTTCACTGTTTAATAGAGATAAAAAAGCACTATGAAATACATCCGTGTAGTTGTTCCACTTCAAACACAATTCTTTTTGCTCCATTTTGGAAAAAGTGACAAAGTCCTTGAATAACAAACTCACTGAAAAAGATTGAAACATATAAACAAAATTCCAAATCATAGGCATTATAGGCACTAAAGGTGAAAATTAAGAGAGTACTCTACAATTAGAACTTAAAAAGCAACTCAATATAGGCTATGTATTTGTCTTTCAAACCTTTAACATTCCATTTCAATTTATAAATATGCCTAGCTTGATAAGAATTGTCTCTATAAATGTTGAACAATATGCTTTCATAATTTGCAAGAACTCTTAAATCAACATTATTCAATTCAGTTTGTGTATACACCACAATGGAACCAATTCTGATTACTGATACAATAGTTCTAAAGGAATTTATGGACCTACAAAATGAAATAATGTACTTGTCCAGACTGTATTCATCCTTTTATCCTTCATGAATGTCATATACTCTTGTGCCAACCCCTTTCCTTGCTATTCCACATATGACTGAATCTTTCTAGACTACCTCTGAAGAGAAAAACTGCCCATATCATTCCAATACTTAAGAAAGGTAGATAGGACCTTCCTGGTTATTGACCTATTAGCATGACATCAGTGGTTATTATGATTCTTGAAAGAATAATCATTTCTGCAGTTATTAGACATCTTTAAGCAAATAATATCTTGCACAGCTCAAAGCATGGCATTTGTTCTCAGAGATCTGTTGATACCTATTTCCTTGAATCACTTAACTTACTTGATACTGGAATTATGCTACATGTAGTCAAGCTTGAAGAGAAATCCCTGCTCTGGATCCTTGATTTTCTTTATCTGAAATCTCAATATGTTCTGTTATTAGATGGTTCTGGTAACTGTATTCTTTCTTCCTCCAAGCATGTTTTGAGTTCCCAGGCAAGTGTTTTGGGTAAAGTTCTACCAAATCATATTATTGAGTTAGGACAAAAGTGAATACACCATTTGATGCCTTTTTTTAAGCTGATTACAAATATAATAATCATTTCTATCTGAAATGAATTTCAGCCCCCCCCCCCCTATATATGCCAATTCAGGGTTAGGTTAGGTATATATAGGGGGGGGGGGGGCTGAAATTCATTTCTGATAGAAATGATTATTAGGTATTCGTTATCAGCATAAAATCGTTATCAGCAATCATTACCTATATTCATTATCAGCATAAAAAAAGGCATCGAATGGTGTATTCACTTTATTTCTAACTCAATAATATGATTTGGTAGAACTTTACCGTGTTTTGGGTCCTAAACTAGACTATTTAATTTCTTCATCAACAATTCTCCTTAGCCTATGCTATCAGCACTAAACTAACATTCTAGGCTATAGGCTGACAACTTGAAGATTCTTCAACCAACCTTGCCCGACGATACTTAAGTGCCCACAGCTCCCAGCTTGAAAGATAAATACAAGCACACCCAAGTATCAATTCATAAAACTAAATATTAAGTTATTTTACCTTCTGTACAACAAATTGTTCTTTCTTCTTAAAATAGCGATTTAAAAAATTATCCTAACTTAAGTTTGTAAATCACAGATGGTGCGGGTATAAATAAAAGAATTCTACTAGTCACAAAGATTGAAGTCAGCAAACGCACAGTGTCGGCAAAGGGAACTTGACATAGAGAGATCATATCAAGTTATAAGAGGGGAAAATTGGCTTCTGTTGGCAAACATATTTCGCAGAAACATATCAAATTACAGGAGAGATCAACTTTGGGTTCTTTCTGGGTGTTCACAAATATTTCAAATATGTAATTAAGTTTTGGGTTCTGATAAATTAAAAATGCTTGTATTACATGCATGCGGGCGTTGACCTCGCTTGGGCTTATTATGTCATATACAATGTTTTTATTAAGTGAAAAACAATATCCCTAGGATTTATCATAAAATGGAACATGTGCCCTATTGTTACAGCCTTTGTGACTTTCTTATTTAACAAAACTAGTTTTTTTAGTGCCTAGGTCATAAAATTCTATCTTTAAGGCAATAAAATGAGAAAGGAGTTCATATTCATCTCAAAACGTGGAGTGCTATCTTCAGACCGATTAATCATTTAAAATGAGCTATCACTCGCCACAATTCGGAGAAAAAACTCAATTACTCAGAACAGAGGCGATTTTCAGGGGTCACACGCTGTTTTTGGGGATTAAACCATATCTGCTTGACTAGTAGCTCACATGAAAGCCCTTTTTTCTCTGATTCATAATAGATATGTCTTACCATGTTTGATAGTCTTGAAAGTCTAGAAGTCCCGTTTAAAAGTAATTGAAAATATATATTTTTAATAACAGTTGTGTGTTGGCCTTGGGCTTATTGGACCACATACAGTGCATTATTAAGTGATCGTGTCCCTAGTAAAAATAGGATGGGGTTCCTACAACAGGGTAGTCGATGTAGCAGTAGAAGCAGTATTATCAGTAGATAATAGTATTATCAATAGTCAGTAGGTAGGCCTACAGAGTGCCTTTTTGTTAGTTCAACATACCTGAAAGTTCCAATATAATGCTCAAAGAGGTTAACAAGAAAATTGCTAATACACTCTTTCGCAAAAGCATTTTAATGCGAGAAAATTGATCATTGCGAAAATTTGTCTTGATACCTTGGCAACTTGATCCAGCATATATATATATATATATATATATATATATATATATATATATATATATATATATATATATATATATATATATATATATATATATATATATATATATATATATATAATATATATATATATATATATATATATATATATATATATATATATATATATATATATATATATATATATATATATATATATATATATATATATATATATAAGCACCTGCTCCCCCCTCCTGGCTGAATGACGGTGTCATATATTTGTATTAATTTACAAAACTTTCCATAGATTATATTTTCAAGAAAAGTAAAGAGCTCTATTAAGCCAAAAATGGGCAGAAATAAAATCAAATAATCTTCCAAGCGTAAAACTACCACAAATAACTATCAACAATTAAATGAGACTCAAAACGAACAGAAATTATAATAAATTGCTGAGTCAAACTCAAAACGAGCAAACATTAACATTACTAGGACTGACAACTCCTATGCCTTCTCAAGACCAGAACATAACTTACGCTTTACTGAAAAAAAATAAATGACAGTGGATTGTCAGTTTAATTTACCTATACTGATATTTATTCCTTAAAATAAAAAAAGGGTAAAAAATTGAGGAAAAAAGTTTTTTACTTATTTAAGTAAAAAAAAGTGAAAACATTAAACATATTTAGTTTTCAGTAAAGCGCAAATTATGTTCTGGTCTTGAGAAGGCATGGGGGTTATCAGCCCTACTAATGTTAATTTTTGCTCGTTTCGAGTTTGACTCGGCTATTTATTCTAATTTCTGTTCATTCTGAGTTTTATTTATTTATTGATAGTGATTTGTGGTAGTTTTACGCTTGGATGATTACTTGACTTCATTTCTGCCCATTTTTGGCTTATGGAGGTCTTTACTTTTCTTTGAAAAGCTTGTTTTGTGGAAAAAGTTTTTTTTAGATGAATTTCTGTTCGTTTTTTATTGAAAAAGTCATTTTCATGAAAAAAAATTATATTATTTTTCTATACGAATCCATAGTTTGGCATAATTTTGGTGGTTTGACATGCTCAATATTTCTATTTTCTGATACACTTTCGACTACATTTTCATCTCTGGTTGCTAGTGCTCTGCAGTGTATTCGATTCTCATATGGTAAAATTTCGCCTAATAGAGGAAGGTACAGCCGCCGAGGCTTATTTAAACTTTACCAAAGTTTTGTTCTCCTGCAATTATTTTTCTTTCCGGTTTGCAGCCTCTAATACACAAATAAGATCGTCTTCAGCTAAGGAGAGGCTATTTCAAATATTGTAAATTCCAGTTATATTTGCCAAGGTGGTAAAGAAATCACAAGATTATTTCTCATTTTGGGCTTATCGACCCTCTAGGGCTGCTTGACAACATCGCTAAGGATCTGAGGACCAATACTCCAAGGAAGATATGTGCCAGTGACCCCCTCACTTATTTTTTTTCCGGGTTTGGGATTCTATGGATATTGTTAAGTTATTTATGTTGTGTTTTCCTTATTATTTCCTTGTGGATAATATTATTTTATTTTTTCTTTTTTTACTCCGCATTTATTTTATATTGCTGGTTACAAATAAACTTATCTACTTACTTACTAAGGACATTGTTGCTGGACCGTTCTACTACGCTGACTAAAATAGTTGTCTCAAAATTTTGACTAGATGTGTTTGGGAAATCAATCGGCTTGAGAGACAGGCTGATTTCCCTCCGATCTCTTTTTACTCTTAGAAAGGACCCTAGAACTTTTAATTTTGAATTGAATTAGCTCCTTTAAATGTTTCAATGATATTTCTAGCTATTAGAGAGTGGTGCTGCCTATGATATTGCTTATATGCCTTTTTGAAAACATGCATGTATACAGTTTTTTCGTTTAATTTGAACGCCCCTAAACGCTTCCTAGAAGTTTCACCTTAATACTCTAAGCGTCATTAGTTACATTAACTGTAGTTGTAGTACTAAAAGTATATATATAGTGCTTTCTGGCTAGTTCAAAATCCCCCGCAACTTACTCTTAAAGATCTAACTTAATAATATAAATTGTTCTCGGGATATTGCTTTGTCACCTTTTTGAAAGTTCACATGTTAATAGTTGGTTTTGATTTAGTTCAACGCTGTCCTAAATATTTCTTATATCTGATTACTGAAGATATTGTTTTATTCTTTTTTGGACTATTGGCTACAAAATGGCTGTCTCACAATATCGATCGAATTTGTTGGGGGGGAAAAGGATATCAGGGAGAGGGGGGGCTATTTTCGCTTCATTATGCTTGACTCTCAAAATGAAACTAGAAGTACTTATTTTCAATCAAATGAGCCTCCTCTAAAGTTCACAAGACCACCTCTTCATAAAAACCTTACATCCCTGGGGCATAACTTAAAACCCTTATACCCATACTTTGTGGGGCTGTATCAACCCCAAAGACCGTGTTATGAGATCTTTGAACTGTTTTTGAACAAATGGCTAAATTAGAATTTCTATTGGATGCATTGGTGGAAAATATGACGTGGGGAGGGGTATAGCTGCCCTTCGATAAATCTGACTCTTAAAAAAGGCTCTTCGACTTCCAATTTGCAATCCAATGAGCCCCCTCCAAAGGGTTTACGACCCCCGTTTCCATAAAAACCTTAATTGCCCTCGGAGCATTCTGACATTAATGATCATGGTCCCTAGCTTTCCCCGTCCCCCCTTAGTCTGTTTTCCCCTAGTCCCTCTCCCCTTAGTTCCCTCTTCGAATTCCCTCTTACATACCCAACATATTTTCTTATTTTTAATGGCCAGGCGATCCTCTGCTGATAGTATCATTGGGTAGTGTGTGTGCATCAAACGGGAAATTACATCATTCGCTTTGACAATTAATTTAGTCAATGCTTTGATCATGAAATCTTCCTCGTCCAATATCTCAACTATTTCTGAGAGACCCATAGTGTTACTGCTGTCTCTCTGCGCATGGGCATAGGAAACTGCAATAGCTTGATGTTCTTTGATACGATATGGAAAATGTGCGTCGTTCACATCTGTGAGCTTGGCCTTACAATCCAAACTTGTTTTATCACTTTGCATAAGTGTATTCTGGGAATTTCTAAATCTTAAAATTTCCCGGTCACCAGAAATTCCACCGATCTCCATCGATTGATAGCCCTGTCTTTTGCAGTGTTTCATGTGATTTTGTAGCTTTAATTCGCTATGAAACTGGGACAAACACACTGCGCGATAGTAACGTACACCCCCACGCCCCTTTTTACCCTCTCCCAGAACTGTACTAATATCCGTTATTGGATTAAAATGACCGATCGAATTAGGTTTACTAGGTAGTGCGTACAACAATCAGACCCAGTGTTTCACATATTCAATCGATGGGGCCCTTACTGGAAATATTACCCCCTTTTTATGAGAACGCACACGCGCTTCAAATTCCGTTTCGTACTGTAGCACTTTAACACCAATCTTTAAATGCACGTTTGCCCGTTCGAAAATATCAATTCCTTTGAATGTTACAGGAAATTTATGGGTTAAACAAGTAAAATCTACTCTGGGGAAATCAGACCCTCTATTGTGCAATGTGTTTGTCCCAATTTCGTAGCGAATTAAAGCTACAAAATCACATGAAACACTGCAAGAGACACGGCTATCAATTGGTGGAGACAGTTTCTGGTGACCAGGGAATTTTAAGATTTAGAAATTCCCAGAATACACTTATGCAAAGTGATAAAACAAGTTTGGATTGTAGGGCAAGCTCACAGATGTGAACGACCCACAATTTCCAAATCGTATCAAAGAACATCAAGCTATTGCAGTTTCCTATGCTCATGCGCAGAGAGACAGCAGTAACACTATGGGTCTCTTAGAAATAGTTGAGACATTCGACGAGGAAGATTTCATGATCAAAGCATTGACTAAATTAATTGTCACAGCAAATGGTGTACTTTCCTGTTTGGGGCACACACTCTACCCAATGACACTATCAGCAGAGGATCGCCTGGCCATTAAAGATAAGAAAATATGTTGGGTATGTAAGGGGGAATTCCAAGAAGTGACTAAGGGGAGAGGGACTAGGGGAAAAAAGACTAAGGGGGGACGGGGAAAGCTAGGGACCATGATCATTAATGGCACGAAATATCATCAGGGGTAGTAATTTTCGTGGTGTAAAACATCAATCGTGCAATGTGAATGTGAGCCAGCAGTATTTTATACCAGTTTACTTTCACAATTCAAATTACGATTTGAAATTGATTTTACCGGCCTTGGCACGCATGCACAGGGAGGGGGTTGCAGAAAGCCCATGGGTAAATAACTCATTTACCTACAATATTATACCCAAATCGGCTGAGAAGTTGTTGCTTTTAGAGTTCAAATGCCAAACAGTGGATAATGGGCATACGTATTGGAATAAAATCCGTTTTTTAGATTCTTTTAGCTTTTTTCCCAAGGCTCTCGGCCAGCTAATTAAAGTCCAGAAAAGTGAAAATTTCGATAGTTTCCCTCTGCTTAAACAGCGTTTTCCAGACAATGAAATATATAACTTACTGACTTTTAAAGGCATATATGCATATGATTATTACAACTCTGGCGCAAGGTTAAGTGAGAAGAAACTCCCTCCCATTGAACTATTCTATAATTCACTAACCGATAGTGAATGCACTGCCGATGACTTCGAATTTGCCAAGAGGGTATGGGCTAAAGGGGGCTGTAAAAATGGTGGAGATTTTTGTAGAATGTACTTGACAAGCGATGTGTTAACTCTTTTAGATATTGTCTGCAAGAACACAGACCAAATTTATTGAGAGTTCGGGCTAGACATTGGCTATTATTTTTCAATACCACACCTCGTGATGGACTTAATTCTAGAAATCAGTAGGGAGGAAATAGGTTTGATCGTTGTTGTTCACCATGTGCTATTGCGGTGGATGGTGACCAATGGTTTCAGGGCCACAGAGATTCACAAAGCCCTGCAATTCGATCAAAAACCCTACTTGAAAACATTTATTGACACTTTTGCCAGTAAACGTTCACAGGCAAAAAGTAAAGTTCAAAAAGAAAGGTATAAACTTATTTTAAATTCAGCTTTTGGAAAAATGTGTGAAAGCGTTCGAAACAGATCTCGTTCTGATGCTGCAACCTGGCCCTGAGAATGTGCACGAATCGTCGCATATCCCAATTTCACGACATTCACGGTCATAGACGCGAATATGGTTCTCCTGCACAGAAAAGAGAAATGTTGTTCTGAATAAGAACATTGCGGGAGGGAGTTCAGTACTTGAAATTTCCAAAAAACTCATGTTTTCATTCTTTTACAATGTGTGTAAGGTACAATGACCAAGGATGGGGGAGGTTCAAGTGTACTATGGAGACACGGATTCTCTATTGTTAAATGTTAAAACCGAGAATTTATTGAAAGATTTGGAAAATAGTGTGTACATCAGCTCTCGGATGGATTACACGAATTGGAATGAGAGCAGCTATCCCGAGTTGGTGAAAAGCCAGGCCCCTAATCAATTATTAACGTTAAAATCAGAGACGGGGAGCGATTTAATATCCAATGGGGTTTTCCCGGTCCAAAAGTATACAGTGTGGAAAAAACACGATAAAGATGCAAAACGAGCGTGCAAAGGGGTGCCTACACACTTTGTAAAAAATAATTTCGACATGAGTGTCTACAGAAACTGTGTAGAGAGTATTCTAGTACCAAGAGCAAAAGTAATGGCAATTCGCTCATTACAATTTAAGAACTATACTGGTAGAGTGGGAAAAACGCCATGTCTTGCATATCCGACAAGGTCTATGTACTCGAAGATGGTGTGAAAGTACTCCCCCATGGACACTACCGTATTTCAGATTGAGTTGAATGTATTGACTATCGAAAACAACTCGGTCTTGATAAATTTACTTAAATTAAAAAAATAGTATTTGGTGGGTGGGGGGGGGGGAAGGACAACAATTTCCCATATAATCTACATTCTATTTTCGTTGCCATCATCATCATCGTCATCATCATCATCATCATTTAACGTTTGCTGCTGCTATTCTATACCAAGTTTGTTTCCGGCCGCAGCGGGCCGCCCTTTCCTGCTTGGCCCCTGGGGTCCTGGCCTTCAGCCCCAGGGGGTGGGGGGTCCCAGTCCCGGCTGGCCTTCGGCTCCTGGGGGTGGGGGGTCCCGTCCCTGGCCGACCTTCGGCCCCCGGGGGGTGGGGGTTCCCGGCCCCGGCT
The DNA here is from genome assembly GCA_027921565.1 of Artemia sinica. Lineage (NCBI taxonomy): Eukaryota > Metazoa > Arthropoda > Branchiopoda > Anostraca > Artemiidae > Artemia > Artemia sinica. The sequence continues at coordinate 696,100 of CM051263.1, read as the reverse complement.
GGCCTTTGACCACTGGGGGTGGGGGGTCCCGCCCAGCCTTCGGCCCCAGGGGGTTGGGGAGTCCTGGACCGGCCTTCGGACCCGGAGGGGTGAGGGGGGATTCTCATCTTTTAAATGTTGTAATAGTGTTTTCTCATATTCTATTCTCTTAGTCTACAAATGTGTTCAACTATACTGCTGTATTTGCTTTTGATGTATTTAAAATACATGTTGTTTTTGTCATTGTTGTCATTGTTGCCAATAAATGAAAAATATTAAATTGTTCTTTTGCTATTATTACTTGTGTTGCACAAAATGTGTTGTTAATAAAAGAAAAAATATGTTTTTGTTGTTCTTGTTGCTATTGAATAGCGTACAGAGTAGATGCTGCTGCTGGTCTAAGAAAAAATTATTATTATTTATTTATTAGACAAGTATGTTTTACAGTTAGTCAAAGTCCAGCTGCTGTTAACAGCAGTATGTATCAATTTAAAAAAACATTCAGATCGTTTTTATGTGGTCCGTCAATGTCGGGGAAAACGACACTTTCAGCTAAAATAATTAAAAATTGTAATAAAATATTTTTGGAAAAAACAAAGAAAATTTACTATTGCTATAGTATTTGGCAAGAGTCCTATGACCAAATAAAAGCTATTGCCACTGCTACATCCATGACAATACAATTCATGTGAGGACTTGACGTTTTCAATAGTATTGAGCCAAACTCATGGCTGATTATTGATAATATAGCTGAGTCCATTGAACAGTTCTCGCAGGAAATGCTACAACTGTTTACTGTTCGCTCTCATTATGAACACATTTCAATAACCCTAGTTCTACATAATCTGTTTCATCAGAGCAAGTGTATGAGGTCCCTTGCTTTGAACTGCACCGTCTATATTATCTACCGAGTTGTTCGTGATTCAAGTTCTCTAATAACTCTCAATAAGCAAATATAACCAGGTGCCCCCAAGTTTCTGATTTCAGTGTACAGTCAGGCCACAAATAAGCCCTACGGGTACATTTTGATGGATGTTAATCAGAATACACCCAAGGATTTACGTGTAGTCACAGATATTTTTGACAAAGAAAATACTGTATATCTTCCGGTGAACATTAAAAAGGGCTATTAGTTGCCATCATAACACTGAAGAAACTACACAAAAATAGACACTTATTTTCCGTTCTAAGCACTTCAAAACCTCCCACTCAGGAAGGCCTTACTCAAACATGGTGTTGACAAAAAATTTATCAATGTAATATTTGAACTTTGTTTAAATTCAACTGAGGGCAATGTACACTTACCAGAAGATGTTACACAACAGACAAAGCAACATTGTTCCACTGTACGCGCCTTGCAAAAACAAAGGAAAAGATTTTAAAAGAAAACGTATCCTTCAAGCGGGCGGTAGCTTTTTTATACTTTTACTACCAATAATCGCAAGTCTTGTAAATAGTTTTCTCTAGAAGGCTAAACCCTAAAAATTAACTGCAATAGAACTTGTCCTTTCACCAATTGAATACTTTGAGGACAATCTATGCAAATTCATTAATTATAAAAATATTGCCGATGATAGAAAGCTAATTTTACTTCAAGATGCACTTCGTCGCATGAACAAACATAGACCGTATCGTGAGAGACCCACCGCCGTCAATATCACTGATCCCCACCTCCATCCCCCAAAAAAGGAAACATCACCCCAAGATTCTGCAGCAACAACAGAAACACCACAATCAAAGGAGATGGAAATGAAATCAATAGTGACATCAATTGGAAACCTACTGCCACACACCTATCGGGAACAGAGTAAAAGAGTATTAATATATCTCTTGTTGAAAAGTTTTGATTATCATCAAGTTCAAGTCGATAACACCGGGAAACGAATTATAATTCAGGAAAAAGTTTTATAATCTACTTGATTTAATTTGTGAAACGTGGTTACAAATCGTAAAAGACTTTCGTCATTTGACAATAATCTATACAACTTTCTATATACATCAAACTTCCCCAATAGTCTTATTGGCAATAAGAAAATTCTAAAGAAACTAAGGGAATATAGTAGAAATTTCAGCCCTCTAACATCGCCAACAACATTTAAAAAAGAAGGAGAAGAAGAAGATTTTAAATCAATCTTAAAAAACACTAGCACTCCTAGTAGAAGCAGCAGTGAATTGATAACACCAATGATGATGACTAGACAAAAGCGACGACGTATTGATATCAACTCACTGTCACAAGCACCACCCTCCAATGTGAAAAAGGGTAGTGGGTATTACACTACATGTTTGCGTTCAAAATGGATGAAGTTTTAAAAGATACCTATGAAAATACTGGTGAAGTGGGAAGTCTAAGTTCCCCCACAACACTTTCTAAACTTGCCTCTGACGTCGGTGGCAACAGCAGCAGTACTTTAAAAAAATGCTAAAGAGTATCTAGAAAATGAACCGAGTTGCACTCTACATCGGAATCGCAGACTTTGTGGCAAACAATATGACAAACTAAAGCCTTTTTCCCTCTGCATATAATGCAAACAGATCTTTTAACTCTAGATGAGATTCAATGACGTCACAATACACCCTACAAATATATTCTAGTGGAAATCAGTGTCTTTAGTTGCTATTCCATTGCTAACAAAGAGAGGTGATGAGTGGCTCAGGCTTTAGAAAATATTCTTGAACAAGATTGCTATAGAAAAATTCAAAGTGATCGAGGTAGCGAATTTTTTAGTCCACATGTGCTAATGGCTCTATTGAAATGTAATGCAAAGCTCTATCAGAGTCACAGTCCAATAAAGGCTACATTGGCTGAACGATTGATAAGAACGATTCGCTTATTAATTTGGAAATATTGTACGCTGAAAAATACTGCTGCTTTAATTCATGAATTAGATAAAATCATGCAAATATATAACCAACGACTTCATCGATCTCTGTCCAGTGTTAGCCCTCAGGAAGTTCATTGTAGTGAAAATACATTTGACACTTTTCTTAAACAATATTCCAGTGAAAAAATAAAAATGTGAAGAAAAAATTCAATGTTGGCGATACTGCTTGAATTAATAGAACCAGTAATATTTTTGAAAAGGGAAATTATTCATGGTCCACTGAACTTTTTAAAGTGTCAAAATCCTAGATACCAAACCCACGACATGTCGTTTGCGAGATGCCGAAGATGATGAGATCCTCGGTGGTTTTTATGAATATGAACTACAAAAAGTTAGAAACAGTAGTGAAATTTATCAAATTGAAAAGATATTAAAGAGCCGTACTCGCAGGGGCAAGAGGCAGTTGCTTGTTCGTTGGCTATGATACAACTCTGATTTTGATTCATGGGTTGCAGTTGAAGATATTAATAATGCCCTATGATTTCTATGTGACATTCATGTCCAATGTCTCCGACCCTCGCTACAATGATTTGAATAAAACAAGTGATTTTTGGACGAAACTTTCTCCCACTATCAAATTCGATGGTGCGTATAAAGTAGCTCTTTTCGACTGTATTCTCAAAAATACTTATGATATCCTGAGAAAAGACCGCAAATATAATATGAAAATTAGACCCTATGACTGGCCGCCACCCGTTAGCGAACAACACACAATTCAAATGATCAATTGGTTGGATTATCCATATGTTGAATTACCATACGAGGAACTCACTTGTATGAATGATTAATGTCGTTCTATCAATAAAAGAATTTCCGCTCGTAAAAAAGGAGCCTTTTATTTCAACTATTCAGAGGAAGAAGGCAAGATCTACATTAGTTCACCCATTGACAGTGAAAAGGTTATTCTCAATGATAATCTAAAAGCTGTATTTGGCTTTAAACTTAATATAATCTATGGTAAAAGTGCCAGAAACACTAATGTTATTTTTGCTGACTACCCGCCTGCCTTCTCCAGGGAAACTTATATCTTTCTCTATGCTTCATTTGTTGAAACATCCAGAGTTGGCATTAGCAATGTTCCCCTCCTACGAGTTCTTGAACGGAAAACCAATCAAGATCATATTTATCATTACAATATAAAGCATCTTCAGTATATCCCCGTAAACACTTCCTATTTGGAACTCTGCCAGTTAACACTAAGAACTGAATTAGGTGAACCTCCAGCAATATCAAAAGTTTTGGCTGTGATTACATGCCATTGTCGACCCATCGTTGTCGGTGTTCAAAAAAAACAAGATGTCTATTAGAAAAGGGGTATTCATTTGTCCTGAAAATTGACTGCTATGTTAATACTCTTGGCCCAAGACAACTGGGCAATGGAATGGACTATTACAAAGGTCGTTCATCAATGTCTGGCTATGGTATTGGCAGTTGGTTTGCAAAGCTGTTTTGCTCTGCACTGCCTCTGGCTAAGAAATATATTGTACCGGCTGTGACATATTTTTCATCCTCTACAGCATATGATTGGAGCTCTGGCAAGGATTTTAAAAAATGTTCTTCGGAAAATCTTAGGTCCAGTGCGCAAACCCTTGGCAAGCAATTGAAATCTCAACAAAATGGAAAAGGTTTAAAAAGCTTGCGAAACAGTGCACCACTCATCAGTCTCTACTCAGGTCAGAAACGAAAGACATCACCCCTGTCAAAGAAAAGAAGTAAAAAGACGACACGTACAATAAACAGAAGAAGAAGCTCCAGGAAGAGAATTGTTAGATCGAAACTGGATTTCTTTTCATAGACTAAACAACCTTCAATCACTTTATCTTTAAATCTATTCAATGGAGAAAATGTTGATGTGAGTGTAAAATATGGATACTATGAACAATTTTATCCATAACAACCGCTTTCCGATAATATCCACTTTCAAATTCATTCCAATGAGGACTACTTTATGGACATGTCTTCGACATTTATAGATTTACATATGATAGTCAAGAAATCCGACAATGGAATGCCAATTTGTGCTGATGGAATATCCTATGAAAATTGTATATTATATAATTTATTTTGTCAAATCAGTGTCCACATAAATGGACCATCTCTCAAATGATATTTCTCAAATGATAAAAGCTATATGCAGTTAATGTTGATGACACCCAAGTGAAACAAGGAATTGAGTGGCACCTCCAATGGATATGAATATATTATAGATACTGATAGTACCGATGTACTTAAAATGCTACAACTAGTCAATTACATCTAGTTGGAAAAATATATCATAAGATATTTAATATACCCCAATGGCTACCACCAAATATTAAAGTGGATATAAAATTGACGCTTGCTCCATCCAATTTCATTTTACGAAAGGAACTTCCTGCCAATCCTGATGTAACTCTCTCCCTCACCTCGGCAATACTACATGAACAAAAGCAGCGAGTTATGAGTTCTGTTGCTGTGACAGTGGAAAAACTGAGAGCCAGTGGAAATAATATTAAACTACTTGTTCCTCATGCAATCACCAATCAACATCATATTGCCACAGGCTTTCGCACCTTCACCGACTCATCCTTTATCAATGGCGAAATTCCATCAAAATTAGCATTGGCATTTGTAAAAAGCGCTAGCGTAAAGGGTTCGTGGACTGGCTGCCCACATAAATTTGACATGTTTGGGCTTTCATCTTTTGTTTGTAAAGTAAATGGAATCCCACTCTACAATCTATCTTTTGATAAATCCTATAGGATATTGTATGAGTTGACAATGCAAACCCTAGATCCTGATTCACAACTTTTTGAAAATAGTATAACCGACAAAATGTTCGCTAAAACACATGGTATCATTGTACTAGACTTTTCTGGTACTCAATATATGAGAATAGTACGAACGGGGAGTGTGCGTTTAGAGTGTACATTTGCCGACCCATTACCTCAGAGTATCGCACTAATCTCGTTAAATCAATTTGAAACCTATTGGGAAATCACTCCCAAAGGCAGTGTTCTACTGGACCTTGCACCATTTAAACTATTCAAATAATCAGTGTATTTAATATGGACCCCTACATGTCCAAATACAGATCCTATTGTCTACCATCAGACTTTCTTGGAAAAATTCAAAGTGCAAACAATACCCTAATCATTGTTAATAGCAGTCCGTCGACTGTGAATACCGGTCATTGGCTGTGCATTTTTCAAAAAATGAAGACTATTGAATTTTTTGATCCTCTCGGCCTATCCTATACATTCTACACTCCACACATCAACAACTATATTAAAAGCAGTGGACAACTATTATTGCAATCGGAAGAGAGTGCAGGATCTGACGACTAAAAGTTGCGGTTTTCATGCGCTTCTATATTTCGTCTTCAGATGTCGCGGTTATACTTACAAGCAGTTTCTCAACATTTACGTAGACAGTCCACGTCTGAACAACTTTATGGTGGAAAATATGCTCTCAGACCTGTATAATATTGATTTTAGTGCCCTACGAGAATTGTTTTAAAAATGTATGTAAATTAGTTTATTAAGAAAAAAATGTATTTACACAACAATGATGTCTTTATTCTTCACTTTAGATTTCCTCTTCTGTTGTCAGGCAACTGTCGAGAACCACTAATGCTGGTAGATCATTTAAATTCACTGCATATTGATCTTGATTGGCTAGAAAGTCAGGGTCACATTTTCTATAGTACAATGTAACTTCACTTTTATCATATCTCTTTGTATAGTCAATGATACTATTCGTATTCATATTTTGAAATTCACGTGTTTCAATTTGTCTATTTGAAGCAATATCACATACAGTGTTTTCAAGTGGTGAATCACATTCTGTAACAGCTAAATAAAAATTGCTAGGTTTATAGTCATAAAAGGCAGTGTCGTCACAACGATGACGTAGAAACCAAATTGTCTTGTTACCTCAACAGTGGAATCGTAGACCTGATTCTTCCTCCCAAAATAATTTAAAACCGAGACGATACCAATCTCGTAAAAATAAACTAAAATCTCGTTTAGGGTTCTTTCCAATCATACCAGGATAAGTATTCTCCCACTGATCATATTTGTCATAGTGGCAATTGGAGTATAGTTGCCCTCTAGGGTGAGAGTCGCAAATCTCTTCAAGACATGAATTACAGCCTTTAATTTATAATGCAAATCCTCTATGTAATTTACACGGATTGCATAATTTGCACTTTTCATTATACTCATCAATAATTTTACAATTCTCACATGTTGACCAACTGCCAAGAGTGTACACGCATAGTGGACATGTATAAAATATGTTTTTGGTTTCCAGTGTCAACTCTCTCACAGCTAAAAAGAAACTGATCCACATTCCATAAATCCAGAGGGGATAGGAGAGAGAGAGGAGTAACTCTGTGACGTTACATAACCTGTTTTGAAGAGAAAATCATCTACAAAGAACCTATGGTAATGTTTTCAAAAATATATCCACGATATTATTCTGCTTTGTTTCAAATCATATGTCAATAAATTGAGTAAAAGCATTTGAGTCACGACGTAAAAGCTTCATACAATAGTCCAATGGGGGAGAATCATTCCCCATTATATTGTTTAGTTTTCCCTGAGAAAATATATTCCGTTGAAGAGATAATTCGAGAGAATTGTCATCTAGAATCAAACGTTTTTTCAGAATCACAAGATTCTACTTATTTCTCTCTTTCTCAAATTTATTCATTTTTCAATCCTAACACTCTCACTGCCTACTCTAGACTAACCGCGTTTCAATCTACTTCATGAATATTCGATAGCCTACTTTAAAAAAATCTAACAAAAACAAAGGGGACATTTTCGATTTCGAAACAATTTTATTGTGTGTGTGTGTGTGTGTAATTACAACAGTAATACATTACACATATACAATTACCGGTAGAACCTATTGTTCTCTATATACATCACTATTACATTTAAAGCACTTTGAAGTCTATTAATATGTACTATATCGACTTTCGCAGCGAAGCAGAATTGGTCCTCCAATTTAAATTTGCTCAAAGACTTTATTTAGTCTTTGCGATGCAGTCAATTAACTGCATCGCTATTAACTTCCGAATAGCGATGGAATCCCGAATTGTCCAGCGTGTTTCACACTATAGTGTCTTGATCGTCAGAAGTAAGTAAAGAGACAAACCTGAAAAATACGTTATATTTTTTATTCACGGTGTTCTCGTTAGTAGCAATAGATATCTGTTTAGGAATTTGCAGTGGAATTTTTTAGGGAGGGGGATCACTAACATATTGTAAAAGAGAGGAATTAGTAGTGTAGCTATAATATAATGTAGCAGAGTGTCTCCCCATAGTAGCTACAATTAAAGGTAGCAGAGTGTCTCCCCATATAGCTATAATATAAGGTAGCAGAGTGTCTCCCGCCATACAAGCAGATAGTACAATGACCGGATTCAACCTACCATGAAAATTTGTGCTGTTCACGATAACATGTTTCTGTTAAAAGTCGTGAGTGTTTTCATGGATTGGTGATCCGTTTCCTGGTATGATGTTATGAAATTCTGTCTGTAAATTAATTTGTTAGGTGTAGATGTTTTATGTTTAACCTTGAACACGGGTATAAAACCTCTGACAATGAGTTGTTTTCTCAGTTCAAAATTGGCATTTGAAATATAATGATGCATTCTAACAAAAGGAATATTGACGAAAGCTACACGCAAGAAGTGAGTTATTCTTTTATATTCTTAGTGGGTAAAGAAATTAATTCTAATAAAATTTATCGGGTGATTTATACAAACCCCATTATAGTTAACAGATTGCTAAATATTTTTGAACCTGGATCTCCAGAGGTCGGTAAAGAGCAATATCAAAACAAGAAAAAAGTATGTAAACACTGCATTTAAATGGCTTGCGAGCTTAGTACATGAGGTAAATCATACCTATTTTTTATTCCGGCCCAAAGTCCCCCCCACTATGCTACAGTCGTTCACCCCACCCCTCCACCAACCCCCCCTCCAACCCCCCCCCCCCCCTCCAAACCCCCTCCCTCCACCCTCCCCATCCCCCCAACTTTTTTTTAATTTTTTTTAACCTTTTTTTAACTTTTTTTTACATCTCTTAGAATGTCATGAAACACACTTAAAACACAAAAAATTCATATTTAATATTTTCCAACTTCAAAATGGGAATGATATAGATATGTGTCGCAACTCTTACTATTAGAAAAATAATATTTGTAGTGACCACTTTTTTTTCTGACAGTTTTTTATTATTTTTTTTTCGGACAATTTTAGGCGTTGACAGAAATGAAAATGGTAAACCATCTGAGGGAATGCTAACTCCTATTCAGAGATACATATTTTTTTATTTGGGCGATTCTCAACAGTGTTCGGTATAATACACAACTACCATTTGAACAGTGTGGTTAGGTCCCCTACCCCAACCCCAAGGACCCCCTCCCCCCACTCCCCCCCCAACTCCTGCCCCTAAATCCCTCTCCCCAACCCCCTACTAACCCCCCCCCCCTCCAACCCCCCTCCCTCCAACCCCCCCCCCCCCCCCTCAGGCCCCCCCTACTTTTTTTAACATGATATATTTTTTCAACTTTTTTTTACATCTCTTAGAATGACATTTAACATACTTACTACATAAAAAAATCACATTTAATATTTTGCGAACTCAAAATGAGAATCATATAGAAATGTTAGTCGTGACTTTTACTAATAGAAAAATGATATTTGTAGTGACAATTTTTTTTGACAGTTTTTTTTTACAGGTTTTTCAACATTTTTTTTTACATGACTAAAAATCAGCACTCAACATGTTCCATCGACAAATTGTTTTCACGAGGAAAAAATAAAAAAATCAATGTACAAAATTCACGAAAAAAAACAACATGCAATAAGTTTCACGAATAAAAAAATTAACATGCAACAAGTCCCATGAACAAATCGAGTTTCATTTGGATAAAAATCAATGTATAGGTTTCACAAAGATTAAAATCAATATGTAAAAATGTTCATGAAGAAAAACCAGCATGCAACCAGTTACACATAAAAAAGATCAGCGCGCAACAAGTTCCATGGAGAAAATCAGCTTCAAGAGGAGAGAAATTAATGTGCAAGTTTCTCAATGAAAACAGTCAACATGCAACAAGTTACACGAACCAAAAAAAAAATATGAAACAAGTTCCATTAACAAAATCAGCACGCAACAAGTTCCTTGAACAAAGTCAGTTTCACGAGGAGAAAAATCAGTGTACAAGTTTCGCAAAAAGAAAGAAAATCAACATGCAACAAGTTTCACGAACAAAAAAAACAGTCAGCACACAAAAAATATCCACGATCAAAAAAATATGCATGCAGTATGTTCCATGAACAAAATTGGTTTCAGGAGGAGAAAAAAATCAATGTACATGTTTCACGAAGAGAAAAAATCAACCTGCAACAAGTTTCACGAATAAAAAAAAACAGCAAGCAACAAGTTCCACGAACAAAATAAACAAGCAGCATGCAACAACTTCCATTAGTAAAATCAGTTTCACGAAGAGAAAAATCAATGTAGAAGTTTCGAGAAGAGAATAAACAAAATCACACTGCAACACGTTTCACGAACAAAAGATCATCACTCAACAAGTTCCACGAACATAAATCAGCGTGCAACAAGTTCCATGAACAAAACCAGTTTTCTCAATGAGGAAAATCATTGTAGAAGTTTCATGAAGAGAAAAATGCAACAAGTTTCACGAACGAAAAAAAAATCAGCACGCGATAAGTTCCTTGAACAAAATCAGTTTCACGAGGAGAAAAATCAGTGTACGAGTTTCGCAAAGAGAAAAAAAATCAACATGCAACAATTTTCACGAGCAAAAAAAACAGTCAGCACACAAAAAAAATCCACGATTAAAAAAATATGCATGCAGTATGTTCCATGAACAAAATTGGTTTCAGGAGGAGAAAAAAAATCAATGTACATGTTTCACGAAGAGAAAAAATCAACCTGCAATAAGTTTCACGAATAAAAAAAACAGCAAGCAAAAAATCATTGTAGAAGTTTCATGAAGAGAAAAATCAACATTTAACATGGATCACGAACAATGAAATATGCATGCAATAAGTTCCATGAACAAAATTAGTTTCACTAGGTAGAAAAAAAATCAATGTGCTTGTTTCACGAAGAGAAAAATAAACATGCAACAAGTTTCAGGAATAAAAAATCAAAACGCAACAAGTTCCGCGAACAAAATCAGTTTAACTGGGAGAAAAATCATTGTTTAAGTTTCGCGAAGAAAAAAAATCAGCATGCAACAAGTTTCACGAAGAAAAATCTGCACTCAACAAGTTCCACAGGCATAAATCAGCACGGTCAAGTTCCATGAACAAAATTGGCTTCAAGAGAAGAAGAAAAAAAAATCAATGAGCAAGTTCCACGAAGAGAAAAATCAACATGCAACAAGTTTCACGAACAGAAAACCCTCATCCAACAAGTTCCTTGAACAGAATCTGTTTCACGAGGAGAAAAATCAGTGTACAAATTTCGCCAAGAGAAGAAAAAGCAACATGCAACAAGTTTCACGAACAAAAAAATCAGCACGCAATTAGTTCAAGAATCAGAAAAATATGCATGCAGTATGTTCCACAGACAAAATTAGTTTTAGGAGGAGAAAAAAAATCAATGTACATGTTTCACAAAGAGAAAAAATCAACATGCACCAAGTTTCACGAATGAAAAACAGGAAAGAAAAAAAAATCAATGTGCAAGTTTCACGAAGAGAAAAATCCACATGCAACAAATTTCATGAACAAAAAACCATCATGCAACAAGTTCCATGAACAACAATCAGTTTCACAAGGAGAAAAATCAGTGTACAAGTTTCGCGAAGAGAAAAAAGCAACATGCAACAAGTTTCACGAACAAAAAAATCAGCACGCAACAAGTTCCAGAATCAGAAAAATATGCATGCAGTATGTTCCATGGACAAAATTAGTTTTAGGAGGAGAAAAAAAAATCAATGTACATATTTCACTAAGAGAAAAAATCAACATGCAACAAGTTTCACAAATAAAAAACAGCATGCAACAAGTTCCCCGAATCAAAAAAAACAATCAACACGCAACAACTTCCATTAACAAAATCAATTTCACGAGGTGAAAAATCAAAGTACAAGTTTTGCGAAGAGAAAAAAAACAGGATGCAACAACTTTCACAAACAAACAAAATCATCACTCAACAAATTCCATAAACATAAATCAGAATGCAACAAGTTCCAAAAACAGCATGCAACAAGTTTCACGAAGAAAAATCAGCACTCAACAAGCTCCACAAACATAAATCAGCACGGTCAAGTTCCATGAACAAAATTGCCTTCAAGAGAAGAAAAAAAAATCAATGTGCAAGTTTCACGAAGAGAAAAATCAACATGCAACAAGTCTCATGAGCAAAAAACCATCATGCAATAAGTTCCATGAACAACAATCAGCACGCATCAAGTTCCTTGAACAAAATCAGTTTCACAAGGAGAAAAATCAGTGTACAAGTTTCGCGAAGAGAAAAAGCAACATGAAACAAGTTTCATAAAAAAAATTGAGCAGGAAGCAAGTTCCAGAAACAAAAAGCAGCACTCAACATGTTCCAAGATCAAAATCCCTTTCACGAGGAAAAAATCAATGTACAATCTTCACGAAGAGAAAAAACAACATGCAACCAGTTTCATGAATAAAAAATTTAGTTATTCACAAGTAAATCAACATGCAACAAGTTTCACGAACAAAAAAATAAAGAGCGTGCAACCGGGTGCCTGCAGCCAACCTATCCCTTTTTTTCAAATAACTGCATTCAAGTTAGGTTCAATTAGGTTCACTTGGCGTGGCGCGCCACGCCAACGCCAAGCATTCAAGTTAGGTAAAAATTTCTTTACCTAACTTGAATGCAGTTATTTGAAAAAAAGGTAGGTATTATAGGTTGGCTGCAGACACTCGGTTGCACGCTCTTTGTTTTTTTGTTCGTGAAACCTGTTGCATGTTGATTCACTTGTGGTATTTTCTCTTCGTGAAAAATTTTTTTTCTCTTCGTGAAACAAGAAAGTTGATTTTTTTTTCTACCTAGTGAAACTAATTTTGTTCATGGAACTTGTTGCATGCATATTTCTTTGTTCGTGATCCATGTTAAATGTTGATTTTTCTCTTCGTGAAACTTCTACCTTGATTTCCCTCATTGAGAAAGCTGGTTTTGTTCATGGAACTTGTTGCACGCTGATTTATGTTTGTGGAACTTGTTGAGTGATGATCTTTTGTTCGTGAAACGTGTTGCAGTGTGATTTTATTTATTCTCTTCTCGAAATTTGTACATTGATTTTTCGCTTCGTGAAACTGATTTTGTTAATGGAAGTTGTTGCATGCTAATTGTTTTTTTGTTTGTGGAATTTGTTGCTTGCTGTTTTTTTTATTTGTGAAACTTGTTGCAGATTGATTTTATTCTTCGTGAAACATGTACATTGATTTTTTTCTCCTTCTGAAACTAATTTTGTTCATGGTAAATACTGCATGCATATTTTTTTTATCGTGAATTTTTTTTGTGTGCTGACTGTTTCTTTTGTTCGTGAAACTTGTTACATGTTGATTTTTTTCTCTTCGCGAAACTCGTACACTGATTTTTCTTCTCGTGAAACTGGTTTTGTTCAAGGAACTTGTTGCGTACTGATTGTTGTTCATAGAACTTGTTGCATGATGGTTTTTTGTTCATGAAACTTGATTTTTTTTTCCACATAGTGAAACTGGTTTTGTTCATGGAACTTATTGCATGCATATTCTATGCTCGTGTTTCATGTTGCATGTTGATTTTTCTCTTCTTGAAACATCTACAATGATTTTTCTCATTGAGAAAACTGGTTTTGTTCATGGAAATTGTTGCGTGCTTATTTATGTTCGTGGAATTTGTTGAGGGATGTGAAACTTGTTGCAGCCTGTTTTTTTTCTCTTCGCGAAACTTGTACATTGGTTTTTTTACCTCGTGAAACTGATTTTGTTAATGGAACTTGTCGCGTGCTGATTGTTTTTTTTCAGTCCGTGGAACTTGTTGCATGCTGTTTTTATTCGTTAAACTTGATGCATGTTGATTTTTTCTCTTCGTGAAACATGTACATTGATTTTTTTTCTCCTCCTAAAACTAATTTTGTCCTTGGAACATACTGCATGTATATTTTTCTGATTCTGGAACATGCTGCTTGCTGATTTTTTTTTGTTCGTGAAACTTGTTGCATTTTGTTTTTTTTCTCTTCGCAAAATTTGTACACTGATTTTTCTCGTCGTGAAACTGATTTTGTTCAAGGAACTTGTTGCATGATGGTTTTCTATTCATGAAACTTGTTGCATGTTGATTTTTCTCTTCGTAAAACTTGCACATTGATTTTTTCTTCTTCTCTTGAAGGCAATTTTGGTCATGGAACTTGACCATGCTAATTTATGGCTGTGGAACTTGTTGAGTACTGATTTTTCTTCGTGAAACTTGTTTCATGCTGATTTTTTTTTCTCTTCACGAAACTTAAGCAATGATTTTCTCCCCGTTAAACTGATTTTGTTCGTGGAACTTGTTGCGTGCTGATTTTTTTTTGTTCCTGAAACTTGTTGCATGTTTATTTTTTCTCTTCGTGAAACAAGTACATTGATTTTTTTCTACCCAGTGAAACCGATTTTGTTCATGGAACTTATTGCATGCATATTTCTTTGTTCGTGATCCATGTTAAATGTCGATTTTTCTCATCGTTATACTTCCATAATAACTTTCCTTACTGAGAAAACTGGTTTTGTTCATGGAACTTGTTGCACGCTTATTTATGTTCTTAGAACTTGTTGAGTGATAATCTTTTATTTGGGAAACGTGTTGCAGTGTGATTTTGTTTATTCTCTTCTCGAAACTTGTACATTGATTTTTCTCTTCGTGAAACTGATTTTATTAATGGAAGTTGTTGCTTGCGTATTGTTTTTGGTTCGTGGAACTTGTTGCTTGCTGTTTTTTATTCGTGAAACTTGTTGCACATTGATTTTTTTCTCCTTCTGAAACCAATTTTGTTCATGGAACATACCGCTTGCATATTTTTTTAATCGTGGATATTTTTTTGTGTGCTGACTGTTTTTTTTTGTTCCTGAAGCTTGTTGCATGTTGATTTTTTTTTCTCTTTGCGAAACTCGTAAACTGATTTTTCTCCTCGTGAAACTGATTTTGTTCAAGGAACTTATCGCGCGCTGATTTTTTTTTTCGTTCGTGAAACTTGTTGCATGTTGCTTTTTTTCTCTTCGCAAAATTTGTGCACTGATTTTTCTCCTCGTGAAACTGATTTTGTTCAAGGAACTTGTTGCATGATGGTTTTCTGTTCGTGAAACTTGTTGCATGTTGATTTTTCTCTTCGTGGAACTTGCTCATTGATTTTTTTCTTCTTCTCTTGAAGCCAATTTTGTTCATGGTACTTGACCGTGCTGATTTATGCCTGTGGAACTTGTTGAGTGCTGATTTTTCTTCGTGAAACTTGTTGCATGCTGATGTTTTCTCTTCGCGAAACTTAAACAATGATTTTTCTCCTAGTTAAACTGATTTTGTTCGCGGAACTTGTTGCGTGCTGATTTTTTATTCCTGAAACCTGTTGCATGTTTATTTTTTCTCTTTGTGAAACCAGTACATTGACTTTTTTTCTACCTACTAATTTTGTTCATGGAACTTATTGCATGCATATTTAATTGTTCGTGATCCATGTTAAATGTTGATTTTTCTCTTCATGAAACTGCTACAATGGTTTTTTGCTTGCTGCTTTTTTATTCGTGAAACTTATTGCAGGTTGATTTTTTCTCTTCGTGAAACATATACAATGATTTTTTTTCTCCTCCTGAAACCAGTTTTGTTTATTGAACATACTGCATACATGTTTTTTTAATCGTGGATTTTTTTGTGTGCTGACTGTTTTTTTGTTCGTTAAAGTTGCTGCATGTTGATTTTTTTTCTCTTTGCGAAACTCGTACACTGATTTTTCTCCTCGTGAAACAGATTTTGTTCAAGGAACTTATCGCGTGCTGATTTTTTTTCGTTCGTGAAACTTGGTGCATTTGTCTCTTCATGAAACTTCTACAATGATTTTCCTCATTGAGAAAACTGGTTTTGTTCATGGAACTTGTTGCACGCCGATTTATGTTCGTGGAACTTGTTGAGTGATGATATTTTGTTCGTGAAACGTGTTGCAGTGTGATAGGGTTTATTCTCTTCTCAAAACTTGTACATTGATTTTTCTCTTCGTGATTCTGATTTTATTAATGGAAGTTGTTGCGTGCTGATTGTTTATTTTGTTCGTGGAACTTGTTGCTTGCTGTTTTTTCTCTTCGTGAAACATGTACATAGATTTTTTTCTCCTCCTGAAACTAATTTTGTTCATGGAACATACTGCATGCACATTTTTTTGATCGTGGATATTTTTCGTGTGCTGACTGTTTTTTTTTTGTTCGTGAAACTTGTTGCATGTTGATTTTTCTTCTCTTTGCGAAACTCGTACACTAATTTTTCTCCTCGTGAAACTGATTTTGTTCAAGGGACTTGTTGCGTGCTGATTTTGTTAATACTTGTTGCATATTTTTTTTGGTTCGTGTAACTTGTTGCATGTTGACTTTTCTCAATGAGAAACTTGCACATTAATTTCTCTCCTCTTTAAGCTGATTTTCTCCATGGAACTTGTTGTGCGCTGATTTTTTTGGTATGTGTAACTTGTTGCATGCTGGTTTTTCTTCATGAACCATGTTACATATTGATTTTAATCTTTGTGAAACCTATACATTGATTTTTATCCAAGTGAAACTGGATTTGTTCATGGGACTTGTTGCATGTTAATTTTTTTTTATTTGTGAAACTTATTGCATGTTGTTTTTTTTCGTGAATTTTGTACATTGATTTTTTATTTTTTCCTCGTGGAAACAATTTGTAGATGGAACATGTTGAGTGCTGATTTTTAGTCATGTAAAAAAAAAGTTGAAAAAAACTGTCAAAAAAAAACTGTCCAAAAAAAATGGTCACTACAAACATTATTTTTCTATTAGTAAAAGTCACGACTAACATTTCTATATGATTCTCATTTGGAGTTCGGAAAATATTAAATGTGATTTTTTTATGTAGTAAGTATGTTACATGTCATTCTAAGAGATGTAAAAAAAAAGTTGAAAAAATATATGTTAAAAAAAAGTGGGGGGGGCCTGAGGGGGGGGGGGGGGTCGGAGGGGGGGATTAGCAGGGGGTTGGGGAGGGAGAGTTAGGGGCAGGAGTTTGGGGGTAGGGGCAAAAAGTTAGGGGGGAAGTGGGGGGAGGGGGTCCTTGGGGTTTGGGTAGGGGACCTAACCACACTGTTCAAATGGTAGTTGTGTGTTCTACCGAACACTGTTGAGAATCACCCAAATATAAAAAAATATGTATCTCTGAATAGGAGTTAACATTGCCTCAGATGGTTTACCATTTTCATTTCTGTCAACGCCTAAAATTGTCAGAAAAAAAAATAAAAAAAACTGTCAGATAAAAAAAAAGTGGTCACTACAAATATTATTTTTCTAATAGTAAAAGTTGCGACACACATATCTATATCATTCCCATTTTGAAGTTGGAAAATATTAAATATGAATTTTTTTGTGTTTTAAGTGTGTTTCATGACAGTCTAAGAGATGTAAAAAAAACTTAAAAAAAGTTAAGAAAAAAAAGGTTGGGGGGGGGGGGGGGGTTGGAGGGAGGGGGGTTGGAGGGAAGGGGGTTGGTGGAGTGGGGGGTGGACGACTGTGGCATAGTGGGGGGGGACTTTGGGCCGGAATAAAAAATAGGTATGATTTACCTCATGTACTAAGCTCGCAAGCCATTTAAATGCAGTGTTTACATTCTTTTTTCTTGTTTTGTTATTGCTCTTTACCGACCTCTGGAGATCCAGGTTAAAAAAATATTTAACAATCTGTTAACTATAATGGGTCTGCATAAATCACCCGATGAATTTTATTAGAATTAGTTTCTTTACCCACTAAGAATATAAAAGAATAACTTATTTCTTGCTTGTAGCTTTCGTCAATATTCCTTTTTTTAGAATGCATCATAACATTTCAAATGCCAATTTTGAACTGAGAAAATGACTCATTGTCAGAGTTTTTATACCCGTGTTCAAGGTTAAACATAAAACATCCACACCTAACAAATTAATTTACAGACAGAATTTCATAACATCATACCAGGAAACGAATCACCAATCCATGAAAACACTCACAACTTTTAACAGAAACATGTTATCGTGAACAGCATGAATTTTCATGGTAGGTTGAATCCGGTCATTGTACTGTCTGCTTGTATGGCGGGAGACACTCCGCTACCTTATATTATAGCTATATGGGGAGACACTCTGCTACCTTTAATTGTAGCTACTATGGGGAGACACTCTGCTACCTTATATTATAGCTACACTACTGGAATTATGTAAAGGTAATAGGCTATAATTAAACTATTCTAAAAATATAAGAAATACAACTTGGGCAACACTAGGAGCTCCTTCTCTATGCACATCTCTCTATGTATATATGTTTATATGTAAACACTACTCAATGTATACTTGAATTATGAATTTCTGATAAATTGAATTATAAAAAGTTGCAATCTTAGACTACTTTATCCAATTGTTTTAGAAAACCGTTGGACCAATCTCAGGGGCCTCATCCTTTATACAGGTATCATATTCCAATATCAATACATGACATCTTGACATTACAATCAGCTGATAAAAAATTAGAAAATGTAGAAGGAGCATAGGACAGTTTTCTGCTGTATGAACAAAACTAGTAAATTTTTGCGATATTCCTGCTTTATCTCTATAAAAACTTGACTTTTACAGCAGCATATTTTATAATTAAAACAATTTTAATGTAAGAAAAGGCGATTATAATACATGGTACTTATTTGATTAGCTTTTTTTATAACCATAAATTAGACTGGCTAACCAAGGTGCGGTGTGTCATATCCTGCGATAGAATAAAAATTGATAACCAACTATATCTCATGACTGGAGACAAAGCCCTAGCGTTTCCTGTTGTAAGAGTCATGAAGCTTCAATGTATTATTTTGTTTTTCCCAGAGCAACATCAAATGGGACGGGTGGTCTTAGAAACTTTGGAGGGGACTCATTCAATTGGAAAGTAAAAATTCTAGTGCCTTTTTTAAGAATCAAAAGCTTTCCTAAAGTAACGAGCCCCCCTCCCTCGATTTTTTTTTTTCAGCTAACCTCCTTTCACACCCTAAGCACATCCGATGAAAATTTGAGATTCCTTTTGTTAAAAATAATCTAAAGCTTAAAAAACTATACTTCCAAGATTGTCATAACCTCCACAGCCTCCAGGGCAAGGGTTGTAAATGTTGCTATTTGCCCATTGTTTACATGAAGGATTTATTGTTGTGAAAGGGGGGACGTCTGATCCTGGGTGTGTTCGAAAAAAGGTAAGGGTATTAAAGCGAAACTTCAGGGAATGCTGAACTAAATCCCAAGACACTATGCGTATCCAGGTTATCTCTATAAAAACTTGACTTTTACAGCAACATATTTTATAATTAAAACAATTTTAATGTAAGAAAAGGCGATTATTTTACATGGTACCTATTTGATTAGCTTTTTTTATAACTATAAATTGGACTGCCTAACCAAGGTGCGGTGTGTCATATCCTGCGATAGAATAAAAATAGATAACCAACTATATCTCATGACTGGAGACAAAGCCCTAGCGTTTCCTGTTGTAAGAGTCATGAAGCTTCAATGTATTATTTTGTTTTTCCCAGAGCAATATCAAATGGGACGGGTGGTCTTAAAAACTTTGGAGGGGACTCATTCAATTGGAAAGTAAAAATTCTAGTGCCTTTTTTAAGAATCAAAAGCTTTCCTAAAGTAACGAGCCCCCCTCCCTCGATTTTTTTTTCAGCTAACCTCCTTTCACACCCTAAGCACATCCGATGAAAATTTGAGATTCCTTTTGTTAAAAATAATCTAAAGCTTAAAAAACTATACTTCCAAGATTGTCATAACCTCCACAGCCTCCAGGGCAAGGGTTGTAAATGTTGCTATTTGCCCATTGTTTACATGAAGGATTTATTGTTGTGAAAGGGGGGACGTCTGATCCTGGGTGTGTTCGAAAAAAGGTAAGGGTATTAAAGCGAAACTTCAGGGAATGCTGAACTAAATCCCAAGACACTATGCGTATCCAGGTTATCTCTATAAAAACTTGACTTTTACAGCAACATATTTTATAATTAAAACAATTTTAATGTAAGAAAAGGCGATTATTTTACATGGTACCTATTTGATTAGCTTTTTTTATAACTATAAATTGGACTGCCTAACCAAGGTGCGGTGTGTCATATCCTGCGATAGAATAAAAATAGATAACCAACTATATCTCATGACTGGAGACAAAGCCCTAGCGTTTCCTGTTGTAAGAGTCATGAAGCTTCAATGTATTATTTTGTTTTTCCCAGAGCAATATCAAATGGGACGGGTGGTCTTAAAAACTTTGGAGGGGACTCATTCAATTGGAAAGTAAAAATTCTAGTGCCTTTTTTAAGAATCAAAAGCTTTCCTAAAGTAACGAGCCCCCCTCCCTCGATTTTTTTTTCAGCTAACCTCCTTTCACACCCTAAGCACATCCGATGAAAATTTGAGATTCCTTTTGTTCCAAATAATATACAGCTTAAAAAACTATGCTTCCAAGATTGTCATAACCTCCACAGCCTCCAGGGCAAGGGTTGTAAATGTTGCTATTTGCCAATTGTTTACATGAAGGATTTATTGTTGTGAAATGGGGGACATCTGATCCTGGGTGTGTTCGAAAAAAGGTAAGGGTATTAAAGCGAAACTTCAGGGAATGCTGAACTAAATCGCAAGACACTATGCGTATCCAGGTTATGAAAAGGGCGCATATGCAATATGTTAGGAACAGCTAAGGGTATTAATTTAATACTTTCAGGGTTACTACTATTACTACTGTCACTACTTGCAACTGCGGATTTGACTTCTTGCAGCTTTGACTTCGACTACTTAGGGATGAGGACATGACTGCAGGAACTGTCAGCAGAATGTTGAGCAAAATCAAAAGGCACTATATGCATCCAGAATATCAAAAGGACAGGTCTGCAATATCTTAGGAACGGCTAAGGACATTCACTAGAAACTTTCTGGGCCACTATTATTGTTGCGGCTGCAAATGCAACTACTTGTAATTTTGACTACTTACGGCTTTAACTAATTGCGGTTTCGACTGCAACCAGCTGCAACTGCAACTAATTGCGACGCAATTTCAAGTCTTTGCGATGGCGACTACTTGTGACTCCGACTGTGACTATTCGCATACTCGGCTGCAACTACTTGTCACTGCGACTACTTGTCACTGCGACTACCCTTCACTCTGACTGTGACTACTTGCGACTGGCACTACTTGTGATTGTAACGATTTGCGACCGTGACTACTCTCGACTGCTACTGCGACTACTCCTGACTACGATTCCTACTACTTGTGGCTGCGACTACTACAGATAGTAGGATAACGACTAAAAATGCTATTGCTACTTCTATTACAAATATAACTATTGAAAAGGGTTTAAAAGTATCCTGCTTGTCAAAATGGCACAGTGCATCCAGGTTGTTAAAAAGACTTATATTCGATGTCTCAGGTATAGCTAAGGTTATTAAGTTGAAGATTTCAGGGAATGTTGGGGTAGATGTTGAATCAAATCAAAAGGCTCCATTTATATCCAGGTGCTCAGAAGGGCGTATCTATAATATCTCAGGAACTGCAATGGTTTTAATCTTAAACTTTCAGAGAATGTTGAGGGGACGTTGCACTCAATGACATTATATATCTGAATCCAGGTTGCAAAATGGGCGTATCTATATTGATCTCAGCAATGCCTATGGGTATGAAGTGGAAACTTTTAAGAAATGCTAAGTGGGATTTAAACTAAATCAAAAGGCACTAGATGTATCCAGGTTATCGAAACGGTCCTTCCTCAAATTCCAAGAACAGTTAGGGAATGGTATTTATTTGGGTCATTCAGAGAATGCTTAGGGGAATGTCGAATTCTATCAAAATTGCAACTATATGCCTCTCTTTGTCAAAAGGACATATTGTATTATCTTAGGGAAGGCTTGTGGTATTTATTTGGAAACTTTCAGAGAATATGTAGGGGGATATTGAATTAAGTCGAAAGATACTACATGAGTCCAGGTTGCTAAAATGCTGTGTGCATTTTAACAACTGTTCTCAGGAACAGTCATATTAAGCTGAACTTTCAGAGAATGTTGAGTGGTATGTTGAACTTAATCAACAGACACTATGAGCATCTTAGTTGTCAAAATAAGGTAACTGCTGTATCTCAGGAACAGCTAATGGTGTTGAAAATTTCAAGGAATGTTGAGGAGGATTTTGAACTAAATATAAAAAAAAACCCTAAGTACATCCGGGTGGTTAAAATGGTGCGTGCAATATATGCACAGGAGTAAGAGGAGTTGGTTACTGTCTCCCTTCTACCTGCCGTGAAAGTTCTAAAGCCTGTTTTGCCATTATATTTATAACATTGAAATAAAATACTATTAAATAAACATCGAATTGCTGAGACTTCCTGGAAAAAACAAAGGTATATAGTAAACATTCAGTCTATTTTCATAAGTTCTCTCTAATCAACTTGAGTATTATCATTATCTATTTTCATTTCTAAGTTAAAGCGAACTGTTCAAAATACATATTGTTTTCTAGTAAAAATCAAACTCTATAATAGGATTTTAAAACTTTTACCGTTAGGGGAGGTGTTGGGGTGGTAGCCAAAATCCTGTTTGTAGTAATTTTTGCTGCTTTCAAGTCTGACTTAAGCATTCAGTTTCATTTTTTTTGTTTTAGGATTCATTTATTATTTTTCTCAGTGTTTGTTGTCTTTATATTTTATATGGATTTTTTATTTTAATTTCTGTTCGTTTTGGTGTTCGTTTATCTTTTGATAGTCATTTCTGGTCATTTTAAGTTCAAATTATTATAGGATTGCTATAAAATGGCAGGTCTAAAGTATCTCAGGAACAGTTAAGGGTATGAAGTAAGGGGGATGTTAAACTTAACCAAAATACAATTATTTAATCCCGGGTGTCAAAAGAACGTCAGCAATATTTCAGGGATGATTTAAGGTGTTTCGTTGAAACTTTCTGGAAATGTTGATACTATGTGCATCTAGGTTGTTAAGATGTGTGTGCGATACATATACAGGAAAATAGAAGTAACTGTTAATTAGAATCTTAAATTGCTGAGATTGCAAATAAAAATTACAGTCCATAAGATTAGGAGGGACCTAACGGCTACAGAACGAGATTTGCACATGCTCACTGAATACTAACGGTACAGTGTTATTGATCCAATAAGGGGAAGTAGTTTTCTGGGAAATTGATTTGCATAATCGACTGGGAATTCTAAGTGTATTGATCCACTCTGGGGTCATGATTTCTGGGAAATTGATTTGCATAATCGACTGGGACAAGAAACATGAGGGGATTTCATTTTTAAATATGGCTTCTCTGGTCTTTAGGTCTGAAGGATAAATTAATATTCTATTTTGAAATATGGCTTCTCTGGTCTTTAGGTCTGGGAGATAAATATTAATATTCTATCGAAGCCATAATAGTGTAACTAGGAACACCTTAGATTTTTTCAGAAATTCATACGAGATCAAGACAGATTGAATATATTTTACGTGGGAAATGGTTTCCTGGGAATTTCAAACGTGACAGCGCAAGGATGCCGAAACAAAGGAACACGCGGGAATTACTTTTAGAGGATTATTTGGGGGGAACAAATTAATCGTCATTTTAGGGATTTTTTGGGCAAAACAGTTTGAGACATTTTAGAAGATGATTTGGGGTGAAACTTGAGTTGAGTGGCAACCCTGGGTGAAACAAATAAGGAAAATATATTTTGTCATTTCACTAGTTTTGAATAAGATTTTGGTATTTTTTTGGGATAATTTTGAAACCAGTTTTATAATTGTGATTTTCCAAGTAAGTGAATAGTTTTTTTCCAGTTAAGAAGAGCCATTTTTTAAGAATCCGGTGTGTCTATTGGATGCGCACGCGCTGATTGCGTGATTTTTGGCCGCGCAGCGTTGCCATTCTTGTTTGTGAGTTTGGTTTTCGGGCGCGAAAAAAGGTAAAAATCGGCGTGTGTATATGTTTATGTTTCTTCTGAATAAGTGAAGTCCTGTGGACTGCTTAGATCGCTTGGGACCAAGCAGAAGAGGGGAGAGAACCTGCCGGAAGCGCCGTATTGGTACCTGCCGGTTAATTAGCCTTAAATTGCAGGGAACAGGTGAGCAGGTCTCGACGCTTCCCTTGCTCCCGGTGATCGACGTACGTTCCGAGCATTCATTCCTTGTACATCTGACAAAAATACTGTCAGTAAATGGCTGGTGACCCTTGTCCCAGATGCAAAAAGAACGTAACACGAGCTCAGGGCGAACTCCAATGCCGTACCTGCACGAAATGGTTTCACTTTCCCTGTGTATCAGGCACGTACAGCAAAGAAGCAGAAAAATCGTCTGGAAAGTGGCAATGTAATCGATGCAAGGAAGCTGCCAACACACCCAAAACAGCAGCAGTGGGAACACCGAACAGCCAAAAACAACAAAACCTAGGGAATCCAAAAGCCAGAGGAGAAAACTGCAACGCCCCGTCTTCGGACCAAACCCCGCCTCCAGTCAACGACGAACCCCTGATTATCAGGGAAAGTAGGCCCACGCAAGTTCGAGGAACTCTCAATGCACCCCTTCCTACGGCCTCTGCCCCAAATGCTACTCCTAACGGAACTGAGTCACACAGCGAAACTTGCAACTATTGTCATACCCAGGCCGAAGCCAGTACATCCTTTTGCTGTTTTTTCTGCAATGAGTGGGAGCATGCCTCCTGCCGCGGGATCCACTCCGATATTGTCCTGGCGATAAAACTCCATGACCCACAGTTAAGCCTCTTCAGATACGAGTGTTCGTCCTGCTCCAAGCGAAAGGTAGCTCAACTGCAACTGCAAGTCAGACTCCTAACGGATTGCAGAATACCTGAACAGCGAAATCAAAATCCAGTCCCAGGCGATCAAGTACTGTACTCCCGTGTAGCACAACATGGAACCACAGACTCTAGACAAAATACACCCAGCCCAGCGCCTTCCGCAAACACTACCGTTGAAACCCTCCTACGAGCAGAAAAAGAAAAACAGCTGCGAGAAGCAAAGCGATTCAATCTAGTTATATCAGGGGTCCCAGAGTCTGAAACTCCAGACGCACAGATAGCTCTTGGCCTTTGCCGAACCAACGATTTGGGAGCTACCCTGGAAACGGGGGATATAGTGGAGACTAGGCGCCTTGGAAGACCAAGCGACAACGGCAGACCAAGAAAACTACTCGTCAAGCTCAGAGAAGACACTTCAACCTTTGTGAAACGAAATAACATCCTGAAAAACGCTCGGAACCTGAGAACCTCTGATGACGCCCTCACCCGCCGCGAAATCTACATAGGCCCTGATCTCACCCCACTCCAGCTCCAGTCTCAGGCCGAGAAAAGAAGGCTCAAGAGAGCCAAAAGCTCTGCCCATAACCGGAATGAGGAGGCCTCCTCAGGTCAAGGGCAACAATAGCAACAAAAGACCAGAATACCAACTCGACCTCCTAAAACTCAGCAAAGCAACCCTTTTGACCTCCCAAGAGTCATGCTTGTTAACGCCCAGTCACTCTGCAACAAAATCACAGAACTTAGCGTTCGACTGAAATGTGAGAGGGTTGAGGTATGCTGTGTCACAGAAACTTGGTCCGCTACCCCATCGACTGCTAGTATTCCAGGCTATGACCTTTACACAAAAAATCGCAAGGATAAAGATGGCAACGTTATAACACATGGCGGTGGAGTGGGTGTTTACATAAATGCAGATATCGAACACGAAGTTTTGACATTCGCTGAACACACAGATACCTATGAGCTGCTCTGGGTGAAAATCAAACCCAAAGTACTGCCAAGAGCGTTTTCGTCAATAACTTTCGGAGTCCTCTATTTTCCACCGCGAGCCGCTTACCGCAAAACCCTAATCAACCACCTCCAAAAGTCTATCGACGATATTCGATGCATGTATCCTAATAGCGGTATAGTATTGCTTGGCGACTTTAATGATCTGGACAGGCGCTGGATCAGTCAATCTCTTGATCTGAAGCAGGTAGTAAAAATTCTTACTACGGAAAAATCAACTATCGACCTCATCTTCACAGATGTGGGAGAATTCTACCACGATCCCGAATCGAGCCCCAGCCTCGGAAGGAGCGCACATTTCTCTGTACTGTGGAAGCCCAAAGGAACCAAGCCAACGGCTACCAAGGAAACATTCGTCTGCCGACCTCTGACTACACCAGGAAAAGAAGAATTCTCTAAATGGTGCGTAAATAAAAACTGGTCCCAACTGTACAGATTATCTGACGTTAACCAGATGGTTGGACTCTTAAATTCCGAGATAACCAGCGCTTACCACTCATGCTTCCCAGAGAAACGTGTCAAACGCTCTTCTACGGACAAACCATGGGTCACACAAGAGATCAAGAAACTCATCAGGAAGCGTAATAAACTGCACGCCTCAGGCAACAGAGAGCGCTGGAAAAAAATGAGGAACACCGTGGTGTACGAATGTAGGAAAGCTGAGAAAGCATATGGGGAAAAGCTCTCTAAAACAGTAAACTCCGACTCCCGCTCATTCCACAAGACAGTTAGAGATTTAATAAGCCCCCAGCGCCCGACGACCTTTCACATACAAAAAGATAAAGGTGAACAGGTCACTGCAAATGATCTCAATGAGTGGTTTGCCAAAATCTGCAGATCCAACCCTCCAGCCGAAACGAGTGCATTCAGCGCCAAGATATCTGAGATTCCAGTCGTTCTGCCTATTGAAGTGTGCAGGGTCCTAGAAAAGATTCCTGCGCGGAAAGCCACTCACCCAGCGGATCCACCGCCAATTTTGTTCAAAGAAAACGCTCCTTACCTATCAGAGCCTATAGCTGCCATCATCAACCAGTCACTGATAACAGGGACGTTTCCTGAGCCGCTCAAGGAGGCAGTCGTAATCCCTGTTCCCAAAGTCACAAACCCCAAAGAACTTGGAGACCTCCGACCGATCTCACTCACGCCGCTACTCTCGAAAGTATTCGAAACTTTCATAAACAGATGGCTTCTGGAGGAACTCAGCGAAGTAATAGACTCCCGGCAGTATGGCTTCCAAAGAGGGTGCAGTACAAGTCACTACCTTATCCAGATCGTCGAGACTATCCTAAGTCACCTAGAAGTTGACGAGGCATTTGTCGACCTCCTTCAAGGGGACGTCAGGAAAGCGTTCGATACGTCTAGCCACGAGGAGATTCTACAGTCCATGACCAATTTTCACGAATTCCTGAGAAAGATAGTAGAAAGCTTCCTTTCAAAACGGAAGCAAAAAACAAGGTACAAAGGCGAACTGTCAGACTCTACAGACCTTACATGTGGTATTCCTCAAGGAACAAAAATAGGTCCGACCCTTTTCCTGTTGCTTTGCAACACGATAGCTAAATGGCACAGAGACAGAGCGAAGTTCGCAGACGACCTAACAATGATGCTGCTACAAAGACTGTGTGAAATCCTTAACCTAGAAGAAATGGTCGTGAAGCTCGAACGGGACTACCTAGAAAGAAAACTCAGCATCAACAGGACCAAGTCGGCAATAATGAGAATTTCCTTCTTAAAGCACAGCGTACCGGCCTTGCCTGACGTCGGCATACCGGCAGTTCACAAAATGAAGATCCTGGGTGTTATCTTCAATGATAAACTGACTTGGGAGGACCACTTAAATCACTTGCTGTCCCAGGCTATGCCTCTGCTTAGGTCACTGACAAAGCTACGTCGCTTTCAACTCAGCAAAAATGCCCTGGTCACCTACTATAGGAGCCACATGCGACCGATCCTAGAATATGCCTGCCCTGTCTGGCATCCTGGTCTCACAAAAGAGCAGAGCAATAAGCTCGAAACAATTCAAAAGAGAGCCTTGCGCATCATTCTAGGAGACAGCCAATTGCCCTATGAGGAATGTCTGGCGAAGCTAGAACTCACAACACTTGAACAAAGAAGACACGAGCTCCTCATGAGCTTTGGCCAGTCCATCTTGACTTCCCCCAAACACCGCGACCTTCTCCCACCTGATATCAGACAAGATAACCGACCAAAGACCCGCCACACAAACCAACTACAACCAAGCAATCCAAGTGCCACGAAACGCTACAAAAATTCATTCCGACAATACTTCACTGAAAATTACAACAAATAGTTTTCATAACTTTTTTGTAAATGCGACTATTTATCCGTTTTGTGATATTTCGTATTAAATTATCTATCTATCTAATAAATAAGTTCCATTTGAACGGTGTTGTAAGGTCCCCTACCCAAACCCCAAAGGGGTCCCCGCCCAACTTTACCCCCCCCCCCCCCCCCCCCCCATTTTTTTTACACTTTTTTTGGCGCGCTTGAGACAGAGAAGGGCACCCCTCCCCCGGGACCCCAAAGGGCCCCTCCCCATTTTTTATACTTTTTTTTGCTGTGCTTGAGACAAAGATGGCCCCCCCTACCCCCGGGTTCCGAAGGTCCCCTGCCCCCCTCCCCATTTTTTAATACTTTTTTTTGCGCACTTGAGACACAGAAGGGCCCCCCTCCCCCCTCCAACTTTTTGGCTCCCCCCGAATATATCTTTTCAGAACAAGTTCTTTACATAATGTCCCTCCTAAACCAATTTTACAACTTGAAGTACTCGTCCTTTTCATCCACATATAAACAGAGAAAGACAGGCACTTTACACATAAAAACCAACAAAGACAGACACTTCAGACATACAAATCAACAAAGACAAACCCTTCAGACATACAAACAGAGAAATACAGGTACTTTAGACATACAAACCAACTAAGACAGACACTTCAGACATACAAACTAACAAAGACAAACACTTCAAACATACAAACAGAGAAACACAGGCACTTTTGACATACAAGCCAACAAAGACAGACACTTCAGACATGCAAACCAACAAAGACAAACACTTCAGACATAAAAACAGAGAAAGACAGGCACTTTAGACGTACAAACCAACAAAGACAGACACTTCAGACATACAAACCAACAAAGACAAACACTTCAGACATACAAACAGAGAAAGACAGGCACTTTAGACATACAAACCAACAAAGACAGACACTTCAAAAATACAAACCAACAAAAACAAACCCTTCAGACATACAAACAGAGAAAAACAGGCACTATAGACATACAAACCAACAAAGACAGACACTTCAGACATACAAACAGAGAAAGACAATCACTTTAGACATACAAACAGAAAAAGACAGGCACTTTATACATACAAACTAACAAGGACAAACACTTCAGACATACTAACAGAGAAAGACAAGCATTTTAGACATACAAACAGAGAAAGACAGACACTTCAGACATACAAACCAACAATGACAAACGCTTCAGACATACAAACAGAGAAAGACAGGCACTTTAGACATACAAACCAACAAAGACAGACACTTCAGACATACAAACCAACAAAGACAAACACTTCAGACATACAAACAGAGAAAGGCAGGCGCTTTAGAAATACAAACCAACAAAGACATACACTTCAGATATACAAACCAACAAAGACAGGCACTTTAAACATACAAACCAACAAAGACAGACACTATAGAGATACAAACCAACAAAGACAGACACTTCAGACATACACACCAACAAAGACACACACTTCAAACATACAAACAGAGAAAGACAGGCACATTAGACATACAAACTAACAAAGACAGACACTTCAGACATACAAACCAACAAAGACAAACACTTCAGACATACAAACAGAGAAAGACAGGCACTTTAAACATACAAACCCACAAAGACAGACACTTTAGATATACTAACCAACAAAGACAAACACTTGAAACATACAAACAGAGAAAGACAGGCACTTTAGACAGACAAACCAACAAAGACAGACTTTTGCGACACACAAACCAACAAAGACAAAAACTTCAGATATACAAACAGAGAAAGACAGGCACTTTAGACTTACAAACCAACAAAGACAGACACTTCAGACATACAAACCAACAAAGACAAACACTTCAGACATACAAACAGAGAAAGACAGGCACTTTAGACATACAAACCAACAAAGACAGACACTACAGACATACAAACCAACAAAGACAAACACTTCAGACATACAAACAGACAAAGACAAAAACTTCAGATATACAAACAGAGAAAGACAGGCACTTTAGACATACAAACCAACAAAAACAGACACTTCAAACATACAAACCAACAAAGACGGACACTTCAGACACACAAACCAACAAAGACAAAAACTTCAGATATACAAACAGAGAAAGACAGGCAATTTAGACTTACATACCAACAAAGACAGACACTTCAGACATACAAACCAACAAAGAAAAACACTTCAGACATACAAACAGAGAAAGACAGGCACTTTAGACATACAAACCAACAAAAACAGACACTTCAAACATACAAACCAACAAAGACGGACACTTTAGACATACAAACCAACAAAGACAGGCACTGTCTTTGTTGGTTTGCGCGTTTAAAGTGTTTTTCTTTCTCTGTTTGTATGTCTGAAGTGTTTGTCTTTGTTGGTTTGTATTTCTAAAGTGCCTGTCTTTCTCTGTTTGTATGTCTGAAGTGTTTGTCTTTGTTGGTTTGTAAGTCTAAAGTGCCTGTCTTTATTTGTTTGTATGTCTGAAGTGTTTGTCTTTCTCTGTTTGTGTGTCTGAAGTGTTTGTCTTTGTTGGTTTGTATGTCTGAAGTGTCTGTCATTGTTGGTTTGTATGTCTAAAGTGCTTGTCTTTCTCTGTTTGTAAGTCTGAAGTGTTTGTCTTTGTTGGTTTGTATGTCTGAAGTGTCTGTCTTTGTTGGTTTGTATGTCTAAAGTGCCTGTCTTTCTCTGTTTGTATGTCTGAAGTGTTTGTCTTTGTTGGTTTGCATGTCTGAAGTGTCTGTCTTTGTTGGTTTGTATGTCGAAAGTGCCTGTATTTATCTGTTTGTATGTCTGAAGTGTTTTTCGTTGCTTATTTGTATGGTTGAAGCGTCTGTCTTTGTTGGTTTGTATGTCTAAAGTGCCTGTTTTTCTCTGTTTGTATGTCTGAAGTGTTTGTCTTTGTTGGTTTGTATGTCTGAAGTGTCTGTCTTTGTTAGTTTTTATTTCTAAAGTGCCTGTCTTTCTCTGTTTGTATGTCTGAAGTGTTTGTCTTTGTTGGTTTGTATGTCTGAAGTGTCTGTCTTTGTTGGTTTGTATGTCTAAAGTGCCTGTCTTTCTTTGTTTGTATGTTTGAAGTGTTTGTCTTTGTTGGTTTGTATGTCTGAAGTGTCCGTCTTTGTTGGTTTGTATGTCTATAGTGTCTGTCTTTGTTGGTTTGTATGTCTAAAGTGCTTGTCTTTGTTGGTTTGTATGTCTGAAGTGTCTGTCTTTTTTTGTTTGTATGTCTAAAGTGTTTGTCTTTGTTGGATTGTATGTCTGAAGTGTCTGTCTTTGATGGTTTGTATGTCTAAAGTGTCTGTCTTTCTCTGTTTGTATGTCTGAAGTGTTTGGCTTTGTTGGTTTGTATGTTTGAAGCGTCTGTCTTTGTTGGTTTGTATTTCTAAAGTGCCTGTCTTTCTCTGTTTGTATATCTGAAGTGTTTGTCATTGTTCGCTTGTATGTCTGAAGCGTCTGTCTTTGTTGGTTTGTATGTCTAAAATGCTTGTCTTTCTCTGTTTGTATGTCTGAAGTGTTTGTCTTTGTTGGTTTGTATGTCTAAAGTGCCTGTCTTTCTTTGTTTGTATGTTTGAAGTGTTTGTCTTTGTTGGTTTGTATGTCTGAAGTGTCCGTCTTTGTTGGTTTGTATGTCTATAGTGTCTGTCTTTGTTGGTTTGTATGTCTAAAGTGCTTGTCTTTGTTGGTTTGTATGTCTGAAGTGTCTGTCTTTGTTTGTTTGTATGTCTAAAGTGTTTGTCTTTGTTGGATTGTATGTCTGAAGTGTCTGTCTTTGATGGTTTGTATGTCTAAAGTGTCTGTCTTTCTCTGTTTGTATGTCTGAAGTGTTTGGCTTTATTGGTTTGTATGTTTGAAGCGTCTGTCTTTGTTGGTTTGTATTTCTAAAGTGCCTGTCTTTCTCTGTTTGTATACCTGAAGTGTTTGTCATTGTTCGCTTGTATGTCTGAAGCGTCTGTCTTTGTTGGTTTGTATGTCTAAAATGCTTGTCTTTCTCTGTTTGTATGTCTGAAGTGTTTGTCTTTGTTGGTTTGTATGATTAAAGTGCCTGTCTTTCTTTGTTTGTATGTCTAAAGTTTTTGTCTTTCTCTGTTTGTATGTCTGAAGTGTCTGTCTTTGTTGGTTTTTATGTCAAAAGTGCCTGTCTTTCTCTGTTTGTATGTCTGAAGTGTTTGTCTTTGTTGGTTTGTATGATTAAAGTGCCTGTCTTTCTCTGTTTGTATGTCTAAAGTTTTTGTGTTTCTCTGTTTGTATGTCTGAAGTGTCTGTCTTTGTTGGTTTTTATGTCAAAAGTGCCTGTCTTTCTCTGTTTGTATGTCTGAAGTGTTTGTCTTTGTTGGTTTGTATGTCTGAAGTGTCTGTCTTTGTTGGTTTTTATATCTAAAGTGGCTGTCTTTCTCTGTTTGTATGTTTGAAGTGTTTGTCTTTGTCGGTTTGTATGTCTGAAGTATCTGTCTTTGTTGGTTTGTATGTCTAAAGTGCCTGTCTTGCTCTTTTTGTATGTCTGAAGTGTTTGTCTTTGTTAATTTGTGTGTCTGAAGTGTCTTTCTTTGTTGGTTTGCATGTCTAAAGTGCCTGCCTTTGTTGGTTTTTATATCTAAAGTGGCTGTCTTTCTCTGTTTGTATGTTTGAAGTGTTTGTCTTTGTTGGTTTGTATGTCTGAAGTATCTGTCTTTGTTGGTTTGTATGTCTAAAGTGCCTGTCTTGCTCTGTTTGTATGTCTGAAGTATTTGTCTTTGTTAATTTGTGTGTCTGAAGTGTTTGTCTTTGTTGGTTTGTATGTCTAAAGTGCCTGTCTTTCTCTGTTTGTATGTCTGAAGTGTTTGTCTTTGTTGGTTTGTATGTCTGAAGTGTCTGTCTTTGTTGGTTTTTATATCTAAAGTGGCTGTCTTTCTCTGTTTGTATGTTTGAAGTGTTTGTCTTTGTTGGTTTGTATGTCTGAAGTATCTGTCTTTGTTGGTTTGTATGTCTAAAGTGCCTGTCTTGCTCTGTTTGTATGTCTGAAGTGTTTTTCTTTGTTATTTTGTGTGTCTGAAGTGTCTGTCTTTGTTGGTTTGTATGTCTAAAGTGCCTGTCTTTCACTGTTTGTATGTCTGAAGTGTTTGTCTTTGTTGGTTTGTATGTCTGAAGTTTCTGTCTTGTCTTTCTCTGTTTATATGTCTAAAGTGTTTGACTTTCTCTGTTTGTGTGTCTGAAGTGTCTGTCTTTGTTGGTTTGTATGTCTGAAGTGTCTGTCATTGTTGGTTTGTATGTCTAAAGCGCTTTCTCTGTTTGTATGTCTGAAGTGTTTGTCTTTGTTGTTTGTATGTCTGAAGTGTCTGTCTTTCTCTGTTTGTATGTCTAAAGTGTTTGTCTTTGTTGGTTTGTATGTCTGAAGTGTTTGTCTTTGTTGGTTTGTATGTCTAAAGTGCCTGTCTTTCTCTGTTTGTATGTCTGAAGTGTTTGTCTTTGTTGGTTTGTATGTCTGAAGTGTCTATCTTTGTTGGTTTGTATGTCTAAAGTGCCTGTCTTTCTCTGTTTGTATGTCTGAAGCGTTTGTCATTGTTGGTTTGTATGTCTGAAGTGTCTCTTTCTCTGTTTGTATGTCTGAAATCTTTGTCTTTGTTGGTGTGTGTGTCTGAAGTGTTTGTCTTTGTTGGTTTGTATGTTGGAAGTGCCTGTCTTTCTCTGTTTGCTTGTCTAAAGTCTTTGTCATTCTCTGTTTGTATGTCTGAAGTGTTTGTCTTTGTTGGTTTGAATGTCTGAAATGTCTGTCTTGGTTGGTTTGCATGTCTGAAGTGTCTGTCTGTCTCTGTATGTATGTCTGAAGTGTTTGTCTTTGTTGGTTTGTAAGTCTGAAGTGTCTGTCTTTGTTGGTTTATATGTCTAAAGTGCCTGTCTTTCTCTGTTTGTATATCTGAAGTGTTTGTCTTTGTTGGTTTGTACTGAACTGAACCTGTCCATAATTTAAGTATACATTGAGTAATGTTTACATATAAACATATATACATAGAGAGATGTGCATAGAGAAGGAGCTTCTAGTGTTGCCCAAGTTTTATTTCTTATATTTGTAGAATAGTTTAATTATAGCCTTATACCTTTACATAATTCCTCTCTTTTACAATATGTTAATGATCCCCCTCCCTCCAAAATTCCATTGCAAATTCCTAAACGGATATCTATTACTACTAACGAGAACACCGTGAATAAAAAAATAATGTATTGTTCATGTTTGTCTCTTTACTTACCTCTGACGGTCAAGACACTATAGTGTGAAACACGCTGGAAAATTCGGTATTCCATCGCTATTCGGAAGTTAATAGCGATGCAGTTAATTGACTGCATCGCAAAGACTAATAAAAGTCTTTGAGCAAATTTAAATTGGAGTACCAATTCTGCTTCGCTGCATATTAATTGAAAAAAAACAGAATAATATCGTGGATA
Source organism: Artemia sinica (assembly GCA_027921565.1). Taxonomy (NCBI): domain Eukaryota; kingdom Metazoa; phylum Arthropoda; class Branchiopoda; order Anostraca; family Artemiidae; genus Artemia; species Artemia sinica. Next base: position 661,465 of record CM051263.1, on the reverse strand, counting down.
TACTTTTGAAAACATTGCCATAGATTCTTTGTAGATGACTTTCTCTTCAAAACAGGTTATGTAACGTCACAGAGTTACTCCTCTCTCTCTCCTATCCCCTCTGAATTAATCGAACGTGGATCAGTTTTGTTTTAGCTGTGAGAGAGTTGACACTGGAAATCAAAAAAATATTCTATACATGTCCACTATGCATGTGCACTCTTGGCAGTTGGTCAACATGTGAGAATTATAAAATTATTGATGAGTATAATGAAAAGTGTAAATTATGCAATCCGTGTAAATTACATAGAGGATTTGCATTATAAATTAAAGGCTGTAATTCATGTCTTGAAGAGATTTGCGACTCTCACCCTAGAGGGCAACTATGCTCCAATTGCCACTATGACAAATATGATCAGTGGGAGAATAATTATCCTGGTATGATTGGAAAGAACCCTAAACGAGATTTTAGTTTATTTTTACGAGATTGGTATCGTCTCGGTTTTAAATTATTTTGGGAGGAATAATCAGGTCTATGATTCCACTGTTGAGGTAACAAGACAATTTGGTTTCTACGTCATCGTTGTGACGACACTGCCTTTTATGACTATAAACCTAGCGATTTTTATTTAGCTGTTAAAGAATGTGATTCACCACTTGAAAACACTGTATGTGATATTGCTTCAAATAGACAAATTGAAACACGTGAATTTCACAATATGAATACGAATAGTATCATTGACTATACAAAGAGATATGATAAAAGTGAAGTTACATTGTACTATAGAAAATGTGACCCTGACTTTCCAACCAATCAAGATCAATATGCAGTGAATTTAAATGATCTACCAGCATTAGTGGTTCTCGACAGTTGCCTGACAACAGAAGAGGAAATCTAAAGTGAAGAATAAAGACATCGTTGTTGTGTAAATACATTTTTTTTCTTAATAAACTAATTTACATACATTTTTAAAACACTTCTCGTAGGGCACTAAAATCAATATTATACAGGTCTGTGAGCATATTTTCCACCATAAAGTCGTTCAGACGTGGATTATCTACGTAAGTGTTGAGAAACTGCTTGTAAGTATAACCGCGACATCTGAAGACGAAATATAGTAGCGCATGAAAACCGCAACTTTTAGTCGTCAGATCCTGCACTCTCTTCCGATTGGAATAATAGTTGTCCACTGCTTTCAATATAGTTGTTGATGTGTGGAGTGTAGAATGTATAGGATAGGCCGAGAGGATCAAAAAATTCAGTAGTCTTCATTGTTTGAAAAATGCACAGCCAATGACCGGTATTCACAGTAGACGGGCTGCTATTTACAATGATTCGAGTATTGTTTGCACTTTGAATTTTTCCAAGGAAGTCCGATGAGAAACAATAGGATCTGTATTTGGACATGTAGGTGTCCATATTAAATACACTGATTATTTGACTAGTGTCCATGGTGCAAGGTCCAGTAGAACACTGCCTTTGGGAGTGATTTCCCAATAGGTTTCAAATTGATTCAACGAGATTAGTGCGATACTCTGAGGTAATGGGTCGGCAAATGTACACTCTAAACGCACACTCCCCGTTCATACTATACTCATATCTTGAATGCCAGAAAAGTCTAGTACAATGATACCATGTGTTTTAGTGAACATTTCTTCGGTTATACTATTTTCAAAAAGTTGTGAATCAGGATCTAGTTTTTGCATTGTCAACTCATACAATATCCTATAGGATTTATCACTATTTCGCCCAAAAAAAATCCCTAAAATGCCGATTAATTTGTTTCTCCCAAATAATCCCCTAAAAGTAATTTTTACGTGTTCCTTTGTTTTGGCATCCCTGCGCTGTCACATTTGAAATTCCCAGAAACCATTTCCCGCGTAAAATATATTCAATCTGTCTTGATCTCGTATGAATTTCTGATAAAATCTAAGGTGTTCCTAGTTACACTATTATGAATTCGATAGAATATTAATATTTATCTTTCAGACCTAAAGACCAGAGAAGCCATATTTAAAAATAGAATATTAATTTATCTCTCAATCCTAAAGACCAGAGAAGCCATATTTAGAAATGAAATCCCCTCATGTTTCTTGTTCCAGTCGATTATGCAAATCAATTTCCCAGAAAACTACTTCCCCTTAGTGGATCAATAACATTGTACCGTTAGTATTCAGTGCGCATGTGCAAATCTCGTTCTCTAGTCATTAGGTCCCTCCTACTAATGAGGATCTTAAATTGCTTGGATTTCCAGACATTAATATTTTATGATACATAAGATATTCAGTTTATTTTCTTTAGTTCTTTCCATTTATCTTGATTATCACGGTGATTCAATGTTATTTTTTCGCGATGTTAACGATACATATAGTCTTTATTAAAGCACAAATTATATAATAGGCTTTAGAACTTTTGCGGTTGGAAGAAGGGGGGGAGGAGTAGCAAAACTCTTATTTCTATGATTTTTGTTTGTTTTAGTTTTGACGTCAGTATTCCATTTAATTTTTATTCGTTTTAGGATTTATTTATTAATCTGTATCAGTATCTGTTATCAGTATCTTGATTGTTTTTCATTTAACCTCTGTTCCTTTTGGGTTTCATTAATTCCTTGATAGTAATCGTTTTATGTTTGAATCAGTATAAGACTGGATTTTTGCTAGTCTTATGTTTAATATGGCTCTTTAGGGGAGAGTTGGGTACGTTGGGATGTGGGTGCGTTGAGACACGTGTACTTTTGACAGAAAACTTCAAGCTAAAAATCTGCCGCTACTAACACCTCAAACGCCATCTCTTGGACTATCTGTGGATGTAGTATAGTGGCCGCACGTGCAAATTTCTATCACAAACTTTAGGTAAGAATTTTCTATGTAGTTTTTGAAAAATATTTTTGCTTTGCGAGATTCTACGGTACTCTTAGGTAAGTAGCTTCTAGAAAATTGCTTATAGTCCATTAGATAAGAAATTTATGAGCTTTTCGATGGTATTAATTTTGTTGTGTTCTTCTGCTATCTTACGGCTGATCAAAATTGTTTCGTAAATGAGTACTGTTAGGGGACTATGGGACACATGTTCCGGAGTACACTGGGACAGGTTCAGGTCGTTGTGTCCCAGGGTACCCTTGCTTGCTTTAGCCTAGAGAACTTTCTCGAGTATGCTTCTTGTCTTGTGTTGACTTCTTTCTTTCGTTTTTCTACTCTCGCTGGGCCTTGCGTTTTTAGGTAGCTACAACAATCCTAAGAAAACTCCAAAAAATCAAGTATTTCACAATCCAGGTGAATCGTATCCCCCTCAACAAATAAAGTAAATTCCACTAGTTTAAAATAAATTCCAAATAACCATTAAGAAATGACTTCAAATCTATAATCTAAAAATTCATAAAAATCCTATACTATTTCTACCTTCCCTAAAAATTTACTCATTTTTTTTTCATAAAATAAACTCCACTAATTCAAATCTCACTCTTCAAATCTAAGACTTCAAATCTAAACCCTACAATATAAGTATCAAATACTTAAAATCTAAACTCTATATTTTTTTTTCCTTTTTTTCCTTACATCATACAAAATCCTATATTATTTCTATATTCCATAAAACTATATTCAATCATAAACCCCATACATTATAATTATTCAATTAAATTTAAATCATGTCTAATGTCTAAACTTAAAAGAACTTAAATTTAAGCTTAATATATAACTAAAAACTCTTTCTTTCGTTTTAGGATGCCAAAAACGAGAAAAGCTGATCTTTCGCTTTACGTATGGAATGAGGAGAACATGAAGAAAGCAGTACAAGCTCACCTTTATGGGATGCCACTTCGAGTAGCTGCTGAAGTTTACAATGTCAAGCGGTCAACTCTTAGCAGTAATGCCACAGCGTTTCGCAATGGAACAGATGGAGAATAAGAAGAGTTTAGTTACACTCCCGCCTATGAAAACAGGCGAGTATTTACGAGTGAGCAGGAGCTTCAACTTGAAGAGTACATCCTTCAAGCAGCCCGACTACACTATGGTCTCTCCAGGAAGAGAGCCAGAGAGCTTGCTTGGCTTATGGCGAAACGAAACGGACTTGCATATCCGTCAAGCTGGGACACAGAAAACTCTGCAGGCAAAGACTGGCTGTATGGCTTTCTTAGAAAGCATCCGTCGATTTTGCTTCGAACACCGGAACCTACAAGTATCCAGAGAAATCTTGGTTTCAATTGTGTTGCTGTTGACACTGTTTACAGGAATATCGGAGAGTTGTATTCAAAATACAAGTTCCCTGCTAGCCGGATCTTCAAACTCGATGAGACTGGACTCATGAACGTCCAGATCAAGGGTCAAATAGTGCTGAGCCCAAAGGGAGTAAAGTAGCTTGGTGCTAACGACTTCCCAAGAGAGAGCAAAGTTGATGACCATGGTGGGAACTGTAAATGCCATGGGAGGATTTATTCCTGCCTTTCTGATTTTCCCATCAGCGAGTGTTTTAGAAAGGCTTCTTGATGGACCCCCCCCCCAGACTACTGCAATAGCAACTGGCAAGCCTGGAAATGCTTGGATGACAAAGGATCTGTTTCTGCTGTATTTGGAGCACTTTGTATCGCATATCCACCAATCTCCTGAGAATCCTATCTTGAGTCTGATGGACAATAATAAGAGTCACACCAGTTACGATGCAGTTTCGTTGGCCGAAGAAAAGGGAATACATTTACTTACGTTCCCACCACACACATCATCCAGGATGCAGCATCTTGACGTTTCGATTTATGGACCTTTAAAGATTTACTGGTCATGTGCAATGGAGAACTGGTTGAGACTTCATCCTGGTCGAGCAGTGATGGAATATGAAATCGTTGAATTGCTGGGGGTTGCTTTTCCTAAGGCCTTCTCTCAGACTAACATCACTAGTGGATTCTCAAAGCCTGGAATTTTTCCGCCGAATACTGGAGTGTGGCAAGAGTCTGACTTTCTTCCTGCTTTGCGACGAGAAGATACTACTGAGCCGAGAAATAAGTCTGCCGCTGTTGACGAAGTTTACCGGATCCGCAAGAGCTTCGGTTGAGCTAGAGTCCCAGTGCTACGACTCATTCAATCTTGTTTTTATGCCAGAAGATATTATACCCCTGCCAAACAGGGAAGCTACAAACAAAAAGACAGGCAGGAAGCCTGGAGTATCCAAGATCTTGACTTCTACACCGGTGAAAGACTCGATCCAAGCTGCTGAAAACGAAAGGAAGGCAAGAAAAGAGAAGAAGATCTCAGGAAAAGCAAGAAAGCGGCTCCTTCAAAAAGCCGAAGATTCAGAAGAAAACTACCAAGAGATTGCTGACGTTCAGTGACAAAAGCGGAGATGAAGCAGAACCAGGTGATTTTGAGTGTGACGACAATTCTGATGACTCGTTCTGCTCTGAAGATCTCCGATTGGCGGAAGAGGAGTCTCAGACTCCCAGTATCTGTTCCGGTGACTTTGTTCTAGTTGAGTACTAGAGGAAAAAGGGATCAAAATTCTACATTGGTGAAGTTCTTTAGGCTGAAGCAGACGGCTACACTGTCAATTTTTGGAAACGAAACATTCCAGCCTGGAGGTTTACGTTTCTGAAAGAGCGGGACGAAGTGTTTGTCGATAGCTCAGAAGTAGTGATGAAATGGCCAGTTCCAGTGGTCTCAGGCAGTAATAAACGCATCACCAAAATGATCAGCTTTGATGCAGACCTGACCAAATACTGTGTTGAATAACTTTTAAATAAGTTTATTGTATTTTTACAGTTTTATACCACGAAATATACGAAGTTTTAATTGATTTATCATGGTGTCCCAAAATACCCACCACCTTGACCCATAGTACCCGCACAAGTGGTACTCTGGGACCAAACAGGACCATCTGAAAAGTAAGTTTTGCTAATTTTAGTTCGAGCAATAAAAATCTGAGAAAAATCCCGGTAAAAGCCAAATGATTTTGCCACAGATTGATGTTTGATAAAAATTGGACTGTAAATGTAGGAGGTATTGAGCTTTAAGTTGAACTTATCTCAGGGTACCCGACTCTCCCCTACTTTTCTTTTCAACATTTTTTTTTAATTAATGACAAAAAAATGGTGTAATCTCAGTTTTGATTAAATGTTTCTTTTTTTACATGGTTGTTTCATAGTCATATGTTTTTAGGCATTTGGTGTCTTTACAACTAAAAAGGGAGAATGGTCCTTAGCTAGTTAGCAATATGGATGCTTGCTTATCGGAAGTATATGAAAAACAGTCCAGATGCAATAAAATATGTGTTTTTAGGCCTTAATTTTCTGTGACCGCTCGTTTTGATTTCTTTCTTTTCTGCCTATTTTACCGTGTTCGTCGTTGTACTTATATTCTTCTTGCCAACTTTGAAAGCAATGGGAAAACTATTATTCAAAGTCGGAAGAGATTGCAGGATCTGACGAATAAAAGTTGCGGTTTTCATGCGCTACTATATTTCGCCTTCAGATGTCACAGTTATACTTACAAGCAGTTTCTGAACATTTACGTAGACAATCCACGTCTGAACGACTTTATGGTGGAAAATATGCTCTCAGACCTGTATAATATTGATTTTAGTGCCCTACGAGAAAAGTGTTTTAAAAATATATGTAAATTTGTTTATTAATAAAAAAATGTATATACAGAACAACGATGTCTTTATTTTTCACTTTAGATTTCTTCTTCTGTGTGCAGGCAACTGTTGAGAACCACTAATCCTGGTAGATCATTTGAAATCACTGTATATTGATCTTGATTGGCTGCAAAGTCAGGGTCACATTTCCTACAGTACAATGTAACTTCACTTTTATCATATCTTTTTGTATAGTCAATGATACTATTTGTATTCATATTGTGAAATTCACGTGTTTCAATTTGTCTATTTGAAGCAATATCACATGGAGTGTTTTCAAGTGGTGAATCACAATCTGTAACAGCCAAATAAAAATCACTAGGTTTATAGTCATAATAGGCAGTGTCGTCACAACCATGACGTAGAAACCAAATTGTCTCTTTTACCCCAACAGTTGAATCGTAGACCTGATTCTTCCTCCCAAAATAATTTAAAGTCGAGACAATACCAATCTCGTAGAAATAAACTAAAATCTCGTTTAGAGTTATTTCAAATCATACCAGGATAAGTATTCTCCCACTGATCACATTTGTCTTAGTGACAATTGGAGTATAGTTGCCCTCTAGGTCGAGAGTCGCAAATCTCTTCAAGACATGAATTGCAGCCTTTAATTTATAATTCACATCCTCTATGTAATTTACACGGATTGCATAATCTGTACTTTTCATTATACTCATCAATAATTGTACAATTCTCATATGATGACCAACTGCAAAGAGTTTACATGCATAGTGGACATGTATAGAACATTTTTTGGTTTCCAGTGTCAAATCTCTCACAGCTAAAAAAAACTGATCCACTTTCGATAAATTCAGAGGGGATAGGAGAGAGAGGAGTAGCTCTGTGATGTTACCTAACCTGTTTTGAAGAGAGAGTCATCTACAAAGAATCTATGGCAATGTTTTCAAAAGTATATCCACGATATTATTCTGCTTTGTTTCAATTAATATGTTAATAAATTGAGTAAAAGCATTTGAGTCACGACGTAAAAGCTTCGCACAATAGTCCAATGGGGGAGAATCATTCCTCATTATATTGCCTAGTGTTCCCTTAGAAAGTATTTTCCGTTGAAGAGATAACTCGAGAAAATTGTCATCTAGAATCAAACGTTTTTTTCATAATCACAAGATTCTACTTAATTCTCTCTTTCTCAAATTTATTCATTTTTCAATCCTAACACTCTCACTGCTGACTCTAGACTAACTGCGCTTCGTTCTGCTTCAAGAATATTCAATAACCTACTTAAAAAAAAATTAACAAAAAGAAAGGGGGCATTTTCGATTTCGAAACAGTTTTATTGTATGTGTGTGTGAAATTACAACAATAATATATTACACATATACAATTACCGATATAACTTATTGTCCTCTATATACTTCACTATTGCATTTAAAGCACTTTGAAGTCTATGAATATGTACTATATCGACTTTCGCAGCGAAGCATAATTGGTCCTACAATTTAAATTTGCTCAAAGATAACACGTATCTTGCATATACTTCTTCCCACTAGAGACAAAGTCGAGATCCTCTCGTGATTTCTACCACAATGTCTGGTGCTCTTGTATCTTTGCTGCTGCTACCAGCTACACTATCAACTTCTAATAGTGTAAACATTCCACTCATTATTGCAAATATATATCTTGTCAAATAAATAAACGAGTAAAATCAAACTGTTCTCACTCCTTGAATTTTGTTCTCACTCTAATAACAACTATACTGAAAATCCTTTCTTATATTCGTTGCGGCATTCCCGTTAGTATTTCTAGCTCTGTTATTGGTTTAGAAAGAGGGTGTGGTCTTTTTCTCGTAGTATTGTAGCCCTCTGATTGGCTGTTATATTTTTCGCCCTGTTGTTCGCTCTGTGGTAATACCTGGCCTTCTACTACTAGGCTTTTATGCTTCTCGAGCTAGGTTGCATTTAAACTCAATATAGTCGTATTTGGGCCTATTTGAGCTATAATAGTGGCGCCACTTCATGAAGGCTCACCTATTTCTGTCGATTTCTCAGCATTTTCAGCTTTTATCTGGCTTCCTGTTTGCCAGTGTTTACTCTCTGATTGTTTCAAATTTAATCTTTTTATTTTGCATTTTTTTTTTCCAAATAGCGATGCAATCCTGAATTGTCCAGCGTGTTTCACACTATAGTGTCTTGATCGTTAGAGGTAAGTAAAGAGACAAACCTGAACAAAACGCTATTTTTTTTTTTATTCACGGTGTTCTCGTTAGTAGTAATAGATATCCGTTTAGGAATATGCTGTGGAATTTCGGAGGGAGGGGGATCACTAACATATGATAAAACAGAGGAATTATGTAAAGGTAATAGGCTACAATTAAACTGTTCTAAAAATATAAGAAATCCAACTTGGGCAACAATAGGAGCTCCTTCTCTATACATATATCTCTCTATGTATGTATGTTTGTATGTAAACTTTACTCAATATGGGGAGACACTCTGCTACCTTATGTTATAGCTACACTACTGGCATTATGTAAAGGTAATAGGCTATAATTAAACTATTCTAAAAATATAAGAAATACAACTTGGGCAACACTAGGAGCTCCTTCTCTATCCACATCTCTCTATGTATATATGTTTATATGTAAACATTACTCAATGTATACTTGAATTATGAATTTCTGATAAATTGAATTATAAAAAATTACAATCTTAGACTACTTTATCCAATTGTTCTAGAAAATCATTGGACCAATCTCAGGGGACTCATCCTTTATACAGGTATCATATTCCAATATCTATAGATGGCATCTTGACATTACAATCAGCTGATAAAAAATAAAAAAATGTAGCAGGAACATAGGACAGTTTTCTGCTGTATGAACAAAACTAGTAAATTATTCTAATATTCCTCCTTTATCTCTATAAAAATTTGACTTTTACAGCAACATATTTTATAATTAAAACAATTTTAATGTAAGAAAAGGCGATTATAATACATGGTACTTATTTGATTAGCTTTTTTTTATAACCATAAATTAGACTGGCTAACCAAGGTGCGGTGTGTCATATCCTGCGATAGGATAAAAATTGATAACCAACTATATCTCATGACTGGAGACAAAGCCCTAGCGTTTCCTGTTGTATGAGTCATGAAGCTTCAAAGTATTATTTTGTTTTTCCCAGAGCATTTTCACATGGGACGGGTGGTCTTAGAAACTTCGGAGGGAACTCATTCGATTGGAAAGTAAAAATTCTAGTGCCAATTTTAAGAGTCAAAAGTTATCCTAAAGTAACGAGCCCCCCTCCCACGATTTTTTTTTTTTAGCTAACCTCCGTGCGCACCCTAAACACATCCGATGAAAATTTGAGATTCCTTTTGTTCAAAATAATCTAAAGCTTAAAAAACTATGCTTCCATGGTTATCATAACCTCCACAGCCTCCGGGGCAAGGGTTGTAAATTTGGCTATTTGCCCATTGTTTACATGAAGGATTTATTGCTGTAAAAGGGGGAACGTCTGATCCTGGGTGTGTTCGAAAAAAGGTAAGGGTATTAAAGCGAAACTTCAGGGAATGCTGAACTAAATCGCAAGACACTATGCATATCCAGGTTATGAAAAGGGCGCATATGCAATATGTTAGGAACAGCTAAGGGTATCGATTTAATACTTTCAGGGTTACTACTATTACTACTGTGACTACTTGTAACTACGGCTGTGACTACTTGCAGCTTTGACTGCGACTACTAAGGGACGTGGACATGACTGCAGGAACTGTCAGCAGAATGTTGAGCAAAATCACCATTTTGCATTTTTGCACTATTTTGCATTTCTTTGCAGCTTCAGTTTAAAAAATTCAGTTATCAGTCCTTTATTTTTTAGATTGTTCTGTCGCCATTTCTGGTGGATTGTAGAAGTTGACCTCCTGTCCTCTGATTCGGGCTGATAAGTTTATATACCCTTTGACATGCTTTATTTTTTTTTACCTGCTCATAATTTAGTCGCTTATATTGATTTCTTATTGTTTACTTGATTTCTTTTGTTATCTTTCTGTTTGTTTTTTAATGTTTACTTTAACAACATTTAAGGCACGATATTTACGAGACACAATATCGAGCAATATTTGTATCGAATTGTAGTGTTGATGATTTGCAAGTACTCAAAATGCAGCCAAAGATTTCCAACAAAAGAAAAGCCAACAAATTTGGAAGAGGGAAAACTGAAAAGCCTAAGGAAGGGTAAGCTTTTAAATTAAAGCCATTATTTTGGGTAACTGACATACAGTTTGTAAAACCCTTTGGGAAAAGTACAAAAAAGGGCGTTCTAATAGACAGTACATTATATACAGTTTGTGTACGTTTCGAATCCGTGTTTTGTGGCCAATGCCCCTGGAGACGCGCCTAATCCATTCAAATTTGTTCAGACTTTACTTTTACCCCATCTTACGAGTTTTGATTTTCTTTAAATGTTTTCTCATGGCCTCTTCACACACTATTTTGGTTTGACTATTTTTCGTTTGGCCCCAAATGGATAGCCAAAAACTACAATCTTTGGCAATCTGGCAACTCTTATTCGTAAAAATGGGCCATCTCAACCTGTTATTGTAGCCCTAAAACGTGGAATTGAGCTAAATCCTTCTTAAAGCTTATCGCATGATTAATAGTCAGTTAAGGTGTCCGTCAGTTAATGTGTAATGTATCCGTCAATGTATGGTCGGAAGGCGTCTAAACTGACCGTATTTCAAACAGTAAGCTATACGAAAAATCTGGTTCTATCCCTCTTTCTAGGGCTATAATGAGAGAGAGCTTGAGGTGCTTAGGACACGTTCTGCGGATGAAGAATGACAGATTACCATAGATCGTCCTTGTCAGCCAACCATTCAGGGCCAATTGTATCCAAATGGGGTGGAAGGAGGTTGTGAGGAAAGATTAAATGGAAACAGGAACTTCCTGGAAAGGTGTAAAAAGGGAAGCTTTGAATAGATTGGGATGAAGGAGGTGTATTCTTAGCTGTCTTGGCCTCAGGCGGCTTGGTGCTGCAGTGAGTTATTAGTAGTAGTGTTATTAAATATGCACATCAAATTATCTTTACACTAGAAAACAACTAACATATTCTTCTCGTGCTTTTGAAGCTCCTAAGTCTCAGATAATCCGAAAATAGACTCTTTGGCAAATTTATTTTCTTATGAGTATAAAATAAACAAAATTTTCACGAAAAGAGGATAACAAGAAATTAAAGTTTGCTTAGTCAATTGATTTTTATGTACGCTTGAAAGAAACGGATTTAAAAAGGAACGAAACTGTGACAAAAATAAGGAGGATTTTAAGATACTAAACTAAATTTATTCTCATAAATGTTTTTGAATTGAGAACTTCTTTCCTCAAAGTTTGATTTTTTTTTTTATATCTTTATTGCATTAAAGCTCAGGCTGCTCTTCGCCTTTACGGAATAGGGTTTGTGGTCGGAGGAGGGTTGTCGTAAACTCACGCGCATTGAGCTAACTCCTTTTTGCGTCAAGTTTGGCCTTATTATTCGCCATCTGACTCGGTACATCGCTTTAAATCTTAACATTCATTTTTTCTGAAATTTAAGCTTGTTAAATGGTTATAGGTCTGAAAGAAATGGGTTAAAACGGAAGAAATTATTGGTGAAAATTTAAGCCGTCTTAAACTAGTGGAACTAAATTGGCTGCAACAAGATAATTTTTTATCAAAACATGTTTTTTTTTATGTATTTTGGCTGTTGTGAGCAGTCTTAATTATTAAAAAAAGAAAACTAAAATAGTGTTCAATTTATTTTGTTACGTGTACAGTGAAATTGAGACTCTTTTGCGTGGTTCGAAGGGACTGCAATATGTATTTGTGGTAATGTCTGTTTATTTTGAGCTTTAATTTGTTGTTCATCATAATTTCTGTTCATTCCAAATATCATTTCTTCATTCATAGTGGTCTTTATTCCTTTAAGTCTGTTATTGCACATAAACTGATTTATTTCCGTTTTAAGTTTTGAAATTTAATCCATGTTTCGTTTTTAATTATCAACACATCGGGTAAACTGCATCTATATTGCAATAGAATACTCTCATAATTGTTTAGCAGGCTTAGTAATTCCTTTGAAACGGACTGTGGTGTAAATTAAAACCCGTGTGGAGCCAAGGGGGCAGCTAAGGGCCAATAGGTAACGGCTGTTCTGCTTTTGCTCCCTATTGTCACTAGATATCAGGATCTGCAATCGAATGAGCCCTCTCACATTTTTTTCTAATCACCCTTTTGCATAATGTGGCCATTAAAAATTCAATGACACATTGGATAGGTATTCCTGTTTGTAAAATCAGGACTCTTCTTCTAAACTGCTGTTATTAGCGTCAAAAACCCTAAATCCCATTTTTGATGAAATCAACCTGAAAATGAAAGTTAAACTAAGGGAGCAGCAGTTAATAAAAATTGACACACTTTGAACTTGATTAATTGTATTCTCAGGAAGCATAAATTCTTTCAAGACCGTAGCCAGTATTTTTGTAGGGAGGGGGAGGAGTATTTTTTTGGGGTAGGGGAGTTTAAAAAAAAACTTGAAAAGACGCATCAAAAGTTTGCTTACATGCATTTTTTATGGTTTTATAAGTCGGTTAAAAATCCCAGGGGGGGGGGTCCAGATCTCCACATTTACTTAATAATTTGCTCTTAGACTTTCATATGTCACCTTTGATGTAAGTAGACCACGTACTATGCGTATGCTTTATGATGTTCATATTATAGTTGTGACCTGGTACTAGTAACCCTTCTATACGAACTAGTCGGAAAAAAGGGAAAAGTATATTTGGACACATATTGTTCTTTATTTAAGTGCCCTGTAACTGGGGGCACTAGATATTCAACTTTGATAAAAAAAATATCTGTAGATTTTTATCCTGGAAGCTCAAAAAACTCAAAGATTTGTGGATCAATCGCATTTTGGGACAAGAGTTACTTCTTAATCATGTTTTGGCAACAAATTTCTGATTAATCGAAATAATAGTTAACTTTCCTGAATCAGCTTCAAATACCAATTTTTGTCACTTAACCATATTTTTTCAAAAAGTGTTTTTAAATTTTCGGTTAAGATGGGCCAAACTTTGTTCTTTACTAGGTTGCAGTGCTCGCTGCAACCGTGACAATTTGGATACCAAAAACATTATTGACTGACGTTAAGGTACCGTGCTCAAGTTTGGCTCCCCAAATAGCGTTATATATGACGTCGTTATCAAAATAATGTCATTTTACGGAAAAATAAAAAAGTCTTAATGTAAAGAAGATGATAGACGTTCCTTATGGAGAAATGGTAATATAGACATGCCTTATAGACAAATAGCAAGACAATAAACTAAGGTGGGCTCCTCTCAACTTCCATTTAGCGTCTCACTGGAAAACAAGGCAGCAATTCCTGATTATATCCAGAAATTTTGCATTCAAAAAGTGATAAGAATTGCAATCGGTGTTACTGGTAAAGCAATTTTAACAAAATCTTATAACTCTTATTCTAAAAAATGTTAATTTTGTAGGGAAATGACACAATGAGTATCCTCAACGGGTAATAATTCCATTAATTTTACTGTTAGACTTTCTATCTCCATAGTTATTAATCCCAGTAGCGCAGAGCGACGCTCAAAACAGCTTTTTGTATTGTTACGGAATAGGTGGTTTCCAATCTGCTCTTCTTCTGTAGACATACTCTGGTTTATTTGAGGGGGAATCAGGCAAGCTGTAACTTCCCCAGATATAGTCTGCTCTTTATGATTTAAAATATCTACCGGGCTATGTTTTTTTTTTTTTAATCGGAGGGCGTTACCCTGGTTTCATACATCTGCTTGTTTTCTGACATGAAACTCCTCTGACACAGCAGATGCAGCAAAATGTAGAACATTTCATATGGAATCGATTCTTTCTATATTTTAAAGTGCAAACGGCAAGACTAGAAACATGAAATAAAGTAAAAAAAAATCGGTCTTTTACTTTCAATGGATGCGTTTTTCAGTGGCTTAGTTGAAATGTCACATGAAGCTGTTTAGCTGTCATAACGCATGAACTTGCTTCAAAAACAGGATAAAGTCTGACGAAAAATATAAAACGGCCATATTTAGTGAATTTGCAGTTTTATAGACCTAGAGTTACATTGCTAGACACCCAGTTACATTGTTTGAATGAATGCAAAATGGATGCCCACGCCTCTTTGCTGGATGCAAAATATGTAGTATTTTCTTTTTTGGTTTGCTGTCCATGGAAAATCAAACATGTCTCATCCATATGGTCGACATACAGTGTCTAATGATCATTGCCAATTATCTTTTATAGAAGTGTTTGGCTAAGACGATCTATTTAAATGACTAGATGATTCAATCTGTAAGTATTCAATATGTAAGAGATTCAATATGTAAGTATTGAATCTCTTTAAAAGTTCCAGCTTGTGAACAATATTGCATAGTTACTTTTTCTTGATTAGTCTTTTCAGGGGTTTAACAGTGCTACATATCGTCACTTTTTTAGAATAGTAACCCAAACAGTTTGTGATTCTGCTGTCTGAAGAACATTGTTGATGGAGGTTTTACAGTGTTGAGTTGTCCTTGAACATATCAGTATTGTTTCAGTGTAGTATCTTTTCCTATCTATGACGTCATTTTTGTGCCTGAAGCTTCAGCTATCCTTGTCAATTTTACTTTTAGTAGTTTTACAGCATTGATTAATCTTAGAAAATGCTAACCTCTTTGGAAGTTTTGCAATGTTTGACATCATTCTCTTGCTTGGCACCCATTTTTGCTCCATAAAGTCAGTTCTTGAAGATTGTTCAAAAATGCAGATTGTGCAAAACAATCTATGCAAAAACAGTAGTGACTCAACAATTTTGTTTGAATTTTTGAAAATTTAGATAAAGTATAGTAAATGTTTTAAAGAAGATAAAGCAATGTACAAAAATCATATAGTGAGATCTCTAACATGAGTAAGCCCTAACTTTTGAAAATGAGAAACTTTAGTTCTGGTGATGAAAAACAAACAAGCCTCAATGCCTCCGTCAGAAATATGAGCTTTGACGAAAGTGAAGTAGGTGGTTTATGTGTCAACGAATCATCACTCAGTGATGGGGAAATAGAATCGGCATGGACAGAATTTCCTAAGTGTCAAGAAACCTTCATTCCATTTAGCATCATCGACAGTACTAATGTATTTGAGCGGTTCGGTCATTGCGAATCGTCGATATCTGCAGCATCAATTTGGTCTGCCATCTGCGGAGATAGCCGGGACGCTAATCCAAGCAAATACATAGGAAGAGAGAGGCTATTGTATGACAAAGATGTTGCTGAACACTATAAGAACATTGACGATCTTTTGGAGAAGCCAGAAAGACTAAAAAATACAGTAAACAGAGAGGTAGAGGAAAAAAAATATTTTAACTATTACACTTATGATCGTGAAGAAAAAGTGAAAAGGCACAAAAGGAATTTGAATATCGGCTTTAGTAGGTCTGCACATAATCGCGAAAGGGTGTCAAGAATTGATGATAGTTTGCGTAAAAAGAAGGTGTGTCGCCTTGGAGAATTTGAAAAATTTGACAGATATTTCTCGTCAAAGAGATAGATACACTGATGGTGGGCTGCCTGATCTTAATTATTTTGTTTATAGCTTTATATATGTCTCAAAATTTTGTCCGACTGCATCACCAAAGGATGAAAGCGTGTCTGAGGGTTTACCTCACACTTTAAAATACTATTTGGTAATGGAGAGTCAGTTTTGCAAACGCGTTTGTGAAACAGACTGCCACACAACACTTACACTGCTAAAAACGCTGCTTATATCTCTCCTTGGGATTTATACTCGGCCGCTCGATTCCGTTCATCTTCAGGCCGAAGAATATCATCTGTTCGATTTTCTTTTCGTCTCTGACGGAAAAATTAACAAAAGGTTCCTGATTTTGCTTAGATGTAGTAAAATTATTTATTCACATTTTTGTTTTCCTCATTGTGGTCGTTGACTTCACCTTAATGCTTAAAAAAAAAAAAATATGCTTGTGCAAAAATATGATTTTCCTTATTCGAGGAGGGGGACAGTAAACGCCCAGGTAAGGGTTTCAACAATGGAAATTTCAATTACCTTTCTGATTTCAATTAAATATCATTTGGACGGGTTTAGTTAAGTGATCAAAATGAATGTTCGGTTGAAATCTGAATGAAAATTCTGAATTTCCTATTTTGCAAAAATTAAATTCCTTGAGGAAGAAATAGTCACTTCTTATAGGGATTCAACTTGTACATCTTACAGAGAACTGTGCACTAATATAATTTTTAATCCAGAATTCTAACTGTAAAAGTGTAGAAATAATAATCAATAAAGCCGAAGAAATAATTCGAGTTTCTTAAGTTAGACTGACCTTCCATGACGCTACCATTGCTCTGTATTCCAAACCCCGACCACGCAGACCCTTTGGTTAAGTGTCGGAGGAGAACAGAGTCCGCATGCAACGATGTAGACCATGAAGTAGAAGGGGACTTTCTGCGTGGCCTGATCCCCCCTTTTTTTCCTACGTGCATTCAGATACCATTATTGATTTTTTTTTTTCCGCTTCTCCATCCAAAGTGTTTCCTTCCTTGTCCACTACAGCATTGTTTCACAGACAGACTGAAGTTTCTGCTTTGCTCTGCGTTCGGAAGAGCTCTGTATTCGGAACCCGGACCACGCGCAGATCCTACGGTTAAGTTTCGGAGGAGAACAGAGTCCTTCACCACTCCTCTATCCTATATATCCCTTCTCAGCCCAAACACAACCCATTTATTTTTCCAAATCCTTCACCTACTCAAACATTCAACATGATTCATCTAACATATTTATTCATGTTTTTTTTCTATATTCCTATTCTTCAGATGAATAGGCAATCGCTGGAAAAACGGGGGAAAGTGGCCGGGTTTTTCCCTTGCCATAACGCAGGGCCGATACTCACATTCTTCCAGACGTCACAAGATTGACTCTTTTGTACCAGCTCTAAGATTCCTGTATATAATTCTACCATTTCAACTGAGCCCCATCCGACATAAGTCTTAACTGTGTCAAGAGGGACTCCTGCGTTCACCCTTTCAATTGCTGCACCCGATCTTAAGCCGTGTGGTGTTTCTCCTTCATACAGTCCCAGTTCACTCAAATTTTTTACCATACATAATCTTATTTCACCGTATGTCAATGGTTCCAAGCTGATTCCTCTAATATTTGCTTTCAGGAACAAATAACTTTTTTGCAACAGTAAAAGTTTGCCTATCTCCGGAGAATTTTACACAGTCGACAAGTGCGGAAACTGGACAGATTATTGAATTCGTTTGGAGACGTGGAGAAGACACGACCTCCAACTGATTTGATAGCTTTACTGTCGGACTGCAAAAATATCAAGGAGTTTTCTCACCTTTTCTGACTGCCGTCGTTGGTAGTCTTGGCAAGTCAGAGAACCTTGTTGCAGTGAGAAACTGAAGTAGTAAAAGGCCTTGTTTCGGATTAATATAAATTTCTTAAAATTGTCACTTTCAGACATTATTTTCCTTGCTAAAATTTCTGCAATGCATTTTAACTTAGATACTGACATTGGGATGGCTTGTCGAACCGACAATAGAGCATTTTTCTTTGCTCTGAATAAACTGTTTTTACATTTTGTCGCACTTCATACGACAGAACTGGGTTTCCGAAATTTTTTTGCGTACTGTATTGTCCTGTAACAACCATTTCAGTGAAAATTGAAGATAGTTGACCCGGCGATGTGCTCAAAGTACTTGCATTTAGCCTAACTGGGCAAGAGCAACCCCGTAGGGTGTACTCCCCTGATAGTTTATATTTTTGTTGGTGCACTTTAGTTTCCCCGTTTTATCTTTTGAAATTAAGAACCAAATGATATCCAATTGTAATACCCTCTCAAGTGTCCCCTCCTCTTGCTACCAAATAGCCAAATAGCCATGAATCTGTCTAAAGCCGATTTTAGAGCATCTTTCTGTTTTTCATATTTTGAATTTTAATAAACTTGACTGCAATTCAGCTCTCCTTTTCTCCATGTCCAGCTTGAAGTCCTAGAAATATATAAGACTTTAATGAAGCTCATTTGATATCTCATTTATTTATAACTTTTGTTTTTTCGAAATTGAATAATACAAAACTGATGCAAGGAGAACATAATGGTACATAGCACAAATAAACATAAACTCATAACCTAATCCCCTATCTCGAATACGTCCTGACGGCAAACAAATCGGATTTTAAAGCCCTCTCTACACAACCATTTGTTTTTGACGGAGTGAGAAGTGGCCCAATATCCCTTTTTCGCCAAGTTTCAACCAGCTTTTGGCTTGCTTACAAACTTTGTGCCACCAATAGAACTTACCGGCAGTACCGAAACAACTAGCGTGTACTGGCCATCTGCATATCTGGTCATATTTTTAATTATAGCTGGAATTACACAGAACGGTGGGAAAATATAAAGGTTTCCCGAAGGAATTTTTGGTAAAAAAAAATCAATTCCCACCGATTCCGGTTGTGGGAAGGGGCTGAAATGAGGTAATTTTCAGCCCTTTTTACCCCTCATGGCCTTTGAATCGAGAGCCATCAGGTCAAAGGTATGACTCGAGTGCCCTACATAGAGATATTGAATTTTTTCTCAAGCATTTTTTGACAACATAGAGTCTGAAACATCAATTTCCCTTGACCCCTGATCTGCTGGATTCTCATATGATGGGATGTGGTCTATTCTAAGGTATATGTTGAGACCCATCACCGTATAAAAAAGATCTTTCATCGCCAATTCCAAGCTAAGTAAGGTCCTAGATCCCTTCATCCAACAATTTACTACTGATAAATTGTCTACGAACGCATTTATCCTATGATTTTTTAGTCTGGCTCCATTTGAGATAAGGACCCTGTTCAAACCATCTGCTACTTTTACCGAAATATTTTCGTCCTTTTCAGTATTTTCCAAAAACCCCGCAGGTTCACTACTTCTAACCCCAGGAAAACTTATAACACCTCCCCAAGCAAAATCGGATGCATCAGTGGGGATTTTTACTGCCACATGTTCTTCCGAATGCCAAGGGAAAGATCTAGGAGCGCCCCACAGGAAACACCAAAACCGCAGTTTCTCTTTTGTGTCGTTATCGAGTCCCCTAGAATGAGACTGCTCACGCTCCATACTCGCTAAAAATTGCGTACGCCGTGAAATAAACAACCGAGCACGTGGAAAAGCTGGGCTGAGGGACATAGCGTAAGCCATAAACTTTTGAATGGATTTGATATCCACCCTCTCTGAGGATAATAGGTTTTCCACCAATTTTCGTATCTTCACGATCTTTTCCTCCGGCACCATGAAGGCAGGCACTTTAGTGTTGATTACGAGTCTTAAGTATTTCATCCACAGGTTGGCCGGAGAACTGACTTTTCGGACAAAGTGTACCCTAGTTCAGTTAGAACGGTCGCAGAGACAGCCATGGCAAAATTAGCTGCGTGAAAGTTAGATCCTCCGACAATGGTGTCATCCACGTACCTACTCGTCCACACCCCTATATTCCTTAATGCAGAAACAACCATATTTCCAACCTCCTTATATGTATTAAATAAAAAAACACGTTTTTTAAACTGAAAGTAAGGAGCGACATTAAAACTTAAAACGAACAGAAATTATTCCGTATATGAAAGGGGTTCTCCCCTCCTCAACGCCTCGCTCTTTACGCTAAATTTTTTTATTGTTTTAAAAAATAAAGTTGTGAGACAGAGTCAAACTTTAGCGCAAAGAGCGAGGCGTTGAGGAGGGGAAAGCCCCTTTCATATGGAATAATTTCTGTTCGTTTTAAGTTTTAATGTCGCTCCTTACTTTCAGTTTAAAAAACTTTTTTTTTTATTTAATTTCTGATCGTTTTTTAGTTAATGCAGCTTTTATTTTGGCTCACCGACATTGAATAAGTAAACAAAATTTGCATAAAAATTTTTACTTTTCTTTTGCTAAATGGCTGTCTCTAAATTTGGTTCTGACGTAATTTACAAATTAACTTACGTAACGAACTTCTATATTCGTATATTTTTCTTCTGGCAAAAAATACAAAGTTGCAGATTTTTGCAGATATGAGCTTGAAACCTATGTAATAGATTTTTCTGATGCGCTGAATCTGACGGTGAGATTTTCATCAACATTCTTTCACTTGTAGGGGATGTTTCCCCCCTCTTTAAAAAATCAGGTAAATTTTCTCAGGCTCGCAGCCGTTGATGAGTAATACTAAACTTAATAAAATTTTTATATTTAGAATCAGCATTATCAGCCCATTCTTTTGATACATTTATTGACATCAAAATTCCGTTTTTAAAAGTTTCGATTACTATTGAGCCGTATCGCTTGTTTTTTTTTATTGTTTTTTTTTTATTAAGTATATGAGGGGGTTCTCCCCTTAGTCAATACCACGCTCTTTACGTTAAAAGTTAAAAAAAATTAATTAAAAAAACCCCTGATTCACAAAGGCCGTTTAATTAGAATAGATAGCTCTTTTGAAAGCACTAACAACAAAAAAACTGTAGCGTGAGAGCGAGGTATTGACTTGGGGGGCGAACCCCCTAATATACGCAATAATTTCTGTTCGTTTTAAGTTCTAATGTTGCTTCTTACTTTCAGTTGAAAAAACTTGTTTTTTTTTAAATTTAATTTCTGATCGTTTTTTAAATAATGCTTGGAAATCCGGAGCCCCCTTCATAGAAATGTCCCTTACCCCAAAGAAACATCCTCCACGGAAATATTATCCCAAGTAACCCCCTCCTAAAGCCCCCCCCCCCCCTCACCAGAAAAAAATCCTTCCTAAAAATGTCTGTATGCTTCCCAATAACCAATACAATATGTAAGCAATGGGCAAAGTTCATAACTTGCATCCCTTCCCCTGGGAACTGTGGGGGATTAAGTCATCCTAAAAGACATATTTATTAGATTTTCGACTATGCTGAACAAAATGGCTATCTCAAAATTTTAATTGGGTGACTTTGATAAAAAAATGAGCGTGGGAGGGGGGCTAGTTGCCCTCCATTTTTTTTTGGTCACTTAAAAAGGGCACTAGAACTTTTAATTTTCTTTACAATGAGCCCTCTTATGATATTCTAGGACCACTGGGTCAATACGATTACCCCTGGGGAAAAGAAAAAAAAACAACAAATAAACACGCATCCGTGATCTTTCTTCTGGCAAAAAATGAAAAATTCCACATTTTTGTAGATAGGAGCTTAAAACCTCTATAGTAGGGTTCTCTGGTACGCTGAATATGATGGTGTAATTTTTATTAAGGTTCTAAAACTTTTAGGGGGTCTTTCCCCCTTTTTTCAAAAATCAGCCAAATTTTCTCAGGCGCGTAACTTTTGATGGGTAAGATTAAACTTGATAAAACTTATATATTTGAAATCGGAATTAAAATCTGATTCTTTTGATGTATCTATTGGTATCAAAATTCCGTTTTTTAGAGTTTCGGTTACCATTGAGCCGGGTCGCTCCTTACTTACAGTTTGTTACCACGAACTCTTTGAAAACCTGATAAAGAATAGCCGAAAGGTATAATATTAAAAACAAAATATACTCCTCGCCATTCAATTCCAAAATACCTTTTGGAATTTTGGGATAATCGTAAATGATCACAGGCCGACTTTTCTTCCAGGAGACCCACAAAATATTTGGAATCAAGGACACGACGGACATCGTTTAGCCCCTCAAGATTGAAATTTTGCTTTTCAGTCCAAAGATTTACATATCGCGCATCAACAATCAGGCGAGGTTTTGGGGGTTCAACTCCTAGAGAAAGGACCACATCCGGGGAGGGGGATGAATACCTGCTATGTCAAGTATGCTAATAGAGTTATTTTGAAGTCTCTCCTGCATTGTTTGAGTGATAAAACAATCGAAATCCATAGTTCTTTTATGGTTTTTAAACACACCTGGTACCGGTCTACAGCCATTATAAGCTTCATTTTTGTAGCTACCCCGAAACATTTGAAAACATTTTTCCACATTAAAGCCATTTTCAAACCAGGTTATAACCTCATCAAAATTTTCACATCTCCCTAAGTTTTCTCTCAAACTCCTCCAACTCTCTATTCTAGTTGACAATGTACCAGCAGCATATTCACTTCTGTTCAGTAATTTTATATCTGGTAAACTTGGCCGTGTCGATGTAAGCAAACTCCCCATATTTCGTTTCGGATATACAGGATGTCTTCTAAGTTCCGTAAATGGCTTCAACCACCAGAAATCATCCATGGCTCCCTAAAGAAAATGACGAGTTTGTGTCCAAAAATCAATACGAATGCTCCTTAATCTTAAAGAGACATTTCTAATCTTGCTACCTTAGTATCTAACAAGACACATTTTTTTTTCGAGTCGAATTGCAACAGTTTTTTTTTTTTTTTTTTTTTTTTAATAATAGTAAATTCTTTTTTTACTTCTATCTTTCTTTTATGAATACACTTAAGTTCACACGCATATGCTGACATAAATGCTAACCTATACACATGCAGGCATACATATGCACCCATACACGTACACACACCTATGCCAACCTAGACACATGCGTACATACCTGCATACCCACATATATACCCACTCACATAGGTCTCTAAATAACTTTCTGTGTCTACCTGTAAAGATGTATACCTACGGATATATACTGCACTTTCATTTATGTATTTTATTTGATTAAATCAGGTAACAACAAACACAAAAAGGAAAGCTAGACCAAGACGATGTAAGAGGGGGGAAAATGTAATAAAACATCTGGTCCGATGTTTTTCCCCGAACAATATTTTTAAGTTGTTCCTCCATTTTTACTAGTCTTGCAACCATCTGAAAAAAAAAAAAACTTACTCATCTCCCGACTAAGGCACCTTATGTGTATGGAACATATATCTGGTGGAAAACGGCTTTCTAATGAATCAGTTTTCCACCTGTCTATAACAGTGTGTCAAACAACCAATTTTTTTCCTTTTCTCAAAATGTAGGACAAAGACATGCAATTTCCACACTTCTGGCCCTTCCATAAAGGCTCTCTAGCTTGTACAAAACTCTAGGACTTGTGACTGGCCCGTACTTATATTTAAATCTGCCTTATTGTTTTTTTTCATAAGCGACATGTTTTTTTTGTTTTTTTTAAGGCCTAACTTTTCTATCTGCTGTATCTTGACACCCACTGTCATATTTTTGGCTTCCAAAGTCATAAGACTTCTTTCCATTGTATCTTGACTCCCAGTCATTTGTTTTTTTACTTACTATGTCAAAACTTTCTTTCCACCGTATCTTACTTCTAGTCATTCTTTCTTATCTTATTTCTTTCTAATTTCCAGTGTGTTTAAATCTCAGATTTATAGAATTTCAATTCTCAATCTGGTTAAACTTATCATATTTTTCCTTTTTCTTTTTCTCAGCTCCCTTAGAATAAGAGATGAGGCTGGAAGGAAAAACTCTTTGGTATGTTTTTTTTTCTTATAGCCTAATTTCAAGTACGTGTTTAGTTATTTTATCTATTTTGTTTTTATTTCTTTTTTTTGTCACAGTAGGTCTATCTTTAACATTAGTTTTTCTCATTTCCCAGAATTTTAATAGCATCAATACGATAGGCTCACAAAAGATTTATCAACCCCTTCCTTCTTAGCAATGAAGAAGGGCTATTAACCCGTTTCGACAAGATTCTCACTTCTGAACTTGGATAACCTTTGTCTTAGAGGAAATATGACGTAAGTGAATCGACAGGAGGGTGTCTGGTCAGGCACCCGGGTAATTTTTGACAATTTTATGCATAATAAACTTTTTTTTTGGCAACGCCCTTTTGTCAACGTTTTACACCCCTGGTCTTCCACGAAACCAGTGACTAGATTTTATCCGCACGAGACAAAACCCTGTTTTTTTACGATCTGGAAACGAAATGTGCATGAGTGACGATTTTTTGTACCCCTCTACATCAATCGTTAATATTCTTCTAGATTTCTCCTCGAAACCTCTCATTTATCTTCAAATGAGCCAAAAAAAAATTTATACAAGCACGTACTTGTGCATCCACATGCTATTTGGTCATCCTAATATTCTCTGACTTGAAAACAATCCAGGGGGGGCACCCTTTCCATTAATTTTTTTTCTATTATCACCGAAAACCACATCACACTGTCAAATAACATTGTTGTTTTGTTTGTTTTCTTTCTTTTCCCCTACAAAAAAAAATAAAAACAATTTTCAGCGCCTGAGGATGATGATGATTTTATTACGTGACTGCACCAAACAGGTATTTCACGCTACAATACTATATAACTACATTTATACACAAACACTAAAATACTTAAAAAAAAAAAAAAAAAAAAAAAAAAAAAAAAAAAAAAAAAAAAAAAAAAAAAAAAAAAAAGGAAATAAAAACTACACATTCACTAAACACTCCTCAGAAAACTTTCACAATAATCTCAAACATCAAATCTATTTGTGTTATACAGGAATTTCTTCACTATGTTCCTAACATTTTTATCACCAATTATCAAACTTAAACCAAAAGGGAAGCTAACATTATATTCTCTCAATTCAAAAATCATATTAAACCTCTGACGAACATAAAAAGGACAATCATACAGGACATGCTCACAGTTTTCTATACATCCACATTCACACGTTTGGCTATCCGTCATGCCTATTCTATGTAAAAAATAATTCAGTTTCGAATGGCCTGTTATAAATTGAGTTAAGATATAGCTTGCTTCAAGTTTTTGCGCACAAATTAAATCTTCTTTACATTTGAAAAATCTAACAGGCCAACTACTCATATAATTTTCAAATATTACATACCATTTATTATATAGAGCATTTTTTAAAACACTACGGTTCAGTTGGAAAGGTGAAAAATAATTTTCCATCAGAAACTCAACTCCAAGCAACTCAGCAACTATTTCATCGGTAAAAACGCTTTGATCAACGGAGTATCTATTTAAAGGAAAACTAGGATGCACAATATCTGGCCAAAAAGGGGGACGTCCCTTTTTAACAAACCTCGTCACTGCCAGTTCTATTGCTCTTAGACCGATTGGAAGGACACCAGAAAGGGCTGTAATAACATGATTTTGAGCAGTTCTAAACGACTTTGAAATACTAAGGGTTGAACATCTTTGTGCTGACTGTAACATATTCTGTATATTTTTTTTTTTCTTAAGGCCCCAATCCATACTGGAGCAGCATACAAAATAGTACTTTCAATTACTGACTTATACAATTTTCTAAGAGCGAAAGGCTTTAAGCCCCAGGTCATCCTTGCCGCGCTTAAAAGACGACTCGAATATTTATTAGCTTCATTAATTCTGCATGTTACATGTTCTGTCCAAAGAAGTTTCCTATCTAAAATTACACCCAAATATCGATCTTTATTCTTAACTTCAATAATGTCGCCTCCAAATACTAAATTAACGTAGGGTGTTTTATGTCTATTTGTGAATAAGACGGCCTCTGTTTTTAATGTGTCAAATGTTAATTTATTATTTACTGCCCATTTATCAAAACTCTCGAAAATCTTGTTTGCTACTTTTTCCAGTGTACTTACATTCTTTGCTGTAATAATAGCACATACGTCATCAGCATATGCTTGAATCAAACAATTTTCATTTATATTAATTCCAAGAATATCATTAATATTAATAAGCCAAAGAAAAGGAGATAGAATTCCAGCTTGTGGACATGACTTTTCTACTAAATGTAGGTTTCCATTTTCATATGCGACTGTTTGATCTGATAGATAACTATGAATTAATTTTATTAAGCCAGAAGGGCATTCTTTTTCCTTTAACTTTTTAATAATTCCTGGATGCCCAGCATTATCGAACGCCCCTTTTATATCAAAAAATATACACAATGTAAATAACTTCTTCTTTTTATTTTTTTTCAATCATAGTCACCAAATTATGAGCCGCATCTACCGTGCTTTTATTTTTCGAAAAACAAAACTGATAATCAGAAATCCAATTTTTATCATTACTTAAATTATTCAGTCTACCCATTATTAACTTCTCAAAAATTTTTCCCAAATTAGAAAGCAGACTTATTGGGCGATACGATCGGGCGTTACCGTCATTTTTTTTACCCTTTTTATTTATTACAATCACATTAGCCCTTTTCCATTCTTTAGGGAAATACGAAACTTTCAAACACGCGTTTAAAATTTTCAAAAGAGTTGGTGCAATTGCATTCATATTTTTTTTCAAAATTAAATTTAAAATTCCATCTGGGCCTGGGGCTTTCATTGGTTTTAATTTTTTTATAATTTCTAAAAGGTCTTGAAACTGAAAATCCTCGCTATTTTCTACATCTTCTTCTAATATCTGCTTTACTTCTTGTCGAATTGTATGACGATAGCTATTGTCATCTGATATGTCATCTTTCGTGAACCACTTATTTAAAAGTACATCCCCAGCTTCAGTTATTGAATTTGTAAAAGTACCATCACTCTTTTTAATATGGATAGGCTTTGCAGTCCCACCCTTCAACCTACAAATCTTATGAATCGTATTCCACGGATCCGTAGTCCCCCTTTCTGTATAAAAACACCTCCAATCTTCTGTTTTAGCCTTCAAAATTTCCATCTTATATTTACTTTTAGCATTTTTCATATTTAATTCGCTTTCTATCGATCTTGATATTTTAAAAATTCTCGTATTGCGTCTATATCCTTTCCTTAGTTCACTTAATTGTGGTGTTCATCAGCGGCAGTATCTTTTTAAAAAATTATTATGACACATAGGAGTCGATTCTTTAATAGCATTCTGTAATAATTTAGTTAAATGATCAACGGCTGAATCAATTGCTTCTTCTGAAGCCAAATTACATGCAAAAACTTCATCAATAAGGTTCAGTAAAACAGCACTAAATACGTCCCAATTAGTCTTCTTAAAATTATATCGCTGGTTCACATTTTTCTCTCTAATCTCATCATTAAAACTGAGACCAAAACTTATATACAAATGGTCTGACAGTGAAGGAGGGTCTTGCAGGACTCCAATTTTCAATATATGTCAAAAGTTGTATACTAGCAATCGTAACATCTGGGCTAGAATAATGATGATAATATGTGGGTGAATCAGGATCATTAATAACAACAAGTTGTTTACAAGTTACAAAATCCTCTAATTTTTTTCCTTTATGATCAGTAGAAACACCGTTTAGCCACATTGGACTTTTAGTGTTAAAATCCCCACCTATCACGTAAAAAGAATTACACATTCTATCCAAAATACTCAGCTGATAATCTAAGGACTGCAGCGAAGGGGAGCAATATACTGATGAAACTCTAATGATTCTTGACTTCAAGTAAATAGATACGGTGACACACTCGCTTGTAGACTCATCATAATGAATATCGCACTTAAATTCTTTTTTAACTAATACTGCAGCACTAAAGAATCTTTTCTCAAAATCAAACTTTGAGAATACTGCATAATCACTTGGTACACATGTTATTTTTCCGAACTTGTTGTAACTGGATCAACTATTTCACCAGTGAATTTTCTCCACCTGATCCAGTGTTAGAAACCGCTATGAATTACTACTAGTGGATAGTCTTGTTGATACTGAATCAAATATTGGTTTTGGTGTTACGGCCTCTGATATTTATAGTGCTATCATTCACCTTCGAAAAAAGTTCTAAAATTATTTTTAATTCTGGTATTGTCCCCGATTGTTTTTGTGTCGATACATTGCTCCTGTTCCGAAAAAAGATAAAGATAGCCAGTAATACTGTTCCTATAGGCCTATAACAGTTTCTTCCGTTCTGTGTAAATTGCTGGAGTTACTATTGATTAAGGGCATAAATAAAGCTTGTTTAACTCCGGGCAGCCAGTTTGGATTTAAGGAAGGATATAATCGGGAACACGTGCATTATATACTTGCCAACGTTCTGATGGATATAGAGAATAGTGGCGAGTTTCTCGTCCTTGCGGCTCATGATGTCTCTTGTGCTTTCGATTCTAGTGTGCATTCTCATTTGCTGTATAGTGCACAGCAGCGAAGTCTCAATCGTTCAGTTGTGCGGGTATTTAAAAATCTATGCGAGATTATGTGTTGTCGTGAAAGTACCTACTCGTCATGGTTATGTAATGTGTAAAGCCGTAATTTGAGTTTGGAAAGGAATCCGCCAGGGTGGTGTAACTTCGCCACACTATATAATAGTAGTGTGATTGCACTCCAGGAAAAGGCTAAAATTAGTTTTGTTTATAAAGGTTTGGACCTTTCCATACTCAATTACACTGACGACATCCTGAATTTAAGTAGAACTGTATTGTCTGTTGAGGAGAATTTTTCTGTGCTTAGTAGGTAATATGTTGAAATTGGTCTTTATTTTAATGCTTCGAAGAGCGAGGTCCTTACTTTTGGCAAATCTGTTGATGTTGGATGCGTACAGTTAGGAAATCAGAGTGTTCAGTTATCTGCTTGTATTATGTATCTCGGTCTACCGATAGGGAATAGTGTAAAAACGACAAGGGCTCTCCTTATCTCTCATCTAAGTGAGAAACTTAGAAAAGCGTTTGGTGTGCTAGTTTGCTGTAAAGCTTGCTACAGCAGGTGTATTCTCGCCCGTGTCTACAACGCTTTTGCGATGCCTCTTGTCCTCGCATTGACTCCATTTTGGAATATGTTTACGGCAGCTGATAAAAAGACTATTAGATCTGTATATTTTCGTTTTGCGAAATTTCTCTTGTGTATACCCCTATGGGCTAGAAGTAAAAGATTAGTGTCAGCCTATGCGTTAACTGAGCCACTAACCGTGGCTGAGCAGCGTCGTGATTGCTATTTTTCTAGGCTTGATAGGACAAACAGCCTCCATCCTGCTATGTGTTAGTAGAAATATTTGAATCTATTCTCGGTAATATAGTTTTCTTTGTGAGTGTGTTCTTCTTTCTTTTGTTTTTTGTTGTTTTGTTGTTTTTTTTTTGTCTTTATCTACTCCATATTGAACCCTTGTGTGTTTTTTGTGCAATAAAGATATTGATTGATTAAGAAGATTTTTGATAAATGCTGAAGTTTTTCTGCTGTTTTCAAATTCCTGAAACCTGCTGAGAAATGCTTCCCTCATGTTTGAATTATTGTTTTAAAATGGTATTTATCAATAGAGAAATCATTTGGCTTGGCGATGCTTCTGCAGGCTCGTAAAGAAAACAATGTTTCCCTTTCAAAATCCTTAGCAAAAATGGATATTTGTTTGGATTGTTATTGTTTCTTCTAACTTCGAAAAAAATAAGTTTTTCCTCCCTTATAGTTTACGATTAAGCTGATTTAGATAAAACGTATCATCTACCATGACAGAAAAGTTTTGGATCCAGTGATCGTCCGTTAGTTGAAACAATGAAACAATGGTAAACAAGTATCTCGTGATTAATTTTCTTTCAAAATAGTAACAAACTTTTTTTCTTACTTTTTTCCTACTTTTGGCCCATCTCTTGAAATCAGCACAATTTTTTTTTGATGGGCTTATGAACTTTATCTATACATTCAATTACAGCACTTGTGACATCTTCTCATGGGTCTGACCTTTGAGTCTTTCGTTTACTGACCTTATTTAGGACCCTAATGAGACATAAATCTTACGAAAAGTGAAACTTGTGCTGTATCATTTACGCCACAAGACTTGTAAACTGCTATTTATTAAACCGAAACTATTTTGAAATCTTCATTATGCTTTGTGTTTATATTTGAACAAATTGTAATTGTTCTATCTTTAATAGTTTTGGAAGACAATGGTAACTCTTAATTCTTTTCAAAATATCTGCTTTTGTTCTTAAAATCCTACAACTTAAAAAAAAGTTATATATGTTCTCGATTTACAGAAAAATTTAATTTATCAAAATAAAATGCAGCTTTTTCTTACCTAGTTCTTTTTAATGAAAATATTATTGCGCCTTCCGTGGATGTTTGTGCCAGAGCCGCACTTAAAAGACCAAAGAGCCACACATGGCTCCAGAGCCTCTGTTTTGTATTTTTGGGTATGTCCCTGCATAAAAATTTCTTAAAGATCAAGACGTTCTAATTACATCACTTTGTTTTTTAGAAATATATCTTTGCTGAAATTTACTGATTATTATATTTTGTCAAATATTTCGACATTTTGATCGGAATTGTTTTATATCCCTTTTAATTTCATGTTTTTAGAAGTTTATGATGCTTTACCAAGTGACATTAGGAAGCAGCTTGACATTTTGGACCCATTTATGTGCCCCAAACTTGAAGATGGTCCGATGAGAAATTTTTCTAGCATTTCGGTACCATGTGAATTTGAACCTGAGTCTCAGGAATTGGGTTCCACATCTATTAGTGATCAAGGTAATGATTTCAGAGTGGGACACTACTCACAGTACATTCTTATTATTATATTATGAAGTTTGGAGCTGCCAAGGTTGCATACTTTTCTAGGGGCCAAGTAAAAAAAAAGGCATAAACATTTCCATCCGCGGACATTTGCAGTTAAAGGCTGAGGGAAACTGGGAATATCTGTATAAAATAGAGCTTCAATGCTAGACCTAGTAGATGATTACTGTTCAGTATTAACCAGGGTCGTGTCTAGGGGCAAGCAAACACTAGGTTTTAAAACCCCCTCCCGAAATATTTCTTGGATTCGTAAAATGGTCTTAAAGTGCAGGTATAAATAAACAATCTTAACTTCCCCATCCAAAACAATCTTTTAGTATCTCTCCCGGTCCGAAATAATTTGGTTTCCCCTCCTAACAGAATTCCTGTATACGTGCTAGTATTAAATCATCTAATTGGTGCCTAAAATCAAGGAGAATTTTGAATAATTTTCCTTATTCATCTTACAAAACATTTTGCTTGAACTTCCTACGTGAAAACTCAAATAAATTAATAAGAAAAAAAAGAAGAAAAAAGGAACACAAAAAAAGGTTGTTGCTGATTAACCAATTCGGTAGAAATGATTGGACAGTTTCGCCTTATTCGGATTTTCTATTTTTTGCCGAGAGAATCTTAATTTCACTTTGTATATTCAGTTTGTTTTAGCTTCGCTAAACGATGCTGACTTCTCACTTACTAGTCTATAATTAAACGACATGTAAGCATGAAGAAAATTACCTAGAAAAAGAGGAAGATTTTAGATTCTTGTAATTTTTCAAACAAGCTAGTCTATGTATTATATCCTTCACCATTGAGAGGAACCAACTGAATAACTTTGAAAACAAGAAATTCGATGAAAAGAAACAGAAAGAAATACTTTTTCCAAATAATTTAGATCTGGATAGAACCAAATTTTTAATACAGCTTTCTGAATGAAATACAGTCAGTCAGACGGGTGCCCAGAAGAATTTGATAACAGTTTCTCACACATCTCCGTCTGTCATACCGCCCACATTTCAGAACTATACTTGATCACTGTTGTTACTATAGCCTCCAATATTCTAATCTTGGTTTGTAGACATGTCTCTCTATTCTTCCAAACTTTTTTCTTTTTCATAAAAATACCCTGGTCCGAGGCTATTCTCTCTTAACATTTTCATAAACATAGATCTTTACTTATAATAATACCTAGGTAGGTGAAGCTATCTGTTTGATCCATCTTTTCGTTACCCAGAATTACTCTTCACTTTCACTAATATTTATTAAATGTAACTTAATCTTCTTATTATCAATTTTCAAACTTATTTTTCCACCCTTGACTCTCAGAACCGCAAAAAAATCTTTCATTTTGCCTACATTCTCAACTAGAACCTTCAAATCATCAGCATATTCTATGTCAGGGAAAAGTTTTACTTTCTCTATTTGATTCCATGGTATTTTAAGCCTCTACAGTGTTGTTTTCGGCAAATTCCATCAAACTGATCCGTAAAGATGAGCGTAAAACGTAACCTTGCTTGACTCTTGATTAAGTACGAACCACAACAATGTTATCAAAGGCAATGTTTTAGCGTTGTCAAACAGTTCGTGGTAATGAACTATAAGTAAGGAGCGACCCGGCTCAATGGTAACCGAAACTCTAAAAAACAGAATTTTGGTACCAATATATACATCAAAAGAATCAGATTTTAATTCTGATTTCAAATATATAAGTTTCATCAAGTTTAATCTTACCCATTAAAAGTTACGCGCCTGAAAAAATTTGGCTGATTTTTGAAAAAAGGGGGAAAGACCCTCTAAAAATTATAGAACCTTAATGAAATTCACACCATCATATTCAGCGAATCAGAGAACCCTACTGTAGAGGTTTCAAGCTTCTATCTACAAAAATGTGGAATTTTGCATTTTTTGCCAGAAGAAAGATCACGGGTGCGTGTTTATTTGTTTTTTTTTTGTTTTTTTTCTTTTCCCAAGGGGTAATCGTATGTACCCAGTGGTCCTAGAATATCGTAGGAGGGCTCATTGGAACGGAAATTAAAAGTTCTAGTGCCCTTTTTAAGTGACCAAAAAAAATGGAGGGCAACAAGGCCCCCTCCCACGCTCATTTTTTCTCAAAGTCACCCAATTAAAATTTTGAGATAGCCATTTTGTTCAGCATAGTCGAAAATCTAATAAATATGTCTTTTACGATGACTTAATCCCCCACAGTTCCCAGGGGAAGGGCTGCAAGTTATGAACTTTGCCCATTGCTTACATATTGTATTGGTTATTGGGAAGTATACAGACATTTTCAGGAAGAATTTTTTTCTGGTGGGGGGGGGGGGGCTGGAGGAGGGGGTTACTCGGGAGAATCTTTCCGTGGAGGATGTTTCTTTGGGGTAAGGGACATTTCTATGAAGGGGGTGCCGGATTTCCAAGCATTATTTAAAAAACGATCAGAAATTAAATAAAAAAAACAAGTTTTTTCAACTGAAAGTAAGAAGCAACATTAGAACTTAAAATGAACAGAAATTATTACGCATATGAGGGGGTTCTACCCCAAGTCAATACCTCGCTCTTTAGGCTACATTTTTTTTTTTTTAGTGCTTTCAAAAGAGCTATCTATTCTAATTAAACGGCCTTCTTGATTCAGGGGTTTGTGAATTAAAAATTTTTATAACTTTTAACGTAAAGAGCGTGGTATTGACTAAGGGGAGAACCCCATCATAAACGTAATAACATATACGTAATAAAAAAAAAACAAAAAAAAAAACAAGCGATACGGCTCAATAGTAATCGAAACTTTTAAAAACGGAATTTTGAT
Organism: Artemia sinica; assembly: GCA_027921565.1. NCBI lineage: Eukaryota > Metazoa > Arthropoda > Branchiopoda > Anostraca > Artemiidae > Artemia > Artemia sinica. The sequence continues at coordinate 627,747 of CM051263.1, read as the reverse complement.
GTCTATAAATGTATCAAAAGAATGGGCTTATAATGCTGATTCTAAGTATATGAATTTTATTAAGTTTAGTATTACTCATCAAAGGCTACGAGCCTGAGAAAATTGACCTGATTTTTTTAAAGAGGGGGAAACATCCCCTAAAAGTGAAAGAATTTTAATGAAAATCACACCGTCAGATTCAGCGTATCAGAAAACCCTATAACATAGGTTTCAAGCTCATATCTGCAAAAATCTGCAACTTTGTATTTTTTGCCAGAAGAAAAATATACGAATATAGAAGTTCGTTACGTAAGTTAATTTGTAAATTACGTCAGAACCAAATTTAGAGACAGCCATTTAGCAAAAGAAAAGTAAAATTTTTATACAAATTTTGTTTACTTATTCAATGACTGTGAGCCAAAATAAAAGCTGCATTAACTAAAAAACGATCAGAAATTAAATAAAAAAAACAAGTTTTTAAACTGAAAGTAAGGAGCGACATTAAAACTTAAAACAAACAGAAATTATTCCGTATATGAAAGGGGCTTTCCCCTCCTCAACGCCTCGCTCTTTACGCTAAAGTTTGACTCTGTCTCACAACTTTATTTTTTAAAACAATAAAAAACTTTAGCGTAGTGAGCGAGGCGTTGAGGAGGGGACAGCCCCTTTCATATACGAAATAATGTCTGTTCGTTTTAAGTTTTAATGTCGCTCCTTACTTTCAGTTTAAAAAACTTGTTTTTTTTTTATTTAATCTATAGAAAAAGCCATAAGGCTTCAATTTGTTTTTCAGAGGCACTTCATATGGAAAGTGTGGTCTTATAAACTTGGGAGGGGGCTCATTCGATTGGAAATTGGATGTTCTAGTGCCATTTTAAAGAATGAAAAGAAATTGGAGGGCAAATTGCCCCCCCGCCCCCTCACGCCTTCTTTCCCTAAATGATTCAAAATAGTTCAACAATCAGATAAAAACAACTCTGGGGTCAAAAGAATCCCCAAGAGCCCAGAGGCACTTGTTGGAAGTTATTCCCCTGGGTTATATAAGGTTTATATGGAAGTGTTGGCTGTATAAACTTTAGAGAGGCTCATTTGATTTGAAATTAAAAGCTGTTTTTTCCTTTTTACGAGTCAAAAGTTATAGGAGGGCAGCTAGACCCCCCGCCCCTTTTTTCCCCAAATATATTCGATCAAAATATTCAGATATTCATTATTATTTTTTGAAATAGATCAAAGATCAGATTACAGAAACTCCTGGGTCGACACAACCCTTCCAGAACCAGGGGGCACGTGTTGAAAGTTATACACTGGGACATATAAGATTCTTATAGAAGGGATGGTCGTATAAACTTTGGAGGGGGCTCATTTGATTGGAAATCGAAAATTTTAGTGCCTGTATTAAGGGTGAGAAGTGATCGGAGGGCACCTAGCCCTCCCCCTATGCCCTCTTTTCCCCAAATGCATCCCGTTTTTACCCATTTGTTAAAGCTAGTTCAAAAATCAGATGGAAAAAAAAGTCCGGGGTTGACTCCTACCCTGCAGAACCAGATGGCACGTTTTGAAAATTATACCCTGGGACATATAAGGTTTTTTGGAAAGGGTGGTCGTAAAAATTTTGGAAGGGGCTCATTTGATTGGAAATAGAAGGTTTTAGTGCCCGTATTAAGGATGAGAAGGGATCGGAGGGCAACTAGCCCTCCCCCATGCCATCTTTTCCCCAAATGCATCCCATAAAAATTTTGAGATGCTCATTTTTGTTAAAGATAGTTCAAAGATCAGATAACAAAACTTTGGGGTCGACCCAACCCCTCAGAGCCCGGGGGCACGTGTTGAAAATTATGCCCTGGTGCCGTATAAGGTTTTTAGGGAAGAGGCGGTAGTATAAACTTCGGAGGGAGCTCATTCAATTGGAAATTGAAAGTTCTAGTTTCCTTCTTAAGACTGAAAAGTGATTGGAGGGCAACTAGTAGCTTCCACGCTCTCTTTTTTCCAAATACATCCGACCAAAATTTTGAGATAGCCATTTTGCTCGAAATAGTCCAAACATTAGATAACAAAAACTTCGGGGATGACACGACCCCCTAGAGCCCGGGACAAGTGTTGTAAACTATGCTCTGGGGGCGTATAGGGTTTTTATGGGAGGGGTTGTCGTATAATCTTTGGACGAGGCACATTTGATTAAAAATTGAAAGTTCTAGTTTGATTTTAAGAGTCAAAAGAGATCACAGGGCAACTACCCCTCCCACGCCCTTTGTCCTAAATAAATTTGATCAAAATTTTGAGATAGTCTTTTTTTAAATAATTCATGCAACATATAGCAATGTCTCTGGGGTTGTCACAGCCCCGTAAATCCAGGTGTTAAGGGTTATATGCTATTCCCCAAAGGCATATAATGTTTTATGGAAGGGGATGGTCGTGTAAACCTTGGAGGAGGATTATTTGATTGGGAATTGAAAGTTCTAATTCTTCGTTTTAAGAGTCAAAAATGATCAGAGTGCAGCCATCCTGTCTACGCCTTCTTTTCCCGAAATGTATATGATCGAAAATTTGAAATAGCCATTGTGCTCAAAATAGTACAAAAATTATGTAACAATACCTTCGGGGTTAATAAAAAAAAACAGGGCCCTGGGGCAAGGGGTGTAAGCTAAGCCCCAGGGCATATGAGGTTTTTTTTGGAAAACGTGGTCGTATAAACTTTTATAAACTATAAACTTTGGTTGAATAATCAAGTAATTTTTCTAAGAAGGTGTTCTATATGCATCACTTTGTTTTTTGGAACTACATCTTTGTAAAAATTTACTGAATTTTCTTTTCATATAATGTATAAATATTGTTGTCAAAGTTCATTTATATTTCTTTTAATTATGTTTTTAGAAGTTGAAGATGCTTTACGAAGTGACATTAAGAAGGAGGTTGACATTTCGGACCCTTTTTTGTTTCCCAAACTATAAGATGGTCCGACGACTACTTTTCTAAGCTTTTTGGTACCATATAAACTTGAACCTGAGTCTCAGTAATTTGGCTCGACATCTATCAGGGATCAAGGTAAAAAAATTCTGAGTTCCAGGATCAACTTAATAAGATAATAATGACTGAAAATATTAAACTCTTACTTGAATTCTATTATTTATGACTGAATACAGAACCAAGCTACCTGAAGCCAAGAGACCTACCAACGCAACTCCCACATCCTAAATCATTCAAAGGCTCCCTCTATATACTCTCCCTAAAAGTGAGAATGTCCTTTAAATCCATCTTTACGATCTTCTCCCACTTACTTACTTGTACTTGTTGCACGTTCAAGCCACATCCAGGCTCATCGTGGCGCCCAGCAGATGACGACACGTCTCCTTCTATAGGTTTTACTCGAGGGTGGCAGGCTCCACGATTTTCAGCCACTGGCGATCCCAGCGACGGCCGTATTTTCGGAATCCTCCGATTGGCTCCAGATCGGACTTAACTGTTGCTAGCCACGTCTTCTTTTGGCCTCCTGCCCTCTTCTTCCATGCCGATAGTGGTAGACATTTGAGGCATTTTTTGCTTATATAGTCATCTGGTCTGTGCATTGTGTGGCCAAACCATCTCAGTCTCCTCTGCTTAACAATGTCGGGGACAAGTGGGTGATCCCCACATCTTCTCCTGACTTCGTCGTTCGAGATTCTATCTGAGAGGCGGATGCCCAGGATATAACGCAGGCATTTGCGGTTGAAGATATTCAAGCTCAACGCTTCGGCTGCTTTCAGTGACCACGTTTCACATCCATAGAGGAGGACAGAGAGAACCATAGCTTCAGACACTCAAAGCTTCGAGCTTGATGATATTTCGCTCCGCTTCCAGAGATACTTCCGTAGTTGAAGGACGACACTCCAGGCTGACGATATGTGGCTCCGGATTTCTTCTGAAGATTTGCCGGCAGGGTTTACCATCGATCCGAGGTATTTGAACGACTGGACGTCCTCGATCTGATAACCATTTAGGGTCACAGGGGTTTCATCCATCCCATCTGTTCGCATGGATTTCGTTTTCGGTAGATTTATTTGAAGACCAGTCGAAGTGCCTTGACTGCCACGTCATTTATCATAGCCTGGGCTTCTGGAAGGGATTCAGCAAGCATCTCCACATTGTCAGCATAGTCAAGATCTGTGATCGAGAAGGGCGGGCTCACTGCAACGCCTTTATGCTTGTCCAGGACCTTGAGGATCCAATCGATGACGAAGTTGAAAAAAGTTGGTGAAAGGACACAGACTTGACGTACACCTTCCTCGATCAAGACTAGATCTGATGCATCGCCATCGACTCGTACCCGGGCCTTTGTTCCAGCATAGTATGCCTTGAGCAGATTGATGGTTTTCTCAGGTTCACTGTCCTCTCTCATTGCTTCCCACATTGCATCACGATGGACCGAATCAAACGCGGTAATGAAGTCTATGAAGATTTGGGTTGTTTCCTGCTGGTGTTTAAACCGGTATTCAAGGATCTGTCGCAGGCTACAAATCAGGTCACAGTAACCCATGCCCGGCCTGAATCCTGCTTGTTTGGGTCGCGTTTGGCTGTTTCTGATGTCTCTCAATCTATTTAAATGTACGACTGCGAACAGCTTGGCAGCAATGGGGATAAGGGATATACCTCTGTAGTTTTTGCAGTCCATTTGGTCTCCTTTTTTGAAGATAGGGACAATTATCCGGTTCTTCTAGTCATCTGGGATGTATTCATTGTCCCAGCCTTTGGTGATGTCGCTATGAAGTTCATCCACCGCCGTCTCGGGGAGAGCTTTCAGTAGCTCGGCAGGAATCCCATCTATTCCTGGGCTTTTATGGTTTTTCAAAACTTGGATTGCCTTAATTACTTCATCCCTGGGTGGTGGACCCGTACTTACATTTTCATAAGCCTGGTTGTGCAGGGAGGTCCGTGGTGCTGTAAGTCGTTGCTTTCGGTTACTTTTGCCTCCGGATCTCAATAGCTCTTGGAAGTGGACTCGCCATGTTTCAACACGTTCCTTGCTGCTTGTGACTATTTTCCCCTTCGCCTTAAGCGAGGGGACGGTAGTTTGCTTCTTATTCCCAGTGCATTCACCAAGTATGTGATAGAATTTTCGTGTATCTTCCGTGATGCTGCTCTTTCCATATCACTTTCAACATTAGACCACTAGGTTTTTTCGTCAGCTCTTGCCGATTTTTGACATTTTTGTCGTAGCACTTTGCATGTGGGGGACTTCTTGTTGGTTATTTCTTTTTTCTTGGCAGAGAGTTTGAGTGTCTTTTCTGAGATCCATTTCTTGGTTTTACGCTTGACAAACCCTAGTATGTTTGAGGCGGCTCCATTGATGTGGTCTTTGAATTTGCTCCATTTCTTCTCAATCTTTATTTTGGGGCAGTTGGGGCGCTGATCAGTCGAGATTGCCTCCTCGGTGTCATCTTGAAGGACAGCGAAGTGGTTCGAGAGTTTAAGGTGAAATGGTCCTCGGTACTCATCTACTTTTCATCATCGACACGTCTATTTTCTGGTTCTGCATAGTAGTCTTCCTTGAGCTAAGTCTCTACTTCAGCCTTGTCTTCAGTAAGAAGTGGTCAGATCCACTTTTCCATCCCGTGTCAGCACCTCTGTGTACTCTCGTTTTTAACACTATGGATTTCCCTCGTCGGGATACAAGGATCATCATCTATTTGGGCCTTTACTCTTCCATCGCAGGATTCCCATGTATACGTATGACACGGCTTGTGCCTAAACAAAGTGTTAGCTACAGCGAGATTGTTCTGCATTGCGAACAGCAAAAGCCTGTTTCCAATTGTGCACCTGTCTCCGAGGCCGTGCTTGCTGATCGCCTGTTCCGAGTTATTCAGCTTTCCGCCGACTCTGGCATTAAAGTCGACTCCAATCAGGAGGATATCTTTCCGGGGAATCTTATCAATGATTGTCTGCAGGTCACTGTAAAACTGATCTTTTTGTTGTTCAGTTGCATCTCTTATTGGGGTGTAAACGCTAAGGACAGTCAGATTGTTCATGCGACCTTTAATTCTTGCCCGTACGATTCTCTCAGAAACAGTCTCATATTTGATGAGCCCAGTGGCCGCTTTGGGGGACAACAGGATACCTACTCCTGCTCGGCCAGATCCAGTTAGTGGTCCTGAGTTATATAAAGAAACCGCCTTACCAGCCGAGGATTCAAGGATCAAGATGTTATGTCCATTTAGTCTCGTCCCAGAAACGCTTTGAATATCAAGGTTATAAAAGATGAAATTCTTCAGCTACAAAAGCTTGTGTCAATGAACATTTAATTGAGCACAGGTTTCAGCAGCCGATGTTCAGGCCTTGTCATCTTGATAGGATGGTTGACTTGTCGACGAGCTAGCCCACTTGTCGACGAGGGCGCCATTCTTGTCGCATCGCATAAAACCGGGGATGCCGTAGCCAAACTTTTCATAATATTTTTCATCATGATTACTGGACGTTTCTTGGGGATTAATTAAAAAAACTTTTTCCACAAAACAAGTTTTTCAAAGAAAAGTAAAGAACTCCATTAAACAAAAAATGAGCAAAAATAAAATAATCTTCCAAGCGTAAAACTACCACAAATCAGCATCGATAAATAAATGAAACCCAAATGGAACAGAAATTACAATAAATAACCGAGTCAAACTCAAAACGAGCAGAAATTAACATAAGTTGGGCTCAATACCCCTATGCCTTCCCAAGGCCAGAACATAATTTGCACTTTGCTGAAAAAAAATATAAATGTTTTTACTTTTATAACTTTAATAAATCAAATAATATTAACATTTTGATTACTAAATATCAGTATATGTATATTAAACTGACAATGCACATTCATTTGTATTTTTTTTCAGTAAAGGGCAAATTATGTTCTGGTCTTGGGAAGGCATAGGGGTTTTGAGCCCAACTTATGTTAATTTCTGCTCGTTTTGAGTTTGACTCGGTTATTTACTGTAATTTCTGTTCGTTTTGGGTTTCATTTATTTATCGATGCTGATTTGTGGTAGTTTCACGCTTGGTAGAGTATTTGATTTTATTTTGCTCATTTTTAATGGAGTTCTTTACTTTTCTTTGAAAAACTTATTTTGTTTCAAAAGTTTTTTTAATTAATTTCTGGTCGTTTTATATTGACATAGTTTTTTCAGAGAAAAAGAAAATAATACTTTAAATCTTTTCGTTTTTAAAGAATTTATAGTTTGGCCTGCTATTCATATGCTGGAGAAAAATTTTCAGCAATTTTTAACAACATACACCCTCTTAACAATCTGGACACAAATAGTAGTGTTTAATTTAGTTTCATACCTCCTCTACATGACCTGAAACGGAACAATTGATACCATTCGCAAAAAAATCTGTTTCCTTTCTTTGATAGCTTGGATACACTTACGCTGTTTTGATTTGGTTAAATTTTAAGAGCAGAAGCAGCCCCAAAAGTTTGAACATAATACCCTCAGTCGTTCTTGGGATATTGCTGAGATGCCTTATTGGGAATTAGCATTAACACAGTGCATTTTGATTTAATCTTATGCCAACATTTAATTTTTAAACATAAAGTCAAATGGGAGGGTGGGCGTGGGAGGGGGATTAGTTTCCCTCCAATCACGTTTGACTATTATAAAGGGTATCAGTCCTTTCTATTTTCAATCGAATGAGCCCTTTTCGAAGTTCCTACGACAACTCTTTCGATACGAAGTGCCCTGGTCTAAACAACAACAACAATAAAAAAAAAATACATTATACCCACATCGATCTTTACTAGAAAAATGTCAAGCCTTCCAATCACTTTCGACTATTAAAAAGGGCACTAGGCCTTTCGATTTCCAATCGAATGAGCCCTTTTTGAGTTTTCTACGACAACACTTCCTATAAACACCTTATATGCTCCCAGGGCATAAATTATAACCCTTACCCTAAGGGCTGTGAGGGTGGTTGTCATGCTCTAAGACCTAGTTTCCAGAACTTTAAACTACATTAAATAAAATGGCTATCTCAAAATTTTGATTGGATGTGTCTGGGAAAATTTGGGCGTGAGAGGGGCGTTACTCCTTCTCCAATCACTTTCAACTATTGAAAAGGCACTAGCCGTTTCAATTTCCAATCAAATGAGCCCTTTTGAAGTTTCTACGACAGTGCTTTCAATAAAAACCTTATATGCCCCCAGGGGATAACTTACAACCCTCGCCCTAAGGGCTGGAGGGGGGTTGTCATCCTCAAAGACCTTATTTCCAGAACTTCTTACTACGTTGAACAAAATGGCTATCTGAAAATTTTGAATGAATGTGTTTGGGGGAATGATGGGTTGGAAAGGGGGTATATTTACCCTCCAGTCACTTTCAACTATTAAAAAGGGCACTAGCCCTCTCAATTTCCAATTGAATGAGCCCCTTATGAAGTTTTTACGACAGCTCTTTCATTAAAAACTTTCACTTTCCCTTTCAATAACTTAAACCTTTGCCCTGGGGACTCTGGGGGTTTGTCATCCTTAAGTACATAATTTCCAGAACTTTCAACTACGTTGAACAAAATGATCTCTATACTTTGATTGAATGTGTTTGGGGAAATGGTGGGCGTGAGAGAGGGGTTAATTACTCTCCACTCACTTTCGACTATTAAAAAGGGCAATTTCAATTACCAATCAAATTACCAATCAAATTTCAAAAGGCTCTCACGCCCCTTTTGAAATTTCTACAACAACTTTCTATATAAACCTTATATGTCCCCAGGGCAAAACTTACAACCCTCGCCCTGAGGGCTGGGGGGGTTGTCATCCTCAAAGACCTAATTTCCAGAACTTTCTACTAAGTTGAACAAAATGGCTATCTGAAAATTTTGTTTGGATGTGTTTGGGGGAATGATGGGCGTGAGAGGGGGGTTAGTTACCCTCCAATCACTTAACTATTAAAAAGGGCGCTAGCCCTCTCAATTTCCAATTGAATGAGCCCCTTTTGAAGTTTTTACGACAACTCTATCATTAAAAACCTTATATGCCCCCAGGGCATAACTTACAGCCTTTGCCCTGGGGACTCTGGGGGGTCTGTCATTCTTAAATACAGAATTTCCAGAACTTTCAACTACGTTGAACAAAATGGCTATCTCTAAACTTTGATTGAATGTGTTTGGGGAAATGATGGTTGTGAGAGGGGGGTTAATTAGCCTACTCTCCACTAACTTTCGACTATTAAAAAGGGCAATTTCAATTTCCAATCAAATGAGCCCCTTTTGAAGTTTCTACAACAATTTTTTATATAAACCTTGCATGCCCCCAGGGCATAACTTACAACCCTTGCACTGAGGGCTCTGATGGGGTTATCATCCTAAAAGACCTAATTTCCAGAACTTTTGACTACGTTTAACAAAATGGATATCTCAAAATTTTGATTGGATGTGTTTGGGGATATGGTGGGCGTTAAAGGGGGGTTAATTGCCCTTCAATTACTTTCGACTATTAAAAGGGCACTAGCCCTTTCAATTTTCAATTGAATGAGCCCTTTTTGATCTTTTTACAACATCACTTTCTATAAAAACATTACATGCTCCCAGGGCATAACTTACAACCCTTGCCCTGAGGGTTGTGGGGGGGGGGATTGGTTATCATCCTTAAAGACCTAATTTACAAAACTTTCAACTACGTTGAATAAAATGGCTATCTAAAAATTTTGATTGGATGTGTTTGGAGAAAAGGTGGGCATGAGACGGGGGTTAGTTGCCCTCAAATCACTTTCGACTATTGAAAAGGGAACTATCCCTTTGAATTTCCAATCGAATGTGTCCTTTTTCAAGTTTCTACGACAAAGATTTCAATAAAAACCTTATATGCCCCCAGGGCATAACTTACAACCCTTGCCCTGAGGGCTGTGGGAGAGTGTCCTCCTCAAAAACATAATTTCTATCTGGAAATCCACAATACTGAACAAAATGGCTATCTAAAAATTTTGATTGGATGTGTTTGGGGAAAAGGTGGGCGAGAGAGGGGGCTAGTTGCCCTCAAATCACTTTCGACTATTAAAAAGGGCACTAGACCTTTGAATTTCCAATCGAATGAGACCTTTTTCAAGTTTCTACGACAAAGATTTCAGTAAAAACTTATATGCCCCCAGGGCATAACTTACAACCCTTGTCCTGAGGGCTGTGAGGGGGTTGTCATCCTCAAAGACCTAATTTACAGAACTTAAAACTACGTTAAACAAAATGGCTATCTCAAAATTTTAATTGGATGTGTTTGGGGAAAAGGTGGGCGTGAGAGGGGGGTTAGTTGCCCTCCAATTACTTTCGACTATTAAAAAGGGCACTAGCCCTTTGAATTTCCAATCGAATGAGCCTTTTTTGAAGTTTCTACAACAACGCCTTCTATGAAAACTTTATATGCCCCCAGGGCATAACATACAACCCTTGCCCTGAAGGCTGTGGGAGAGTCTCCTCTTCAAAACAATAATTTCTATCTGAAAATCAACTACGCTGAACAAAATGGCTATCTCAAAATTTTTTTGAATGTGTTTGGGGAATGATGGGTGTGGGGGGGGCTAGTTGCCCTCCAATCACTTTTGAGTATTAAAAGAGCACTGGCCCTTTGAATTTCCAATCGAATGAGCCTTTTTTGAAGTTTCGACGACAACGCCATCTATAAAAACCTTATATGCCCCCAGGGGATAACTTACAACCCTTGCCCTGAAGGCTGCGGGGGAGTGTCTTCCTCAAAAACATATTTTCTATCTGGGAATCAACTACGCTGAACCAAATGGTTATCTCAAAATTTTGATTGGATGTGTTTGGGGGAATGATGGGCGTGGGGGGGGGGGCTAGTTGCCCTCCAATCACTTTCGACTACTAAAAGGGCATTAGCCCTTTGAATTTCCAGTCGAATGAGCCTTTTTTGAAGTTTCGACGACAACGCCATCTATAAAAACCTTATATGCCCCCAGGGGATAACCTACAACCCTTGCCCTGAAGGCTGCGGGGGATTGTCCTCCTCAAAAACATAATTTCTCTCTGGAAATCAACTACGTTGAATAAAATGGCTATCTCAAAATTTTGATTGGATGTGTTTCGGGAAATGGTGGGCGTGGAAGAGGTGTTATTTGCCTTCCAATCACTTTCGAATATTAAAAAGGGCACAAGCCACTCCAATTTCCAATTGAATGAGCGCTTTTCGAAGTTTCTACGACAACTTCTTCGATACGAAGTGCCCTGCTCTAAAGGAAAAAAATAGTAAATGATACATTGGGCCAACATCGTTCTTATATGCCCTCAGGGCATTACTTAAAACCCTTGCCCTGAGGGTTATGGGGGAGTGTCCTCCTCAAAAACATATTCTCTATCTGGTAACCAATTACGCTGAACGAAATGGATATCTTAAAATTTTGATTGGATGTGTTTGGGGGAATGATGGGCGTGGGGGAGGGCTAGTTGCCCTCCAATCACTTTCGACTATTAAAAAGGGCACTAGCTCTTAGAATTTCCAGTCGAATGAACCTTTTTTTGAAGTTTCTACGACAACGCCTTCTATAAAAACCTGATATGCCCTCAGGGCATAACTTAAAACCCTTGCCCCAAGGGTTGTGGGGGAGTTTCCTCCTCAAAAACATATTTTCTATCTGGGAATCAGCTACGCTGAACAAAATGGCTATCTCAAAATTTTGATTGGATGTGTTTGTGGGAATGATGGGCGTGGGGGGGGCTAGTTGCCCTCCAATCACTTTCGACTACTATAAGGGGCACTAGCCCTTTGAATTTCCAATCGAATGAGCCTTTTTTTTGAAGTTTCTACGACAACGCCTTCTATAAAAACCTTATTTGTCCCCAGGGCATAACTTATAACCCTTGCCCTGAAGGCTTTGGGGGAGTGTCCTCCTCAAAAAACATAATTTCTATCTGGAAATCAACTATGCTGAACAAAATGACTATCTCAAAATTTTAATTGGATGTGTTTCGGGAAATGGTGGGCCTGGAGGGGGTGTTAGTTGCCTTCCAATCACTTTCGACTATAAAAAGGGCTCAATCCACTCCAATTTCCAATTGAATGAGCGCTTTTCGAAGTTTCTCTGACAACTTTTTCGATACGAAATTTCCTGCTCTAAAGGAAAAAAAAATAGTAAATGAAACATTGTGCCAACATCGTTCTTATGTGCCCTCAGGACATAACTTAAAACCCTTGCCCCGAGGGTTGTGGAGGAGTGTCCTCCTCGAAAACATATTTTCTATCTGGAAATCAATTACGCTGAACAAAATGGCTTTCTCAAAATTTTGATTGGATGTGTTTGGGGGAATGATGGGCGTCGGAAGGGGGGGCTAATTGCCCTCCAATCACTATCGACTATTAAAAAGGGCATTAGCTCTTTGAATTTCCAATCGAATGAGCCTTTTTTGAAGTTTCTACGACAACGCCTTCTATAAAAACCTTATATGCCCCCAGGGTATAACTTAAAACCCTTGCCCCGAGGGTTGTGGGGGAGTTTCTCTTCCTCAAAAACATATTTTCTATCTGGGAATCAACTACGCTGAACAAAATGGCTATCTCAAAATTTTGATTGGATGTGTTTGGGGGAATGATGGGCGTGGGGGGGGGGCTAGTTGCCCTCCAATCACTTTCTACTACTAAAAGGGGCATTAGCCCTTTGAATTTCCAATCGAATGAGCCTTTTTTGAAGTTTCTACGACAACGCTTTCTATAAAAACCTTATATGCCCCCCAGGGCATAACTTACAACCCTTGCCCTGAAGACTGTGGGGGAGTGTCCTCCTCAAAAACATAATTTCTATCTGGAAATCAACTACGCTGAACAAATGTCTATCTCAAAATTTTGATTGGATGTGTTTCGGGAAATGGTGGGCGTGAAGGGGTGTTAGTTGCCTTCCAATCACTTTCGACTATAAAAAGGGCACAAGCCACTCCAATTTCCAATGGAATGAGCGCTTTTCGAAGTTTCAACGACAACTTCTTCGATACGAAGTGTCCTGCTCTAAAGGAAAAAAATAGTAAATGATACATTGTGACAACATCGTTCTTATATGCCCCCAGGGCATAGCTTAAAACCCTTTCCCCGAGGGTTGTGGGGGAGTTTCCTCCTCAAAAATATATTTTCTACTTGGGAATCAACTACGCTGAACAAAATTGCTATCTCAAAATTTTGATTGGATGTGTTTGGGGGAATGATGGGCGTGGGGGGGGGGCTAGTTGCCCTCCAATCACTTTCGACTACTAAAAGGGGCACTAGCCCTTTGAATTTCCAATCGAATGAGCCTTTTTTTGAAGTTTCTACAACAACGCCTTCTATAAAAACCTTATTTGTCCCCAGGGCATATCTTATAACCCTTGCCCTGAAGGCTTTGGGGGAGTGTCCTCCTCAAAAACATAATTTCTATCTGGAAATCAACTACGCTGAACAAAAAGACTATCTCAAAATTTTGATTGGATGTGTTTCGGGAAATGGTGGGCCTGGAGGGGGTGTTAGTTGCCTTCCAATCACTTTCGACTATAAAAAAGGGCACAAGCCACTCCAATTTCCAATTGAATGAGCGCTTTTCGAAGTTTCTCTGACAACTTTTTCGATACGAAATTTCCTGCTCTAAAGGAAAAAAAAATAGTAAATGAAACATTGTGCCAACATCGTTCTTATATGCCCTCAGGACATAACTTAAAACCCTTGCCCTGAAGGCTTTGGGGGAGTGTCCTCCTCAAAACATATTTTCTATCTGGAAATCAATTACGCTGAACAAAATGGCTTTCTCAAAATTTTGATTGGATGTGTTTGGGGGAATGATGGGCGTCGGAAGGGGGGGCTAATTGCCCTCCAATCACTATCGACTATTAAAAAGGGCACTAGCTCTTTGAATTTCCAATCGAATGAGCCTTTTTTGAAGTTTCTACGACAACGCCTTCTATAAAAACCTTATATGCCCCCAGGGTATAACTTAAAACCCTTGCCCCGAGGGTTGTGGGGAGTTTCTTCCTCAAAAACATATTTTCTATCTGGGAATCAACTACGCTGAACAAAATGGCCTACGTACGCGCGCGTACGTAGGCCGACCTAGCCTAACCTAACTTAACCTAACCTAACTTAATCTAACCTAACCTAACCTAATCATACACCTAACTTTTTGCCTGTCTCTCACCTAACCTGAGCTAACCTAAGTGAAGCGTACGTAGGCTAACCTAACTTAACCTAACCTAATCTAACCTAACTTAATCTAGCCTAACCTAACCTAACCATACCCCCCAGAAAAGGTTAGGTTAACTTATCATGAGCGCTCATGATAAGTTAACCTAACCTAACTTAAACATGTAGAAATGTTTCTATTTATTTATTAATATTTATTTATACCTAACCTAACCTATTGTTTTGGAGGTTAGATGAACGAGTTTGAACGATTGTCTTTAATAATAGAAGGAGTCACTCATTTTCTAATTTAAAAATTTGATGGGTAAATCCATAAGACAAAGGAGCTAAAATTTAATTTAAAATTAGAATAGAACTTTAAATTTTTCATCTCTTTGAGAAAAAACCAGAACTGAAGTGGAACCTTTTTTATTTTCTTGGAAAAATTAGAAGAGAACTTTGAATTTTTTATGTCTTTGAGAAATTAAGAACTGAAGTGGAAGCTTTTTTCATTTTCATTGGTAAAATTCAGAATTGAGCTAACTTTTTTATCTTCTTTAAGAAAATTCAGAAGAGAACTTGAACATTTTGCACTTCTTCGAGAAAACTCAGAATTAAAGTGATGCACCTTATCTTCATGTCGAAGATTCAAAATCAATGTATAACTTTTTCTATCTTCTATGAAAAATTTGGAACAGAACTTTAAATTTTTCATCTCTTTGCAAAAAATCGGAACTGAATTTAAGAAAATTAGAATTAAAGTGAAACTTTTTATCTTCACTGGAAAATAATCACAATCATAGTATAACTTTTCCTATCTTCTACAGAAAAATTTAGAACTGAACTTTAAATTTTTATGTCTTTGAGAAATTATGAACTGAAGTGGAAGGTTTTTTCATTTTCATTGGTAAAATTCAGAATTGAGCTAACTTTTTTCTCTTCTTTAAGAAAATTCAGAAGAGAACTTGAACATTTTGCACTTCTTCGAGAAAGCTCTGAATTAAAGTGGAGTTCCTTATCTTCATGTTGAATATTCACAATCAATGTATAACTTTTTCTATCTTCTATGAAAAATTTGGAACAGAACTTTAAATTTTTCATCTCTTTGAGAAAAATCAGAACTGAATTTAAGAAAAATTATAAATAAAGTGAAACTTTTGATCTTCATTGAAAATAATCACAATCATAGTATTACCTTTTCTATCTTTCATCTAAAAATTTAGAATAGAACTTTAAATTTCTTTATTTCATTGTGGAACTTAAAACTGAAGTGGAAGATTTTTATTTTCTCTGGAGAAATTAGAATTGAAGTGTGTTCTTTGGTAAAGTTCAGAAGAGAACTTGAACTTTACTTCACTTCGTTGAGAAAATTTTAAATTGAACTAGAACTTTTTATCTTCCGTGAAAATATTCACAAGTATGGTATTACTTTTTCTATCTTCCACCGAAAAATTTAGAATTGAACTTTAAATTTCTTTATGTCCTTGTGAAATGAAGAACTGAAGTGGAAGATTTTTATTTTCTCTGGTGAAATTAGAATTGAATTGTGTTCTTTAGTAAAATTGAGAAGAGAACTTGAACTTTTCTTCACTTCGTTGAGAAAATTGTAAATTGAACTAGAACTTTTTATCTTCCGGGAAAATATTCACAAGTATGGTATTACTTTTTCTATCTTCCACCGAAAAATTTAGAATTGAACTTTAAATTTCTTTATGTCTTTGTGAAATAAAGAACTTAAGTGGAAGATTTTTATTTTCTCTGGAGAAATTAGAATTGAATTGTGTTCTTTGGTAAAATTCGAAGAGAACTTGAACTTTTTTATCTTCTGTGAAAAATTTGGAACAGTATTTTAAATTTTTCATCTTTTCGAGAAAATATTCACAGGTATGGTATTACTTTTTCTATCTTCCACCGAAAAATTTAGAATTGAACTTTAAATTTCTTTATGTCTTTGTGAAATATAGAACTGAAGTGGAAGATTTTTATTTTCTCTGGTGAAATTAGAATTGAATTGTGTTCTCTGCTAAAATTCAGAAGAGAACTTGAATTTTTCTTCACTTCGTTGAGAAAATTTTAAATTGAACTAGAACTTTTTATCTTCCGGGAAAATATTCACAAGTATGGTATTACTTTTTCTTGTTTCCACCGAAAAATTTAGAATTGAACTTTAAATTTCTTTATGTCTTTGTGAAATAAAGAACTTAAGTGGAAGATTTTTACTTTCTCTGTAGAAATTAGAATTGAATTGTGTTCTTTGGTAAAATTCAGAAGAGAACTTGAATTTTTCTTCACTTCGTTGAGAAAATTTTAAATTGAACTAGAACTTTTTATCTTCCGGGAAAATATTCACAAGTATGGTATTACTTTTTCTATCTTCCATCGAAAAATTTAGAATTGAACTCTAAATTTCTTTATGTCTTTGTGAAATAAAGAACTGAAGTGTAAGATTTTTGTTTTCTCTGAAGAAATTAGAATTGAATTATGTTCTTTGGTAAAATTCCGAAGAGAACTTGAACTTTTTTATCTTCTGTGAAAAATTTGGAACAGTATTTTAAATTTTTCATCTCTTCGAGAAAATATTCACAAGTATGGTATTACTTTTTCTATCTTCCACGGAAAAATTAGAATTGAACTTTAAATTTCTTTATGTCTTTGTGAAATAAAGAACTTAAGTGGAAGATTTTTATTTTCTCTGGTGAAATTAGAATTGAATTGTGTTCTTTGGTAAAATTCAGAAGAGAACTTGAATTCTTCTTCACTTCGTTGAGAAAATTTTGAATTGAACTAGAACTTTTTATCTTCCGGGAAAATATTCACAAGTATGGTATTACTTTTTCTATCTTCCAACGAAAAAATTTAGAATTGAACTCTAAATTTCTTTATGTCTTTGTAAAATATAGAACTTAAGTGGAAGATTTTTGTTTTCTCTGGAGAAATTAGAATTGAATTGTGTTCTTTGGTAAAATTCAGTAGAGAACTTGAACTTTTCTTCACTTCGTTGAGAAAATTTTAAATTGAACTAGAACTTTTTATGTTCCGTGAAAATATTCACAAGTATGGTATTACTTTTTCTATCTTCCACCGAAAAATTTAGAATTGAACTTTAAATTTCTTTATGTCTTTGTGAAATAAAGAACTGAAGTGGAAGATTTTTATTTTCTCTGGTGAAATTAGAATTGAATTGTGTTCTTTGGTAAAATTCAGAAGAGAACTTGAATTCTTCTTCACTTCGTTGAGAAAATTTTAAATTGAACTAGAACTTTTTATCTTCCGGGAAAATATTCACAAGTATGGTATTACTTTTTCTATCTTCCACTGAAAAATTTAGAATTGAACTTTAAATTTCTTTATGTCTTTGTGAAATAAAGAACTTAAGTGGAAGATTTTTATTTTCTCTGGATAAATTAGAATTGAATTGTGTTCTTTGGTAAAATTCAGTAGGGAACTTGAACTTTTCTTCACTTCGTTGAGAAAATTTAAAATTGAACTAGAACTTTTTATCTTCCGTGAAAATATTCACAAGTATGGTATTACTTTTTCTATCTTCCACCGAAAAATTTAGAATTGAACTCTAAATTTCTTTATGTCTTTGTGAAATAAAGAACTGAAGTGGAAGATTTTTGTTTTCTCTGGAGAAATTAGAATTGAATTGTGTTCTTTGGTAAAATTCAGAAGAGAACTTGAACTTTTTATCTTCTGTGAAAAATTTGGAATAGTATTTTAAATTTTTCATCTCTTCGAGACAGATCTGAACTAAAGTGGAAAATTTTTATATTATTTGGAAAAATAGAAATGATCAATGACTAATTTCTTTTTCATTGAGAAAATTCAGAAGAGAACTTGAACTTTCCTTGACTTCGTTGAGAAAATTTTAAATTGAACTTTAAAGTTTTTCATCTCTTTGAGAAAAGTCGGAACTGAATTTAAGAAAATTTAGAATTAAAGTGAAACTTTCTATCTTCATAGAAAATAATCACAATCATAGTATAACTTTTCCTATCTTCTGTGGAAAAATTAGAACTGAACTTTAAATTTTTTATGTCTTGGTGAACTTAAAACTGACGTGGAAGCTTCACCTACGAAATACTAAGAAACCTTAGCTCAGAAAAGCCTGAAATATCCAACTACTCATCCCAAACTAGAAGTTTCAGACAACAAACACCTATGAGGGACTAAGAATCCTAGCTCTGAAAAGTCCAAAAAGCAAACTACACCTCCCAAATCATAATTTTCTGAAAGCACACACCTATGAAATGCTAAGAAATCTAGCTCAGAAAAGTCAAAAATAGCAAACCACTCATTCCCAAATCATAGGTTTCAGTCAACACACACCTACGAAAGGCTAAGAAATCCAGCTCAGAAAAGTCAAAAAATAGCAACCCACACATCCCAAATCATAGGTTTCAGACACCACATACCTACGAAAGACTAAGAAATCTGGTTATGAAAAGTCGGAAATAGCAAATTGCATACCTCAAATCATAAGTTTCAGACAACACACACCTATGAAATACTAAGAAACCTTAGCTCAGAAAAGCTTGAAATAGCAAACTATTCATCCCAAACTATAGGTTTCAGACAACAAACACCTATGAGGGACTAAGAATCCTAGCTCTGAAAAGTCTATAAAGCAAACTACAAATCCCAAATCATAATTTTCTGACAGCACGCACCTATGAAAGGCTAAGAAACCTAGCTCAGAAAAGTCAAAAATAGCAAATTAACCATCCCAAATCATAGGTTTCAGACAACACATACCTATGAAAGGCTAAGAAATCCAGCTCAGAAAAGTCAAAAATAGCAACCCACCCATCCCAAATCATTGGTTTCAGACAACACACATCAACAAAAGACTAAGAAATCTAGCTTAGAAAAGCCCGAAATAGTAATTTACATATCCCAAATCATAAGTTTCAGACAACATTCACCTACGAAATACTATGAAACCTTAGCTCAGAAAAGCCTGAAATAGCAAATTACACACCTCAAATCATAAGTTTCAGACAACACACACCTACGAAATACTAGGAAACCTTAGCTCAGAAAAGCCTGAAATAGCAAACTACTCATCCCAAACTATAGGTTTCAGACAACAAACATCTATGAGGGACTATGAATCCTAGCTCTGAAAAGTCCAAAAAGCAAACTACAAATCCCAAATCATAGGTTTCAGACAACACACACCAACGAAAGACTAAGAACCTTATATCCCAAATCATAGGTTTCAGTCAACACACACCAGGTTTCAGACAACACACACCAACGAAAGACTAAGAACCTTATATCCCAAATCATAGGTTTCAGTCAACACACACCAACAAAAGACTAAGAAATCTAACTTAGAAAAGCCCGAAATAGTAATTTACATATCCCAAATCATAAGTTTCAGACAACATTCACCTACGAAATACTATGAAACCTTAGCTCAGAAAGGCCTGAAATAGCAAATTAGACACCTCAAGTCATAAGTTTCAGACAACACACACCTATGAAATACTAAGAAACCTTAGCTCAGAAAAGCCTGAAATAGCAAACTACTCACCCCAAACTATAGGTTTCAGACAACAAACACCTATGAGGGACTAAGAATCCTAGCTCTGAAAAGTCCAAAAAGCAAAACTACAAATCCCAAATCATAGGTTTCAGACAACACACACCAACGAAAGACTAAGAAATCTAGCTTAGAAAAGCCCGAAATAGTAATTTACATATCCCAAATCATAAGTTTCAGTCAACACACACCCACGAAAGGCTAAGAAATCCAGCTCTGAAAAGTCCAAAAGCAAACTACTCATCCCAAACTATAGGTTTCAGACAACAAACACCCATGAAAGGCTAAGAAATCTAGCTCAGAAAAGTCAAAAATAGTAATTTACATATCCCAAATCATAAGTTTCTGACAACACACACCTATGAAAGGCTAAGAAACCTAGCTCTGAAAAGTCAAAAATAGCAAACTACTCATCCCAAACTATAGGTTTGAGACAACAAACACCTATGAGGGACTAAGAAATCTAGCTCAGAAAAGCCCGAAATAGTAATTTACATATCCCAAATCATAATTTTCTGACAACATTCACCTACGATATACTAGGAAAGCCTAGCTCATAAAAGTCTGAAATAGCAAACTACTCATCCCAAACTAGAAGTTTCAGACAACAAACACCTATGAGAGACTAAGAATTCTAGCTCTGAAAAGTCCA
This sequence comes from Artemia sinica, assembly GCA_027921565.1. Lineage (NCBI taxonomy): Eukaryota > Metazoa > Arthropoda > Branchiopoda > Anostraca > Artemiidae > Artemia > Artemia sinica. Next base: position 607,485 of record CM051263.1, on the reverse strand, counting down.
AATAGCAAACTACACATCCCAAATCATAATTTTCTGACAACACACACCTATGAAAGGCTAAGAAATCCAGCTCAGAAAGGTCAAAATAGCAAACCACCCATCCCAAATCATAGGTTTCAGACAACACATACCTATGAAAGACTAAGAAATCCAACTCAGAAAAGTCAAAAATAGCAACCCATACACCCCAAATCATAGGTTTCAGACAACATACATCAACGAAAGACGGGGCCCGGGGATGGCCTTTGGGGGTCTGGGGGGCCGGGTGGGAGCCCGGGGAACCTTTGGGGACCGGGGGGTTCCTTCGGAATTGGGGTATGGGGATTGGAGCCCTTTGGATCGGGGTAGGGCGATCGGGGCCCTTTGGGGTTGGGGTAGAGGACCTCACGACACTGTTCAAATAGAACTTGTTTACTATAACGACCACACTCAAAACCTCTTCTAAAACCCTTTCTAAAATCATCTTTTAAAATGTCTCTAACTGTTTCGCCGAAATAATTCCATAACCTGTCTAAAACCGTTTCGCCCAAATAATCCCCTAAAAGTAATTTCTGTGTGTTCCTTTTGTTTTTTGGCATCTCTGTGCTTTCACATTTCAAATTTCTAGGAAACCCTTTCCTACGTTAATCTCTTCATCTCATAAATGTTCCTAGCTAAACTATTAAGGTTTCGTTAGAATATCAATTTATCTCTCCGACTTAAAGCTCAGTGAAGCCGTATTTAAAAATAGAATTTCTATCTCTTTAGACTCCCGCATAATTCCAAGATAACAAGTGATGTCATTTATGATTCCTGACACTAAAGATCAATGAAGCCCTATTTAAAAATAGAATATTAATTTTTCTCTCTGACCTAAAGAACGTTTATCCCTCAGACCTAAGATTAAAGAAGCCATAATGTTTCTTAATTCCCCCTTTCGTGAATCAATAATTTCCCCGCCGATTATGTAAATCAAGTTCTCAGGTTAGGTTCACCTAAAGATCAAAGAAACCATAATGTTTCTTAATTCCCCCTTCGTGAATCAATAATTTCCCCGCCGATTATGTAAATCAAGTTCTCAGGTTAGGTTAGCCAAACAATCTCATAACATTCGCGTCGAGCATGTCCATTCTCACTGACAACGAACAGACATAAAACAGGAACATAAATTGCTGTTGACATCCATAAATGTGAGAAAGTTCCTTTTTTTTCCATTCTCACTGACAAAAACCATAAAACAGACATAAATGTGAGAAAGTTCCTGTTTTTTCATTCTCACTGACAACGAACATACACAAAACAGACATAAATTGCTGTTGTCATCCATAAATGTGAGAAAGTTCCTGTTATTCAAATTCTCACTGACGAAAACCATAAATCATCCATAACCATCCATGAAAAACATCAAATAAATCGACCAACACACATAACCATCCATGAAAACAGACATAAATGTGAGAAAGTTCCTGTTTTTTCATTCTCACTGACAAAAACCATAAAACATCCATAATTTGATGTTGACAACCATGAAAAACATCAATAAATTGACCAACACACATAACCGTCCAAGAAACATCCATAAAAGTGAGAAAATTCCTGGTTTTTCAAGTGAGAAAAATTCTGTTTTTTCATTCTCATTGACAAAACCATAAACCACGTGGTGGGGTCCGGAGCTCATGAGGCCTTTCTACTGATTATGTCCGTTGAGTCCTTTGATAATGAATTGAAGTTATCAAGTATTTTGCAGTAGGTTGCATATGGTTGCATCAAGACATGGCTAATTGTAGACAGAGAAACTGTACATGTCAGGTTACTTGTCAGGTTAAACTTCAGAGAGGGCTCATTTGATTGGAAATTGAAAGTCCAAGTTCACTTTTTAAGAATCAAAAGATATCGGAGGGTAACCAGCCCCCCCCCCACGTCTATTTTTCCCATATGCATCCAATGCATCCAATAAAAATTTTGAGATAGCTTTTTGGTTAAAAATAGTTCTTAGATTGTATAAGAAAATCCGGTGTCGACACAACCTCTCAGAGTCTGGGGGCAGGCGTTGTAAGTTATGCGCTGGGGGCATATATGGTTCTTACAGAAGGGATTATGGAAGGGATGCACGTATAAACTTCGAAGAGGGTTCATTTGATTGGAAATTGAAAGTACTTGTTCACTTTTTAAGAGTCGAAAGAGATCGGAGGGCAACTAGCCCCCCCCTCCTCCGTGCCCTAAATTCATCACATAAAAATTTTGAGATAGAAATTTTGTTAAAACTAGTTCAAAGTTCAGATAACAGAAACTCCTGTGTTGACACAGCCCCCTTGGGCCCGGGGGTAGGCGTTGTAAGTTATGCCCTGGGGGCATATATGGTTGTTATGGAAGGGATGCTCGTATAAACTTCACAGAGGGCTCATTTGATTGGAAATTGAAAGTTGTAATTCACTTTTTAAAAGTAAAAAGTGATTGGAGGGCAGCTAGCTTCTTCCACACTCCATTTATTTTTTTGCCAGAGGCACTTCATATAAAGGGGGTCGTCATATAAACTTCAAAGGGGGCTCATTCGACTTGAAATTGAGAGTTCTAGTGGCCTTTTTAAGAGTCAAAGGTGATTGGAGGGCAAATAGCCCCCCCCCCAAGTTCTTTTTTTCACATATATCTGATAGAAAATTTGAAGTAGCCATTGCATCAGATAAAATTTGATGTCGACAACACCCCCGGGCGTTTTAAGTTATGCCCTGGGGACATACAAGGTTTTTATGGAAAGGATGCTCGTATAAACTTTAAAGAGGGCTCATTTGATTGGAAATTGAAAGTTCTAGTTCACTTTTTATAAATCAAAAGTGATCGAAGGACAGCTAGCCCCCCCTCACCCACCCTTTTTCCCCAAATGTGTCAGATAAAAATTTTGAGATGAACAATTTGTTAAAAATAGTTCAAGTTCAGATATCAAAAGCTCCGGTGATATCAAAAATATCAAAAGCTTCATTTAACTAATTTGGTTCATTGGAGGCTTGATGAAATTATGTACTCCGGTATGTAATTGCGCAGCAGCTATATTATGGAGGATGACTGGTCGGTCTTTTTCTAGGGGGGGGGGGAGCTTCATAGTTTGTCAGTGAACCTCGATAAATCCGTCTGCGACTGTTGTTTTTAGAGTCGTTTATGAATTTCGGTATTGTGTTAATTAATTTATCGAGTCAAGGAATCTTTTAATAGGTATCTTTTAACTTTTTTATATCAAATCCCCTTTTCGGTTTAACAAATCAAACTGCGTTTCGTATATTTTCCACTTAAGAATTTTTGTCTTTAAGCATTTGATTTTGATCTTGTAACAAGTTAAGAGAAAGTAGAATATATGGTATTCCAGGGATGCTTATTCCATCAGTAGTAACCGTCCAATGCATTGAAAACCTAAATGCAAACTTACGCCTGAAGGCATCGATATGTGTTTAGGTTTTCAACGAATTGGGGTTACCAGGGTCATTTGCAAAGAGATATCATTTCTATAGAAGGTATAGTAATTTGAAATATGGAATTTGCTTGAAGGTATATACTTTGCGTACGTGCCCGTACCAAACAGGTTGGTTATAATCTGTTCTGGTTCAAGTTTTTTCTGGCACAATTAACTAAATTTCCATTTCATGATATACTAGTTTTTTTTTAGGTTAGATCCGTGTTGGAAAAACCGGTGTATTTTTTTTAGATGCCAATTATTTTTTGTATATATTCAAGTTTCAATTAGATTCTTCAACAGTTTTGAATAGTTTATTGAACGTAACACAACTGACATTTTTTGTAAGCATTTACATAGAAAATGGATAATTCAAAGCAATTTCTGGTGAGTAAAAATTTTCTCATTATTATAATAAAAAAAGAAATTGTCTTGTGATTAAGTTAAGGAAGAAATTCTTTCCTTACACTAGAACTAAGGGTACTTATATACTTAGAAGCCTATTGTTTTTAGGAGCTGAAACCTCTAAATAATTTTCTTATAGGTTGAAGCTTACGGCGGCTTTTTTTTTTTTTTTTTTTTTAGGGGTGTTTTTGAAAATACTTCCAGGCCAGTCTGCATTTACGGTGTGATTTTTATCATGATCAGTTAACCTTTTTAGGGATGTTTTTGAAAAAAAAAGTGCTTAGCTCTATTGAAAAAAAAAATGTTTTACACTACTTTAAATGCCTAACATAAACTGAATTATTTTCCAAACCCAAAATGCATTTTTTTTTCAAGGAAGTGGACACATGCAATACCCCCCCTTCTGAAAAGAGGGTAAGATATAGCGAAGGTATATTAATGCAAGCTACAAGACCTTCAGTTATCAAATTCGCTGCTAGAACTACACAAGACCTGGACAAGCCAATGCCTGCGAATCTTTTAATGACAGGGACCTCTGACCCCAGTGTTCTGGAAGGAACTTGAAAAGGGAGTGGACTGCCTTATATAATGCCTCAGCTCAGCCTACTGAAGATTGTGACCTTAACCCCCCTCAAGTTTTGCCAAGGAGTTCAGATATAGAAGCCCGGTCAGAATTTGTAAGTATATACATAATTTTTTTTGTTTCTATCCCTATTTTCAAAAATAAGGTAAATTTTCTCAGGGGCATAGCTTTTGATGAGTAAAACTTAAAATTTGTTTCTAAAAAACTATTTCATTTTCTTTCATTAACCAAATTAGCTGGTATATGTATAAAGGAATGATTATCATGCATTTCTATAACGAAAAAAAAACCTTACCTCGTAACTTCTAACCAAGATGCATTCTAATGCAATAATTCCAATATTCCTTTTAGACAAAAAAACTAACTATTTGAAAAAAACGAAAGCGAAAACAATTTGCTACTATACAGTTGACGCGCACTTTTAGACTGGTATTTTTGCCCTAATGCATTTGCATACATCCGCTACCTTATCAGATCTAATCGCTTTTTAATCCGATTTGAATTCTAAGTGGGTCGCATGCAAAGCGGACTTTAAATAGTAAGATGTATATCTTCGATAAGCAATTTACACAGGTATGTATACTTCTGTATACTTTCATATACAGAATAGAGTTTTATGGATATTGGTAAAAGTGGTATTTTACTTTTAAAAAGTTCAATATTCGAAGCTAGCTTCAGCAGGAGCTTAGGATAGTAGTGGTGACAATTGAGATATAAGGAGCAATTGCCCCCTATTTTTGGAAAAAATACCTTTTTGTGGCATTTATACTTTTAAAAAATTCAATATTCGAAACTAGCTTCAGCAGGAGCTTAGGATAGTAGTGGTGACAATTGAGATATAAGGAGCAATTGCCCCCTATTCTTGAAAAAATACCTTTTTGTGGCATTTATACTTTTAAAAAATTCAATATTCGAAGCTAGCTCCAGCAGGAGCTTAGGATAGTAGTGGTGACAATTGAGATATAAGGAGCAATTGCCCCCTATTTTTGAAAAAATACCTTTTTGTGGCATTTATACTTTTTAAAAATACAAAGTTCAATATTCGAAGCTAGCTTCAGCAGGAGCTTAGGATAGTAGTGGTGACAATTGAGATATAAGGAGCAATTGCCCCCTATTTTTGAAAAAATACCTTTTTGTGGCATTTATACTTTTTAAAAATACAAAGTTCAATATTCGAAGCTAGCTTCAGCAGGAGCTTAGGATAGTAGTGGTGACAATTGAGATATAAGGAGCAATTGCCCCCTATTTTTGAAAAAATACCTTTTTGTGGCATTTATACTTTTTAAAAATACAAAGTTCAATATTCGAACCTATCTTCAGCAGGAGCTTAGGATAGTAGTGGGGACAATTGAGATATAAGGAGCAATTGCCCCCTATTTTTGAAAAAAAAATACCTTTTTGTGGCATTTATACTTTTAAAAAATACAAAGTTCAATATTCGAAGCTATCTTCAGCAGGAGCTTAGGATAGTAGTGGTGACAATTGAGATATAAGGAGCAATTGCCCCCATATTTTTGAAAAAAATACCTTTTCGTGGAATTTATACTTTTAAAAAATTCAATATTCGAAGCTAGCTCCAGCAGGAGCTTAGGATAGTAGTGGTGACAATTGAGATATAAGGAGCAATTGCCCCCTATTTTTGAAAAATACCTTTTTGTGGCATTTATACTTTTAAAAAATACAAAGTTCAATATTCGAAGCTATCTTCAGCAGGAGCTTAGGATAGTAGTGGTGACAATTGAGATATAAGGAGCAATTGCCCCCCTATCTTTGAAAAAAAAATACCTTTTTGTGGCATTTATACTTTTAAAAAATACAAAGTTCAATATTCGAACCTATCTTCAGCAGGAGCTTAGGATAGTAGTGGTGACAATTGAGATATAAGGAGCAATTGCTCCCCTATTTTTGAAAAAAATACCTTTTTGTGGCATTTATACTTTTAAAAAATACAAAGTTCAATATTCGAACCTATCTTCAGCAGGAGCTTAGGATAGTAGTGGTGACAATTGAGATATAAGGAGCAATTGCCCCCTATTTTTGAAAAAAATACCTATATGAGGGGGTTCGCCCCTTCGTCAATACCTCACTCTTTAGGCTAAAGTTTGTTTATTGCTTTCAAAAGAGCTATTTATTCTAATTAAGCGACCTTTTTGATTCAGGGGTCATTTTTAAAGAATTGGAACAAAATTTGAACTTAGCGTGAAAGGCGAGGTGTTGAGGAGGAGGGAACCCCCTCATATACGTAATAATTTTGGTTCATTTTAAATTTTAGTGTTTCTCCTTACTTTCAGTTGAAAAAAAAATTTGTTTTTTTTTATTTAATTATTAACAAGCGTTTGAAGGATGGTCAAATTTCATTGAGAATTATAATGAAGAGGCTCAAACAATCGAATTGGACCCATATTTTGCATTTTTATTTTAAAAAATTTTTGGAATAAAACCATTAGTTTTTTTTATCATTCTCTTGTTCTAACTTACCCTTCTAAGAATAAGACTACATTTTCCTGACTAAAAAAAAAAAAAAAAAAAAAAAAAAAAAAAAAAAAAAAAATATATATTTTTTAACATGTTCAGTTGACATTATGAAAGACATAAGACAATGTAACTTTTTTTTTCTTCTTCTTTTAATTGTTCAGGTGATGGTGATGGTAGTGTGACAATGACTATGAGAAATTGACAAAGTTTATTAACTATAAAAAAATTTACATAAAAAATAAAACTTTTTTTTTCTACAGATTAAAAATATAGCACCACCACCAGCGACATCATTGAGTGATGAAGCAACTATATTTACAGGACCAATTCTGTCACCACCAGCAGAGTTCAGGGATGAAGCTACACTGGTCCTAGAGAATATGGAGTGGGAAAGAGGGTTCCTTAACGATGTTTTTGGGGAAATGGCCAGCCTGGATGACTTAAGCTGTGATATTGACATGCTTGAGGATCCGGGGTGGACAGATAGTTTCATGCGTGAATATTTAGATGATGTTACAAGTAAATCTGAACCGGGTCCTCATAACGAAATTCCATCAGAGGACAATACAGGCTGGCTCGACCAATTGTCCCCAAACACATTGGAATATGTACTAGGGGACCTCATGCCACATCCCCCCAATGTGATTGAACAGACTGGGAGTGGTGTTATTGACAATTCTCTGTCACCCGCCACCACTCCACTTAATGCTATAGATAGAAGTAGTAGTAATACAACAGCAACAGTATCCCCTCTTCCGGATTTTTTTCTCTCCAACTCTGCCTTGCATCACACGTTAGTCTACAGCGCCAAATTCGGTGACCCTTTCAACTCTCTAGTGTCGGGGGATATAATAACAGATCCCCTGGCCATTACACATTCATATACTGATAAGATTCGAGCCATTCTTGAACAACAAATGGGGGTGTGGGGAGTGGGGGTCAGTTTAAAAGCATCAATAGCACTAAAAATATTTTTTTTAAATGAAAGTGCGGGTGAGATGTATTCGAAATACTTGCACACAGAGATGTTGGCAATACACCCGCATTTATCAAATTATGGGGAGGTTTTTCTAAATTGGGCCAATAGTATTCAAAGTAAGTGGGAAAATTATAACGAGGGGGGTAGTGGATCTGTGGTTTTATTTATTGAAAGTTTAAATGTTAACATTTGTAGGTTTAAAAAGGATTTTATTGTAAGAGGTGGGCATGGGGGAGGGGAGGCAATTGAATTAAAATATCATTCAGATTTAGAGGGGTGTAGGGGGATACAACGAATCTGTTTCGATACGAGGCTGCAGTGTTTCAAGTATGCGTTTTTAATTGCGGCATACAGACCTCTGCGCAATGATGCCACTAAGAAGAACTTGAATAAAATGGCAGTTAATGGTAGGGAGGGTTCAAAGTTCCCCAAAGTAAATTTTAATTGTTTAAATGGTCAATATCCCGTGACACTAAAAGGAATAGATATTTTTGAGCGGGCTAATGCACATTTAAAGATTGGTGTCACGGTGTTACAGTATGAACCAGAATTTGAAGAGGGTCAGCGTTCCGATAAGAAGGGTGTATTATTTCCAGTGCGGGCTCCTTCAATTGAATCAGTAGAATATTGGGTGTGGCTTCTATACACCCCACCCACAGACTCCGATTCAATTGGTCATTTCAATCCAATTACGGATATTAGTAGGGTTTTATGTGAGGGTAAAAAGGGGGGCGTGGGGTGCATGCTATTACTGTCCAACATGCCTCTCAAGATTTCGCTCTGATTTAAAGTTAAAGCATCACATGAAACACTGTAAACGTCATGGATACCAGGCTGTGGAGACGGTAAGCGGAGATAGAGCGATCTTACGTTTTAAAAATTTTCAAAACACGCTCCTGCAGAGCAATAAGATCGCTTTGGACTGCGAGGCTAAGCTGACAGACGTGTGTGATCCGTCAAATTCAAATCATGTTAAAATACATGAAGCCATAGGGGTCTCTTACGCTCACGCGCAACGAGATTCCAATAATACCATGCAAGTGCTGGAGGTAGTTGAGATGTTGAGTGACGGTGAAGACTGCATGCGCTCGGCATTGGTCAGTCTAGTCAAAACAGCGAACGGTGCAATTTCGCGCCTTCGTTATACAAACTATCCTATGGTCCTATCACCAGATGACATAGTGGCCATTAAAAATCGTAAAATGTGTTGGGTTTGCAAGGGAGAATTTGATGATGGTGTTGGGAATGGGGGGAGGAGGAAGGTGATCGACCATGATCATTTGTGGCAGGAAATTACATCGGGAGGGAGTAACTTTAGAGGGGTAGCACACCAGTCATGCAATTTAAACGTTAGACAACAATATTTCGTACCTGTTTTTATACACAATTCCAATTACGACTTAAAGTTTGTTCTTCCGGCGTTGGCCCGCATTGCCAAGGGAGGAGTTGTAGATGACGCATGGATAGATGGTTCTTTTTCATATAATATCATACCCAAATCATCGGAGAAGCTACTGCTGCTAGAATTCATGTGGAAAACAGTTGACAAGGGTAACACGTGCCTGAATAAAATCCGTTTTTTAGACTCTTTCAGCTTCTTCCCCAAATCTTTAAGTCAATTGATTCAGGTGCAGAAAAGTGACAATTTTGATAGCTTCCCCCTCCTCAAACAGCGCTTCCCCGATGATGAAATGTATGATTTATTAACGTGTAAGGGTATATATCCATATGATTATTACAACTCTGGCTCGAGGCTAGATGAGGTGTCACTACCGCCCATTGAAGCTTTTTACAATTCTCTTACTGAGAGTGAGTGCACCACTAGCGACTACGAATTTGCTAAGAGGGTTTGGGCAAAGGGCGGATGTAAAAATGGGTGGGATTATTGTAAACTTTACTTGGCCAGTGACGTACTCACTCTTCTGGATATTGTGTGCAAAAATACGGATAAAATCTATGGGGAATTTGGGTTGGATTTAGGTTATTATTTTTCCACTCCCCATTTGGTGATGGACTTGATACTTAAAATCAGCAAAGAAGAAATAGGTCTGATCGCCGATGTGGATCAGCATCTGTTTGTAGAGAGATCAATGAGGGGTGGGTATGTTTTTCACGGGGATCGTATCATGAAAACTGATCCGAGTGGACAGCACACCGATGAAAAGTCGGACGCAGTTTTTTTGGATATGAATTCTCTTTACCCATCGGCAATGTCTCACTACTGTTTGCCGTGTCGCAATTATAAATGGCTTGACAATCCCTGTGCTTCGAATTTCCCCGACATTGCCAGTGTTGAGGAGAATGGGGCACAGGGATGGTTTTTTGAAATTGACGGTGAAATACCCATGGAAATCCATGACTCGGTAAAAGACTTTGTTTTTCCGTGCATAAATAGACCGGTGGGTAGGGACTCTCTGAGCCCCTACAATTTATCTTTAGTAGAGGACGGGAGTATGCACTGGGTACCTTCAAAACAAAAACTAATTGCCGATCTCAACCCGAAACAGAATATCGTTGTTCATCACGTGCTATTGAAATGGATGGTGTCCAATGGTTTCAAGGTCACAAAGATTCATAGAGCCCTCCAATTTGATCAAAAGCCTTACATGAAAACGTTTATTGACACCTTTGTCAGTAAGCGTTCACAAGCGAAAACGAAAGTTGAAAAAGAAGTCTATAAACTCATTTTGAACTCAGCTTTCGGTAAAATGTGCGAGAGCGTACGACACAGAAGTCGATGTGACATTGTAACCAACCCCAAAGATTGTGCTCGAATCATTGCGGATCCAAACTTCACATCGTTCACAATCATAGACTCCAATATGGTTCTCCTACATCGCAAGAAAAGAAACATTGTATTAAATAAAAATATTGCGGGCGGAAGTGCAATAACTGAAATATCCAAGAAACTCATGTTGTCATTTTATTATAATGTATGCAAGGTACAGTGGCCGATTGAGGGACAAGTTCAAGTGTACTACGGGGACACTGATTCACTCCTGTTAAAAGTCAAAACTGAAAATCTATTGAATGATTTGGAAAATGGCGAGTACATTAGCTCACGAATGGACTACACTAACTGGGACGAATCCCTCTACCCAGAGCTAGTGAAACGCCAGGCCCCAAATCAATTGTTAATGTTAAAATCTGAAACGGGTAGCGATCTGATATCCAGTGGTGTGTTTCCTGGACCGAAGGTATACTGTGTGGAAACGCACGGCAAGGATATCAAACAAGTTTGCAAGGGGGTACCTACACACTTTGTAAAAAATAATTTCGACATGAGTGTGTATAGAAACTGTGTGGAACGTAGTTTAGTGCCAAGGGCGAAAGTCATGGCGATTCGCTCTTTACAATTTAAAAACTACACAGTTAGAGTTGAGAAAAACGCCATGTCTGCCATATCGGACAAAGTCTATGTACTTGAGGATGGTGTGAAGGTACTACCATACGGTCATTATTTAATTTCAGACCGAGTTGAATGTACAGAGTAGAGAAAACAACTCGGTCTAAAAAAATTATCTTAAATTCACTAAAACAAAAAAAGTATAAATTGGGTGGGAGGGTTTTTTTTTGGGTAATTAGGTTTTTTTCTAATTCTTTTTTTTTCTATCACAATCAATTTTCAATGTGTGTGTGTGTGTTTGCAAGGCACATCAATTTCCAGTATTTAATGCATGCCCCGGCCCGGGCCCGCCGCAGCGGGCCCCCCCGGCGCCGGCACTTCCCGGCCCCGGCCCCGCAGCGGCCGCCCCCGGGGGGAGGGGGGACCCCAAAATTTAAAATGTTGTAAGTAAAAGTGTATGATATTATTTCACAAGTGCATTAGTCCAATAAATGTTGTATTTTTTATATATAAATAAACAGAAAAAAAAGTGTATTTATTTAAGTGTTTTTTTTTCTAGTGGCTATTTAAATGTTGTTTTTTTTTATTATAAATAAATTTAAAAAAAAGTGTATTTTTTTTATTCATGTTTAATGTGCCTTTTTCAATGTAGTATTTTTTTAAAAGTATTGTCACCTTTTTTATGTATATAATAAAAGAAAATATTATTCTTTATTCTTCTTCTTCTCGTTATTATTATTCTTGAACGGAGTAGTAGTAGTAGTAGTAGTAGGGAAATTATTTAGTCATTAGACAGTCATAGTCTACAGTTAGTTGTCCAGGTGAACTGTTGAAGGGAACATGTATCAATTTAAAACACCATTCAGATCGTTTCTGTGTGGACCGTCAATGTCGGGCAAAACAACACTCTTAACTAAAATAATTAAAAATTGTGATAAAATGTTTGTGGAAAAGCCGAAAAAAATCTACTATTGCTATAGTATTTGGCAGGAGTCATATGATAAAATAAAAGCGATTGCTGCCACGACAGGGTTGGTGCAGATACAATTCATACAGGGACTTGATGTTTTCAGCATTATTGAACAAAACTCTTGGTTGATCATTGACGATCTGGCTGAATCTATTGAACAATGGTCCCAGGAAATGCTGCAACTGTTCACTGTTCGCTCTCATCATGAACAGATTTCCGTTACTCTGGTTCTACACAATCTCTTTCATCAGAGCAAATGTATGCGAACACTTGCATTGAACTGCACCTACTATATCATCTACAGAGTTGTTCGTGATTCTAGCTCGCTAATAACTCTCAATAAACAAATCTATCCGGGAGCCCCCAAATTTCTGCTCTCAGCATACAATCAGGCAACTAATAAACCATACGGCTACATCCTATTGGATCTTAATCAAAATACACCCGAGGATCTGCGTGTAGTCACAGATATTTTTGACAATGAAATTACAGTATATCTCCCCGTGAACACTAAAAAGACCTATTAGTTGCTATCATGACACTGAAGAAACTACATGAAAATAGACATTTGTTTTCAGTTCTAAGCACTTCAAAACCTCCGCTTAGGAAAGCAATACTCAAACACGGTATTGACAATGATTTCATTAATCTAATATCCGAACTTTGTTTAAATTTGATCGAGGGTAATGTTCAAGTGCCAGAAGTAGTTAAGCAACAGGCAAAGCAACATCGTTCCATTGTACGTACATTGGCCTCTAAAAAGAAAGGAAAGAATTTCAAAAGGAAACGACTTCTTCAGGCGGGCGGTAGCTTTTTCACACTTTTACTGCCAATAATTGCAGGACTTGTAAACAGTTTTCTCTAAAGACAGAGAATGGCAAAACCCTATAAATTGACTCCAATAGAACTCGCTCTCTCACCCATCGAACACTTTGAGAACAATCTGAGTAAATTCCTTGACAATGAAAATATTGAGGATGATAAAAAACTGCTTTTACTTCAAGATGCACTTCGCCGAGTGGACAAACACAAGTCCTATCGCTCGAAGCCCACTGCTGCTGCTGCTTATCCCAAAAAAGAATCATCTCCTCAGGATTCTGCTGCTGGAACACAATTAAAGAAGGAGGAATTGGATTCGATTGTATTGAAAATTGGAAATCTAATGCCCCACTCATATCGTGAACAAAGTAAACGACTCCTAGCCTATCTCTTGGAAAGTGGTCAAGATCACATTCAAGTTGAGTGCAATGGGACAGGGACTATAATTCAGGGCAAGAGCTATAATCTACTTGATTTAATCTATGATATGGTTACAAATCGTAAAGGACTATTATCATTTGACACTCATCTATACAACTTTCTAAATACATTAAACTTCCCCAAAAGTCTTATTGGCAATAGACAAATTCTAAAAAAAATAAATGAACATGCATCATCGTCATCATCACAACACAACAACATTGACACCATTAAAAAGTGAACTTGAAGAAGAAGATTTTAAATCAATTTTGGAAAATACTAGCACACCGCTGATAGCTAGACAAAAGCGAAGACGTATCAAGTCATCATCACCACCATCACCACCACCAACAGCCAGTATACAAAAGGGTAGCGGACGTTACACAACGTGTTTACGTTCAAAATGGTTGAAGTTCTGAAAGGTGTTTATGAAAATATTGGTGAGGCGGGGAGTTTAAGTTCCCCCACAACTCTTTCCAAAGTCACTGGTGTTCGCACTAAAAATGTACAAGACTATCTACAAATGAATCAAGTTACACTCTGCATAGAAATCATAGACTTCGTGCCAATCAATATCGAAAAACTAAAGCCTTTTACCCATTGCATATAATGCAAGCAGATCTCCTGACTCTAGATGAGCTTCAACGACGTCACAATACACCGTACAAGTACATTCTACTTGCAATCAGTGTTTATAGTCGCTATGCATATGCAATTCCATTGCGATCAAAGAGAGGTGTTGAAGTTGCTCAGGCCATTGAAAGTATTCTCCAACAGGATTCATATAAAAAAATTCAAACGGATCGCGGTAGTGAATTTGTTAATCCCCATGTTGCAAAAGTACTAGAGAAATATAGTACACTGCTCTATCATAGTCACAGTCCTATAAAGGCTGCATTGGCCGAACGATTGATAAGAACTATTCGACTTTTAATTTCAAGATATTGTACATTGAAAAATACATCGGCTTTTATTCGTGATCTTGATAAAATCATGTTGATTTATAATCAACGACCTCATCGATCGTTGTCCAACTCTACGCCAACGGAAGTTCATCATTCTGATCATGATACAATTGACACCTTTCTTAAACAGTATTCCAATGAATCGTCGGCTGTCAAGAAGACGAAAAATAAATTCAATGTTGGTGATACTGTTCGAATTAATAGAACAACTAATGTTTTTGAAAAGGGGAATTACTTGTGGTCCACAGAACTTTTTAAGGTGGCAAAAATCCTAGACACTAAACCCATAACTTATCGCCTGCGTGATACCAAAGATGAGGAGATTCTCGGCGGCTTTTATGACTATGAATTACAAAAAGTTAAAAATGCTAGTGAAATCTATCAAATTGAAAAGGTATTAAAGAGACGTAGCTCGCAGGGGTAAGAAACAGTTACTTGTTCGGTGGCTAGGATACAACTCTGATTTTGATTCTTGGATCGGTGTTGAAGATATTGACAATGCCCAATGATTTCTATGTAACATTCATGTCCAACGTTTCCGATCCTCTCTACAATGACTTGAATACGACAAGTGATTTTTGGACAAAACTCTCCCCCGCCATCAAATTTGACGGTGCATATGAAGTGGCTCTTGTCGACTGTATTCTCAAAAATACCTATGACATCCTGAGAAAGGATCGTGTGATATGAAATAAAATATACGACCGTTGGAACTCTTGTGACTATGAAGGTTGCAATGGCACTTATGACTCTAATCATACCCTATGCTAACATGCCCTACAGGGAATACAATAACATGCAGAACTGTGTCGTACAATCAAAGAAAAATTGCATCGTCGGAAGAAAAGGTGGTTTCACTTTCAATTACTCGACGGAACAAAGGAGATTTACATTACCATCACCTGTTGAGACTGAAAGAATTTTCCTCAATGAGAATTTACGTGAGGTTCTTGGCTTTAAAAACCGTATTATCAATGACAGAAAATTTGCACCGTTACGGAGATCAGTTATCTATGCAGACTATGCACCCAGCTTTTGCCACGGACACTTGTATATTTCTCTACGCATCCTTTGTGGAAACATCTCGAGGTCGGTAATTCAAATGTTCCCCTCCTACGAGTTCTTGAACGAAAAACCAATCAAGAACATGTTCACCACTACAATATAAAGCATCTTCAGTATATTCCCGTAAACACTTCGTATTTGGAACTCTGTCAGTTAACACTAAGAACTGAATTAGGTGATCCACTAGCAATTTCAAAAGGCTTAGCAGTGATTACATGTCATTTTCGACCCATTGTCAACGACGACGACGGTACAATAACCTAAAAATGAACAATAGAAGAATTTCATTTGTCTGTCCCGATATTGACTGTTATGTCGGTGCTTTGAGTCCACGTCAAATAGGCAATGGATTGGACTACTACAAGGGGCGTACTACAATGTCTGGCTATGGTGTTGGTAGCTGGTTTGCTAGGCTATTTCGTTCTGCACTACCCCTTGCCAGAAAATATCTTGTACCTGCTGCATCAAATTTTGCTGCCTCCACACTACAGGACTGGGGTCGGGCAAGAATTTCAAGGAGAGTGTTAAGGAAAATATTAGATCTTCAGCAAGAGCCGTTGGTGAACAATTAAAATCTAGACAAAATGGGGAGGGATTGAAAAGGATGCGTTCGCGTCATTCACTCATCAGTCTCCACCCAGGCAGGAAGCAAAGGACATCAACAAGGACTTTGAGGAATAAAACAACGAAGTCCAATAAGCAACAGAAGAAGAAGAAAAAGAAAAAGATTGTTAGATCAAAGAAGGATTTCTTCTCTTAAGATGACTTATCTCCCCCACAAGCAATCATATCCATCAATCAGTTCCTCATTGAATCTATTCAATGCTGAAAATGTTGATGTCAGTGTCAAGTATGGCTACTATGAACAATTTCACCCTCAACAACCCCTCTCGGAAAATATACACTTTCAAATATTTTCCAATGAAGACTATTTCATTGATTTGTCGTCAACATTTATTGATTTAAATGTTGTGGTGAAGAAAAAGTCAGATAATACAACTCCAAATGCCGGCGATGGTCTCTCCTATGAAAGCTGTATTCTACACAACCTATTCAAACAAATTAATGTATTTATTAATGGAACATTGGTGAGCACTAGCAATAATTTATCCAACTATGCAAGCTACATACAATTTATGATGATGACGCCAAAGGCGTACAAGGAGATGAGAGGACAATCATTGGGCTATGAATATCGAACAGGTGTTGATACTGACGGTGAGTTGACTACAGCAGTGACCCAGGAGTATCATCTAGTTGGAAAATTAAATCATGAGATATTCAATATATCCCAATGGCTACCCCCCAATGTCAAGATTGACATAAAGTTACAGATGGCCCCATCGAATTTCATTTTGAGAAAAACACTTCCTGCAGCACCCGATGCAAATGTCATTATCACATCGGCAATTCTCCACGTCCGAAAACAACAGGTTATGAGCTCTGTTGCATTGGCAGTGGAAAAGCTAAGAGCCAATGGCAACAACATTAACTTCTTGTCCCCCATACAATCACCAATCAACGTCACATTGCCACCGGCTCTCGTAGCTATAGCGATTCATCATTTATCAATGGAGAAATCCCATCAAAATTGGCATTGGCCTTTGTGAAGAGTGGCAGTGCCGTTGGATCCTGGACTGAATCCCCCCACGATTTTAATTTTTTCGGTCTATCTAGCCTCGTGTGCAAAGTGAATGGTATTCCACTGTACACTCTATCATTTGACAAAAAATCCTATAGAACTCTGTACGAGTTGACAATGCAATCCCTAGATCATGACTCTCAACTATTTGAAAATGGAATAACCAATTCAATGTTTTCAAAAAATCATGGGGTTATTGTTTTGGATTTGTCAGGCACACAGAATATGAGCATAGTACGAACAGGGAATGTACGTTTAGAGTGTACATTTGCCAATGCTCTGACTGAGAGTATCACGCTAATATCACTGAGTCAATTTGAAACCTATTGGGAAATCACGCCCGACGGCAGTGTTCTACTAGACCTAGCACCATGAACACAAACCAAATAATCAACGTATTTAGTATGGATCCATACTTGTCCCGGTACAAGTCCTATTGCATACCTTCAGACTTCATTGAAAAAACTCCAAGTGTTAACAATACCCTGATCATTGTTAATAGCAGTCCGTCGACTTTGAAGACCGGTCATTGGCTAAGCATCTTTCAAACAGCGAAGAATATTGAATTTTTTGATCCTCTTGGCCTATCGTATAAATTCTACGCACCATACATCAGCAACTTTATTGAAAGCAGTGGGAAAACCATTATTCAAAATCAACGAAGAGTACAGGATTTAACGACTAAGACATGTGGCTTTCATGCACTACTCTTTTTCATGTTCAGATGTCGTGGCTACACCTACAAGCAGTTTCTCGACATCTACGTTGACTTACCTCAATTGAACGACTTTCTAGTGGAGAATATACTTACAAGTGTATTTAATATTGATTTTAGTGCCCTAAGAATAAAATGTTCTAAAGATGTATGTGAAATTGTTTATTAATAAAAAAAAATTATATACATGATAAAAACGACTTTTCTACTCTTTAGATTTCATCCACTACTAGGTATTTGTCGACAACAACTAGTGCAGGTAGATTATCTGAATTCACAGTGTACTGATCCTGATGTAGTGCAATGTCAGGGTCACATTTTCTACAGTAGAGTGTGACTTCACTCTTGTCATATCTCTTTGTATAGTCAATGATACTATTCTCATTCATTCTATAGAATTCACATGTTTCAATTTGCCTATTTGAAGCAATTTCACAAACAGTGTCCTCAAGTGTCGAATCACATTCCGTCACAGCCAAATAAAAATCAGTGGGCTTATAATCATAACACCCAGTGTCTTCACAACGATGACGTAGAAACCATACTCTTTTGTTGTTCCAACAGTTGAATCGTTGACCCGGTTCCTCCTCCCAGAACAATCTAAAACCACGACGATACCAATCTCGTAGCAATAAACTAAAATCACGGTTAGGATTCTTTCCAATCATACCGGGATATGTACTCTCCCACTGATTACATTTATCATAATGACAATTGGAGCATAGGTGACCTCTAGGATGAGAGTCACACACCTCTTCAAGACAGGAATTACAACCTTTAATTTGTACAGCATATCCTCTATGCAATTTACACGGGTTGCATAATCTACACTTTTCATCATACTCCTCAATCATTGTGCAATTCTCACATGATGACCAGCTGCCCTGTGTGTACATACATAACGGGCATGTATGGAACATTTTGTTATGTGTTAACGCTCTCACTGCCACAATGAAACTGAGCTAGCAACAACAACAAAAATTGTCTGAGAGAGAGAGAGAGGAGTAAATCATCCTTGAGCACCATCTTTCTTATGAAAAAAAGTCCTAAATTTCTAAACTAATGTTTAAAAGCATATCCACAATATCATTTTGTCGTGTCGTGATCAATATATCAATAAATTGTGTAAATGCATTTGGACCACGATGTAGAAGCTTCATACAATAGTCTAATGATGGAGAATCAGTTTTCATTATATCGACAAGCATTCCTCGAGAAAATATCTTCCTTTGAATAGACAACTCTAGAAAATCATCATCTAGAATTAAATGTTTTTCCATATGAACTAGATTCCTCATGATTCGATCTTTCTCGAATCTATCCATTTTTAGAGTCCTAACTCTCTCAAAACCAACTTCAGACTAATCAGAATTTCTTTTTTCTACTCTAGAAAATATACGCCTGTCTACTATAGAAAGAAAAAAAAATACCATTGATTTAGAAACATTTTTATTGAACATAATTACAATAATAATATTCACTGATGCATTTTGTTCTCATCAATATATTTCGATAGGACATCTAATGCTGACCGAAGTTTATTTATATGGAGAATATTCACTTTTCCAGCAAAACACAGCTGCTCCTCCTGCTTAAACTTGCTTAATGATATCAGTATCTCGCATACATAATATCCCATTCAAGACATAATCTACAGCCAGCGGTTATTTCCACAGCTACATTAGGTAGTCGTATATCGCTGCTGCTGCTGCTGTCGGTTCCATCATTAATCTCCAATAGTGTAAATGCACCACTCATTTTTTTTTTCACTAATATCCTTGCAAATAAACTATTCTCTTTGAATTCAATTCTCTTACTAATATGAATTGTAAAGAAAACTATTCCTTTTATTCAAATCCTAATCACCAATCAAGTTATACTCACTCCTCTTGGCAAAGATGTAATGACCTGTAGAATAGGACTACCAGAAAAACCTGTTTGGTATGGGCGCGTACGCAAAGTATATACCTTCAAGCAAATTCCATATTTCAAATTACTATACCTTCTATAGAAATGATATCTCTTTGCAAATGACCCTGGTAACCCCAATTCGTTGAAAACCTAAACACATATCTATGCCTTCAGGCGTAAGTTTGCATTTAGGTTTTCAATGCATTGGACGGTTACAACTTCCATCATCTCGGTGCCACTTGTTCAATCTTATGTCACACTTCTGTAACATTTTACCTCCTGAAGGATGGTACACATTGCAGGAATGCGTGGCAAACTTTTTACCGATCATGGCACACTACCCTCAGGAGTGGTGTGCGCCATCTGTTGTACATACTCTTTGAAAGTAAGTGACCCTCGATGGTATTAGCATAGGCAGTCGTCTTTCCACGGGGGATCGTGATCAAATACGCATAGGTTCAAAGTCAGTCGGAAAAAGGTTAGAAAAGTCGTGCCTGAAAGAACGTTTTTATTTAATAGTTAATTGGTTTCAGTCAAACGCGGGGCTGTATCCAGGATTTTTTTTTTCAGGGGGATTTACAAAAAAATCTTAGATATTAGTGATTATCAAGGTTTTTGTGTACAAAGATGTGTACTTACGTGTTATCCCGACCACACCTTAAAAAGATATATATAGAAAAGATATATATATATATATATATATATATATATATATATATATATATATATATATATATATATATATTATATATATATATATATATATATATATATATATATATATTATATATATATATATATATATATATATATATATAATATATATATATATATATATATATATATATATATATATATATATATAATATATATATATATATATTATATATATATATATATATATATATATATATATATATATATATATATATATATATATATATATAAATCAATCTGTTGATAACAAATATATTTAGTTGCTGTCCTCTGTTCCTGTAAAATACTTAGGTACTTGTCTGTTAAACGAAACACACCTAAGAAGTGAAATCAGATTAATCCTAATGAAATATGCCAAAACAGGATGATAATATAATATTGTAGAAACAAAATTATGGAAACTGTTACAAAGAATTATGGAAAACAGGCCGTGCAGAACGCATTATATTAAATACCTAACATAATCTAACCTAACCCCTAACCACCTAAATATTAAATATTTAAGTAAAATATACAAAAATTGTAGTTTTATCACTCAAAATAAGCAAATCATAATCGATCCCGGTACTTGTGTATTATATGGTACACACTCGAGAATTTGGATCTACAGATCAGACAATAACCGGTTTATGCCTGTCAGTATTTGAAGAAAATTGGCTTAGCTCAGATGGGGGTGTTACCATTTCGAACAACCGTCACAAGCACTGAACGTCGACAGTCATAACATCGACACGTCAGTTCATCGACAGTCACAATCGCTACCCGTCAGAACGTCGACAGTCATAAAAGTTTTAAAATTTTAGATGTTATGAAATTTTTTAGATGTTATGACGTGTAGATGTTATGACTGTCGATGTTCTGACGGTTAGTGGGTCTGACGGATTTTCGTTATGAAAACATTTTAAGATGTTATGACATGTCGATGTTCGACGTAACTGTCGACGTTCTGAAGGTTAGCGATTGTGACTGTCGATGAACTGACTTGTCGATGTTGTGACGATTAGTGGTTCTGACGGATTTTTCGTCGATTTTATGACGGATTTTGTCGATGTCCTGACAGTGCTCCTGACGGTTAGATGTTATGACGCCTTCCCGCTCAGATGAAATCTACGTTTTAGGTATATTTTTTATTAAATGTTTAATAAATAGAGGTGGTATTTTGCAAGGCCGTATCCAGGGGGGGGGTTACCCGGTTTGAACCCCCCCCTCCCCCGAAATTTTTGACCGAGTCAAAATAAGTCGAAAATTAGTAAAACCTAGGTAAAAATCAGTAAAATTAGTCGAAAATTGAGTTAAAAATTAGTAACCCCCCCCCCCGAAAAAAACCTGGACCAGCCCTTGGTATTTTGTTTGCGTCAAGTTATGCATTTAAAATAATGCGTTCTTTGCGGCCCCCTACCATAATTCTTTGTTGTAGTTTTTCATAATCTTGTGACTGAAGTATTGTATTTT